>CM053600.1:55661858-55680034 GCA_028646575.1 Pseudocheirus occidentalis
TCCAAAATCTCTCTGTCTCTATAAAATTCTCCTGCTTATAAACACTGGCCTTCTCCCAAATCAACATAGGAGTGTCTCAGCCAATAGTATTCTTCCAAGTCAACAGGGGAATTCACACCTTCCAGACAAGGCTCACACCTTCCAGACAGAGCTTACACCTTCCATACTTAGCTGTAAATATCCAACAAATTGATTACCATTACAGAAGCTAAATCAATGGGATCCTGTCATTAACTTTGTATTATCACCTTCTCAACTTTTCTAACAACCTTCATCTACTTGCAACCAACTAAAACATTTAGAGGTTCCAGGTATCACTTCTTCTGAGCTTGTGCTGGCTTCTTCTTTTACACAATAGATTATTAACCCAGCAGTATAAACATTTTTACCTGAATTCAAACTGAGATTAAACCAAATTACACTCCCAAGAGATTTCACTTCACACAGAAAGTTCCACTTTTTTCCCCTTAAAACAGGGTTCAGTTGTTTTTCACATTGACATTAATTCCAGCACATTTATAGTTGTGACATTGCAAATGACAGTCATTGTAAACAGTGATGTTTTATAGCCATTAATCTTATATATGACTTCTTTTCTAAGAGATTCCAGCTCTTATCCTGTCCTTCTAGTATAACATATTCTGATGATAGTATTGGTGATGAATCAAAATTAATAAAACAATTACAGTCTTAGATTTTTTTTACAGAGAAACTGAATACATGACAATTTACAAAGAATTTATTATGTAGTGATTTATTCAAAACCAGAAAGACCCTTATTACATTTAGCAAAGTGGCTTAATGTCTATGAAGTTCCTGTAAGTGCATCCTCTAGAGAGCAAAGCATAGTTTACACTGAGATCTGTGAGTTGAAATTTAAATATCTTGATTTGTAGTAACAATACTGATTGTCTAAGAGTTCTTGCTGGGATCTTTTCCACCAAAAGTCAGAGATATCTCTCTCCTTCATGGCCTGGAGTCAAGTCTAGGCCTGGAAATGAAAATCTTTGCATGGTACATCAATATCTTGTGGTAACTGAAAAACTTATCATACATAAAGATGTAAAGGTAGTCTCTTACCTTATTATTTTGTTCTATTTCTCAATATTCAATGACCAGCAAATAAGACAAAAAAAGAAACACTTTGAAGTATACCAATCAGTTCATGTCTTAGTATGAAGCTTTATGGACCATATTGTATTCAAACCATGCTTTTAAAAAGCTCTTTCCATTTGGCAGTGAAGAAAGAAAGGTTATAAATTTGTGGGAAGGCACCATAAGTAGTCCTTATAGAGTGAAATTATTCAAACTGGTTTTTATTTAAAATCACTAATATATATGATACATGTAGTCCCTAAACATTAAAAAAAATCATGTTATTAAAAAAATTACCAGGGTATATTTCTTAGATTAAAAATCCATGAAAGCTTCTTCCTCCCTTGTACACCTTCCACTAGAAGGAGCCATTTTCTTTTCTCCTAGAAACCTGATGAGTTTATGTAATACATGCAACCCTGAAAAATCATTAATTCTGGCCTGTTATCACAGACCTCTGAGATAATTAACTCAAGTTATTTAGGAGGTCCTTTCCCCCAATAGGCTAATAATGATCCCTGCCTGCTCAAAAACTATAATCAAGCAAAAGAGCTGAATGAAATGATGCCAGATCTTCCTCCAACAGTTCTAGCCGGAATTATCCATCACGATTTCATTTGGATCTCTTCATTCTCCAGTGATTTTCCTTTAATACATAGCCTGTCAATACAATTAGCTCAAAGAAAAGGCATTTACTCTAATGGCTTACTACAGAAAAAAATAGTAAGAAACCACAAATGTGGTATGCAGTCTCCCACATATACATATAACATCAGTGGAAAGAGTGGACCTACACTACAAGAGAGGCATACATAGAGAACACACATGATCAAACAGATGACATTAAGAAATATTAGTGATATCAATAGCTTTCATGTGAAAATTGCTTAACTTCCTTCATATTCAAATATACCGAGCATGACAGCACCTCACCTGTGTCATGAATTGATGCCAATTAATGTCTAATGGTGGTAGTGACAGATGGTGCCTGAGGTATGGCATGTGCCAATTCCCAGTTCTCAGATTTGAATTTATTCACACAAGTTGTATTATTTAATCACTGTCCTAAATTTATTGTTAATTGGAGTAAATTTCTTATATTAATTTTGCTTTGCTGATTCTGAGTTCAACTTGTTTCCACTTTTAAAAGTAAATGTGTTTCTGTGGGATTAATATTCTAAAAGATTCAATAATTTTAACCTTTGGTTTGTACTATCCCTCACTCTTTTGCTCCTCTCCACTTTTGCTCCCCTCCACTGGTTCAGGACTTGTTTTCACAGTTTGGAAAACTACCATGCAAACCAAGAGTTCTGGTTTTGGGTCATGAGTAATATATTTCTCTCCAGCTAATGAGAATTCCTTTATAGAATATTTTAAAGTTAAAATAATTTTATACAAATTATCACAAAATTAAAAGCATTAGAGCTAGGACTTGAACCCAAATTCTTGAATGCTAGTCTACTAGTTCAGTGTTCTCTTACACCAGACTAAAATGTGGTTTGGGGCAGCTAGGGGGAATAATGCATAGAGTACCAGGCCTGGAATCAGGAAGACTCATCTTCTTGAGTTCGAATCTGACCTCAGATATCTACTAGCTTTGTCATCCTGGGAAAATTACTAAACCTTGTTTGCCTCAGTTTCTTCATCTATAAAATGATCTGGAGAAAGAAATACCAATTAGTAGAGTATCTTTGCCAAGAAAACCCCAAATGGGATAACAAAGTTGGACGTGTCTGAAATGACTGAACAACATCAAGTGCTTCTAGGAGCTTGTAAGTTTTCTAAGAAGATGGAGTTGATTTATGAAATAAGTGGGGAAAACGCATTGTTTATCCATTGTTCTTTTTACCTTCCTCCTCAACTTCTATGCCATTCTTTCTTCTTTCTTCTTTTTCTTTTTTAATTTTAACTGCTGAGGTATAATAGAAAGATCTCCAAAGGAATATGAGTTCAAAGAAATGGGTTGTTCTGTTATCTAACTAGGTGTTCTTAAGTAAATAAAAACAGTGGTAAATACAAGCAGAATATATGAATATATATGTATATATGATTATATATTTTATTATATTCTCATTTCAAGTCAATCAACATCCTTGAATCTTAATTCCCTTATGTATAAAATGTAGAGCTCGAACAAAATGGTCTATCTGTTTCCTTCTAATTTCTAAATGCTTTTATTATATGAATTTAAAAGGTAGTTTCCATATGCAACATGAGTTGAAGGTCATATACCACTTCTAGTAATGGAAATCTTTGTGTATTTTTTCTAGTATATAATTTTGGGCATAGACAAACAATTAACCTTCTAGGGAGCTTTTTAATTTAATTATTAGAAGTCTCATCTCTTATTATTTGTCCAAAAGAAAATAATTAACAGATGTTATATTTTCCACATGGATTTTAGTGTTCTGCAAATACGCTGACATTCTCTCTAGGTAAACATCGCAAGCTTATCAAAATGAATTAATTCAAATAAGGCCAGATGAGAGTTTTTCCTTTAAGTAAATAAATAAATCCAGTATTTTATTCTTATGTATATTATTTTCTCAATATCTTTAGAATATTCTTAGACTTCTATTTTCACTTTAGCATTTTAAAGCAAAATCATTTTTATTCGTTCTAAGCTTTAATAGGAGAAAGAATTACTTTTCTTAAGAATGACAGAAAGACTGGCTCTAAAAGTACATGTCATTTTAACCATTGAGCACTTTATAACTTGATTTTCTGTTTAATTTATTCACTAATCAGTTAGGGATCACCAGTTGGTCACACTCTTTCAGTGTCTCCATATAGTGTAATTTGGATGAGTTCTTTCTTAACGTTTCCCATTACTACTATGCTCTGCCCATACCAAGGTGAACATGCTAACTGGTATTGGGGTGTCAAACATGAAGTCCATGACTGTACTTCCTTTCATGTAATTATTTATAAGAAATGTCCTACAGTGTCTCTATAAAAGGCAGGGAGAGCTTTTGGTTAAGACAGCAACACAACCTATCAAAAAAGAACTCTCATATATATTAAGAGTAATGATCTAAAATAAGACACCAGATTGTATAATAGTCAAGAAATATAAGGAGAAACAAAAGTAAACTTGTTAATCCAGCCAAGGATTATATAAAATGACAGCCAGAATCCTACAATCACTGGGAAAGTGACCCTACAAGGGAAGATAGTTTGATGACAAATAAGTCAAAAGCCTTATTGCACTGACCAGAAGTCCTCCAAGGGAATCTAAAGCATTTACGTCTGTTTCTGGGGAGTTGCAGTGGGGTGGGGAGAGGCATGCCACGGGGAGTGCACATTGTTTTTATGGAAACTGGTGGCAAGGAGTATCAGAAACATGCAATTCTCTGACCCTAGGCATTGGGCTAAGAATCAAGAACACTTTGAGCAGGGTACTCCACAGAGGTTAAAGATCTGTACCACAATGATGGAAGTTACTCCAGAAGGCAGGGGACACTCTCAACACTCTAATAAAAATCCAAATGAGCCTGAAACTTGCCAGTACAATAAACAAAGAAAAACTGAGAGAGGGGGACAGCAGCAACAGAAACCGATAAAATTGAATTCAGAATCAACTTTGTCTTGACTTCTTCATCAAAGAGTTCAGGAGGGAGCAAAATCTGATCCCGCATCAAAGTCCCAAATTAGGAAGCAAGTCAGGCAGATGTATTGGTGAAAAGAACTAGATACCATATCCTGTAAGGAAGTACATACAAGACATTCCCAAGGTGTAAATGAGGAAGAAATGTGCAACTCCACAAGAAATACAAATAGAGCTTTAGAGAGTACCAGTAGGAGAATAGCTTGTCTATAAGAAGTAGGAAGGTACATGGAAGAAATAAAAAATTAAATGAAAAAATGAAATATGGGTTTTATAGGAGAAAAAAAAGCAGAGAACTTTTCATAAAAGAAGTAAGAATTTTCAACTAGCATTTTCCTAAAAAATAGAATGGAACAAATAGATCTTCATGATTCAAAAATACAAAGAAGAAACTTTGGAACAAAACTTAAAATGAACCCAGTAAACAAACAAACAAACAAAAAGGATGGAAGGGAAGGGAAAGGGAGGGGAGAGAAGGGAAGAGATTTGGGGAGAGATTTCTGCAGGCTCAGTAAGAACTTTAGTAAGATCTTGTGACAGGGGTGTGTGCATGCATGCGTGTGTGTATGTGTGTGTGTGTGTGTGTGTGTGTGTGTTTTAAGTATTATTACTGTTGTATAAGTTGTGAAAGCAAACCACTTGAGCACTCTGAAGACAGAGTGAGTCTTTTTCCTACAGTCATTTGAAGTAGAATTTTAGCAGTCCAAAGAACCCTTAATGAACAAGCACTTCATATTCCAATTCAAACTTTCTATAGGTAATTACATTTTGTAAAGAATGGCTAAATTTGAACAGAATATAATTCACTTGAACACACATGTATAATATAATACAAACATGCATGCCCATATACATACATATATGTGTGTATATGTGTATATATATCATAAAATTTATTGGGCTGATTCTTAGATACTTCATTAACTCTACTATTTCTTATTCAATGAGTACAATTTTAGTATAACTAAAGTGTTTACTAAGTAGTAAATGGCTATAATAATAAATTATAATTTTGTAAAAGTCTGATTCCTTTCTATTGCCAGGAAATATTGACCAAAAGATACTGTTTTATGTGGTCTCTCTGTCTCTGTCTGTCTCTTTCTCTCTATCTCTTTCTCTCTGTCTCTCTCTCACACACACACATTCTTCTGGAAAGAACTGGGAGAACTCTAAGAAATGGGAGTGGAATCCAAATCATACCATTATGAGATTACATTTAGGCTAATTTTCAAACAAATAGTTACTCATGAACAAAATTGTAACTAAGATCCCCAGCAACGTTGGTGATCTCTGAGAATCAATGGGTAATTACTAAATGCCTACACTGAGCTCAGTGCTATGTTATGGTGATAGAAATACAAAACTAAAAATATTCTCTGTCTTCAGGAATGAACAGTCCAGTCAGGGGAGATAGTCAGTCATACAATAAACATTTATTAAGCACCTACTATGTGCCATACACTGTGCTAAGCATTGAGAATACAAAGAAAGGTAAAAAAACAATCCTCTCAAGAAGGTCACAGTCCGATGGGGGAGATAACATGCAATTAGCTATGTATAAAGTATATATTTGTATTATGTATATATATATATATATGTATGTATATGTGTATGCAGCTTTCTTTCTCTCCATCTAATATAAATTGGAAATCATCAACAGAGACAAGGCAGTAGAATTAAAGATCAGGAAAAATTTATGTGGAAAGTGAGATTTTTAGCTGGGCTTAAAGGAAACCAGGGAAGTCAGGAAAAAGAGATCATGAAGGAGGACTATTCCAGGATAGGAGAGAGCCAGTGAAAGGACTTCTAGTCAGGTGGTGAAGTTTGTTTGAGGAACATCAAGGAGACTAGTGCCAATTATAGAGTACATTTGCTATTGTTCCTTTGTTCAGTAGTATCTGACTGTTTATGACCCCATGGAGCATACTGTCCATGAGGTTTTCCTGGCAAAATAATAGAGGAATTTATCATTTCCTTCTCCAGTGGATTAAAGCTAGCAGAGGTTGTGACTTGCCCAGGATCACACAGCTAGTAAATGTCTTGAGATCATATTTGAACTCAGAGTACATGGAGTAGGTATTTGTTGTAAAAAGAAATGGAAAGGTAATGAATATTATAGGCTTTGAATGGTAACAAGATTTATAATTGATCCTAAAGATGATATGGCCCCAATGGAGTTTATTGAGTGCTGGTTAACATAGTCCAACCTGTGCTTTTGGAAAATCATTTTGACACCCAAGTGGACAATGGACTGAAATGAGGAGGAACTTGTGTCAGTAAGATCAACTAGCAGGCTGTTGTCTAGGAATGAAAAGATGAGGACCCGAACCAGGATTGTGACACTGGAAGAAGAGAGGAGGAATTTTTGGGAGGTGAATTAAAGTAAAACCAATAGGTCTTGTTAACAGATTGAGCATGAGATATGAGAAAGATTTAAGAGTTGAGGACTATGATGTAGCTAGGTGGTGCAGTGAATAGAGCACTGACCCTGCTCAGGAGGACCTGACTTCAAATCTGGTCTCAGATACTTAACACTTACTAGGCGTGTGTCCTTGGGCAAGTCATTTTACTCCAACTGCCCTGCCCTCGCCCCTCCAAAAAGCAAAATTTAAAAAAAGTTGAGGGCTACACCTAAATGGTGAGTCCAAGGAATCTTTATAAAAATTGGCAATGTATTTGTGCAAATTTTTTTTAATGGAGAGTTGATGAAATGTTAAACTATCCTTTATTGAGCATAAATCCATATTGCAAATATTATAATTAATAATAGTAATTTTATAAAATATTTTTATTTAAGTGGAGACTAAACAAAATAACCCTAAAGAGCATGCAAGTCAGAACAAATTAAAGGAACAGTTGACAAATTTATAAAATAATAACGTCAACAATGAAACACTGTATAAAAACTTGTGAGATGTGGCCAAATGGTCATCATATGAAATCTTATTTTTCTAAATGTATTAATCAAAATAGATATCAAGAGAGAAATTAACCAGATGGGCAACCAAAATACCAGAAAAAAGACAAATAACAACTACCCAAACATAAATAAAACAAAATTGATTAGCAGATCAAATAATTTTTAGAAGCCTAACAAAAATAAAGTATTAGAAAATTTAATTAAAAGAGACAGAAAATTGAATTATTATATTTTTAAAAATGAAACTAGGAGAAACCAGAAAAGAAATGAAAAAGAAAGGGAGTTTCCAGAAACAATTTTGTTTAATTATATGCCAACACAACTGAAAACCTAAAATACATAGAAAATCATGGCAACATGAAATAAGATAAAAAGAAAAAGAAGAAATTTCCCAGTCCTGGAAAAAAGAAACCATTTTAAAAATTCATTCTTAGGAATAAGGGGAAAAAATACTGAAGAACAAAAGGACTCACAAGTAAATTCAGTCAAATATTCAAATAATAATTAGCTCCAGTACTATATTGATTGTTCACAAACAATTCCTTTTGTTATTTTTATGAAACCTGATAGCTTAAACTTTAAGCCTTAAAGGGAGAGAACAGAGAAAGAAAAATATAGAACAAAACCTCTAATTAATATCAATGCAAAATATTGAATAAAAATTTATGAAAGAAGCCACAGCAACATATAAAAAATATTTCTCTCTCTCTCCCTTCCTCATCTATCTCCTTCTCCTTGCTCTGTCCCTCCCTCCCCACATATTACAATATTACAATCTTTCTTTCTCTTGGTTTCTCTTCATACATGCAAATAGAATTCAGAAAGCTCACTTCCTCCATTTCCCACTCTCAACCCACCACACACATGTCATCTTTCATGATTCTTATCCTTTAGCTCAGCAGTTATTAACATTTTTTGAAGGAATAGTCATTCTTTAATAAGTAAATCAAATAGATTAAAGATATATTTGGCATCCTGGTCAGCAGGCTTTATTGAAACATTTGTGTTTTGTGCTTAAAACAATAGTTTAATTATTTAAATAATATCTAATATTAAATTCTAGGTAATAACTATCTGTGGTTTCTATAGGTAATATTCTTCATCAAAATAAGAAGAGATTTATCTTCGATGAAATGTCATAGCTATGTATAAATATTTAATGTTGTACTTGTGGTATATGTACTATATAGCAGGTTAAATTTCATATGATTCCATTACACTGATTTAGGTATGCAGTCTAAATCTCACTAGAGATCAACATTTTAATGCTGACTTCTAAATATCTACATAATCCACTGAGGAATATTCAAAAAGCTTTTCTGGGCAAAAATATTTGAAAAGGTCTACCTATAACTTTCAAAAGTCAAGGACTATGTTAGTCACTTATAACTGAAGCAAATCTCATAAATTATCATAATTGAAAGAGGTTTTGGAAGATGTCTTGGAGGTTTAATTTTTTCTGGGAAATTGAATATTATATTCATTGACCCAAGACTCTGGGGGACACTGGATCGACTCTTATAAATTATAAAATTATATAACAAATGTAGGTGATGGCTATAGACATTATATATTAGGTATGGCATAATCTATTGTTTATTTCAACTCTAAATGATTTTCTGAAGGTCAAGGATGATGTGGCTAGCTTCCTAGCCAATTAGAGGAAGAGGACATGTCCTGGGGAAGGAGTGCACAAAAGTTCTTTTCAGCATCATTAAGGATAAAATTTAAAATGTGCCCAGATTTTGAACTGGAGGCTAGATTTTTTTAAAGAAGGGAGTGGGAAATGAAAAAGGCAAAGACAAAAATATAAAATACTTATATAAATAATGTGCTCTTCAGTGAAACTGAGGGAAGTATAATGCTTTGGACTTTGGTTTAAGTCAAGTCACATGGTTAGAAGGATCAGCCATGCACCTAGAGGTAGCTAAGAGTTAGCAAATTGTCACAGTGGATAGATAACTGAGTCAGGAGTCATGAAGACCTTTCCAATCTGTCCTTAGAACTTGCTGTGAGACCTTAAGCAAGTCATTTAACCTTTGCATCAATTTCCCCACCTATAAAATGATAGTAATAATACTAGCACATAACTTCCAATGTTGCTGTGATGGTTAAATGAGATAATATTTGCAAACTGTTTAACATATCAGTACCTGGCACTTTGTATGTGATATATAAATGCGATTGTTGTTGTTGTTGTTGTTTGCTGTTATTGGCAGAGGGGCTTGCATAGATAAATGAAATGATGAGCTCTTCTGTGCCGATAGCCAAGATGGACAAGTCAGAGTGGAGAATTCTGACTCCTGATCCACAGGAGAAGGAAAAAGCAGATGACTGCATTATCATTGCAAAGAAACAAACAAACTAACAACCCATGCACAGTACTAAAATGATAAAAGAGATGACATCAGAGGATCAACCCCTCATGTCAGAAAATGTCCAATACGATGCTGGAGAAGAGCAGAGGATAACTATAAGCAGCTCCAGTACTATTGAAGTGGCTGGGTCAAAGTTGAAAGGAAGCTCAGCAGAGGATGCATCTGTTAATGAAAGTAAAGTCTGATGCTGTGAAAATCAATATTGCATAGGAACCTGGAATGTAAGATCTATAAACCTAGGTAAGATGAATGTGATCAAACAGTAGACAGAAAGATTAAGCATAGACCTTCTTGGGTATTAGTGAAGTTAAAAGAATAGAAAATGGTGGATGTAATTCAGATGATCGATCCATATACTACTGTGGTGAAGAATTGCTTAGAAGAAATAGAGTAGCCCTAATAGTCAATAAAAGATGAGAAAAGCAGTACTGGGGCATAATCTCAAAAATGACCAAATGATATCTATTCAAATCCAAGGCAAACTACATAACATTATCATAATACAAGTCTATGCCCCAACCATTGATGCCAAAGAGGCTATAGCTGGTCAATTCTATGAAGACCCACAACATATTCTAGAAGTAACACCAAAAAAGATGTCATGTTCATCATGGGGGATTGGAATGCTAAAGTAGGAAATCAACAGATCATTGGAATAATTGTCAAGGTTGACTTTGGAGTTAAGTATAGTGCACACACACACACACACACATGTAAGTATGTATGTGTGTATGTATATATGTATATCTATATACATGCATACATACATACATACATACATATATGCACCAAGATAACTTGCTGGTCATAATAACCTCTTTTTCAACAATGCCCCCACCCAATTTATGCACACATGGACATTACTGGATATCCAATATAGAAATTGGATGGATTATATACTTTGCAGTCAAAGGCAGAAAATCTCTATACAGTCAGTGGATCAGTTCATGAACTTCTTATTACAAAATTCGGATTTATATTGAAGAAATTAGGGGAAACCATCAGACCATATATGAACAACCTAAGTAATATACCTTATGAAGTGGAGGTGATGAATAGATTCAAGGATTAGATCTGGTAGAAAAAGTTCCTTGAGAACTATGGACAGTTGACAATATTACATAGGAAGCAGCAACAAAACGATCCCAAAGAAAAAGAAGAGAAAGAAAGTAAAATAGCTGCCTCCTGAGGCTTTACAAATAGCTGAGGAAGGAAGGGAAGGGACAGAGACAGGAGAAATGGAAAGATATACCCCAGTGAACGCAAAATTCCAGAAAACAGCAAGGAGAGGTAAGACAGTTTTCTTCAATGAGCAATTCAAAGAAATAGAAGGAAACAATAGAACAGTAAAGACAAGAGAACTCTTCAAGAAAATTAGAGACGCGAAGGGAAAGTTTCAAGCAAAAATGGGAATGATGAAAAATAAAAATGGTAGAGATTTAATAGAAGCAGAAGAGATGAAGAAAAGATGGCAAAAGTATACAAAGGAACTATATGGGAAAGGTCTTAACATAATCAATTACCATAATGGTTTGTTTCCTGGTATAGAGCCAGGTATCCTGGAAAATAAAATCAAGTGCGCCTTAGGAAGCACCACAAACAATAAGACTAGGGGAGGTGATGGAATTACAGCTAGGTTATTAAAAACACTAAAAAAATGATGCTGTTAAAGTGCTGCAACTCAATACACCAGCAAATTTGGAAAACACAACAGTGGCAATTGGATTAGAAAAGGTTAGTTTATATTCCAGTCCTAAAGAAGGGCAATGCCAAGGAATGTTCAAATTGCCAAACAATTGCACCCATTTTCTATGTCAGCAAAGTAATGGTTAATGTTATGCAGGCTTCAGCAATATGTGAACCAAGAATTACTGGAAGAGCAAGCTGGTTTTCAAAGAAGTGGAAAGACTAGAGACCAAATTGCCAACATTCCCTAGATTGTAGAGAAAGCAAGGGAGTTCTGGGGCAAAAAAAAATCTACTTGATTATACTAAAGGCTTTGACTGTATGGATCCCAACAAAATGTGACAAGTCATCAAAAAGATGGGAATATCAGTACATCTTACCTGTCTCCTGAGGAACCTGTGTGTGGGCCAAGAAGCAACAGTTGGAACCAAACATGGAACAACTGCTTGGTTTAAGATTGGAAAAGGAGAACAATGAGGCTGTATATTGTTACCTTATTTTTTTAACTTATATGCAGAGGACATCATATGAATGCCAGGCTAGATGGATCAGAAGCCAGAATTAAGGTTGCCAGAAGAAGTATCAACAATCTCACATTTGAAAATGATAACATTGATGGCAGAAAATGAAGAAGAATTAAGAAGATTCTTAATAAGGGTGAAAGAGGAGAGTGGTTTGAATCCTAGCATTCAAGCCTCCCCTCACCAAACCAAACCAAACCAAAACAAAGTGCTTGGCAGCTGTTCCCATAACTTCTTGGAAAACAGAGGAAGAAGAAATGGAACCAATGTCATATTTTATATTTGATAGAGTTTTATATTCTTGGGCTCAAAGATCACTGCAGAAGGTGACTGACTGCTGCCATGAAATTAGAAGACTCTTGCTCTTTGGGAGGAAAGTTATGGCAAATTTGGTTTACATACTAAAAAGCAGAGACATCACCCTCCTCATGAAGATTAATATAATCAAAGATATGGTTTTTCCAATAGCAATATATGGCTATGAGAATTCAGGAAAACTGAGCATTGCAGAATCAATGCTTTAGAACTGTGGCTCTGGAGAAGACTTTTGAGAGTCCCTTTGGGAGCAAGGAGATCAAATCAGGCCATATTCAAAGAAGTTAATTCAGGCTATTCACTGGAAAGTCAAATATTGAAACTATAGCTGAAATGCTTTGGCCACATAATGAGAAGACAGAACTCTTTGGAAAAGAGCTTGATCTTAAGACTAAAGGCAAAAAAGGAAAAGAGGGCAGCAGAGGATGAGATGAACAGATAGTGTCATAGAAGCAACAAATATGAACTTAGACTTTGAGAGATAGTGGAGGATTGAAGGACCTGGTGTGCTATGGTCTATGGGGTCATGAAAAGTTGGACATGACTTAATAACTGAACAACAAAGTAATAGTAGAAGTAATGCTGCTGCTGCTGCTGTTGCTTCCTGGTGGTTTATATAAAATAGGGAATTAGTTTTCCAATCCCCTTAGAATCTCTGGGGCAACAGCTCCTGAAGCTGCTGTTGCAAAGCTGTTGATGATTCACCACCTCCAAGGCTCAACACTGGTACTACCACCAGTGGTGTGTTCTCCAGGTTTTCCCCTACTCTGGTGTCACAGACCTCTTCTGCTGACTTCCTAAGTTGTCTTAGGCTGAAG
Organism: Pseudocheirus occidentalis; assembly: GCA_028646575.1. NCBI lineage: Eukaryota > Metazoa > Chordata > Mammalia > Diprotodontia > Pseudocheiridae > Pseudocheirus > Pseudocheirus occidentalis. The sequence continues at coordinate 55,675,199 of CM053600.1, forward strand.
AAAAACAAAATCTTTTGTTGGTTCTATCACTCCAGATTTTGTTTTGAGACATTAGTTTAAAGTTATTTGTAGGGGAATGTTGGGAGAGGTTAAGTGAGTTGCTCTTCTACCATCTTGGCTCTGCCTTCTGGTTTTTTCAATAATTTACTTTTGATGCTATGATACTTAAACTTTGTTCTTCTTCATTTATATCTTTCGTAATTTAAAAATGTTTTTAAAATTCCTCTTTTGAGCCAGTTATTTGTTTCAAGGACTTGATTTCTTCTTGAACCCCTTTTCCCTTATACTTCTTAGAGAGTTCAGTGGGAGATGAAGATTTTTCTCTCCTTTCCCCTAGGCACTCTATCCCCCATTGTAAATGTTTTCTTACAGCTAAAACATGTGGTAGTACACAGTAAAGGAGGAGTCTATGTGTAAAGTTCAGTTACTCAGCTAGAAGAGTTTAGATTTCAGAGACTAGAGCAAATAGGTTGTAGTATGGACTCTGGTTCTTTGCAAAAGTATATCACAATGTAAGAACATTAGTTTTCCTGTAACATTTTTGTATGAGTTTCTCATTGTTGCATGTACCTCGATCACATGTATCACCTATGTGTCTGTTTCTCCAATGGTCACCTCTATTGGCATCCACTACTCCCTCTAATGATCTCTCTCTCTCTCTCTCTCTCTCTCTCTCTCTTTCTCTCTCCATTTATACATATTTGTATGTGTATATATGTATGTGTGTATATACACATACATACACACATACACACACATATATATATGTATATATGAATTAGAGTTTATTACAGTTTGGCTAGACAGATTTATTTCTATTGTTTTTACCAGGAAATTTTGGTAAATTACTTTGCCCTGAGCTAATTGTGTCCTTCACCTGATTATAATAAAATGCATGAGTTCAAGGTGGGGATAGAGTGAGAGTGGTAACGGTTATGACTTTTAAGAGTCTGAACCTACATAAGACCCTAGACTATGCACAGTCATTCATTAGGGGCCCAACATGTCTCATAGGTATGGTTGCCTAGAGGGGTAGGTGGCACAGTGGATAGAGTGCTGGGCCTCTAGAGTCAGGAAGACTCATCTTCCTGAGATTAAATCCAGCCTCAGATACTTATTAACTGTGTGACTCTGGGCATGTCACTTAACCTTGTTTACCTCATTTCCTCATCTGTAAAATGAGCTGGAGAAAAATATGGTAAACCACTCCAATATCTTTGCCAAGAAAACCTAAAATGGGCATGAAGAATTAGACATGACTGAAAAAATGACCAAACAAGAAGCCTAGAGGGGAACTATACTTAAGCATAGATTTATTCTGTATTCTCTAGCTTATACACATTTGTTTTTATTGCAGTCTGCTACCCACCCTCTTGCTCTAACCTTTCTTACCTTTATTTCCTTGAGCTGAGGCTTCTCAAGCCTCTTCTGTTCATGTCCTTGTCATTCTTTAATTCTGATAACGATGAGATGCTAGAGAAATGGGGGGGAGCACTGTTAAAAGATATTCAGGACTCTTGTCAATATTTTTATGATGTAAGTACTTAGACATGAATCCAAAACCTTTTCCCTACTGCCATGTGATTGATTCTCTTTTTATTTAAGTGTAGTTTCTTTTAGGCACTCTACTTTTTCATTCCCCCTCCTCAAGTTTTAAAACTTGAGCAGTAAGGTACAGAGATGATGGATTATATGAATATCAAGATTCTGGTTTGCAACCAATTTTCAGACTTTTATGCTAAGGTCAACTTAGTGTATTAGAATGTCAATGTGCCTCTACTAGTTTTCTAGTGAGATATGTAAAGATAGAAGAATCAAGGACAAACATGATTGAAAGGTGCCATTTGCACTAAGGGTTTCCTTGCTTTAAAGTTTTGATTTTAAGTACCATGTAGTTGGTATTCATTCAGTGACTTTCTGAACTTGCCTCAGCTATAGTCTTCATCTGGAACTTCTCTCAGCACCTAAGATCTTCTCTTCTAGAGGAGAAAATCATCCCCTTCTTTGGTCTTCTTATATCCTTCTACCTCTTCTTCTTTTTGGTGAATTATTCCTGGGAGCTCTATTTATGGGAAAATATGCCTGCCAAGTCAACTTTTATTCCCTTCCCTTGTTTACTTTCTTACTTTCTGGACTTCAACATCATCCTCCAATTTGGGTATGTCTTCCCATCTCTTTCCCTTTTCAGCTCCCTACTATGTGTTCTCCCATTAGAATGCAAGTTGCTTGAGGGCAAGAATGTTTTTCACTTTTTGCTTATATTTGTAACCCAAGTACTTGGCAAAATGCTTGTCACATAGTGAGTGCTTAATAAGGGTTTCTTGCCTATATTTTCCTTTATGATTAGTATGTCTTTTAGGAGAGGCTGAGGCATACTTGAATCATAAAGAGATATCCAAACTGAGTCCTGATAGTGGTAGGGATGTAGAGGAAAGAAAAACTTTAGAAAGAATAGAAGGAAAGAGACATTTGAGTTGTAAGCAGTTCATTTTTTTCTATTGCAAATTTAACTTAATCCTTTTCTTCTCTAATCTCAGACAAAACACTTTAATTTTTGTAAGAAAAATATTCCTGGGAGTGGAGCCAAGAGGGCAGTGTAGAAGCAGTAAAACTCTGTGAGTTCCCTGCCAAACCACCTCAAATACCTAAAAAATATGACCCTAAACAATTTTAGAGCTACAGAACCCCCAAAGTGACAGAGAGAAACAAATCTCCCACCGAAGGCAGTCCAGCAGGCAGACAGGAAGGATTCATGACAGTGCTCTGGGAGCCAAGACCAGGCCCTTGTGAGCCTGCAGTTTTAGCACCAGGGTGGCCCCAACCAGCAGCTGTCATGGACTTTGGGAGAGTGGATCACCAGCAGCAGTGGTGGTTTCCAGAATTATCACCCCATAACTACCAAAGAAAAAGTGAGAGGTCAGTGTAGAACTCTGTTGGAACTTGGAGGGTCTAAGGAGCTGGTCCAGCCCCTGCCCTCAGAGCTAGAAGTGGCAGAGGTACAGCAGCCCTGTAGACACCTCCACAGGGCTGCTTCAGAGCTCCTAGCCTGCAGATCATAGTAGGTCAAGTGAACAATCAGAGGGTATTTGCTCTTGCTTTCACCTCCCTGGATCTAGATCGTGGTCTTGGGTGGTGGTCCTGAGGTGTGTGACCAGTGAACCAGAGTTTGTGGGGGCTGCAGAGACAGTACCCTCCTAATAGCTCCAGCAGCTGCAAACTCCCCAGAAATTTGGGCCAAAGCTCTCCCCTCTTGAAGTTATACTATATTGTGGCAAAGAACTCAAAAGTCAAGTAACTGAGGAACAACATGAGCAAGCAAAAGAAGCAAAGCAAGCACAGCAATCCAACTTTAGATTCCTTTCTTGGGGAAAAAAAGGATCAAGACATGGAATGGGAAAAAGACAACACAGTCAGAATTTCTGCACCAAAAGCTTTCAAGAAACATATGAACTGATTATAGGCCATGGAGGAGATCAAGAAAGATTTTGAAAATCAAATAAGAGAAGTAGAAGAAAAAATGAAAAGAGAAAGGAGACTGACACAAGAAAACCATGAAAAGAGAGTCAACAACCTGACTGAAAAAAATAACACCATAAAAAAATAGGTGAACTCAAATGGCAAAAGAGACTCAAAAAGCCAATGAGGAAAAGAGTTCCTTAAAAAGCCATATTTGACTGATGGAAAAAGAATCTCAAAGGCTCACTACAGAGAGTAATTCCATCAGAATTAGATTGGAGCAAATGGAAGCTAATGACTTTATGAGAAACCAGGATACTATTAAACAGATTTTTAAAATGGAAAAATAGAAGGCAATATGAAATATCTTATTGGAAAAATGATTGACCTGGAAAATAGATCCAGGAGAGATAATTTTAAAATTATTGGACTACCTGAAAGCCATGATCAAAAAAAAACCTAGAAATCATCCTTCAAGAAATTCTCAAGGAAAATTGCCCTGATATCTTAGAACCAGAGGGCAAAATAGAAATGGAAAGAATTCACTGATCACTTCTTGAAAAAGATCCCCAAAAGAAAATTCCTAGGAATGTTATAGCCAGGTTCCAGAGTTCCCAGATTAAGGAGAAAATATTGCAAGCAATCAAGAAGAAACAATTTGAAAATAGTGGAAACACAATCAGGATAACACAGGATCTAGAAGAGTCTACGTTAAAGGATCAAAGGGCTTAGAATATGATACTCCAGAGGTCAAAGGAGCTAGGATTAAAACCAAGAATCACCTACCCAGAAAAACTGAGTATAATTTTTCAGGGGAAAATATGGTCATTTAATGAAATAGAAGACTTTCAAGTATTCTTGATGAAAAAAACAGAGTTGAATAGAAAAGATGCCACTTCAAATACAAGAAGCAAGAAGAGCAAGAGAAGGTAAATAGTGAAAAGAAATCATAAGGAACTTATCAAAGTTGAACTATTTACATGCCTACATGGAAAAATGATCATTGTAACTTATGAAAATCTTCTCAGTATGAGGATAGTTGAAGAGAATATAAATATGTATGTGTATATACATATATACATACATATATATGTCTATATAGGAGGGCATATGTGTGCATGAATACATATGTGAGTGTGTGTATATATGTGTACAGGTGTACATAGACAGAGGGCACAGGATCAATTGAATAGGAGGAGGTGATATTTAAAAAGCAAAATTGAGAGGTGAGAGAGGAATATAATGAGAGGAGATGGGGAGAGACAGAAGGGGGTAAATTATCTCATATAGAAGAGAGAGACAACGGATAACTGTTACAAGGGAGGGGAAGAACAGGAAGGCAAAAAGGAATGGGTCAACCGTACTCTCATTGAATTTGGC
>CM053600.1:55680534-55701747 GCA_028646575.1 Pseudocheirus occidentalis
CAGAGAATAGAACAAGTGGGGGGGGGAGCTAGGATGGAGGGAAATAAAATCAGTCTTTCATAATATATCCACTATGAAAATGTTTTGTGTTTACTACACATACATGACATATATTGAATTGCTTATCTTCCCAATAAGGCTGGGTGGTGATGGAAGAAGGGAAAGAATCTGGAATTCAAAGTTGTAAAACCAAATGTTTAAATTAATAATAATATTTTTTTACATGCAACTGGGAAATGAGATATACAGGCACTGGGATATGGAGATCCATCTTGCCCTACCAAAAAGTGGGAGGAGGGATGGGGGAGAATACAGAAGAGAGAAGATTGGGGGAGGGAGTATACCATGGCGTTGCTGTTTTGGGGTGGTGGGTAGGGAAAAGACTGGGAGAAATTGTATAACTCAAAATCTTATAGAAATAAATGATGTAAACTAAAAATAATAATAAAATTTAATTAAAAAAGAAAAATATTCCTTAATGAAAAAACCAACTGCTAAATCTATGTTCTTAAAGTCTATAATGAAGCACTGTTGTGTTGCTTTAGAGCAGATTTAAAAAGAAAAAAAGAAGGTAAAAATTATGAGGGGATTTTATATGTGTGTGTGTATGTATACATATATGTATGGAGAGATACTAGCATTTATAAACAGAAACTTAAAGTGATTTCACCACAGTGGGCAAACAGAGTTGCATTAGTCGGAAAAAACCACTGTTATGCACTCACTGAAGAGAAACAGTTTATTATATTTCCATTCTTGGTTTCTTTTGATCCTTTCTTTTTTTTCTTTGTGGTTTCTTGATCTAGACATCTTTTTACTGCTTGGTAGCCCACTCTTGTCTTACGCATTTTTCACTCTCATTATCAGCTGTGCTGACCCTATGAACAGAATGGGACCCAAAAGGGACTGATCAGCATTTTGATTTGTTCAATGGTATAGTCTTGGTAGCACAGTCACACAAAGAAGTTTCATAGGCACAGGTCATAGAGGGTCTTTCTTTTTGACAATACTCAACGGATTTCTCATCCAAACTATGTCTGGCTCCTTTGCCCAGACCCTTCTAAAATCATAAACTGCACCTAGGGATTAACTTGTATTGTTACTAAAGCAATTCCATTTGATATGGCAGCTTTAGTGGTGAAATGGGGGCTTCTGCTTAGTGTCTGGGAAATCAACTGAGTTAAACACTGAATGGGGATCATCTTAATATGACTTTTCCTTAAACATTACCTTGTCAATATTCTACCCCTTTTCCTTCTCCATACATTCTCATTTTCTTTATCTTATGTGTACTAGACTGTCATTCTTCCTCTAATTACTCTATTTTCCTTCACTTTCTCTTTTTCTTTTCTATTTTATCAGTTATCACAGGGACTGTGCTTGCAATTTCCAGAATAAAATGCTATAAGTTTTCATCATATGTGATCATGGGCAAAAAACTTCACCTTTCACTCCTCAACCTTAAAATGTGATGTATAATGATAACTCCATAACTCAAACAACAGTTTTGACAGTAAATGGAAGCAATAGTTGAAGATACGTATGTATGTATACATATATACATAAACATACACCAATATGTATGTGTGTGTGTATCCTTTCCAATTAAGTGAGTTATATCATTTGACCTCCTCAGTTTAGTAGAACTATGTGTATTATTGGCAGGCTTAAAGCTTAGGTGAGAGTTAGCCAACAAGCATGTATTAAATGATTAGTAAATGCCAGGCATTGTGGTAAGGATTAGTAATACAAATCTAAGCAGAAAGAAAAGCAAACTCTATCCTCAAGGAGTTTACACACTAATGGGAGAAACACAAAACTTAATAAGAAGTTGAGGTGATGATGAAGGTAGAATGATATGGCACTGTAGAGGAAGTCTAAGAAGGTCAGGAGTGCATCCTGAAGAAGAATGAAAATATGCTATGTATACTTCTTAAAATGGAAGTTTCTGGGAAGACCCTGTCAATCAGAAAGAAGTACTTTAGGGATGGTGACACTTCTAATGTGTGAATACCATGTCTAAAGTGAGTTTCTATAATGAAGGGAGAAGGAAAAGTAGTAAAGGAAGAGTAAAGGGATAAGAGAGATGAAATACAATAAAGGCAAGAAAGGTATGCAGTAGAGAACAATAGTGATAAAACACTGACAATAAGTCCTTCCTTCCTTCCTTCCTTCCTTCCTTCCTTCCTTCCTTCCTTCCTTCCTTCCTTCCTTCCTTCCTTCCTGCCTTCCTTCCTGCCTTCCTTCCTTCCTTCCTTCCGTTTATTCTGTTCTCTCTCTGGAGTGATTCCTTCCCTGTCCCCTCACCCTAATGCCCCTTTGCCCCCTGCCCCAGCTTCAGCAACTCTAATGGTAATGGTAATTTGAAGATCTTCTCTGCCCCTTAGTAGACTTAGGTGAGTCTGAGAACCTTTCCTCATTTGAAAATAAACTGCATCCTAATAGGTTGAATGTGGTCTCATGAAGCCTGTGGTAGGAGGCTTGTTTTCCAGAAAGGCACAACTTCTGTTATTTTGTAGTCAAGTGAGTCATGAGGGTTGTGATATTCACTGACCCTGGAGAAGGCTATATAAACCTCTCAGGTGAAGTTTTGCTTTAGGGCTCACTTATGGAAAGAGTTGTGTGATTTGGACAAATGAAACTCTGGGCAGCCTTTGAGCCCCCTGGGCTTTGAAAACCAAGATGTTGGTGCTTCTCTCTCTGGAAACTAATACTGTATAGATGCAATGGTTAGACAGCTAGAAGCCCTCTCTTGGTCTGCTGAATTGTGTTCTTTACTCTGTTTTTTTGTCAGCTTGTAACTTCTGTTTGTATTCTCCGAAGTTCAGGGTGCTGACTTTTCCCCCCACCCCCGAAGTAGGTAAATGATATATGTTTGATTAAAGTAAGATTGTTAACCCTTTTTGAGTTCAGAAAAGCAGATCAAAGAACCTGGACTAGCAGCCATCCTAGGTATGCTAGGGTGATTGCTGCTACCCCAACTTGCACTCATTGCTTGAATCTCCCAGAAGATATCTATCCCAGGTTCAAGATTCACAGTAGATCTTCACAATTAAAGCTACAGCTCATAATCAACTCAAAGTTAAGGCAATTACTAAGATGGTATCCTAATAAAAACAGCTACAAAATATTTCCCCCTCCAAACTTGAGGTATACTCTCCCTCAAATGTACAAACATACAGTACACAAATAGACAAGCACAGCTTAGGAAAGAAAGAAGACCAAGACCACTCCTGACTTTAAAGCTATAGGATTGGGTTCCTACATCCTTCCAATTTCTTGTGATATTTTGCTACTCACTAGGTACCCAGATTCTCTGCTTCCTGAGAAAGTCAATTCCCCTTGGAAAGAAAATTTACCCTAACTTATAGTTACTATCCAGTGCATTTCCATGTCTAATATATTTACCAAATGTTTATCTACAGAGTGTACGCCATAGCCAGGCTAAGGCTATTTGCCCAATAATTAATAAAATAGCTTTGGGATTTAGGTTCTTTGGTTTAAAAAACTTCAATTTAAAAAACTCCAAGTCTCTCCTGTTTATCCATGGAGAAAATACATGGGGATAATATAGAAATCGCTATGCCTTTGCTTCAATTTTTTCCTGACCTTTTTTACAAGTGAGTAAAAATTTGAACATTTGTACATTTGAGTGAAAATGAGGATTCAAAGCCTCATATCTTTATTGAGTTCATTGAGTCTATTTATTCAAAGTTTTACACTCTTGACAAGGTACAGTTCCGGTCTGATTAGTACACACCCTTGGGTTTTGTCTTGCAAATGTTAGGCTATAGTAGGCATTTAATCAAATTTTAAAAATTGAATAAAATTTAATGTCTAAAGATATTCAGAAAGGATAATTCTATTTCCTCTTTTTCTGGTTTCCTTATTTTTTTTTTAAGGAACATACACACACAAAGTTTTGTAGGTTTTTAAATTGTTTTTGGAAAGGTAGGAAAAGTAAAAAAAGCTTTGTTCTTTAAACTCTAAATATTGATTAGATTTAGAGTATAAATTATTCTTGACCAATTATGCACCTAAACAAACAAAATTCTAATTTTGTTTGCTAGGAAGAGAAGTAAAAATAATCATTCAAATCCAGTTTTTAAAGTTATTATTATTATTATTTTTAATCTGGGAATTATGTGAGGGCCAGAGAAAAACAGGGAGGAGGTTACCAGGCAGGAATAAGGATAAAATTGACAGTCTGTGAACTGAATCAATTTTCCCTCTTTTCAACTCCCTCCTCCCCCAATGAGTTGTTTTTAAGGGTTTAGTCTTCAGTATTACCAAGTGGAAGTATGGGATTCCTTTATATCAAAACTTTAGCAAATAGGCATTAAGACCAACTTGGGATTTCTCAGGGTTGATTTTAAAGCTCCACTTTCTCTCTTCAACTGGCTGCTTTTTAGTCATGTCATTGACATTACTCATTAGCACTTCCACCAGGGAAATGGAACTAAAACCTGTCAATGTTACTTGTTAGGCGGGAAAAGTTTGGTCGAGGAAACAGTTTTTGAAGCTCTTGACTAAAATGAGACTTTAAAATCATCTGAGAAGTTAATTTATCCGTTCTATTCTTGTTCAGCATTTTCAGTGATAATTGGGAGTTGGCTGACTTGTCCCTGTTTTGCAGGTAACTTAACAGACTCTGAAAGGTCTCAGAAATTGTCAAGGTCACATAAAGAAAATAGTGAAGTTTAAATTGCCTATTAAAGGTTTTATTATATATGATTTCCAGATCTGTATGGAGGCCAGTGGGCCCCAATAAGTTTTTTTTAATAATATGAACTTTTCCATTTTTGTTTGTTTTTTATCATTTTGTTTGTTTTTATTTATGCAGCCAAAGTGCATAATTTTGCATATAAAGAGCTGGCCTCAGAGTCAGAACCAACACTTCCATATACTGGTGGTGTGACCTTTGACAATTCACTCCACCCCTTAGCACCCCAGCTAAGTCTCTGAGGCCCTAAGTTGAGAAGGTGATGATCTGCATTAGCAGAGGAAGTTCTCATGTTTGCTTTCTTCTTAATTATTTATCTCTGATGATTATAATGATAATTCATTTTTATTTAAGGGTCTGGTTTCAAGTTTTTAAATATTTTCAGCTTTTGCTCATTAAACAAGCAAACTCTTAAGATCATTCATTGTTATTTTATATACTTTTTTCCCCATTCCTATTTTAACTCTTTGAACACCTTCCCCTCTCCCCTCAGTTTAGGTTTGGTTTTGATATAGTTATTAAATTTTGCATCCAATAACTGTGTTTCCTCCTGCCCTGAAACAGTAAATTCTGTCAGAGGGTGATTTCTTTTTAAAGACACCACTTTGATACCTACTCATACAATGAGTTAAAACCAAACCAGACAACAAAGACAAATCCTTATTTTCATAAGCAGCCTTGATTTACTGTGATTTATAACTAAATCAGACAAGGTATCTGGAGCTTTGATATAGTTTAGATGAACACCTATTATTTGTAGATTCAATGACCATTTCTAATTTAATGGTAAATAATATTTGGAATATTAAAATTTAAAATTCCAATTGAGAGAAAGAAATAACAAATCTTACTTTTCTTTCCTTGAAAAGTCAAGAATAAAGGCAAATTCATCTATGGTTTACCACTTGTCAAAGAGATATTTGAACATTTTGATCTTTAAAATAAGAATTGATTTAAAATGCTTTCTTTCCATAGGTTTCTTTTTAAGTTTATAGGAAAACAAATTGTACTGGAAAGAAAGGTGAGGCTGTTTATAAGGTTGTTTGTCAGCTTCTCCCTTTGTTTTGAATTGCTGCCATTTTTTCCCCCTCCCTTGGTATAGAGAGGCAGAACATATTTACCACTTTGTTTCGATACTAGATTTGGGAACCAATAGTATGCCCAGCTCACTAAATGTTCAGAGGGTGTGTGTGTGTGTGTGTGTGTGTGTGTGCGTGTAGAAGTTTACTCCTTTTTTATAAACCTTTAATTCTACATTTTTGAGTGGTGATGATACAGTTTAATCTCTAAATTTTAAAATAAAACACAAAACTACTGTACTTGCCTGGGTCGTGATCTAACAGATTTGCAGACTACAAGTTCAGGAAAGTGTCAGTTCTGACAACCAAGCGCTTTAACCCCTAATCACAAAGAGGTAAACCGAGGGAATAGTGACTGTATAATCACCAGTGACTGCTGATTAGGTAGTTTTTCCAGAAACTCAGTAAAGAAAAAATAGAACTCAATTAAATTTGCTCTATATTAAATTTGCTTGGAAATGATTGGTAAATAGTTACAGTGCTGGCGTTGGGGACAAAAAGATGGGTTAAATCCTGCCTCTGACACTTCTTCTTTGACCCTAGACAAGTCATTTAACTTGTATGTGTCAGACAAAGCAGAAACACACAGAGAACATATGTGGTTAGGATATGTGGGAAGAATGTTGTGTACATAAAAATACATGTGGCCAAGGTGCATGCCTGGCGGGTAACTCATAGGGCTGTTGATATCATTTTGGTGTTGCTACCCTATTGCTTGTTCAAAGCTTTTTTCTTATTAGTTTTGTGTGGAGTACATTCTCTGCTATACCCATAGTCTCTACCAGGCACTGTTTGCTAATGGTCTTGCAGAAATAGTTATTACTTAGGACTGACCCTCTCAATGGTTCCATGGTTATTGCTAGTTCAAGCCAAGTGTTGTTCCACTAGGCATGAGGTAGTACTCCTCCCTGCTTCTATACTTTAGGTTAAGTTGGATTCCTCAGCTAGGTTTCTGTCTCCTCTTAAGAAGTCAAATGGATTCTGTCATGCTCCTTTGAGTTTACAGTCACAAAGCTTGACTTCGAAATATAGCTCTTTCAAATAGTAAAAGCCCATTCATTGGTGTGGGGAGAAAATTTATTCTGGAAAAAAGCTCTCTTGACCTTTTCCCCATAAAAAGTGACCCTTTTCAAAGCCTTACCTTGAATGACTTTTCCTCTTCAGAAGGAGAAGGTGCCTTGTCTCAGCGTTTTGGAACCTGCACTTACCTATTGGTTAGGATCAAATTGTCAAAAGTGTTCAACATAGTGCCTGGTATATAATGATAATACAATTTGAATTTGAAGATCCCTTTGTATTGGCAAAGGTAATAGGTACTTAGCACTTAGTAATTAATCAAGCCTCTGTTAAAGAAACAGAAGGTATATATATATATATATATATATATATATATATATATATCTGTTGCTGATGTAAGAGGAAGGGGTTGGCTGAAACAGGAAGCTAATGCTGTCTGTATATAAGGAAAAACCCTGGCTGGGAAAGACAGATCTTCTTGAATTAAACTGTGTGTATGGAGAAGCTGCTGCTGCAGGGGAGGCTAAGCAGGAAAGCCCCCACACCTGACTGGAGGGAATGATTTTGATTTTGTAAACCTGGGTGAGATAATTTTGATTCTGAGAAACAGCTGAAATTTTTGCTGAGTCTGATGGCCTGCCAGAGCTGCTGAGGATTTCTAAGGGCCAGCTGGAACTGCTGAAGCCTGAAGAAGCATGACTGTGATGCTGGTATTTTGTATGAACCTGTTGGTGGCTTTTTTTTTTCAGCCTTGACTTCCCTGGAACAGAGACTGCACAGAGAGCTAGACAAGGACCTGGGAGCTGTCTGCCTTTGAACCTGGCTGACAATTTGGTGAATTTAGGTAGGAACTGGGATCATGGAAGGTGATCCAGAGAATCTGGGAGACCACCCCGAGGCAAGCTAAAAGAAGACTTTATTCGGTACTGACTGAGAAATTGTAATTTACTAGTGACCTAGGGGTGGAGGGCTTGTGATTGAATAGTAAATGATGAAGGATAATTGAATGATTGAGTTAGTTGAATGATTGATTGACTAAATGATTGCACTTATGATTGATGACTGAATAAGTGACTGATTGAATTAACTTAGTGTGCCCCATAAGTGGAAAATTTTGACTATTGTACTTTATTAAGGAGGCAAACCTCCTTAAGGATGACTGAATGATTGAGATGATTGAATGCTTGAGTTACTTAATGATTGTTCTTGGTTCAAGATTTTATGACCACTGTGGTGGAAACTATGTGGTCATTTTCTGTGATAAGTTGTTGTGAATGGAATATTTTGATTTTCTGTGATAAACTGTAACATTATGAATGTGGTACCTTGATTTACTGTGAATGTTTTGCTCTGATTTTTTTATGCAATAGAATGCTCACTATACTGTGTAATCAGAACCTTAAAAGCTGTTCACAGTAGCATTCTTCCGGAAAGCTGCTCATGAGTGGCATTACAGTATACAACAAACATTATATAAATGCTTATTCTCTTCCCTTCCACATTCACTTTTTCTGCCCATGCCCCATTCCCCAGCCATTCCTAGCTAACTGGTCTTCTCATACTTAATTCTTTTTTTTAATTGCATTTTATGATTACTCAGTCTTGCATCTCTATCAGGGACTACTGTCTACCTTAGATTGATAAAGTTCATTGTTTAATTCCTAATTGGAGATTTTTAGATCATCAGACTAATTTCAAGAATCTATGCCCCAGAAAATTCATAAAAACTATATGCGTGTATGTTGTTTGTTTTGTGTCTGCTATAGAAATGCCTCACACAGGGCAAATGTTCACATGGTGGTCAGAAGAAGCAATACAAGGACACTCTCAAGGTCTCTTGTAAGAACTTTGGAATTGTTAGTGTGACATGGGAGACACTGGCACAGGACCACTCAACATGGCATGCCCACATCAGAGAAGGTGCTGTGCTCTGTGAGCAAAGCAGAATTGAAACAGCTCAAATACAATGCAGCATGTGCAAATTTAGAAAATCCACCCCCAAATGTTCACACAGACTATTTGTACCCAATCTGTGTTAGAGCATTCCAAGTTCATATTGTTTTGATCAGCCACAGCAGGACACAATTAAAACTTGACTCTGGCAGAGTTTTGACATTTTGGTCCTCTTTGAGAATGGAGAACAACCATCAACCAACCTACCAACCAGCTATAGAAATGATTCTAAGCAAGCACAAAAGCAAAGCCCAGTCAGCAAAGTTATTGAATGTCTACTTCCAGTTTAGACATATTCCTCAACTTTCATGTGTGTATAAATAATCCAACAAAGTCTTTTCAGGTTTTAGGATTAGACAAGGAATGAAAAAGATTAATTTACATATTCAAATGGATTTATGATCTCAGAAATTTTGTCATAATATTCAGTGATACAGATTGTAAGCCATCCATGTCTACTCATATGTGAGTTCACCACAGGGATTCTTTTCCATGTGATGAAGGGCTTCCCTTCTTTTGCCTGACACTGAAAGGATACCCAAGAGCATTTGAATTGTGTATCTATTGGGAATCATTTTCACAATGTGGCAGATAATCTTGTTTTTTGTTTGTTTTTGCTTTTACATACATTTCCCTCATGCCACTCCTCTTGGACTTCCTCTATCATACTCTCATAAAAGGTTACATTCATTCCTATCCTCAACCTGCTTTCTAGATTTCTTTTATGTGTTGTCTTTCCCTCTCTCTCTGAGAGCACAGACTTCCTTTCTGCCTATATTTGTCTTCAAAACACTTGGCATGCCCAGACTGGCACATAGTAAGCAGACAGCTAGATGGCATAGGAGAGTTCTGGATTTAGAATAACAAACACCTGAGTTCAAATCCTGCCTCATTTATTAGCTGTGTGACTGTGAGTAAATCATTTAACCTATTTCAAACCAAGTGTTCTCATCTAATATGAGAATAATAATAGCATTTACTTCACAGTCTTGTGGTGATCAAATGATATAATATGTGTAAAGCAATTTGCAAGCTTTAAGGGACTATATAAATGTTAGCTACTGTTATATATTTCAGGCTATTTATAAACTGGTTGCATTTCTCTAGAGGAGGCAGCATTATGCTGGACAGGGTAAAGAGCCCTGGTTCTTTTTTTTTTTTTTTTTGCTTTTTGGAGGGGGAAGGCAGGGCAATTGGGGTTAAGTAACTTACCCGAGGTCACACGGCTAGTAATTGTTAAGTGTCTGAAGCTGGATTTAAACTCAGGTCCTCCTGACTCCAGGGCTAGTGCTCTATTCACTGTTCCACCTAGCCACCTCTAGAGCTCTGGCTCTTGATTTAGAAGATCTGTATTCAGATTGCATATCTGACCCTTACTACCTATGTGACCATAGACAAGACATTTCACTCCCACAGGCCTCAGTTTCTTCACTTAGAAAACGAGGGACTCAGCAATAGCACTTCTAGAGCTGTATCCCAAAGAAATCATAGAAGTGGGAGGAAGACCCAGATGTACAGAAATATTTATAGCAGCTCTTTTTGTGGTGGCAAAGAATTAGAAATTAAGGGGATGCCCATCAAGTGGGGAATGGCTAAACAAGATGTGATATATGAATGTAATGGAATACTATTGTGCTATAAGAAATGAGGAGCAGATGGACTTAACATTTAGCCAGAGAGGCTTATATGATCTGATGCTGAGTGAGAAGAGCAGAACGAGGAGAAATTTGTACACAATTACAGACACAACATATGTGACGACCAACTTTGATGGACTGGACTCTTCTCAGCAATGCAGGGTTTTAAGACAACTCCAAAAGACTCAAGAGGAGAGAGATGTCTACATTCAGAGAAAGAACTAGAAAGAACAGAATTTGAATGCAGATCAAAGCAAACTACCTGCTCTCATTCCTTTCCTTGTTTGGTTCTCTTTCCTCTTTCCCATTGTTCATTCCATCTGTTATAATACTTCTTTATAACCTGACTAATGTCTGATGTGAAAGTATTTTGCTCATCCTATACTTGATTACATGCTGTAATGGGGGAGAAGTAGGGGGGAGGAAAGAGAGGGGGAGAAAATTTGAAACTCAAGGGATTGTAAAACTGAATCCTTTAAACTAAAAGTAAAAAAACAAATTGATAAAGACCAAAAAAAAAAAAAGAAAAGAAAAGAAATAAAATGAAGGGTTTGGACTAGTTCACCTCTGAAGTCTCTTTCCAGTTTTAGGTCTCTTATATTATAATAAGGGATCATACCTTTATGGTACTACCCTTTAAATGGAATAGTTTAGCTGAGGAGGAAAAAAAAGAAACATGTTTAAATCAACTGGTAAAAAAATGTAATATTTTTGTCATAGATGAACATTTTGATAGCTGGAAGAAATAGCAAAAGTAACTGGCTTAATAAGAAAGGTTAAAATGCATAATGTATATGTAAATATAAAATGTATAATTGTATAAAATGTATAAAACAGTTTTCATATGGGATTTCTGTACTTTTGGATGAAATATGAGCTGCGGTATAAATATAAAAACTAAAATCATCTTCTGAAAGATGGAGACTGATATCTCATTTGTATATGAACAGTTTGATAGTTTAAAAGTGGAAAAGAAAGAACTTGTATTTATTAAAAACTGGGAAAATGTGACTAAAATGATATTTTCAAGAACACCAAATGAAAAGGACTTAAAAGCTTCAGGGCATTTCCCTCTATCAGTTCATTTGCATGTAACATTTAAGAATAGAAACAATAACACTAAAAAAGATAGAAATCATAACTATTAGGAGACAGAGTTGGTTTTGGGAAGTCTAATGATTTCAAAGGAAAAATTTAAGTAGGTTTTATTTTTTAAAATTCATTTTATTTTTGGTAAAAATAATGGAATGCTGCAAGTCTCTGATGTAATACACTGAAAAGTGTAGAAGGTAGTATAAGCATACTGAAACTGAAGAATTTGGCAGTTGAAGATTGAAGAAACAGCAAGTGACTGAAAGCAACTCATCTCTGTTAAATTTGCATTTAAACAAAGTGTCAGCCAGACAAATGACCTGACAGAAGTATTCACTTACATGTTTCATAATTGGATGGAGAAATTGTCAGCTTTGTTGTACAACTGGTCCATTTTAAGATATGCCTGATTCTCTGGGGGTTGCAGGATGGTGGGGTGCGGTGGTGGAAGAGGAACAGAAATGGAAAATTTCTTTCCTCCTTCTCCTCCTCCTCCTCCTCCTCCTCCTCCACACAGGAAGAGATGTTGAGATTTTACTGGACATCTCTAAATCCTAGAGAATGAAGCCCTGGTGAGGATTGTTTGCTTTGTTCAGAGGGTCAACTTGAAATATTTTGTGATGAGCTTTCTTTCCTACATAATTTTATGACACAGCAGCTTGGTAAGTGAATAGCAGTCTGGTTTTGATGTGTATTACTCAGAGATAGCAAGCATGAGGAGATTTGCAATTCTCTGCCTTAAAAAGAACTGCTATCACAAATTAAGAAGTAACACTTTCTCCACATTCTTTTAAGGGTGATTGTAAATTGAATGGGCTTGTACATGCTGAGTTGGTTGGAGAAGAGGATTTGCTCCTCTGGAGAGGAAGAGCAGCTAGGCCCAGTAGACATGCAGTTAGCAGACACTTGGCTTAAACCTACAGTCCATACACAGATTTTCCTCCCTTGTGTTCTTCCCTGTCCAGTTTCTATAAGTGTGTATTCATTCTCCACCAAGTAGACTGAGTGCATTAGTGAAGTGACACTAAAGTTTATATGGGTTGTGGTATATTTTATTGTTCATATATTATTTTAATATATGAATATGTGGTGGTGTGATCATTTCTTTAGCCTTATTGCTAAGAAAATGCTTATGTTTAAGATCTCTAAATGAAAGACTCCTAATTTCTTTTATCTGATTATAATCTTATTTCATCTTTTCCTAAACCTATCACTCTTCCTTATCATCACCATAAACTCCATTAACTTCCACTCCTCAGTTGTAGTCCCCACCCCCACTGTGGTCATTATCCCTTCACTGGCTCTACTCTCCTTCACTATCCTATCTCTTTCCCCTTGTCGTGTTGTTAATCACCTCACCATACTCCATCCCTGAATTAATTCTACCACTTCCCTCCTTTGCTCCTATTCGCTTGCAATTGCATTAAAATGGAGAAACTCTCAAAGCTCAGTTCTTGAGCTCAGGAGTGGATATAGGCAATGAACAAACAGTTGTTTTTCAAGGCTCCTGCTCCCTCTTGACTGAAATTGTTTCTCTCTTTCCTCAAACTATGACCTAGAAGTGGACAGAGGCAGTGGAATTTCCAGTGTTTGGTCCTGCATCCAATGCTAGCACAGGGGTCCTCTGTAATTTCTTTCTGACCAATTGCCAAGTCTCCTTACTGTCTCTGGCTTGAACACTTCCAAAATTGTTGCTAATTCTATCACCACCAACTGGAACTTCCACTGGTGATTTTGATATGTTGTTTCACTGTTGTCATTATCTTTAATGAAATTGTTGACTGTAGTTATGACTTGTTATTTAATTTAATTTAAGGTATAATTTATTTATTTTATTTATTTAATTTCCAATAATTTTAACCTATGCTTCAAAGAATCTTTACTGAATGTAATTTTTATCACATCATGATCAGAAAAGATTAAAAAGCATTTCTGATTTTCTGCATTTATTTGTGATTTTTTTTTAATGCCAGAAAACATGATCAGTTTTTGTTAAGGTGTCATGCACAGTTGAGCATAGGCATACTCCTTTCTGTGAATATAAGTAGAATTAACTTACCCATAAAACAGAAGAGGATATAAAAATGTATTTATTATACTCTGTAGAATTATCTGGGCGATTAGCCCATAACATTCCCCTTTTGGCTGATCATATTATAAGTCCCGTGTTCTTTCATAGTGGAAGCTGCTAAATCTTGTGAGATCTTGACTATGGTTCTAAGTACTTGAACTATGATTTTTTTTTCTGGTTGTTTGCAGCATTTTCTCCTTAATTTGGGAGTTCTGGATTGTGACTATAATCATCCTGTGAAGCTTTATTTTATTTTATTTTTTCAGAAGGCAACTGGTGGAGTTTTTGAATTCTTACTTTGTCCTATAGTTATATTTGGGCACTTTACTTTCATGATTTCTTGAAATATGATGTCTGGGCCTTTTGTTTGTTTATAGTTCATGATTTTCAGGTAGACTAACGATTCTTAAATTATTTCTCCTCAATCTATTTCCTAAATGAATTTTTTTCTTATCATATGTTTTATATTTTCTTCTATATTTCAGTATTTTTTAAATATAATTTTTTGTGTCTGATGGAGTCATTAATTTCTATTTGTCTTATTCTAATTTTTAGGGAGCTTTTTTTTTCAGGAAATTTGTGCATATCTTTTTTGTTTTTACCAGGTTTTTTGATTTCTTTTTGTAACTTTGATAATTCTCATTTCTTTTTTGTCCATTATTTTCCTTATATTTTATTTGATTTTTAATTTTTTCTCTTTTTCCTTATCTATTGCTTTAACTCTTCTAGAAATTTTTTATTGGGCTTGTGTCCAATCTGTATTTTTCTTTGTAGATGTTTTAAAGTCACTGTCTTCAAGTCACTGTTTCCTGAATTTCCTGTACATCTTAGCAGCTCTTTGAAGTCAGGGGTGTTTCTTTACTCTTGTACTTAGCACAATATGGTCAAGGTTCTGGATTTTGTTTTGTGCTCAGTATTCTTCCAGTGCATTGCATGCCATTGTGGTTGTTCTTCTCTGCCCTGAATCTGTGACCCAGAATTGGGTAACTGGTGAAAAAGCTGCCAAATGTCACCTGTTCCTACTCCAAGTACTAGTTCAGGGGCCCCTTGGGATCTTCTGTGCTTCTGATCTTGGTGGTTTATTTTGCTTACCTTTGCACCCCTTGGCTCTGAAATTTTCCTGGTCCTGGCATGGCCAGTGTTACAGCCTTGGCTGGTCTCTATGGCAGTGTCTACAGGCCTCCTTGTCTGTCTTCATAAGCTACCCTGGGCTGGAAAAAAATGTCTCACCATTAATTTTTCTTAACTTTCTCTAATTAAGATTCAAGCTAGTGTCCTTTCTAGGTTGTGGAGGAGTTGTATTGGGAGAGGTAGGAAAAAAAAATTTCTCTTAATCCTCCTTCTAGTATATTCTTAATTGGTGAATCTAATGGATTTTCCTCAGTCCTCAAATGTCTTGTCCTATATGTAACATATGCCAATGCTGACCATCTTCTTTTCATGGATCCTCTTGTATTCACTTCTTGGATACATCTCCTCTTTGAATTTTCAAGACTGTGATCTCACTCTTGGTTTTCCTCCTATTTGTCTGGCCACTCCTCACTTTCCTTTTTCATGTTATTAAAAATATCATGCCTACTAATCATGCTATTTCAACTCTAATCTCCTTCCTTAATTCTCATCTTATATCCCCAACTATCCTTTATTTGACATTTTTAAGTGTATGCTTCATAAGGCACTTCAAATTCAACATATTCAAAGCAGAACTCATCTTTCCTTTCAAACATTTCCCCTTTCTGAACTTTGCAATGACTGTCAAGTGTGCCATCTTCCTTGCAGTCACCCAGGTCAACAATCTCAATGTCATCATTGACTCCTCACTCTCATTCCACATTATCAGTTACTGGTGTTTACAACAGCTACTGGAGCTAGATGTATAGATTTGTGAGTCTTCTGCATAGAAATGATAATTCAGTTCTAAAGGAGTGGGTGAAGGAGTCAAGAAAAAGATTGTAGAAAGAGAAGGGAAGAGGGACTAAGACAGAGCCTTTTGGTTTGACCAGAGTTAAGGGGAATGATGGTGATGATTATCCAGTATAAAGATGAATTGAATCAATCTGTTAATCCCCCAGTCCAAAATAATTCATTAAGCATCTACTGCTACAGGTACTCTGTTAGGTACTAGAGATATAAAGATATAAAAAGATAGAAAGGGGGCAGCTAGGTGGTGCAGTGAGTAGAGCACTGGCCCTGGACTCAGGAGGACCTGAGTTCAAATCCGGCCTCAGACACTTAACACACTAACTAGCTGTGTGACTTTGGGCAAGTCACTTAACCCCAACTGCCTTCCAAAAAAAAAAGCAAAAAAAAGATAGAAAGACTCCTCCTTCCAAAGGAGAATATATTGTTTTGGGTAAAGCACACACATATATACATATAATAACACTATGGTTTAAGAGTAGTACAAATATAGTATAAAATACAGAATAAGTACAAGATAATTTAGGGAAGGATAGCACTAAAAGCCCTTGCTTCCATGATTTTCATCTTTTCTCATGTACCCATCCTTGGAGCCTGGAATCTCTTGGGAAATGTAACCTCTTCAATCACTCATTATCTTAAAGATTTTATTATCAGGTCATTGTTAGTCACAAACTTATTTAGGAAAAAGTATCAAGATATATGCCCGTCTAGTGTTTACTCTGAAAGTTTTGTGTTGTGCTCCATTAAAGGGAAGTGTCCAGAAGTTCCAAGAAATATCAGTCTTTCTGGTTCTCAGAGAGTGTATAACCTTTTCCAGATTAGTCTCTTTGTGGCCAGATAAACATGCCATTTATGGATTATATATTATTTTGGATTTACCTAGTCTGAATGAGCTCTGAAACTTCATTGTACTTGAAGCCCTGCTTCCTCCTTGTACTTGCTATATTTTACTGAGCCCTAGTCACATAACTATAATGGAGCTGACTCCCCAGAAGAATGGACAGACATACCTGGATGCCCATATGTATTTGATTTATTTTGCTTTTGGCATAGAATAAATAAGGACAATAAAATAATATGAATAAAGCAATCTCTCATAACTTCAAGTCCTTGACTTCTCCCAGAAATAAGCTTTGTTTTCTTTTTCCTTCCAGAGAAAACAGGACAAAGGGATTTTTTAGAAAACATACTACTCAGTTTGTTTAGTCCCATGCCTGTTACTCCTGCAAGCAACTAAAGAAGTATAGACAATATCATATTGTTTTGCCTGATCTTCCACTTAATATGGGGTATCCTGGGCAATCATCTCATTATTTCCAACATGGTTTCACTCTTTTGCACTTGCATCATTCTTTCCTAGAATTTCATCATCCTGCAAGATCCCATCACCTCTAAAAGTCATATTTTCTCTGTACTTCCTTGCCTCTGAGGACTCTCGCTTCTGAATAGAGAGGGTGGATAGTGGAGAGTTCTTCCAAGATCCTGCATTTAAGGAGGATCCAGGGGGAAGCATCCAGGTTAGCCATCTCATCTTTTACCACCTGCACTCCTCTGCACTCATCATACCTAAGAATGCACTCTCTCTTCCCCTGTTCCCCCCACTTTTCACTTCTAACATCTTATCACTCTTAATTAGATTGTGAGCTTTTTGAGGGCAGAGGCTGTATTTTGTGCTCTTTTTTCTACTATCTTTAGTATATAGAACAGTGCCTAGCACATAGTAGGTACTTAATAAATGTTTATTAATTTACCAATATTCAACTCATGAATGCACCCAGTGCTTCTACTCAGTAACTGAGAATTCAGGAACTCTGAAGTCAAGCCTCAACTTTTTCTTTAGAATAAGTATGTAGACTCAGGATCTAGCGGCAAACTAAACACCCATATAAGGCAATTCTCCTTGGTTTGTCTGACTAAGATGCCTTTTATCACTTCTCACTGGAATCAGTTTAATACTTTTGGAGCAGAATGAACACTCAGCATCCGGTTCTGGCAAGAA
Source organism: Pseudocheirus occidentalis (assembly GCA_028646575.1). Lineage (NCBI taxonomy): Eukaryota > Metazoa > Chordata > Mammalia > Diprotodontia > Pseudocheiridae > Pseudocheirus > Pseudocheirus occidentalis. The sequence goes on from CM053600.1 coordinate 55,698,029, forward strand.
GATAACTGATGCCTCCACATTCTGACTTGAAGACTTTCAAACAGCATAATCATTCTTTTGCTGCCACCTCCTATTTCTTATTGTGTACCAAAACCTCTGCGTGAAGTAGCAGACAGCAAGAGGGGAGCAACATGAATATAAAGGGGATAATAAGACTTGTGCAACCAAAAGTGCTCTGTAAACCTTAAGAGAGATACCAGCTATTATTATTGAACAGGTTCTTTGAAATTCCCATATATTTATTATATTTGGTTGTTAAAACTATCTGGTATTGTATCTTTAAAATCAAATAAAAACATATAAATATTCCTATAGTGATTCTATAATATAAAATACCTACCTTACTGAGTGGGTTCCATAACATATATCTTTAATATTCACTCATAAAGATACTGCCTTTTATTTTACCATCTCTAGTCAAAGAGCCTCTATAGTAAGACTGTGCTTTACCCTAAAGTTTTACATTTTAGTTGGGGATAAAAACAAAACCAAAAATGGAGAGCACTCTCATTAAACCTGTGATGAGGAGCAGATGTTTAAATTGCTTTCCTTTAGTTAGTAACATGCTGAAGACCGTGTTGTCTTCATGCAAATTGGAAAATGTCCTCACTGATTTTCTAGGCATGAATTATTATTTCTGAATTACTTTATGGGATTGAATACATTGGGCAAACTTAAAAAGCAACAAAAAAACTTCAATCTAGAACAAAGCCTTGAGCTCAAAGGCTAACAGGCTTAGCTTTATTAAGAATTTCATTAAGAAGTCAAAAAATCCATGTTCTTAAAAAACAGAGTAGCCTAGATACCCCACACTGAAACCTCATCATTCCCAATGGGTCCAGAGCTTTTCTTAACTATTTCTATATTTGGCTAAAATTGTGAATATAGAATACCAGTCATCTTGGAAGAGTTTTATTGGAAAATAATTTGCTACATAATAAAGATACTTTCTGAAAATCCAAACTTAACTCCAATGAGGGTCTGAAAGCTACGTTAAATTTCAGCAAGCATAGAAGACTGAGGAAAGGAAGAAAACTAACATGAGCCCAGGTCAAGTTGAAGAAGAAACAAAGAAGGCAACAAGAATCTCAGAAAGGTTGGCGATAGGCATTAGGCAGCAAAGAAAACAATAAATAACAGACTAAGAAGGCAGCTGTGTTCAGAGAAAGAGGTTCAAGGTCCCTATTAAACAAATAAGTCTATATCAAATTCAATGTATAGGTGTTATGAGGCAGAGGAGATAGTAGCTGTGTCTACTATCTTTTGGAGCAGAATGAACACTCAGCATCCGGTTCTGGCAAGAAGACAACTGATGCCTCCACCTTCTGACTTGAAGACTTTCAAATTGCAGAATTATTCTTTTGCTGTCCCCTCCTATTTTTTATTGTGTATCAAAACTTCTGTGTGAAGTAGCACACAGCAAGACAGGAGCAACATGAATATAAAGAGAGAAGAGGGAAATAAAGAAATAGAGAAGAGAGAAATAAAATGAATAATAAAGAAAGAGAATAAAGTCTCTTTTCATGCAATAGATTTTGTTTAGCCATTTGATTTATTTACCATCACCACCCCTTCCCATGGAGTCAAATTTACAAAGATCACTATCATATGAATAAATGTGACAAGCACTCACTTTACAGGTGTTTGGATTCAACAACTTGGGGAATCATGGAGTAGAATTGTGTTCAATTGGAAATGGTCCCATATTCCATCTGGAGAGATAGTAACATTATTTTATCTATATCATATTTTCCTATCTGTTTATAAATACTGTGGTTAGGACTACCAAATGCAAGAGGAACCATAGGAAAAAAATATATGTACTGTGCTTCTATTCAATTAAGCAATCTTAAACTAATTGTTTTAATAAGGATCTCTACCTTGATTAGGGCCATTTACCACACGAGCATGTGCTTGCATTTCCAAAAGTTTTACAATTCACACAAGGGAGAGAGGCACAATTATGATACTATAAGTCTTAATCAAGGCAGAAGCCTTTATTCAAATAATTTGAATTTGAAATAGAAGACTAAACAGAAGTAGAACATATAAGTTTGAGAACCAGTAAAACAAAAGCTTCTTAATTACGGGAATATTTTTGTTTCTGTATCCCTAACACCAAATAAGTACCTGGCACATTGTACGTGTTTAATTTTAAATGTATTTAGAATTGAATCCCATCAAAATTTCAAATGTAAAATGAGACTATGTGCAATAAGTCCTTTGTTTAGCTTCTTCAATGTATATTCCTTAATCATCACAACTAATCTTAAAGTTTTTAGATGTGTATGTTCTGAAATGTTTTTATGTGGAATATACTTTGATTTACTTTTCATTCACACCCATTTGGTCAAAGATAATTAATAAGGTGAAATGATGTTTTTATAATTTTCTTCAAGGTTATAGTGTGGGCCATCTGCAGGTTTAAATGAATAGCTAGATACTTCCTATAGTTCATCATTCATGAATTGTTTGATCAGCTCTGTCAACAGTTGCTCCTCCAAACAGCAGCCATCCTTATTTTGAGATCCTTCAGGATGACAAAGTCCTTTCATAACTAGCAGTTGGACCCAAGCTGCTTTCTTAAGCTTCAAAATGACACTCCTGTTTTGATATAAGTGTAAGTTGGCAGGAGGAAATAGGGTCCAGCAGTAATCTTGAAGCACCAAATGCCTGGTATTAGAGAATTCTCCAGGTTATTTATTCTCCTTATGGCTACTCTCAGTATTTTTAGAATATAAATGCTTGTCATGGGGGTACAAAGGATATACATCTTAATGAGCAAAACTGGAAAGAAATTCCAGTGCTATTGAACTGACAAGTTAGTGACTGAGATGGTCTCTTCACAGATGACACTTCTTTTTCAAATGGGAATAGAATGGCTGCCAAAGGTCCTGATCAAGACAGATAGTTGCTACTAAAGTTCTTCACAGACACTGGAGGTTTATGCTTGGAATCCATTAGAATATATTTTGACCAATCTTTAAATCTCAGAGATAGCAATGCCCTTGTTTTGAAGAGGTTAGTTAAAAAAGAAGGCACAGTCCTTTCAAATAACTCATCATGAAACTTTATTTGCAAATAGGAATTTTCTTTGGCCCTGTGTGTGAGTGAGAGAGTGATATTTTTGTGAACAAATGTTATTACCCATGGAACACACAAGGCTCCTTTGGGGGTATCTCATCAACCTGAGTTTTAAACACTAATGAACATATGAAATATGCATTTTAATGAAAGATTTTCCTATGATTTCTGTGTTTCCTCTCTTTTTATAATGAACATTAATCATGCACTATTTTCCTAAAGTGGGAATAGAAAAAAATGTTACTTTTTGAAGTAGTTATAGAAAGTATTTCCAAAGATTCCAAGCAGCTTGTTGTCTCAAAAGCCCATATTTTTGCTACCAGTATTGTCCTAGTGATGCTATATGACTTCAAATCAAAGCATGCAATGATTTTGGAAGGATAATGGAAAGATTTATGGTTGGGATAAAATAATTTATAGCATGTCACCAAAAATGACATGCATGAAAATTAACATAAGGTATAGATCTGGAGTTAGAAGATATAGAATAGGTTATGCAGTACAACTGCCCCCAAACCCATCCTTCTTTCCTTCCTTCCCTTCCTCTTTCCTTCCTTCCTTCCTTCTTCTTTCTTTCTTTCTTTCTTTCTTTCTTTCTTTCTTTCTTTCTTTCTTTCTTTCTTTCTTTCTTTCTT
>CM053600.1:55702247-55746843 GCA_028646575.1 Pseudocheirus occidentalis
CTCTCTCTCTCTCTCTCTCTCTCTCTCTCTCTCTCTCTCTCTCTCTCTCTCTCTCTCTCTCTCTTTCTGTTTCTCTTTCTCTCTCTCTCCCCTGCACACTGCTGCTCCCAGAATTTCTTCTGGCCTCTCTTCACTTGGGCTTTTCCATATAAATGACACCAGCTCCTCCCTGTTCAGCCTCCTCTCATCACATCAACAAGTCCATCCCAGAAGGGGATCTTCAAATTTCATTACCATATACTCCTAAAAACTTTAGTATTATTAGAGCAGTTAGGAGATTGATTAGACAGATATCATGGGTATGAGTTGGTTATGTTGGAATGATCTCTAAACAAAGAATGTAAGGGAAAGAGAGGGGAGATTCATTAGGAAAAGGTAGAATGGGATAAATTTCCTTACATAAAGGAGGCACACAAAGAAGAACTTTTATAGTAAAGAGAAAAATTGGTGGGGGTAATGGGCAACGATTGAATCTTATTGTTATTAGAATTGGTTCAAAGAGGGAAGAATATATGGGTACAGAAATCTATCTTATCCAGCGGGGAGATTGGAAGGGAAGGAGATAAAAGATATGAAGTGGGAAGAAAAGGGAGAGGGTAGATTTGGAAAGGAAGTGGTCAGAAGCAAGACAGATTGTGGAGGAATGACAAGATAAAGAGAGAAGGATAAACAGAGGAAATGGAGTTGAGGGAAATAGACAGTTAATAATCATAACTATAAATGTGAGTGAGATGAACTAAAACTTACAATGGAAATAGACAATAGAATGGATCAGAAATCAGAATCCAGCAACATGTTGTGTAAAAGAAGCACACTTGGGAAAGAAAAACACATATAGAGTTGAAGTGAAAGACTGGAGCAAAAGTGTATTATGCTTCATCTGAAGTTAATAGAACAGGATGATAATCAGGATCATAGACAAAGCAAAAGCCAGATTAGGCTTAATTGAAAGAAATCTTCAAGGAAACTATATCTTGCTAAAATAGGTACCATAGAAAATGAAGTAACATAAAAAAATTTACAGGAAATTTCTCTGATAAAGGCCTCATTTCTCACATATATAGGGAACTGAATTAAATCTATAAAAATAAGGATCATTGCCCAATTGATAAATGGCCAAAGGATATGAACAGGAAGTTTTCAGAAGAAATCAAAACTATCAATTCTCATAGAAAAAAATGCTCAGAATCACTATTTATTAGAGAAAGACAAAATAAAACAACTCTGAGAGACCGTCTCACATTCATCAGAAATGACATATGTTGGAGAGAATGACAGGAAAATAGGTATATTAATGAATTTTTGGTGGCAAGAATTCTGGAGAACAGTTCAGAACTATGCCCAAAAGGTTACTAAAGTGTATATACCCTTTGATCCAGCAATACCACTACTTGATGTTAACCTCAAAGAGATTAAAGGAAAAGAAAAAGGACCTAGATGTATAAAAATATTTATCGTAGCTCTTTTTGTGGTAAGAAAAAAATATTGGAAAAGGAATGTTCATTAATTGGGGGAAGGCTGAACAAGTTGTAGCATATGATTGTGATGCAATGCTATTGTGCTATAAGAAATGTCAAAGGTGGTGATTTCAGGGGGAAAAAATTCACAAAACCTATAAGAACTGATACAAAGTGAAGTGGAAAGAACCGGATCATTGTGCACATTAACAGCAATGTTGTAATAATGATCAGCAGTGAAAGACTTGTTTATTCTTATCAATACAGTACTCTAAGACAATCCTGAAGGACTCATGATGAAAAGAGTTATACACCTACAGAGAGAACTGATATACCATCAGGTCAAATTGAAGTACAATTTTCTTGCTCTATTTTTTCTTGCTTTTTTTTATATGTCTAATAAGGGAATATATTTTGAATGATTTCATATGTATAGCTGATATATTTTTTGCTTTCTCAAATGGGTAGAGAAGGAATGGGAGTGAGGGAGAGAATTTAGAACTTAAAATTTAAAAAAATAATATGAATAAATACATATTTTTAAAGGAACTAAAAAAGAAAAGGGTGATGTTAAAACAAATGAGTCATTTAGAAAACCTAAAAGAAAAATGGGATGTTGTTTATACTAAATAAAAGCCTGTGTCTAGAATGGACAAAGTATAGGTATTCAAATTTAAATCAGTGATAAGCTATTTTTGTAAACATATACTCTCAAATATAAATTAGTCATTATTGTTTTTTAGGACATGGAATGTCAAATTATTTTTTAAAATATGGTATATATTTCCCTTTAATTTTCTTGGTCTCCTAGGTGTGATTAGACAGATTTATATGCCTCCCTATCTCTTTCACCTTCCACTTTACTGCATCAAAATAACTGTTATGAAATCCATAAATTAGGTCAATAATGAAATTAAATGAGATACTTTTAGGTCATTTAATAGTTGACAAAAGGAGGTTTACTTAACCACTGTAAAGAAAAGATATTCAACAAGAATATAACACTTAGTCTGGTGCTCTTACTTATCTCCATACATATGTACTTAACTAGCATGATTGATATATGCAGCCTTGGTAGACTGCAGCATATGAAAGGTTCTTACTCCACCTGGGTGGGCCTCTTTTATTTCTTAACCTGAGGCAGAAGCCAAAACAAAGTTGACTGAGGCCACTAGAAAGTCAGATGCAATGTGAGCTAGCCACCTGGACCAACCAAGTCCTGGGGATAGTTTTGTTTCCTTTCAGGGAAAACAAGCAATAGAAGGAACAAACAAAAAGCCTTAGCCTAACCTATGTGTGGGTCATAGAGAGGGATTGCAGCAGATAGAAGTTCTGTCCCAAGAGGCAAATTGAATGATTCATTTCCTCCTTAATTCATAATTCTGATAAAGCAAATGCTGCTATATTTGGTCTCTATCTGAGGTTAATACCTAAGATGATCCTCTAATCCAGAGATTCAGAGTATATTTTACCTTCATGATTCTATGGTTTTTGAGGGTGTGATGAGCTATCTGAGGTTAAAGATTTTAAATATATTATAACCAGAAGGATGGAAGAACATAGTTACACAGTTCCTTCAGCAGTCTTATAAAGGGTTTCTCTGGGAATTATAGCAGAATGAAATATTTTTTTTCCTGAATTGATTCATAAATTGATCAATAAGAATTTTTTAAAGGGATACCAATGTTATAAGCTATGAAAGATTGAAGGAACACAAAGACAAACGAAAAAGTTCTTACCTTCAAGGTACTTACATTTCACACAAGGGGAAAAAATGAACTTTCATAAGTGCAACGTACCTATAGGATAGAGAGACTTGTTGGGAGGGAATACATTGATTGGTAGACCTCTCCTGTTTCATCGTGAAGTCACCTTTTCCCTTTCTGATGAGCCAGATGTGCTCTCTTGGATGTATTTTTTTTGTCTATTGCTTTTAGTTTAGATTATCTTTCTCTGCTATAAATATTTGTTAGCCTAAAGTAATATTAAGTTGTATTTATTTTATCTAAAGTTTACCAATAGGACAGCAATAAGCAATACCGAGTGAACAGTTAAATATCTTTTCCCTGGACGTACAACTAAGTATCTGTTCCTGAATATGAATTCAGGTCTTCTCTCCATTACATAACTTAGCTGCCTTTATAGTGAGAGGCTAAAAGTAAGAGTATTCTCTGTTTGAAAGAGATGAAAGATTTGGTCAACAAAAGCTAATTTTGAGACTAGGAGCTGTTAGAACAAGATCTGGCAGCAATCTGAGATTCAGCTACTCTTGGAAATAAAATGAGCTAGAAAGAGTGGTAGGTAGAAAGGGAAACATGAATTGGTATAGGTAAGTGACCAAATAAGTGAACTAGGTAAAGATAATTGTTAATGTCATTAAGCGTTTGATTATTTAATTATAATAACAGCAATCATTTTTACATTTAAAAGTATTATAGAGGGTAGGATCCTCCAGATAATGATGCTGGTAGATAACATAGTGCTGACTGACAAAGTACTAGAATACGGATGTTTCCTTTGTTAAATCTGCTATTTATTGCCCAAAACTTCAAAGCCTAACTATCCACACAAGGAATTCCAGGTAGATATTGAAGACTTATTATCTGTTTTCAGGTGGATAGAGTTCCCAAAAGCTTTATCAATCACTATGTATTTACACTTTACATATAGACATCAATCAATGGCCAACATAGAAATTAGATTGTTTATATGCTATAATCAGGTAAAAGAAGACTTAGAGCTGTGTATGGATCATATCATAAGCTTATTATTACAAAATTTAGACCTAAACTGAAGAAGGTAGGGAAAACCATCAGGCCATACAGATATGACCTAAATAACAACTATATGAAACTGAGGTGAGGAATAAATTTAAGAGGTTAGATTTGGTAGACAGAGTGACTCAAGAACTATGGGCTGAAGTTTGCAATATTGCACAGGAAACAGCAACTAAAACAATTCAAAGAAAAAGACAGACAATGATAGAAGAAAGAAGAAAGGGGAAAGGGAAAGATATGCTCAAGTGAATGCAGATTTCCAGAGAATAACAAGGAGAGTTAAAGTTTCCTTAAATGACCAATGAAGAGAAAGAGAAGGAAACAATAGAAGGGGGAAGACAGGAAGAGAACTCTACAAGAACATTAGATAGAAAGGGAAAGTTTCATGCAAAAGTGGGTATGATAAAAGACAAAATTGGAAGAACCTTAACAGAAACAGAAGGGATGAACAGAACAAAAGGTAGTAAGAACACATAAAAGATCTATACAAGAAAAATCTTAACATCATTAATAATCATAATGGTGTTATTATGATCTAGAGCCAGACATCCTGGAGAGTGAAATCAAGTGGGTTTTAGGAAGCATTACTAACAATAAGGCTAGTGGAGGTGATGGAATACTAGCGGAGCTATTTAAAACTCTAAAACAGTGGTTCTCAACCTTCCTAATGCCGTAGCCCTTTAATACAGTTCCTCATGTTGTGGTGATCCCCAACCACAAAATTATTTTTGTTGCCACTTCTTAACTGTAATTTTACTACCGTTATGAATCATAATGTAAATATCTGATATGCATGATGTATTTTCATTGTTACAACTGAACTTAACCCACAGGTTGAGAAACACTGCTCTAAAGGATGATTCTGTTACAGTGCTTCATTCAATACCCCCCGCAAATTTGGAAAACATTAACAGTGGCCATTGGATTGGAAAAGATCAGTTTTATGCCCCAATTCTAAAGAAAGACAATGGCAAGGAATGTTCAAATTGTGGAATAGTCATACCCATTTCATGCATCAGCAAGGTTACCTTCCACAATACATGAATCAAGAATTATCAGAAGAGCAGGCTGGTTTTCTTTTCTTTTTTTCCCACTTAATAGCATTTCATTTTTTCCAATTACATGTAAAAGTAGTATTGGATATTCATTTTTATAAGACTCTAAGTTCCATTTTTTTCTCCTTCCTTCCATCCTCTTCCTTCCCCTACCAAGATGGCAAGCAATCTAATATAGGCTATTGTAATAGCAAGCACCCTAGCAGACCCAGGATGGCTGCTAGCACAAGTTCTTTGATCTGCTTTTCTAAAATAAAGTAACTCAAAAGGGGTTAATAATCTTACTTTAATCAAATGTAGATTGTTATGGGAATCTGAAGGTCTTCCCTGCCCGTAGGCCCTTTGCTTAAGTGGCTTAAGTGACTGAGAACCTTCCCTGATTTGAAAATATACTCTGCCCCCTAATAGGCCAAATGGGGTCACATGGAGCCTGTGGTGGGAGGCTTGTTCTTCAGAAATGCCCACGTCTTATTACTTAGTAATTGGGCAGTGGATCAAGAGGGCTATGACACTCTCTGATCCAGGAGAAGGCTATATATACACCAATGTGAGTTTTTGCTTTGGGGTCACTTTTTTATTTGGACAGATTAGACTCTGGAAAGCCGTTGAGCCCCCTGGCTTTGAAAACCCAGATATTGATGCTTCCCTCTCTGATAACTAAGTAGGTATGGATGTAATGGTCAGATCTGTGTCTTTGTCTGTTTGTAATTTCTGCCTGTAACTTATGTTTGTATTCTCTGAAGTTCAGGGTGCTGACTTTTTTTCCCCCTGAACTAGGTAAATGATATATGGTTGATTGATCAAAGTAAGACTGTTAACCTTTTTTAGTTGCTTTCCTTTAGAAAATCAAATCTAAGAGCCTGTGCTTGCAGCCATCCTGGGTATGCTAGGGTTCTCGCTGATACAAAAGAGGTATGACCCTGAATTTACCTGAAGGAAGATACCAATTTGCTGTAAGGAAGATAGGAATTAATATGGTTTTAGTGGGAAAAATAAAAATGGACCCAATCACTTTACCTGAACCTTCTGAAGTAATTATTTTAAAGCAGTATCATGTGCCAGGTGGGCAAGATGAAACTACCACAACTATAAAGAAATATGTTGAAGCAGGAGTATTAGTTCCTACAACCACACAATGGAATGATCATGTTTGACCTCTCAAATGGGACCTCTTGGGACAGGGACAGCTTTACCTCTAATTTTCAGCAGCAAGTAGCCATGGAAGAAGAGACCTTCACCCCTTACCCCAAAATTTTGAGACTCCATTTGTTTGGGGGGGGGGAAATGATAGGGAGCTTGTGCTCAAGCCCCACACTAAAATGTTGTTTTCTGTGCTTATTGTGTGTTATCTTTGTTATATTATTGTAAAATTCTGTTGACACCAGTTACTCCTAAAACTTCTATTAACCTATGGAATGAAATGTATTGTTAATGTATTTTTGCCAAGTAAGGGACATGAAAGATCTTGAGGCTCAATGTGATGATACTGGGATTGGAAGATCTTCCATGCCCCTTGAATTTGCTGATGTAGCAGGAAGGGGTGGAGCAAAAGAAAGCAAGTCCAACCTAGAGTCTGTGTGGTAGTGACTGGAAGCAGCAGCAGTGGCTACAGTTGTGGTATGAACTCATTTTTCTTTGAACCTGCCAGAATCTCTGCTAAGGACTCCTGCTGAAGACTGCCAGGAACAGGAACTGTTGGGGTTTGGGGGATAGAGCTGATAGGAGCAAGCTGCCTGGACACTGAGCAGTTGTATGAATGAGGAGAGGAGGATCCTTGCCTGAATTAGCCTGTCCTGTTTTGAAGGCTTGAGAATGTGGGTGTTCACTACATTAACGACATGTGCCAACTTCATAACTACTGTTATGGCTTTGACTTTCTGGTTTTGGGACTCAGTTTTCTGGTATTTGAATAAATGTTCTAGCTATATTTCCCATGTAAAGAGCCTGTTACATTTTGTGATTAATAACCATATCAGCATACTTACAGTTACTGCAGGCATTGTGAATACTGCATTGTTGATACAAGATATCATTCTATTAGTTCAGGGGAAAAAGTCAGCACCCTGAACTTCAGAAAATACAAATAGAAATAACAAGCAGACAAAAAGTACAGATAGGAAAAATAACCCAATTCAGCAGATCAACAGACAGGGCTTCTAGCTGTCTGACCACTACATATATATATATATATGTAGTTAACTACCAGAGAGAGAAGTACCACCATCTGGGTTTTCAAAGCTAGTGGGCTCAACAGCTACCCAGAGTCTCATCTGACCAAATCACATAAATCTTCCCATAAGTGAACCCCAGAGCAAAACCTCATTTGAATATATATACCCTTCTTCAGGGTTGGAGGACATGCCAGACCTCGTGAACCACTGCCTAATTACAAAGTAACAAAAGGTGTGGACTCCCTGAAAATCAAGCCTCCCCTCAATCAGGTGCCTCCTGGTGGGTCCCATTTGAGATCCCTTAAAGGGCCGGGAAGATATTCAAATTATCATGTTCATGTACATAGCTATACATGTACAACCATATTAAACATATTTCCACATTAGTCATGTTATGAAAGAAGAATCAGAACAAAAGGGGAAAAACACATGAAAGAAAAAAGAGAGGAAATAGTATGCTTCCATCTGCATTCAGACTCTGTAGTTCTTTCCCTGAATTGTGGTTAGCATTTTCTATCATGAGTCTTTAGGAATTATTTTAGATTCTTGCATTGCTAAGAAGTAAGTCTATCAAAGTTAGACATCGCATAATGTTGCTGTTACTGTGTACCATGTCTTCTGGTTCTGCTTACTTCAGTCAACATCAGTTCATGTAAGTCTTGCAAGGTTTTTCTGAAATCTGCCTGCTCATCGTCTCTTATGCCACAATAGTATTCCATTACATTCATATACCACAAATTGTTCAGCTAGTCCCCAATTGATGGGCATCATCTCAGTTTCCAAGAGTTTGCCACCACAAAAAGAGCTGCTATAATATTTTTTGTACATGTGGGTCATTTTCCCTTTTAATGATTTCTTTTTGATACAGTCTTAGAAGTGGTATTGCTAGATCAAAGCATACACTTTTGGGCATAGCTCCAACTTGTTCTCCAGGACAGTTGGATCAGCTGACAATTGCACCAACAGTGCATAAGTGTTCCAATTGTCCTACATCTACTCCAACATTTCTCATTTTCCTTTTTTGTTATATTAGCCAATCGGTGTAAAGTGGTACCTCAGAGTTGTTTTAATTTGTATTTCTCTAGTCAATGGATTAAGAGAATTTTTTCATATGCATATAGATAGTTTCAATTTATTCATCTAAAAACTTCCTGTTCATATCCTTTGGCATCCTTCAATTGGTGAATGACTTGTATTCTTATAAATTTGACCCAGTTCTCTCTATATTTTAGAAATGAGACACCAGCTGTAAAAATTGTTTCCCAGCTTTCTACTTCCCTTCTAATCTTGGTTTCACTGACTTTGTGCAAAACCTTTTCAATTTAATGTAATCAAAATTGTCCATTTTGCCTTTGATAATGTTCTCTTACTTTGGTCATAAATTCTTCCCTTCTCCATAAATCTGACAGGTAGACTATTCCTTCTCCTAATTTGCTTATGGTATCACCTTTTATGTCTAAATCATGGACTCATTTTGACCTTACCTTGGTATAAAGCATAAAATGTTGGTCTATGCCTGGTTTCTGCCTTTACAGTTTTTTCTTTGTAATTTTTCCAACACCTTTTGTCCAAAAATGAGTTTTTATCCCAGAAGCTGGAGTCTTTGGACCTATCAAACAGTACATTGCTATAGTCATTGACAACAGTCTTGTGTACCTAACCTGTTGTGTTCATTTACCACTCTATCTCTTGGTTAGTACCCAAATAGTTTTGATGATTGCTGCTTTATAATAGAATTTTAGATCTGGTACCGCTAGGTCACCTTCCTTGCATTTCTTTTCATTAATTCCTTTGAAATTCCACCTTTTTCTTACTTAAGATGAATATTGCTGTCATTTTTTTCTAGTTCTATAGAATAATGTTTTAGGTAGTTAAGGATGCTGGTTTTCTGAGAGGCAGAGGAACTAAACACCAGATTGGCAACATGCACTAGATTTTGGAAGAACCAAGGGAATTCCAGAAGGAAAAAAAATCTTTCTGTTCTATAACCTTTGACTGTGTGGATTAAAACAAAATGTATCAAGTCCTTAAAGAGATAGAAGTGCCAGATCATCTTATTTATCTCCTGAAGAACCTATATGCAGGCCAAGAAGTAAAAGTTAAAACAAACATAGAACAAGTAGTTGTTTTAAGATTGGAAAAGGAGTCCTATAAGATGGCATATTGTCATGTTATTTATTTAATTCATATGCATAGTACATCATGAGAAATGCCAGGCTAGATGAATCAAAAGCCGGAATTAAGCAAAAATTAGAAGTAGAATTTTTGGGGGAAAGTATATGTCTATGTATGTACATATGTATATATGCATGTATGTGTGCATGTATGTATATGTACAAATCTATACCTAAAACATATCCAAACTTAATTGTAACCTTCTTGGTGAGGAATGGGGAGGAGAGAACAAAATATAAAAGTGCAGAGCAGAGAACAAAAATAAACTTAACAAAGAAGCAAAGAAAATATGGATACTTCTCAACTCAAAGTGTATTGTTTATCATACAGTCTTTCTTGAAATGAAAATATATTTTTACATATTTTGAATCCCCTCAAGTTCTCCTATACATATGACATGCTTTTTTTCTTTCTTACTTTGTATTTAGGTTTCAATATTTAAGTTTATGTTCTATTTTTGTTTCTTTTCTCTATTATGTATTTGTGTTCTAGCATTTGAGTCAAAAATCAAAAACAAAACAAAAAAGTTGGAATTAAGGTTGCCAGCAGAAATATCAACAATTTCAAATGTGCAAATGATAGTACTCTGATGACAAAAAGTAAAGAGGGTGAAAGAGGAGAGTAAAAGCTGGCTTGAAGTTTGACATAAAAAAAAAAACAACTAAGAGCCTGGCAACTATTTCCATATGTTATGTTAGTGTAAGACATAGAATATTACTCTAAGGTTTCAATGTTTTTAAAAGCTTAATATCATATATATATATGAATATATGTACATATATATGAATGTGCATGCATACATACACCCCCTCCCATCTTAGAATCTGTAGTTCCCTTAATAAAAAGTCATATTGCTGACTGCAAATTGAAGGCAAATGCTGGCATAAAAATCTCTACAAAGAGATGCAAGACCAGAACAATATATTGTCCACTAATGTAAAAAGAGTAAAAGATAAGAGACAAGTGGCCCATAAGTTAAATTAGTGTTCATGCAATGTATAGAAGTTTAAAGGAAGGCCCTTGTAATGGTAAGGGTATTTGAAGATTTTCCTTCTCCCTTAATAGACCTAAGGGAATTTAAAGATCTTCCTTGCCCCTTAATAGGCCAAATGTAATCACATGGAGCCTGTGGTGGGAGGAGTTTGCTGAACAGGTGGAACAGCAAATGAGTCAGAGCAGTTAGTGCAGAGGGAAAGAGAAGACATAGGCCAGCAGACAGCTAGGATTGTGAGTGTTTGTTTGTGGGAAGTCCTGAGCAAGGGGAAGGCTTTGGGATGGTGTCACTTTCTCCAATGCTATTGCTTATAAATTTCTATATTGCTATGATGGATTCATTTTTCTGGTGTTGGGATTTGGCTTTCTGGTGTCTGAATAAATGCTTTGTTTCTGTGTTCCATATGGACAGTCTGTTATATTTTGTGAATCAGAACTATGCTGGCATATTCATAGACACCATTGGTGCTATGAATATTGCCTTGGTGATACAACCCTCAACATTTCCATACACCCTACTGTAGACTTTATAGAAGGAAATGAACCAGACCTACACAGGATAGGAAGGCTTGGGTGAGTTAAATCTCTGATATTGGAAATCATTGAAAAGGTCTGGGCATCATGCCACAGAGGAGAGTAGGGGGCATGGGGATGAGACGGGGCATGACGAAGGGGAGGGCAGGGTCTGGGGATGGGGGCTGGAAGCACACACTTTAGGAAAGGGACAGGGACAGTGTAGAGAACAGAACAAAGGGGGGAGGGATAGGAAAGAGGGATATATGATCACTGTCACAATATGTCCACTATGAAGATCTCCTGTATAATCACACATCCACAGCCCATATTGAATTGATTGTCCTTCCCGTGGGGGTGGGGGACAAGGGAGGAATTGAAAGAATCTAGAATTTAAAGTTCTGCAAGACCTGCAACTAGGGAATTAAGATATACAGGGGCTGGGATAGGGAGATCCTCCCTGCCTTACCAGAAAGTAAGAGAGCAGAGCAGGGGAGGGGCTTTACAGTGGGATTGCTGTTTTAGGGTTGGGGCAGGGGAAAGATGGGGAGAAAATTTGTAATTCAAAAATGTTGTGAAAATGAATGATGTAAACAAGAAAACAAATAAAATTTAAAAAAAGAAAAGGTCACTGATCCTTTAAAATACTGATGAAGTATAATGACCATGTTTTACCTTGTATCTATGTAAAGTACTTCTACTTTTCAAAAGTTGTATTTTGCATTTCAAAAATAGTCTTATTGAGGGGGAAAACTATAACGTTGGCATATGCAAGCATCTATATTACATTTAAAATACAATTATTTTTAAATACAAAGAAAGAGAAAGAAATGCCACAGGTTAGTGCTCAATTAGTTCTCTAAACATCTGGACAAATAAAGTATTTATAAGGAGGAGATTTAACATTGAATAACCTGGGATTGGAGCAAAATTGAGGATAGTAAATATAATTGAGAATTAGCTACTTTACCAATTGATTGAAATACGTATAATCCAGAAATTAGGGAACATCAAGTTATGATTATAAACCAATATGATTAAAATTTGGCAAATGTAGCAAAACTTCTGTATCCAAACTAGTTTTGTCACCTTCAAAGTTGTCACCTTGGGAGGCTTTCATCTTATTCCAGCAGTACTCTCATTTACTGTTTGAATCAATTCTTGGGCAGATTCTTTGTCAATATTTTCAAAGCTAGTATTACATTGTTTAAGAAATCCTCAGTAGTGGTGAATCATTATATTTTCAGGTTGAATTTGATGTTTGGAAATGACCAAAACATCATTCAGAGATAAGGTAAGAAAACAAGTTGGATCTTACTGTTTTTTGGCAAAAGTGCTACATAAATATATACTATTGAATTATAATCTCTTTGAGAGTAAACCTTTCATTTAAGCTTTGTCTTTTCCCTAGTGCATAACACATATTATCCTCTTTGACAATATTTGTTGAATAAAATTGAAATAATGAGATAGAGCTTCTTGTATGGTTTATAAAACAATTCTGAAGGCAATTCTAAAAGAGAAGTCCTCCTTCCCACCTTCTCCCCAAAAAATCAACAACAAAACTGTCAATAGAATAATGGTGATAGTATCCTAAACCTGTGCAATGTTTTATGGTTTATTATTTACGATAGATATTATATCACTTCATCTTTATCAGAAACTTGGCATGTATTTTCACCATTCTTTCATGTTTGGTAAAATTAAGCTTCCAAAAAATCCAACACTGTTATGTCTTATCATGGATGGAAGTCATGCTAGGTTTATTCATAGTGCTTTACTTTCTTGGAATATTCCCCTTGGCAAGAGATACCAAAGGTTTGACATCTATTATAAGAGCTTTTAAGAACCCATAGTCAACTCCATGTGACAATGCATTCTGAGAGAAGGAATTTAATTAAAGAATCCTAAATATGCTTGAATGATATTCTTAGCCCTATCTGTGGATGCCTGCCTCCTGTAACAATCAGCAATTTGAATAAGACTTCTCTAAGTGACCACATTTAGAATTAAAAAGGAAATTATTGGCAATAAATTAATCAGGACCAAGAGAAAATAGAAACAAGTGAGAAGGCTGTGTTTCATAAAGCAATTAGTGTCAAAAAAAATAACTAGCTCTACAATAAGTAAATAAGTCACCAGGTTCAGCATGAAGGAATCACATAAAATAAAGCAGTTAAAAATAAATATTTTCATTTTTCAAAGCTAGTGTCAGATAAATTTATAAATAGATGCACCAAATTAATTTAAAGCAAATGAAATCCTACAGATTTTATTAGGGACTAATTAGTGTATGAAAAAAGTTTTTTAATTTATCAAAAATAATTCAATGCAAAGTTACAAATAGCATCTTCAACACATGCTTGCTTTATGATGGAAAACGTTTTTAATTTATCATAGTAACATTAAAGGTGATAAAATAATTTATTTAGGCAATATAATCTAAAAACAAATGCAATTATAAGACCCATTGCTTATAGAATATTTTCAGCAATCTGCTCTTTTTTCATTTTTGTATCTTAAGGGAGTTATTAATTCAGCATTAAATTAAAAACAAAAAATGGTGAAATACATTTTTAAAAATAAATTCTATTCCCTGACTTAGTTACCAGTTGTAACTTTAATTTGACTTGGATGTTAAATAGTTACTCATCATTCAACTGCCTTTCATTCTGCTAATCACTACATTTTATTCAACTGACACACTTTGATTAATGATTCCTCTGGGGAAAACACCTTTTAAAATAAAGGTTGGTTGGTATTTTAAAAATTTTTTAACTTTATAACTTGTAGGATTTAGACATTTTGATCTCAGAGAACACTGGAGCCAGAGGAGATACAAAGATTAGAGAAGGCACAATTCCTGCCTTTATGGGACTTGAAGTCAAGTATAATGCATATTACATTCAAAGATAAGCATAATATTACATCATAGAAGATGAGTAATTTTAACATTTCAAACTGAGTATCATTTGAGGTCCAAAGGGGGAAAGCTCCTTCCTGACTAGGGGGAAAATAAAAGCTTCAGAGAGGAGATGGTGCTTAAGTTAGACTTTAAAAGAAAGAAGGACAGAGGACATACAAGATAAGAAAGTCTTAGACGTGTTCAGTGCAGGTAGGGGGACCCATGGAGTGACAGGGGAAATGAGGGAGGAGGAATGAAGATCAAGATAATTTTATGGAGCACAGAATATGCGATGAGGAAGTACTATGATAAAAGTCCAAGTAGGTAGAAAAGCACTAGATTATCAAAGGTGCACAAAAGAGATTGAACTTAATTCTTTAGGCAACCTGGTGTAATGGAAAAGATTGACCAGAAGAGTGCTATGACCAGATCTGTGCATGAATAAGATTAATCTGACCTAGGATGAAGGATGTATTGGGGGAGGGGGATAGAGGGGAACAGAGAGTGGAAACAAACAAACAAAAAATACTATTAGCAGCCAGGTGTAGTAGCCCAGGTGGATTGTAATGAAGGCCTATATTGCCCTAGAGTTACAGTGGTAGGAATAGAGAGTAAGGAGCCAATATAAACACCAGTAGTACAGTAGAAAGATTCTTAGATTTGTAGTCAGAAAATGTTGATTTGACTCTGGTCTGTGCTTTTTACTGCACTTGGGCAAATCAGTTCTCAATTCTGGGCCTCAGTTTCCTTGGCTATAAGATGAAGACACCACACATGACCTCTGAGGTTGCTTCTGATTTTGCCATTCTATGGAGACAAAATGCCTACCTATCTCTTCAGCGCTGGTTCTTTATGTTATTTACCTTCATACTCACAACACTCAAGTCATTTGTTGAGAGAAGAAGTATGAGTTTTAGCGTGTGATGGAGCAGTAATTCTCATGTATAGAACCTGCATGTCTGGGCAAGGATTGTCCTAGAGAAATGTAAAAGCCAACTTTTTGTTTTCTTCTCTGCCTTTCTCCTCCAATTCCCTCTCTCTTGTTTTTTTTCTTATTCTTTTCCTTCTCCCTACCTTCTTTCTCATCATCACTCTCTCATGTTCTCTTCCATCTACCTGTTCCCCTCTTTCTTCCCCTTCTTTTCCCTCTCCATCTTTCCCCTTATTTCTCTCCTCACTGTTCACTTTCGAATTCTCCGTCTTCTTCTATAGTATCTCTCCTACCCTCTTCTTTTTCTCTCTTGGAGGGTTGAGGGCTTCAACTCACTTATAATTGGGAGAAATGATGTGGCTCAATTTACAAGCAATTGCCCACAGCCCACTTAGTGATTCCCCCTCTTAGGGGCATTGATGATCAGGCATTTCCTGGGAATATAAATATCAATTGATCACTGGTTCATTTAAAGGAATCTCACCCTATTAAGCCAAAAAGGAGAATCCTGGACACCCTTGGAAGGTCAATGGTATGATCCAGAAATATTAGTCAGTCATTAAATAGTTATTGAGCCTTACAATCTGTCATCCTGTACATCTGAAATAAAACTCATTATATTCTTTCCCCTTTTCAAAAACAAAAGCATCTCCATGTTTCCATTGTTCCTATTTCTATTGAGGATGCCACTGTTTTTCCAATCACCACAACCTCTCGATTTCATGTCACATATGCAGTTGGTTATCTTATAAAGATCAAATCAAAAAGCACATGGGAAGTGCTTTGAATGAATGAATAAATAGCATTTATTAAACTCTTCCTATGTGCCAAGCAATGTGCGAACCTTACACTGATATATAAATATTAACTATAATTAATGATCTCTTACAACCATACTCTTGTATCAATTCCTAGCGCTACCACCCCACTTAAGGCCTTCAACATCTCTCTCCTGAACTGTTGTAATAACTTCCTAATTAGTCACTAGGCCTTGAATCTCTCTATCCCCAATCCAATCCATCATCCACACAATTGCTAAATTGATATTCATAAAACACAAGTCTGACAATGTTCTTTTCCTTATCAGAAAGCTCCTGTGTCTTTCTACTGACTAGAATAAAATAGAACCTCATTTGACATTAATGTCTTTGTGATTCAATGATAGATTTGCTTTCTAGACTTATTATACATTTCTTCCCTTTATACCCACTACTGTCCAGCCACTCTCTTCTTTGCCATTCTGTATATACCACATTTCATCTCCTATCTGTATGACTTTTTAAAGGCTAAGCCCCATATCTAAGATATATTGTCTCTTCATTTCTACTTCTTAGAATCTCTAGTGTCTTTCAAAACTCAGCTTAAATGTTACTGCCTACTTTCTTGATCCTCCTAGCTGGTCCAGCACTACTTCCTGCACCTAACCTTCCCCACTGCCAATATCACATTGCATAATAGGTGAAAGGTCAAGCCCATCCCTTATGAGTATGCATTAAGTGTTAAGATGATGTAATTTTCACTTGAGCTTCAGAACATTTCTTCTAATATGATTATTTCTGGTCTGCTAACTACATGATAAAAAAATTCACTTTTTATTCTTTACTGAACCAGAACTAAGTTTACATCCAAAAGACATCAATAGGGACAAGTCTCTCTTGCCATCAAATGGAGGAGACATTTTCTAAGCCTCTGGGTGAGGAGAGAAAAGACTTAGGGCTTAATGTTGCAACCCAAACCAACATGTTGCCTGAGAATATAGGATTCTGTTCTTTGCCTCATGACATTTGATATTTCCTACTTCATAGGTAAAGGAGTATTGGATTAAGATGTAACTTAGTGAGATTTGAAAGGTAGGGAGAGTCCAAAGACTGGGAGACTGATGTTTTGCCAGATTTTGTTGACAGCTGAGGATAGTTAGAACCAAAGTCCTGAGAAACCTGCTTGAACCAGCATAACACAAGAGAGGGAAACTGAGAAAAAGAGACAGAGACAGAAATCCCCAGTATATATACTTGATTACTTACAATAGCTTTTACCATCTTAATTCTCTTTATTTCAGTTTATACCCTTCCTATAAGTACATCTGGGATACTGTGCTGGTTCAACTGTCATTGATTATGAAAACTATTTTAGTAATTATTACAGATCTTTTCCATTTTCTTCTATTTCTTCTCCTTCCATTTTTATACTAAAATGCCCTTCAAGATAACTTTTCCTTAGGTGTATCTCCTGTCATGATTTCCTTAAATGGGTTTTATTCTCTGCTGCTTCATAAGACAATGTTGCTTATAATCATCCATCATCCTTCTTTGTAAGATTTTAGAAACCAGCATGTCATAAACAGGCTTTCACAAGTGAAATTCAATAATAGACCCCATCATTGCCTGTTCAAAATTGACTGAAAGATATAGAGATTTTAAGATCCCATTGTAGTTACACTTTGTGGATTACATTAAAAAAAACACTTTCATTTCACTAAAACAAAACATGATTTTAAAGATTCTTGTCAAATAAAGTATTTCCCATCCCTATATCAGAATCATTTCAAGATTTCTTAAAATAATCACGTTAAAATGCCCCTCTAACCACAAACAGTAGGTTATGCATAAAAACAGACGTATTTTTACCAAAGGTATCTGCCACTTTGATTGAGGTGGTCTAACACCAGTTGCAAGTTAAAAAGAATTAATAAGGAGAGTAAAGGCTTTCAGATGTTTAGGACATTTTGCTGATTACATCAACTCCTGGAATACCTTGGGGCCTCCTAAAAGCAGTCTGTACCCACTCAAAAAGACACTGGCCTTTTTATTCACATGGGAAGTACCAAGTAAAGGTTGAGTGCATATTCCCCAGATTTTGACATACATTTAAATGGAAAACCCATAGATTATGGCATTAGTTTACGTGCCTGGAGCAGATAGTACCTACAGACCATAAGTTGGACTGAGAATTGAACAGGAAGAAGAGAACAGTCTGAAAAGCTTGTGGTAAATTATAGGGTTTTTTTTCAATTACCCTGAATTTAACATGGAAACACAAGGAGCATCTTTTTAGTAACAACATTCTGCCAGTGTTTTAGTATGGCAGAGAGCCAGAGTACATTTGTCTCCAAAGAATTAAAAATGAATATCTATAGAGAGCAGTGGAGAGGTACATGGTGACTGTGAGCCGGTTGCCACATACAATCAATGAGAAATTTCAAAGAATAGCTAGGAATGATATATGTCATTGAGGAAATACATAATAAGAAAAGAATATTGTACTATTGTGAAAGTGAGGAATGGTAGACAACTTGAATGTTTCTCTGGTGACTGTCATGTTGTCATATCAAACTGAGAAAAGCTTTCAAGAAGGTGGGCAAATCCCCTGTACCCAATTATGTAAGGACATAGATAAGTGTCCAACAGATTGGGCAAACATGAATGTGTTGTGATCAGCATTGAGAAACTTCTAAATCTGTGAAATCATGGATATACTTTTGAGTATTTGGAGTGCTTGTTTCTCTGACTGAAAACAAAACAGGAACATGTGAAATAAAACAGGAATTTTTTTTTAAGTGTGACAAATTATCTGAATTTAATTAAGGTTCATTTCAGTTCAAGTTCTGGGCAAAGATTCCAGCAAGATTTTATTTTATCCAAACCAGTGTATCCCTAATCATGATGCTAGCAACCAGCTGTGTTGATTCACTATTATCCAATACATGCCTTTATTGTGCTTCAGAGGAAAAGGACTTCACTTGCTATTGTTCAATCAAGAGTGTTTTTCCTCAGGAAACAACATATGCAGGCATTCTTATTCTGGCTGAATTCCACAAAGCCTAGGATGACCACTTAGGTTTATTCTCTTTAATCTGGTTACTTATTAGCAGAAACAAGAAACCATTTCCTTTTTCTTTTTTTCTACCAGGCTTCTTTGTATTTTAAAAGAAAACTTGTAAAAACTGTCTGACTTATGATGGCAATTATTATTTTTTTTGATCAGACATAAAACTATCACAACAGAATAGAACAGGTACCTACCTCTACATTATTTTGTGACAGAGATTGAAAATAATCACATGAAGACATGGCATGAAACTGTGTACATGTGTGGTAGAGAAAAAAAATAATCAAGTGCTGCTTAGACCTATAATTGATAGGGTAGAGTCCCCAATGGTCCAATTATCCTCTATCCAACAGTTGCACATGTCAAGTTGATTCAACGGTGATTATAAAGGTTATGTCACCATATTTAGTGTGACTCCATCAACTTCAATGGAAAAAAATAACTTCAGCTGTCTTTAATTTATTTTAGGAGTAGAAGGTTTTTTGTTTTGTGTTCTCAAAGTAAACTCTTTAGGGAAATTCTTATATCACCATATTTCACATCATGAAGCAATGATGTATGTCTTCATACACTTGTGTGTGTATTCCATTTAACATGTATCTATATCTCATAAAAACATATTGATCCAAATTCTAATGAAATTCCAGAATAGCAGAGATATAATTCTACTATTCAGGTATTTTAAAATCAAGTACATTAACTTTTAAAACAAGTAAAAATGTGATCTTACAGGAAGCGTTTCAGTGTTATTACCTTCTATTTGAGTTACAAATCCACTTAATCAAGAACTGATAATGGAATAAGCAGATCATTCCAAAACAGCATACATTGCTATGTTTAATAACCAAATTAGCTTCTTATAATTGCTAAGCCACATATAATCTTTGCCCTGAAAGACATTTCCTCAATTATATTGTTGACTTGTTTTATTTTATTTTATTCTAAACTTTAAAAACAATATAGGCACTTCCATAATAATAAAATAGAAAAAAAAAGATTACACATGAACCTGCAAATCTATTATGTACAACTTGCTATTGCTTTTAAATATATATTAAAGTTATCATGTAACTTTCTTTTTTACCTTTTTTCTTTTCTCCCTGCCCCGCTTCAGGCCCTAGAGATGTCTACTGTCAGACACAAATATGTGCGTATGTGTGTGTGTGTGTATGTGTGTAAAATCATTCTTTACATCTATTTTTCAGTTGTTTCTCTGGATGCAGACAGCATTTTCCTTCATAGGTCGTTTGTAGTTAATTTGACTTGTTTTAAACCTCAGTGACCTGTCATTCTATGTTATTTTATCTTCATAAAAATAGATTTTCAACACTTACATTTATACATGCACAGCAGTTAGCAAGGCAAAATGAATAGGGTGGTAATCAAGAGTCAGGAGACCTAGGTTCAAATCCTGATGAGCTTCATAATAATGGACATGTCACTTAACCTCTCATAACCTCAATTTTCTCATTAATAAACATAACCTTAGCAATACCTGTATTACCAAGTGAATTCAAAAGATCAATGAATGTTTCTAAAAGGTCTATGTGCCAGCCAATGGGCTAGGTACAAGGGGTATAAAAGTAAAAGTGAAATAGTCTCTGACTTCAAGTGGCTTATATTCTCTTAGGAGAGATAGCATAAACAACATATGAACATGTATATACAAGGTATGTACAAAAGAGATAAAATGTGATTTTTGTAGGGAAGGGCACTTGAAGGAGTTGTTATGAGGAAAGTACTTTGTAAAACTTAAAATTCCATAAAAAAGTGAGTTATTATTGATAATGTTTTATATTCATCTAGAAATTCATTATATGATGTACTTCAGCTGAAATAAGGGCTAAGTATAAAAAAGATGTTGAATAAATTAACACAGCCTGCAATCCAACATTCCCTACCCACACACTAGTAAAATTACTAACCTCATTGAAAATTGCTTTAAATGAACGTTCTATTAAGAAAAATAGCTTTCCCCACATACATACATGATCCCAATAACATGTCCTGTTTTCTCAATATTCTTTTTTTTTTTAATCAAGTCTAAGCCTCAGAAATTCTAGGCCAATGTAGGGTAATTCCAGTAGGTGGAGTAATAGTAAAGCAAATATTCAGCCTGAAGATATATGTGTGTGTGTGTGTGTGTGTGTGTGTGTGTGTGTGTGTAACAGGACTATTGTTATCTTGTGCTGAAATTTGCATAAATCAGATGAGGTTAAGATTAGATTGGAGCACAAAATCATCTCTATAGATAAATCCATTGTTCTACAGAGTAAATGCATCACTTTATGATAAAAAAAATGAAATTCCATTTAGTCTTCAAATTTCAGTCTTTCTTCTCCTTACGTCCACAAGTTTGTTCTCTTGAAGCAGAAGCATTTAAGGGAATGAAATCTGAGAGACTACTTCATCAGTGGCGCCAAATTTGACAGAGAAATCCTGAGTGATGTCTCAGGGGAATCAGAGAGCATAGATTCTGGCAATTTCAATCCTGATATTAGGGTCATTTGAGATTTGAGAGACAAGCTTGTCTAATAATGTCATGCCCTTGCCAAGCAACACTTGCTTAGCATGGCCAAAACCTTCACTATATTGGACAGGAGCACTACTGAAAAGCTCTTTTGCCTAGCAGTGGGACCAAAGAGATGAAATGGGTGCTGTCTTAGAATCTAGTTAAACTTCTCTTGAGGTCCCATTAAGCTGTCACAATCAAGTGATCAGTCAAGTATGTGTTTGTGTAATCCATACATTAATTATCCATAGCTCAATATCTAGCTGAAAACTAAGAAGGATTTTTGTAATTCACTCTGACCTGGGCTGGAAGGCTTAAAAAGCCATTACTTTTAAAGAGTGAGGTTGGATTTGCATTAGCAGCATCCTGGCAGACCAACAGTACTATTCTCTACTATGAAGAGAAATTTTTGCCCCCTGAACTTTGGACACAAAGCCTTGCACAGAGCTACTTGAGAATTCTAGCCCAGTGCAGACGATAATGCAGACGGCCAAAAATGGAAGCCCCTGGGATTGCTTCCAAAATGAACATCAATACACAAGCGCTCATTCTGGGTAATTGCACTCATTCTAGGTTAACCTGGAGATTGCTCCAGGTCACTGAGACATCCGAGTTTGGAAATGGAGACAATTGAAGATCACCTTGGGTATCGTACAAGTATTCACCCCATTCTGGCCAAGAAGGGCATATCAGGGAAAGCAGATTATTCAGTACAATGACATCTACTGGAGTTATATTTTCCTTGGATAATGGTAATTACATATGCATACATATGTATGTGGGTGAATACAAAATTTCACTTATACTTACCAAATTACTACCAAAAAAAAAGTAACATGTGGCAGAAAACAAATTCAACAACAATCTACTTCATAGATACTCTCATACTTTATCCAAGATACAATAAGTATAATAATATTTTAAATTGCAAAGCACTATATAGGCAAGGGATTCTTATTAAGGATGGTGCTGATATTATCTATACCTTTTCATCAAACATATCGAAGCAATATAATTTCAATTAGGACACTTACAACTTTTCAGTACCCTCTGCTCTTGGAACCCTGCTGAATAAAGGGTGGAACAGAGAGCTCCCAAAAATCTCCATTTCAAGAGAGGAGCCACATCAGTTATCTCTTCATTTTACAACTAGCTGCCCTCTTTCCATCTTCCCTATCATGCACCTGCATAAGGTACCTCCCCATCTCCTTTTTCAGTTTCCTTTTGTAAGTTGTCTTAGAGTGCAAGCTTCTTGAGGGCAGGGATTGTCTTTTTCTTTTTTCTATCACCAAGTACTTAGCACAGTTCCTGGCATGTAGTAGGCATTTGATAAATGTTTGTTCACCAACTTTATGAGAAAAGAATTTTAACTTTAGAATTTTTATAAGCGTGACCTATTAGTATAATTAGAACTATTTTAAGTACATTTAAGATTCAACACTATGAATTTCATGCAACTTGCAAAAATAATTGGTAGTTCCTATATAGTCACAGTTATGTTTTTATTCTGTGTGTGTGTATGTATGTATGTGTGTATTTCAGGTCAAGGAACGCTAGGGCTCAAGATAGAATCTAATTACCTCATAAAATGATGGAAAAAGTTTCTACATTGCACCAAAATGTTTTTTTCCTAAACAGAGTTGCTGGAAAAATTCAGAAGAATTCAGAAAAAGTTGGAAGACCCCATTTACATTCACATTTGGTTTACTTGAATTGTTTGCAGAGTTCCATGTGGTTGAATGAACCTGCTAATAGGAATTTTACAAACACAGTTTGAATAACATAGAAGATAACAATATCCTATTCCTAGTTCTTTTCCTTTTTGTGGGTAAATAAAAAAGGGAAGTCAGTATGTTAGTTTAAAAAAAATAAAACTGAAAAATTTAAAGAAAAAAAAAGAAAAAGAAAAAACCTGATGAATTAAAGCATTTAGTCTTAAATAATTCTCCTTCTAATCACCTATTCTAACAAGAATGTAAGCAATAAGCATAAGCAACATTTTTTCCTGCATTTACCCTTTGATTAGTTAATATTTTAAGAAAGGAATGCCAACAATTTAGGGTAGGATTTTCATCAGTTTAATACATTATGGACATATTTATATACTAGTACTATATATAGGATTGAATGAATGAAAAATTCCTACTACATGCCACGTGCCAGGTGCTTTGCAATGCTCTGGGATACAAGTACAAAAGAGAAACAACCCCTGCTCTCAAGGATCTAACATTGCACAGTAATAGCAGAAAACCCTTCAACTAGTTCAGAGCCAGACCTCTTTCCAGATTATTAAAGTTTATTTATTTTGTCTTATAAGCAATGGCTCATATGTCTCAGTGTATCAGAATCTCCAATCTGTTATTCTTAAAAATAATATCAGTTAGTGTGTTTACAACTTAGTGGCAAAGCAACCAGTAATGACATAGGCATAAAACATTAATTAAATATTTGAACTGGGAGAAAGATCACAACCAAAGTAAGCTTTGATCATCATCATAATTCTTATTTTCTCACTTATGTAACTACCTCTCACATATGCAGACCATATAACCCTGAGCAACTCACTTAACCTTTATGTGCCCTAGCATCTCTCAGGCTACATAAATTGTAGAAAAATCGTAGGTCTTCAAAGATTTCTTCATCAAAGAACTCCCAACACTGATGAAATCATAGGCCTATAACCATTTCCTTACCACCCCCAAAATATTTTTCCACAAAGATAATAAGTGAATCAAACCCAGAGAAGTTATAATAACAATAATAATAATTTTAAGGGAGAAAAAGGAGCACAGGAGAGCAGCAATCAGAGAAAAGGCAGCAGAAATTGGCAGAAGGCAGGGACAAGGAGAGCTCTATGGGAGAACCATATGGAAAGCCTCAGTGAGCCCAATGTAATCATGGATGGTACATCCAAAAGGAATTCTCAGTTGCAATCATTGTGTCAGCAGGATTCTGCACACTTGTGGAGTCATAATGTATAGTCTGTGCTTTTCATGCTCTTCTGTCTTTATCTGTTGCAATAAGATCTTCCCCTGCTGTACTGTGGGGACCACATGCTTGCAAAAGTAGAGTAAGTATCAGCCTTCCATTTTAGATCTAATATTATGGAACCACTCCTGGGCCCAAGGTTCTGGGCTACTGCACCTATTGTTTCTCTTTAAGAGGTCCATCTACTCTAGAGCCAGGAATGTAATTCAGACCAGGTTCAGTTCTGAGGAGTGTGGTCTCTAATGAAAGGTGTACTGGGCTAACTTTTCTCATCCTCTTCAGCTCATTAAACCTAAACCTGAGAGCCCCAAAAGGTAGAGATGGGAGTTCATTTAAAGCTTGGATTTTGACTCATGTCTTAGTCTTACCAAAGGGCAGGGGGAATACAAAGACATTCAGTATACCATATAAATTAGGTTTAGGACAAGTCTTCATTTTTTACACACAAAAGAAAAGCTAAAAGAGATCCACAGCATATGTTAATAGGACAATAGGGTTCTATAGTGACTTATACCTACTGTTGTAATCTCTTGGGAAATTATGGGGATTCTTAAAAACTCATCTAAACACAAAGCAGTTTCCAGGGCTGAGAATTAGGGAGTACGCATTTCACTTTACTTACTGTCTTCCTCAAAGTTCATGAATTCTGGCAAGCCAGGCCAGACAGAGGCTTTGGCTCCTGCTTTTATTAGCAACTGTCTTTCCTAATGCAAAAACTTCCCTTGATTTCCAGGCAACTCCATTCATTGAACCCAGTGCCTCTGGACCATTCAAAGTCACAAGGTCACTTTTAATATCAGACACACTCACCTTGAGAGTGGTGTCTAATCATGTACTGATAAAACTCTCTACATTAAAGGAATAATAAACCTAGAACTTCTCCTCTCCACTCCCCCAATTTTTTAAGCAAAAAAAAAAAATAGGTGATGCAAACCCGCAGAATGTAGTAAAATAATAATAATGCATTTTTTAAAGGAGAACAAGGCTCACAGGAGATCAGCAACCACTGAAAAGGAAGCAGAGATAGGTAGATGGCAGAAAGAAGGAGAGCTCTATGGGAGAAGCAGGGGACTCAGTTATAAACTTGTCAAGATGAGCTTATTCTTTATGTAGGAGTTGGGTGAGATGGGAGAACAGAGAACACCCCATCTCTCTACTTTGTTCATGTTCCCATTCATTTTCTAGTGTATTTCTTGACAAATGGTAGAAGCCTAGCAAAGACATCACTTTGGAAGCTGCCTTGCTTTTTATAGGTTCTCCAACTCGTCAGCCAACAAATCATTTTAAAACATCTGATTTGCAGTCACCACGTGGTTAGAAGCAGCCATCACCAATCCCTCTATATGCTGAATTACTGTATTTCTAGAGTCCTTAGAAGTTTTCCAGTGATCTCTGGGGCATGTTCCCCCAGTGACTCCTACAGAATAATTAAATTTTTCTACATAGAGATTATTTCTAAATTCTAGATGGGGACTATAAACTTATAAGCAAAACAGTCTCCAAAAGACTATAATATGATATAATATTTGTAAAGTGATTAGTACAATACCTGGCACATAGTAGGTGCTTAATAAATGTCTGTTTCCTTCCTAATATAAAGGTTGCATTAATAAATAAATGTTGCTATGAACATGGCAGAATATTCTACTAACTAACTTCAAAATATTGTGTCCTGATAATCTTATATAATGAATCAAATCATTACAACAATTACAATGTATCTCCAAACTGCCTCCATGTTCTCACTTTCTCAGATCATTTAAAATTGTAAGTCACAGATAAAGGATTTGCCGTACAATTGTATTAAATGCTACATAATGGTATTTTACTGAAACAATAAAGTTTCTTTTCAGAAGCTCAAAATGAACTTCATAAATTGAATGAATTGTTGAAATATTAAAAATGTATGTTTCAACCAATTTCAATCCATTATTCTATACAAATTCCTCATCTTATTCAAAATTACTCATTGTATCAATATTATATTTTACTTTCAAAATGATCATAGGTGACAACAGTAGTTCTAAATGTGATACACACCACCCCCACAACCATGTCATTTGCTATATGGTAATTATATGCTCAGACCCATCTATCCCAGGACCTGACAACCTATATCAAAGTTTGGGGTATCTCTTCTCTATTGCTTTTGGACCAAGTCCCCACTAATCATGTTCCCTCATTGTTATGTGTCAGTGACTAGTACCCCAGTTCCATTAATATGAACATCAAATAACTTTTACAAAAGGATATTTACTTTGACAATATAGTTAGAACAAATATAGTATACTAACAATATAGCTAGTACAAATATTTCTCCCCACACTTCAGGTTCACATTCACTTTTGTATTACTTCCCATTCTGGGGAGTGTGGGCTTACTGTTAGCACAATTTCTTCATAACATTGATCCCACCAAGTTCATGTCCAAATGTGGCGTGATTATCATATGAGTCTTCATCTCATTTTCCCTAGACTGGGTCATAAAGTCAATCAGCATTCCAATCCAACAATCCAAGGTAATTTAGTCTGTTAACAAGCATTTACCAACACCAGACACTGTGCTAAACTCTAGAGAAATAAAGGACCGCAAAAATCAGTTCGTATTCTCAAGGAGCTAACAAGTCTAAAGGGGGAGATGACATGAAAAAAATATTTATAAACAAGATACATGGAGGATAAATCAGAGATAATGAACAAAGAGAAAAACACAAGAATTAAAAGGAATCAGAGAAGGCTTCTCATAAAAGGTGAGAATTTAACTGGAACTTAAAGGAATCCAGAGAAGCCAAGAAACAGGGATGAAGAGAGAGAAAATTCCAGGCATGGGGAATAGGTAGTGAAAATGTCCTAAGTGAGCAATTGAGGTGTCTTGTGCAAAGAGAAGCCAAAAGGTCATCACTAGATTCAAGAGTATTTTAAGGGGAGCAAGTTATAATAAGATAAAAAAGCAAGAAATGTCTACATTATGAAAGGCTCTGAACACCGAATAGAGGATTTTATATTTAATCTTGGAGATGGTAGACACTGGAGTTCTTAAAAAAAAAACTGGGGACATGGTTAGTAGATAACTTTGACAGCTGAGTGGAGGATGAACTGGATTGAGGAGAGATCTAAAGCAGAAAGGCAATCTAGCAGGCTTCTTCATGAAATAATAACTTGTAGCAGGGTGGTGGCAGTGCTAGAGGAGAGGAGGAATATATGAAAAAATTAGAAAGAGAATGAATTGAACATGGCAACTTATTAGATATTGGGGGTGAAAGTAAAGAATTGTAAGTGACTTCTAGGTTGCAAGCCTGAGTGCGTAGAAGAATGCTGGTCCCCTTAATAACGACAGGAAAATTAGGAAAATGGGGAGGGGAATGAATTCAGTCTTAGACATGTTGAATTTAAGAAATCTATAATTTATAAGACATCAGATTCATGATCTCTGAAAGGCAATTTGAGATGTGAAACTGAAAGTTGAGACAGGTCAGAACTGAATAAATACAAATCTAAAGAAAATTATTACAATAGAGATATAATCCTTGGAAGCTGAAGATCATCAAACAAAATCCTATAGAGGGAGGAGAAATGAAAGGCCCAGGACAAGTACTCTGGGTACCCATGGTTAGTGAATGTAACCTTGATAACTACCCAACAAAAGAAACTGAGAAGGTGCAGGTAGATAGGTAGAAGAAACAAGAAAACAGCACCATGAAAACCTAGAAAGAAGAGAGTATTAAGAGGAGAAAAATTGACAGTGTCAAAGGCAACAGAAGACACCAAGTTTGCAATTAAGACATCATTGATAACTTTGGAGAGAATAGTTTTAGCTGAATGAGGAACTCTGAAGGTAGACTACAGACAATTAAAAAGAAAGTGGAAGGACCTATTATAGATGCACATTTCAAAAAGTTTATTGACAAAAGGGAGAAGAGATATGGAACAATAACTAGCAGAGGTAAATGTTTCAGGGGGAAGGGGAGGGGTTGAGAATGAAAGACACATAAATATGCTTGTAGACAAAAGGGAAGGAACCAAGTAGACAGGAAGAGATCTTTCCATGGTCCTTATACCATTAATACTGAGATACCTATGAAAACCTGGGTATTGGGATGCCAGGATCTTGTTCTTCCTTCACTAGATACCATCAGAAAAGGAGTCAAAAGGACTGTCACCAAAGAAAAAAATAGTCCAGGAAAATTAGTCTAAAATTGGCTCAGGCATCCTTTGCCTCAGGCCATTCTCTCTGTTCATTATCTCTGATTTGTCCTGCCTGTATCTTGTTTATACATAGTTTTTTTGCATGTCATCACCCCCATTAGACTTGTTAGCTCCTTGAGAATGGGAACTCATTTTTGAGTTCTCCAGAGTTTAGCACTAGCAAGGTAGAGAAAAAAATGAAGCAACTTTTGAATTGCTAAAACTTCATGAGGTTAGCTATGTAGTCAATAGAAAAAGATTCATCACCATATTTCTAGGAGACCCAAACCAAGTACAAAATGACCATTCCTCACCCTTCCCCCAGTGAAAAAGAAAAACAAATTTCTTTTAAAAAATATGTGTATTCAAGCAAAATAAATTCCTCCATTGGCTGTATGCTGCATGTCTATATAGAAATGCAGATTTAAATAAAATACAAAGACATACATTATGCAGTCAATAATACAATGTATAGATTTAGAGCATGCATATGTGCTCTATATAGATAGCTTATGTATACATAGGTAAATATATACTCATATGTGAAACATATATGTGTGTGCACAATATCCATAAAGGAAAACATAATAGAGTTCTGCTTAATAAAGCTCATATTTTAGTCTGTGTACGTGTATATGTGCATACACATATGCCTATCTAATTCTTCACCCTAAATGCCTTAGCCTTTATCAGGAAATGAATAGTATGTCCCATCATTAGTCCCCTGAAATCGTGGATAGTCATTATATCAATTATAAATCACATTCATATGCCACAGTTTATTCAGCCATTCCATTTACTTTCTGTAATATATATGTGGGTGTGGCATGATGTTAGTTTCTGACTCTTTTACTTTACATCAGTGTGTGTAAGCTTTTCTACATTCCTCTGTATTTATCATGCTCATCATGATAATATCCTAATACATCTATGTACCATAATTTTTTAAATCATTCTCCAATCAGATGTATGGAACATACATCTATGTACCATAATGTTTTTAATCATTCTCCAATCAATCCAATTGGAATTCTCCAATGCAAAAGCATTCACAGTTCTCTGATACCACAAAAAGAATTGTTAGGAATATATTAGTACATATGGAACCTTCCTTTTGGTCAATGATTTCCTTGGGGCATATAACAAAGCAGTGGAATCTCTTGGTCAAAGGATATGGACATTTATGTCATTTAGCTTGCATAATTGTAAGTTGATTTTCAGAATGGTTGTATATCTTCATGTCTCTGGTGCTGGATTTTTCCACAAACAAGCTCTATGAACCTGGCCAAGTAGGTTTGGCTCTCTTCATCACACGTTCTCCAGTTGTCTTAATGAGGTAGTTGGACTAGAAAATCTCGATGTTCCCTCATTCTTTGATCCCATCGTCTACTCAGTATAAAGTTGATTAGCACACCTCCACAGAATGGTGTGCTGCTAAACTAGTAATCAGCATCATACATGAGTTGTTTATGTTTTGTAAAGGGAAAAGCAACAGAATCACATTTATAATTAAT
Source organism: Pseudocheirus occidentalis (assembly GCA_028646575.1). NCBI lineage: Eukaryota > Metazoa > Chordata > Mammalia > Diprotodontia > Pseudocheiridae > Pseudocheirus > Pseudocheirus occidentalis. Next base: position 55,732,251 of record CM053600.1, read on the forward strand.
CCAGGTTCATCAGTTCCTTGGAAATATGACTGCTTTCTTTACTCAATGTATTCAATATTAGAGAGTCATTTATGGGCTTATCTTATATTGAAGGAAAAAATGTCTGGTGCATAGTAAGTGCTCAGTAAATGCATGTTGCCTTGCCTTGCCTTGCTTTGTAGTTCTTTTGAGGATCCTCTGACTCCAATTTGCATGAGTAGTTCACGTGTCACAAAAGTAGATAGCAAAGACAAAGATGCGTAGTAAAGGATTTTAAAAGTGCTAGACATTCACCATCTGACAAATGAATTGTCACATGGAATCAATTACTAATGTGTAAAGAATAGCATGTTATCATGAAATGGAGTACATAATGTACTGCATGTCATAAAAAGTAATACCATCTCATCATTTCATTTAATTCCCTAAAATCAAATCCTCAAATTAGTTTCCAACAATTTGCATCATAGTTAGTTTAGATTTCTAATAAGAAAAACTAGTAAGGTAGAGGAAGAAATGAAGCAACTTTTGAGCTGATCAAACTTCATGAATATAATAGAATATGAATTGCATTTAAAATATAAATAAGGATTCAGCTGAGTTATTTAATAGTTCTATAAATGTGCTCTTAGCACCAGAAAAATTGTTCATTATTGGACTTATGCCTATGTATACCTGTGTCGTCTATGGTTGAGGAGTCCTTGATTACATATTGTGCCCTTGCACCATGACCTCCTTCTTCTGAATATTTTCCCCTGCTACTGAAAGCTAAAGAAATTTTTTTTTTAATTTGCTGAGTACTGGAACAATTGTGGGCTTCTAATGACCATGCCTCATCTACCAAGAGTTATTTTATTTTTCCTCTCCATGGCTGTGTGGCACTCCTATTAGTGTTAATTTGCATACATTGAGCCTCCTTCCACACATTTATTACTTCAAAAGTAAACTTGATTAAAGCCACCATGTGTCTATACTCTGGGGAATAGTCTGCTCTTGCGCTATAACCATAACTGCCATTAGCACTAGAGAGGGCTATGTGTGTGTGCAGAAAGAATAATATAAGCTCAGAGCATGGCCACATGGTGGCTTTAATCAAGTTTACTTTTCAAGTGTTAAATGAACTGAGCTATTCTGAATGTTTCTGGCTACTCTCCAAATCTGGAGTTTTTCACACTACATTCAAAAGTGCAGTTTCTGTCTTAAGTTCAAATTTTATAGTTGTCTATGAAGATTCTACAACATGAAGTGAATGGATTCCCTACAAAAAGGAGAAAATATGCTGTAACTTATTTATATGTTATTTAGAGAAGCATAACTTAAAACAGTTGTATTTAAAATCAGGGGAAAGCAATGTAGTATTTTCTTCTGAGCATCAAGAGCATTGTTACTTAAACTGATTTTATATGACTTCTATGAAAAGGCACTGCTGGGATGATCAGATATGTTTCTTTTCTCTAATAGCATGAGTATTTCAACCATGACATATGAACTATAACTGATAAAAAATGACTCTTTCAAGTCTCAAATTTTGATGTGGAATCCATAAGACCTGAAGCCATTTTGTTCAAGCTTATTCTTATATAATTACATAATAATTAAAACATACATAACATTAGGAAAAACAATAATTCTCTTAATAGTTATCATAGTGAGAGATTAGCCTAAATGGTAGACTGAAATGGAAATCTAAAGACTTAAAGGTTAGTTTTAACTTTTAATCCATATACTCTAGTCTAATGAAATCTGTCCAGCTGCATGAGAGAGTGTGGCATAAGGAACAGCCTGCTGGGCTTCAAGGCAAGAAGACCTCAGTTCAAGTCCTACCTGTGTTGCTGGGCAAGTACCTTAAACTCTGTAAGACTATCATTTCATTTCTAAAATGAGCATAATAACACTAGTAGCATAAAAGCTATAACAAGATTACATCTACATATGTATACTGCCAACCTTAATATGATTTGCAAACTTCGAAACGCTTCATAAATAACAGATATCATTATTTGTTATTTCAAAAATGCCTCATTTCATTGATATGGGTATTGTTTCACAAGCATGGTAATACAGATGTATATGTATATGATGATGTTGCTCTGCTCTCTTAGTAGATGGTCTTTTTGAGTTTCTGTGAACAACAACAAAAGCTTTTGATAGTCAGCTTCCTGGTGTTGATCCTCTTCTTACCAAAATGGACTTGTCCTCAGTTTATAGTCCACCACATATAGCCCACCACAGGGCTTAGCTTTGTACTAACTACAAAATTAACTCCTAAGAATTTAGGCTCAACTCCACACCAAGATGAGGAACTTGATTAAGACTTCAGTGGAAGACTTGCATTTAAAGTTATATAAAATAATGCCTTTATTTTTATACTATTTTAGAGTTTATAAACTCTAAACATCTCCTTATGGCAACCATGTAGACCTTATGAATATTATTATCATCTCCATTTCACAGATAAGGATATATAGGCTCTCCAAAGCAAACCAATACTCAAATCCAAGACTTTGAATTCTAAGACTAATGGTCTTTCTACTAAATTAATTCACTTGGGAAAATAATAATTAGCAATTATAAAGTCATTTGAGGATCACAGAGTATTATTCCCCACAACTCTGTGAAGCAGGTACAGATTAACATTGTTAATTAACATTAATGTTAATTAACATTAACATAACATCTGTACATTGTACAGATTAACAAAAATTAAATGTCTAAGAATTGTCTATCTTTCCATACATCTCCAGTAGCACTAAAACATTATAAAAATGTATTCTCTATGTAAAATATCCTATCACAAGTTACATGAAAAATCTTTAGCAATTTATCCACACTAAGTTAGCCTTTTTGCTGAATAGAAGCCAATCACAGCACCTAAAGCAGAGGACTGAATAAATATCATGAGCAACTGGGTCATATGTGTAAGAGAAGAGGGAAGGGAACAAGCATTTATATGCCCAACATTGTTCTAAGTACTCTACAAATATTATTCATTTGATCCTTACAACAAACCTGTAAGGTAGGTGCAGTTACTATTCCCATTTTATACTTGAGGAAACTGAACAACAGAAGTCGCCCAAGATCAAACAGCTGGGAAGTTTCTGAGGCTGGATTTGAATTCAGGTCTTTCTGACTCCAATCTTAATATTCTTTCTACCGAGCCAAGTATAGATAATAGAGATAATTTGAGCCAGAATTACCAAACTTGCTAACATTGCTGTCCAAATTCACTGGATAAATGATCTGTTCTGTCAATATTTAACTGTCTCTCACATGGCAAATGAATTAGATATCCTGATATCTTCCAGGTTGATGAATGTTGTTTGAAGCATCTTAATGAAATACTTAGTTCTTGAGACAAACCTATTTTTCCACTGAGGTATGAGGCATATATTCCTATGTCCCCACCTAGTTTGATTTGATAAGTCAACACACATATATTAAGTACCTCTACTCTATAAGGCATTGGGTGAGGCACTAGGGACATATGGACATAAACAAGACAGTCTCCATCTTCAAGGAGCTTAATTAGAGCCTACTGACAAATAACTTGAAAACGAAAACCTCTAAACTAGTTCATTTCTGTTTCAGTTTTTAGATATATGCAAAATGTGAAAGAAAACAAATGTGCTTACAATTCACTTATAAAGTAGAAGTGTAAGAGACCTTAAATATTATTTAGTTACATTTTTAAAAACAAAAACAAAGAGGTTGATTGCCCATTCTTGTCAGGTAGGTAGTTTTCTTGCCGTTTTGAACTGGAGTCTCCTTACTTTTCAACAAAATCTTTATTCCATTATGATGTCTTTCTGGTGTGATTTTATGATTTGTTCCAATCCTATCTCAATATGCATTTTTAGGACATCTCTTTTGTTCATTACTCAATAGTATGTAATCTTCTACAGGTTGTTGTATTTGTCCTCTGCCCTTGAAAAAGACCATGACATTGGGGAGATGATGACATGATTTGCAGTTGACATTGATTTGAGTGAGGGAGGGCTGTGCAAGGTCACCAACCTCACCTTCTCCTCCAGAGCCATCTGGGCCCAGTGACCAGATATTCATCAGGACAACTGGAGATGGTCCAGGATGCAAGGGGAGACCCTGGTCCTTTTCACCTAAGGTCTTTTACATAGACTGAAAAAGGGGGATGGAAAAAAGATGTCACCCATCTTGCATGAGCATGCATGTGTGTGTATATGTGTTTGTGCATGTGTATGTTAATTACCCCTAATCATCCATTCAGGAGATTAAAATCATCCTAGAATGTTTGCATAATTCCACTAACTTGTATTTTCTCCATTTACAACTCCGGCAAATTTCTGTATCACCATGCAAGAATTGTTGTCTGAAGGGAAAGGGGCAAAACATTCATCACCAATAATCAGGTGATTAAATTTTTCTAGAAGGGGAAGGATTACCTCATCTAAGTTTAATGTGTAAGGGGAAATTGGCTGTGCGTGTGGGGCGGGGAAGTGGAAAGGGAAGAAGTCAGTAAGATTGGGAGAAGTGCAGTACAAACTTCTTTTTAAATCTTTCAAAAATGATGTCTAATACTGTACTGTTTTATTATATGGTTCATTTTTTTCTGAATACTCTTTCCATAATCAAAGCAAGCAACATTTAGCCAACAATTGCAAAGCAACTGAGATTCAAAGTTTTTAAGTATATATGTATATAGTCATACTGTGTGTGAAGAGGAATTTAGTTCGAAAAAAGGGTCAACATCTTGCTTCAATGACATAGATATTGAATCTGGGCTATGAACAAGCAAACTACCCTTTAAATGGGAAACCATAAAGCACAAATATGTCAATGTGATATATGTATGGTATGACTACAAAGTAATCAGAATGATTTTTGTGTGTGGCTTAGGGAAAGCAGTATTATTATTTTATAGTCATCCTTCTGTATCAACCATCCATTTTATTGACTAAATCCATGATATCCTGAGCTGTACGAGAAGGGATGGTAAAAATGATTGGGGGCTTGAGCATATTTTGAACTTGTCTTTAAAGCTTTTTCTAAGTCATCATTCTGAGTCTCAAGGTACCAATATTTAGGTGAGTTAAACACTCATACACATAGTGGTTTATGATTTTTGTAAGTGAAAATCTGATTCTGAGCTAGTGCTCTGCTTAATGCATAACTTCAAAATAAATCAAGAGCTTTTAAAAAGATAAAAAAGCAGTTCCTTTAAAAGAAGATAAGTTAACAATTATCAATGATATATATTCTCAGTTCCAAGGGCTTGCAGCAGGAGATTGAGGATTAAAAGTGCTCTACTTAGGAAGGATTTACAGTAGGGAGCTGAGTTATTTGTATGCTTAGTACAGCCCAGTTGCATGTTAGCATGCAGCTATAATGATGAACAGAATTACAGCCTTAAATGTTAATTTGCAATAACTTGCAACAATATGGTCAGAATTAATTGGTAATTGAATTTTCCTAAGAAATAGTTTTTAACTGCTTAAAATAAATAATTTAAGTGAAAAACATTGATTAAGATACAAATATGATTATTTAATGCTTTCTTCTCAATATGGATCTTTCATAATTATGATTGAAATTATAATCATATGATTTTTATTATCTGTTTCTGAAGATAGTGTTATTTATGAGTATGCTATCCTAAAGACATGCTGATTCACCATCAACTGACTTATTTGCACTGAGGTGGTATGGTTTCCCCCATACTCCAACTCCCTTCCTGGACAATATATAGTAGTGTATTATCTAAAGGAGGTTTTGATCCCCAAGACTGAACTGTTGATAATCTTTGTGATTAAATGTGGTTAAGAATACTAATACAGAACTGAAATTCTCTCCTACTATAAGCACATAAATTGTTGTTTAATCAGTCTTCACCTAGTGTCACCCCATACTCCATCAAATTTCCCTTTATCCTAGACCATTTGTTCTCATTCTTTTTAAAAATCACCTTATATTCACTATAACCTAGTTCCCTTTGGAACAAACTTTGTCCCTTGCTTTCCTCCCCATAACTAATTGTTATTTCTCACGTGCTCCCTCGATGTATTGGGCCAATTGTTTAATTACATTAGTTCCCTCCATGACATCTATGGCCCAGCCATACTGGCCTACTGGTTATTTCAGACATATGATGCTCAAACTCCCATCTCTGTGCCTTTGCTATGGCTGTCATCTATGCCTGGAATGCTCTTGCTCCTAGTCTCTGTCAAGCAAAATCAGAAACCCTGATTTCCCCTTAAGACTCATTTCAAATGGCACTCTGTACAGGAAGGGCTTTTCAGATCTTCCATTCTGGGTTTACTTTCCATATACTTTGAATTTATCTTATATATAGGCAAACATACACACACACACACACACGTTGTGTGCCCCATGATAATGTAAGCTCCCCAAAGGTTATGGGCATCCCCAGAACTTAGGACAGTACCTAGCATATATTAAGTGTTTAATACATTCTTTTGAATTGGTTCATTGTTTTCACTGATTCTTCTCCTTCAACTGTGCTATTTAGTAGCCTCTCCTTTGAGGTTCTCTCTTTCTCTGTACGTTTGTATGTATACACATCTAAACATATACATGAACACACATCCATTACACATATCCAATCCAGATCCTTGTTGCACTCATCTGCAAGCATTCAAATAATTTTGCTTCTTTTCTCAAGGAGTTTAGTACCTAACTCACAGTCTTCTTCTATCCCTCTTCTCTTATACTTGAGAAGTACAATATACACATGATAGCCTGTCTGGCCTCAAAGCTTATTAACCCATACACCCATTATGTGCACCTTCACTATGCCTCAGACACATGTAAATATATACCTTAAATCTAAAACATCACTTATAATTCTGTTAATAAGTATTTATTGACTGTGCTATCTCAATTAAAATCACCTTTAAATTTACCTTCTCATCATGACCTACTATACAAAGAAGTAGATAGATAGTTAGCTAATATATTTACTACGTGCCAAGTATATACAAGGCACTTTGCTAAATGCTGAGGATACATAAGCAAAAACAAAACCCCAAACAAACAAAAAAAACAAAAAAAACGAAGATGACTCCTCCTCCCAATGAAGTTATATTCCTATAGGGGAAGATGAAACAAGGAAGTTAGTGTGGAGGTAGAGCTGACTAGAGAGGGAGCCCAAAGTGGAGAGTGAGTAGTATGATTGGCTTTTGTCATGATATGGATGGACCAGACAAAGTCTTACCTCTCACTGTATCACCTTGAAAATGGTCATCCCCAGAGGACCAGGAAACTAGTTTGCAGCTGATGAAGGCTGAAGAGTAGGCTTGAAACAGAGAGCATCATAACTAGGCCTATTCATGATATGGTGTTTCCACATAGAGACTCAGCTCATTATTAAATTATCCTCAGGATATCTATCTTTCCTTCTGTTCGACTTAGAAACCTATTCATTTAAAAAATATTTTTTCATTATTAACTTCACAAATATCAATAACATAAAAATTTCCATACAAAAAGAAGAGAAGATTTTATATATATGAAACTTTTAATTTCCATTAGGTAGACTCTGCTTTTAAAAAATGAAAGTATGTTAAATTTAAAACAATTAGAGCATAACTGCTCTGCTTTTCTATAACCTTCTGAATTTCCTAACTGCTCTCTTCTGTGTATTTTTTGTTGAAGTTATTTTCTTACTTTTCTTTTTTCATGTCTATTACTACCCAATAACAGAGATCCCTACACAAATAGAATAAATTCTTCCTAATAAATAAATAGGGGTGGCTAGGTGGTACAGTGAATAGAGCAACAGCCCTGGAGTCAGAAGGACCTGACTTCAAATCTGCCTTCAGACACTTGATGCAATTACTAGCCATGTGTCCTTGGGCAAGTCACTTAACTCCAGTTGCCTTTTCCTCCCCCTCCAAAACAACAACAACAACAACAAAAAACCCATAGTAAATAAGTATCATGAAACAAAATGAAGTCAAAGATTGTCTATGAAAACATATGTCTCATTCTATATCTAGAGTCAATCTATCACCTCTTTTGGGGAAGCATGTTTGAACATCATTCTTCTAAAGTCATGATTGGAAATTGCATTGACTTGAGTTCTTAAGTCTTTCAAAGCATTCTTCCTTTACGTTATTATTGTTACTTTATAAAGTGTTCTGCTTATCCCATTCTGCATCAGTTCATTATAACTTCACAGTTTTTCTGAATATAACCTTTTCATCATTTCTTATGGTACAAATTCAAATTACATACCTATACTGTGATTTGATCTATTATTCCTCAAATGAGGGGCAACCACGTTGATTCTTGTTCTTTGCCACAGCAACAATCAAATATTTTTGTGCATATGATGATGATACATAGCATACATATGGCATCTACTATACTACTTAAAATACCGCAAGCAGACACTGTGCTAAATATTTTACAAGTATAATCTCCATCATAACAAGAACCCTGCAACATAAGTGTTTTTACAGTTGAGGAAACTGAGGCAAACAGAGGTTGAAGTCACACAACTAGTGTCTGAGGTTGGATCTGAACTCAGATCTTCCTGACTCCAGGCCCAATGCCTTATCCACCGTGCCACTGTAGCTATGGGTCTATTCTCTCTGTCTGATTTCTTTGGGCCTTGTGCCCAGGAATAATATTGCCAAATCACACATTTTGATGAGTTTTAAGGTAGTTTCAAGTTGCATTCCTGGAAGGTTAGAACAATTTGGAGCCTATTAGTGCATCTGTCTTTTAAATAGATCTTCCAACAATCATAATTTTTCTTTTTTGTCATCTCTTCCAGTTGGATGAGGTGATATTTAAAAGTTGTTTTGAATTTTGATTCTCTGATTATGAGAGATTTGATACATTTTTTTCATTTATTTATTGGTAAATGACATTTTTTCTTAAAAACAAATACTTTATTTAGAAAAATTGCTGTTTATGGAACCTAACAATTTATCTCTTGTGGAAAAGCTCTTTTCTGATGTTTCCATCAGTTCCCTATATATCTTAGATATAAATACATCATCAAAGAAATTTTCTGTAAATATTCTTTCAAGTTCATTGTTTCATTTCTGATTCAAACTACATTAATCTTATTTATTCAATAAATTTCAATTGTATTCAATTAAAATATCAATTTTATCTTTTATTGTCTCTACCTCTTGTTTGGTCAAGAACTCTCCATCTATCCATAGTTATGAAAAGTATTTAATGTCCTTCACCTTTGATTTCTTCATAATATTCCCTCTTGTATTATGCCATACATGTATTTATTTGCAGCTTATTGTAGTGCTAAACCTAATTATTTTCAAGCGGCTTTCCAGTTTTTGCAAGTTTTTGTTAAATTTCCTGTAGTAGTCAATGTCCTTGACTTTATCAAATATAGTGTTCCAATATTCATTGGCTTTTGGATCATCTTCACCTTATCTGTTTCATTAATGAACTTTCCTATTTTTTACTCAAGTACCAAAACATTATGATTAATACTACTCTGTAAGGCAGTTTGAGAGATGATACTGCTAAATTTCCCTCCTTCCCACTCTTTCCTTTCCCCATTATTTCTCTGAAGATTCTTGACTTCTTCCAGGTGAATTTTGTCACTATTTCCTTTAATTCTATAAAATAAACTTTTTATCCTTGTTTGCCTGGTATTGCTTATAGTAAATTAGCAGCAGTTAATATCCTTCCAATTATTTGTCTTTAATTCTGTAAAGAATATTTTAAAGTTGTATTGATACAACTTTACATCCTTTGGATAACTTGGCAGTCTTTCAGTTCATCAACAAGCATTTATTAAAGCACTTTCTATATGCCAAGCTCTTCACTAAGCATTGGGAATATAAAAAAAGACAAAACCAGTCTCTAATCTCAAGGAGCTCATATTCTAATATGGGAGAAAATTTGAAACTACCTATGAACATACATGTTTATAAGAAAGATAGATAATTTTATAGCTATATCTATCTATATATGGTGTTAAAAGGATACAATATTAGAGGTAAGCAGAGGGAACATTTCAGACACATGGATGAGTCAGGGAAAAAGCATAGAGTTGAGAGATAGAGGACTTTATGTGAGGAATAGAAAATAGATCAATGTAATCATACAGTGAAAGCAATTAACGTGTAAGAAGACTAGAAAGATGGAAAGTTGTAAAGGGCTTTAAATGCTAAACAGAGCACATTATATTACATCTTAGAAGTAATAGGGAGCCACTATAATTTATTGTGCAAAAGTATGACATAATAAAACCTATATTTTAGGAAAATATTTTAGTACTGTAGGTTGGATGGATTAGAATGAGGGAAAGACTTGAAGGAAGGAGACCTAATTAGAGGTATATAGTAATAATCCAGGTTATGAGGATGGGAAATAGGGTTGTCATTGAATGAATGAAAAAGAATAGAATGTGTAAGAGAGATGTTGTCAAAGTAGAAACAACCAGACTGAAGAACAGATCGGGTATGTGGGATGAGAGCAAATGAGTATGTGAAGATGACACCAAGGTCGTAAACCTTGGTGACTGAAAGGATCTTAATGCACTTGACAGGGCACAGGCTCTGGAAACCCCCTTGAAATCTCCTTGAATTTTCCTACTTGATCAAGTACACATTCTCCTGAGGCTATAATCCTCTCAACTGGCCTTTCATTATTGCTATGCCCAATTCTCCATTTCCCTTACCCTACCACATCCCTTCATCATCTGTTGCTTCCTGAATACCTCAGCTACCTCCCAGGTTTGATCCTGCTCACTCCCATCAAAAGCATCCCTAGACTCCTCCTCCTACAACCCCAGACTACTTGGCCTAAATTCCTCCCAGTATTTCTATATATAAGATCCATGTTATTTCCATGTAGATGCTCAGAATCAATCTGGTCTGCTTGCATTAGTGAGATAAATGCTCAGATTCCTTAGCAGTCTAACCAATGCTGAGATTCCTTAAGAATCTGGACAATATGATGTATTTTTAATAAAACTTGTGTTTCTTTGGCTGAATGAAGGTTTGGGTCGAATTCATTCCTACAGGACCCACAACACAACAAAATTAGAGAGGAGAGAGCAAAGGAGAAGAAGTGGAAGACTATATCAGTAGGTGGCTTTTTCAAAGGATTTAATCAAAAAGGGGAAGAGAGATATGGAATGATAGCTAACAGGGATGTTCAGATCAAGTGAGTAGAATTATAAGAACAATTTATGTAATCAACAACACTAAAAACAAATGTTTCTGAAAGTTGTAAGAACTATGTTTAATGAAAGACCATGATTGCAGATGGATAATAAAACATGCTATGAATTACAAAAAAGGGAAGGGTTTAGGTAACAGAATGAGATACACACACTTATATATAATAAAACCATTAAGGGAATTTATTTTGCTTAACTATGCAAGAAATTTGTCATGAGAAATTTATCTTTTATTTTTTTATTTTCAATGAAATGAGGAGTAGGAGGGAGAGGAAAGACAATTTGTTCATCTTTTTATTTAAGTAGAGAGGGGGTTACTACAGATGTGGAATGCTGCATACTCTGTCACTGCATTTTTGTCTTTACTTGTTTAACTTCTCATGGATTAGGTATAGCCTATAAATTTTTGTAATACAAAACAAAACACATAAACTAAAATTTTAAAACATTTAGGGATGAAGTGACATAAGAATGTTTGTAGGCAGTGGAGAAGAAATCATTAGATGGTAATGGGAATTTGAAGATCTTCCCTGTCCCTTTATAGACCAAATGTCTGTGAAACCTGTGATAGGAGGAGTTTGTTGAACAGGTGGAACAGAGCTGAGAGGAAGCTGGAGCAAGCTGGGTGTCGGAGAAGTTGGAACAGAGGAAGGAGAGAGAAGGTAGGCAAGGAAACAGCTAGGCTTGTGACTGTTTGTGGGAAGGCTTTGGGATGGTGTTCTCTGCAGTGTTATTGTGTATAGACTTCTTTGTTGATGAATTTACTTTTCTGGTGTTGGAATCTAGCTTTCTGGTGTCTGAATAAATGATTTGCTTCTATCTTCTATATGGGTGGTGACTGAATATGTCAGCTAACTTCTGAATTGCAAAATATTCCAGATTCTCCCTATATAAGACAGAAGTAAAACATTTATTCAGATACCAGAAAGCCAAATCACAATACTGGAAAACTGAATTCATCATAATAACACAGAAATTTATATACAATAACACTGCAGAGAGCAGCAACAGCCCAAAGCCTTCCCATAAACAAACACTCACAAGTCTACCCATCTCCTGACCTATATCCTTTCTCCTCTCTCTGTTTTAACTGCTCTGACTCCCAGCTTCCTCTCAGATCAGCTCCATTCTTTCTGCTCTATACTATAAGCAAACCCCTTCCACCACAGGCTCCACGTAATTACATACATACATACATACATACATACATACATACACACACACATATAGTGGGAGTAATCACAGGTTAGGTTTTATTAAGGAATGATTAGCAACTGGACAAGAGGAAAGGAGATTAGAGAGCAGAGCACAGTATAGAACTGAACTGATTCACCAAGTTATTACAATAGAGAAGGAAAGAGAGTATTATCAAGGCAAGGGTCATAACTTCAGAAAGAATTGTAGGATGGAGGGATGTAAGAAAAAGGACAGGGTTGGAGGTCATAAAACAATAGGAAAGATGGATTTACAAAAGATCAGATAAAATAATATCTGACTAAATTAACATAGAAGTGAAACATCTGTGGGTGATAGCAAGCTCTAGAGCAGTGGTTCTCAACCTTCCTAATGCCGTGACCCTTTAATACAGTTCCTCATGTTTTAGTGACCCCCAACCATAAAATTATTTTCGTTGTGACTTCATAACTACAATTTTGCTACTGTTATGAATCATAATGTAAGTATCTGATATGCAGGATGTATTTTCATTGTTACAAATTGAACATAACCCACAGGTTGAGAACCGCTGCTCTAGAGTATAATGCTCTGTGTATAGTTAAGGTGGTCAGAAGGAATATTATAGGAATTAGTGGACTGGGGAACTAAGAGTTTAGGATATTTGAGGAAGTACAAAAATATACATTGAAGTCCCTAGTTTGAAAGCAAGAGATAGAGAAAAAGATTGTGAATTCTTTAAGGAATGGAAATCAAGGAGACAGAGGAACCTGGAGGTTAAGGCATTTGAAATAGTATCACTATGAATGTTGAAGCCTCCTAGTATGAGAGCCAGAGATATCATTGACATGGTTAAGGGGTGCTGACTTGGTTTAGGGGTGCTTGAACTCTCAAAATGTCAAGGAATAGGGCAGTGTTTCCTAGAATGTATTCACTCATTCAAACCTTCCATTTAAGTGGGAAAAGTTTATTATGATGACAATAAGGTGGGCAAAGTTCCTTAGAGAACTTGCACCTTAATGAGGGTGATACTAAAACTTATTTGGGAAATGGACAGCAGCTTAAGGCAGGGCAGCTCTTTTTTTTTTAATAGAGAAAAACCTATTGAGGGCAGGGAGATGAGGTAACCCACTGCAGCTCAGAGTTTCAAGCATATATAGTTTGAAGCACATTAGTATTCCATTGTTCAGTCCAGGGTGGAGAGGCAGGGGGCAGAGGGTCCCTGTTAGTTTAGGTATTTCATTGCCCAGCCTATTTGAATATTATTGTACCCTAAAATGATTTTAACTGGTACTTGAGATAATGGGCTTCTCATTGATCAGTCTATTTGAATCATGTCAAGATGAAGAGAAAGACTGTGAGTTAGACACTAAATTCTTTGATAAATTGGAAATGAGTTAGATTGAGGCATTGGGAAGTCAAGGTATTTGAGAGCGCATCAAAATAACCATAATAATAATAGCACTTACTATGAGGCAAGGACTGGGTTTTACAAATATCGTCTCATCTCATCCTCACAACAACCTGGAGGGGTAGGTACTATTATTATCCCCATTTTACAGATGAAGAAAGATGTATATTGAAACCTCTTAGTGTAAGAGAGATGGGAAAGAGCAAGACTGTGAGCTAGACAGTGAACTCATTGAAGAAGGAAGGACAAAAGCCTAGGCTTGAGCCTAGACTGTCAATAAAACTTCTTTATCTTCTTATAAGTACTTAGGAGCCTCTAAATATCTGGTTTCCATACAGAGGGGCAGCCTGTATAAAGACAACCCAAATTAGTGTCATTGAAGTCCCTAGCCATATCAACTTTGTGTTCTTTGACAACCTCCAATTTCATAGGATATTTATTTCCTGGGCCTTCCTCATGCTGTCAGAAATAAGAGTGCATTCCAAAGTCAAGTCTAAATGGATACATGATCTAGATATAAAGGCTGATACTGTCAATAATCTAGAGAAGCAAGGAATCGTTTACCTGTCTGATTTATGGAGTAGGGAAGACTTTATGACCAAAGAAGAGTTGGAGAGCATTATAAAATGCAAAATAGATAATCTTGATTACATGAAATTGAAAAGTTTCTGTACAAATAAAGCCAATGTAACCAAGATTAAGAGGGAAGTGGGAAATTGGGAAAGAATATTTACAAGCAGTGTCTCTGATAAAGGCCTCATTTCTAAAATATACATGGAATTAAATAAAATTTACAAAAATGCCAGTCATTCCCCAATTGATAAGTGGTCAAAGGATATGAACAGGCAATTTACAGAGGAAGAAATTAA
>CM053600.1:55747343-55765567 GCA_028646575.1 Pseudocheirus occidentalis
ATTCATAAAATCTTTTATATATATATATATATGTGCTTATATGTAACCTCAGCTTAACTCAGTATAACTCAGTAGCCTAAGGGCCAGCCTTAGGCGGTATTCTCAGGAGGGACTGAAGAGACTAGAGTTGAGAGAGAGGTGCACAGCAGCTGACCTTTTTTGAATTGCAGTGTTCCCCTTAAATATTCTAGAGCCCTAGGGGTAGCATTATTCTCATGTGCACCAGAGGGGAACTGACCAATGGAGGAGGAGCCGAGCCAGCTGTTTCAGCTGCCACTCTTCAGGTGTGTAATTTCTCAAAAAACCTCCCTGTGAGCTTAGCAACTGGGCTGTGACCCTCAGCACCACAGGTGCTTTTTCACTGACACTGATCCCTACACTTATATATTGTATATATGTATATATAACTAACGTGAGCAAAGAGGGATTATGAAGGAATAAAAGCACACAAAGGAATAAGGATGAAAGCAAGAGAGGCGAAACATTGTGGACTGAACCCTCATAGTCCCCTACACTTAAGTCAATTTATCTTGTGGGATAAAATTGCATAGTGGTGGTAAATAGTAAGAATGGATAATAGAGGATGTGTGATATACCCACAAGTCCAGGGATGAAAAGTAAAAGAATGATTGCTATTTTCTTTCACCAAGGAGGTGATGATAGAGGAGAAAAGAAGATAAAGAAGGGAAGGCCTGGACCTCAGGGTTAGAGAATGGGGAAGCTCCTAACTCAGTTGGAGGCAGGGAGATGCCATTAGAACATTCTCTAAACATCAAAATTGATACTTATGAAAAACAGAAAAGTAGCTCAAGAGAAAATTCTAAACAATAAAGTATTATAAGTACTTGAACTCAAGAATCCAGAGGAACCATGGATTTGCAAAATTGCTTATAATGTCAGATTATTCTGATATTGGTTAGTTGGGCCAAATTGTTTTTCCTTCTCTTTTTTTATTCTTTATCCTATACTGTGGCCTTCTGGAAGATATAAACATGGATGATGTAAAAACAAAATACCCTTTTCAAAAGGGAAAAATAGAAGTGAGAAAGAAATGGAGGAAGAAGAAGGAGAAAGGAGAGGAAGAAGGAGTTAGAGAAGAGGAAGAAAATAGGAACCTACTAATTGTTGATGACTTTTCTTAAAATGGAGTGAAGGGTAGAAGGCAGGCATATCAACTAACTATGACGTGTAAGATACTTTCTCTTACCTTCCGCACAAACAAACCAACAAAACGATCTCTACCACCAACACTAATCCTTCCCTTAATCAATTATGAGCATTCAGATAAGGAGCATAGTTGATTCTTGACACAAAAAATTAGGGGACCTGTGAATTATTTGGTAAACAGAATAAAAGACTCCTGTGATCACCAAACAACAGAGGAAACCGGAAGCCTATTTCTCAATACTCTTATAAACTGCTCATAACTTCCTCTGTACCCAAGGTTAACACACTACTAAATAAGCTGCGTATTAAGATTTTTAAGTACTGTTTTAAATGCAATAACTTAATAGAGATGAGTTGTCATAATCAAGGATTTATTACTCAGTTAAGATATGGCTGTAAGATACTGGCAGCTAGGAGGCAGAGTGGATAGAATGCTGGGCTTAGTAGAGACAGGACGATTCATCTTCCTGAGTTCAAATCTGACTCCAGACATTTAGTTAGCTGTGTGACTTGGGACAAGTTGCTTAACCCTGTTTGCCTCAGTGTCCTCCTCTGGAGAAGGAAATAGCAAACCACACCAATATCTTAAATATCTTTGCCAAGAAACTGCCAAGTGGGGTTACAAAGAGATGAATATGACTGAATAACAACAATAATTACACTGGGGTGGAGGGTAGAATTTTTGGAATTATTTGAAAGAAAAAGATGATATAACCAAATATCTGCAAATTTCACAATAATAAGAAAATTAATAAATTCATGAATAATGGTTCTATTTCTATTCCTACCATTTTGAGTAAAGGCTCTGTCTTTAGTGATCACAAGGAAAGAAAAGTATCTTTGAAGTTCTATCAGTCTTAGATTTTCCTCTAGAGTCAAGCTCAAACCACACTTTAATCAATGAAAACTGGACTTAAGGGAATAGTTATTTAAGCTAACAAACGCTTGGATGTGATAAAAATGAACCATGATTAATTAATTTACTGAATGTATTTCTCTACTGTAGACATTAGTTCATGTTAACCTTAAAAAGAAATGAAAGGTTGTTCAGATTTAGTTCAATATTTTTTTCTACCTTGGAAAGAATCTTCTCTGAGATGATACTCACTTAGAAGCATGACCTACCATGTCTCCCCTAGGAATTTTGTATTTTTGATTCAGATTAAAGATGGAAGAAAAAAACATCAGCAATGACAATAAAACAACATTAAGTGTTCATGAACTCAAGTACTATAAAAATTATTGTTTTCTATGTACTGGATTATTTTATGGTTATGAAACATTTCTCTTCATCTCTACACTGTTAGATCTTTATTGTAGATTCTCAATCAGTTTTGCTTTATGCTTAATATATTTCTGTTCCAAACATTTGAAGAAAGTGAGCAAATGTACTGTAAGTAGGAGGCCTATAAATCAGTGGAATTCACTTTTGCAATTTTACTTCAATGTTGAGCTGCCTATTAAAAATTCATGTAATAATATTCACAGTGAGTGAATATTTTTCACTTTCATCAAAGGGGGAAATGATTTCAGCTATCTATAAAGAGGTTAACTCTTTATAGTAACACATTTCCCCACTCATCCCCAGTCAAACTTTTTTCAGAAGGCAGCTCAGATTCTGGGATTCTGTGGATCTATAAATCCTAGAAACCTACTGTTGAACTTCTCCTCAACAGTCAGTCAATGCACACAACTGACTCAGAGCAATGACATTTATTAAATTGGCATAGTAAAAAGAGTAGTTATAGTCAATACAAGTTATCAATACACATTTTAAAGTGCCAATTATGGTGATAGATACTGTGTTAAATGCTGAGAATGGAAGGATAAGGGGAAAATCCTATCCCTCCTCTCAAGGAATACAGTCTAATGGGGGAAACAAAATTTGGCAGTCCTCTCATAGATCTACTGTTCATGCTATCACAAATACAAAAAGTTAGGCACAAACAATGGTGGAAAGGAGGAACAAATGGAGGTTCCAGTTGTGTCTAAGGCAACTCAAGTATCTCTGAACTAGAGGATTTCAATGTCTTCTTTCTTCCATCTAGCATCTTCATACTATGTAACACATCATTTCTATTAGAAAAGATGCTCTTCTTGAATCCTAGGGTTTGTTTCTTACTTCATTTCAACTCCTACCTGCCAGGTTTAGTTCTCCCTTGAAATCAATCATTTCTCTCTTGTGCTTCAAAAAGTGCCATTCCTTGAAGCTCCTTTCTCCCGTATGTCTCTGTTTCTTTGTTTCATTCAATTTTTGTGAGCTTTGTGAGTCTTCTTCTTCTCCTTCTTCTCCTTCTTCTCCTTCTCCTTCTTCTCCTTCTTCTTCTTCTCCTTCTTCTCCTTCTTCTTCTTCTTCTTCTCCTTCTTCTCCTTCTCCTTCTTCTCCTTCTCCTTCTTCTCCTTCTTCTTCTTCTTCTTCTTCTTCTTCTTCTTCTTCTTCTCCTTCTTCTCCTTCTTCTGCTTCTTCTTCTTCTTCTTCTTCTTCTTCTTCTTCTTCTTCGTCTTCTTCTTCTCCTTCTTCTTTTTAGTGTACTCATACCTAATTATGGGTGTTATCTGCATTTTGCTTTCTATGCATATATCGACTGTGGAGACAGGAAGCAAATTCTCTTTCTCCAATTTAGAGAGAAGACAGAGGCAGGGAAAGAGAAAGAGTCAGAGAGCGAGTATGTTTTTTATGAGTTAAGGTACAAAAGCAGAATCTCGGATAAAAAAGTTTCTATAAGAAATAATGGTACTCATTGGAATAAGTATGCATTTTCTAATGAAAACGCTGACATTAGTGTCTTGCTATAATTTAAAACTACTTAGAAAAATATTTTTCCTATAAAAATGAACAGTTTCATGAATGTTCTTAGAAGCGTATGATCACTCCTTATCAAGTAGTGACTTAATCCTCTCCTTCAGGCTTCTTATTTGATTTCAGTTTATCCATCCTTTGCCCTAGGTAGGACCGAAACTAAACTACCTAAGACAGATGGGTTTCATGCCCACTCAATGAATTCCATGACAGGGTTATCCACAGCCTCTTAGCATTAAAAAGAAACCATAGAACCTAGAAGAGTATATTTAAAGTGGCCAAAGTGACCAAAATTCTTGCTAAACTTTAGTCTAACAAAATTTATTAGATTTAATTGTTTTTTCCCCAGTTCTTTGCATCTCAATGATAGAAATATGAAAATAATTGTATATGTACTTAAAATTCTTATATGTTTAATTGTTGTCCAGTCATTTTTAAGTTATGTCTTTATGACTACATTTGGGGTTTTCTTGACAAAGATACAGAAGTAGTATGCCATTTCCTTATTCGGCTTATTTTACAGATGAGGAAATGGAGGCAAATAGGGTTAACTAACTTGCCCAGGGTTACATAGCTAGTAAATGTCTGAAGCCACATTTGAACTCACGAAGATGAGTCTTCCTAACTCCAGACCCAACACTTGGGGGAAAATTGTTTAAAACAACTTCATTTCCTTTGTTTAAGAAAATGACAATATCATTTATGAGAAAATATTTTGTCAGCATGAAATGTTGCTTCACAGAAACAATCGCTTAGCACCATTTTGGTTTTGATTATATATTTTTGCAATATTTCAGCATTTTCAAGTAATAAGTAGTGATATAAATGAAAGGTTATATGGATTTTAGTAGCTCTGTCTCATTGCATTGTTTTTGATGTTATTTTATAAGAAATTATAGAAAAATTTTTTAGCATTTGAATTTTTCCAGTTACATGTAAAAATTTTAACATTTGATTTTTTTTTAAATTTGGAGTTCCAAATTCTCTTCTTCCCTCAGATCATCCCTCATTGAGAGGGAAAGCAATTTGATATAAGCTATACATGAGCAAGCATGCAAAATATTTTCACATTAGTCATGTTGTAAAAAAAAACAGACAAAAATTTAAAAAGAAAAGGTTTTTTTAAGGTATACTTTGATTTGCATTTAGTCACCATCAGTTTTTTTCCTCTGGAACTGGGTAGCATTTTTCATCATAAATCCTTCAGACTTGTCTTAGATCATTGCATTGCTGAGAATAGCTAAGTAATTCCCAGCTGATGATACAATACTGCTTTTACTGCATACAATGTTCTCCTGGTTCTGCTCGCTTCGTTTTGTATTTGTACATGTGAGTTCAGGTTTTTCTGAAAGCGTCCTGCTGGTCATTTCTTATAGTAGGATAGTATTCCCCCACAATTATATAGCACAGCTTTTTCAGCCATTCCACAATTGTTGGGCTCTCCCTCAATTTCCAAATCTTCGCCATCACAGAAAGAGCTGCTATAAATACTTTTGTATATACATAGGTCCTTTTCCATTTTAAAAAATCTCTTTAGTAGATAGACTTAATAGTGGCATTGCTGGCTCAAAGGACATGTACACTTCTCTAACATTTTGGGCATGGTTCCAAATTACTCTTCAGCATGTTCAGTTCAGTCCACAACTCCATATATAAGGTATGTAATGGCCTAATTTTCCTTCTTCCCCTCCAACATTTGCCATTTTTCTTTTCTATCACATTTGCTAGTCTGACAGGTATGGGGTGGTAACTCAGAGTAGTTTTAATTTGCATTTTTCCAATAAATAGTTATTTAAAGCAGTTTTTGTATGATCATAGATAACTTTGAATTCTTCATTTGAAAACTGCCTGCTCATATCATTTGACCATTTATCAATTGGGAAATGGCTGGCATTCTTGGAAATTTAACTCAGTTATCTATATATTTGAAAAAAATGAGGTTTTCATCAGAGAAATTTGCTGAAAAAATTACCCCAGTTTTCTTCTTTTATTCTAATCTTAGCTGGATTCATTTTGTTTGTGCAAAAACTTTTTTTTAATTTGATGTCATCAAAATTACCCATTTAAAAATTCTATAATGACCTTTATCTCTTGTTTGGTCATAAATTCTTCCTTTATCCATGGATCTGACAGGTAATCTATTCCATAATTCCCTATTTCAGTGGTTCTCAACCTGTGGGTTATGTTCAATTTGTAACAATGAAAATACCTCCTGCACATCAGATATTTACATTATAATTCATAACAGTAGCAAAATTACAGTTATGAAGTAGCAACAAAAATAATTTTATGTTTGTGGGTCACCACAACATGAGGAACTGTATTAAAGGGTCACAGCATTAGGAAGGTTGAGAACCACTGCCCTATTTGCTTATGTTATCATGCTTTATTTCTAAGTCTTTTACCTTATTTTGCATATATGTTATATATGTATATATTCTGTATATGCTTTTTTCTGTCTTCTTTCACCCTGTCCCTACTCAAAAGTATTTGCTTCTGATCAGTTTCCCATAATCCACCCTCCCTTCTATCAACCTCATCTTTTCTTAAAACCTCCCCCTTCCTACTTTCCTGTAGGATAAGATAAATTTCTTTACCCAACTGAGAGTATATGTTATTTCCTCTTTGAGTCAATTCAGAGAAAAGTAAAGTTCACATTTTGCCCACCAGCCCCCGCTTTTATATGAGATAATTTATCCCATGATACCTCTACCTTTCCCCTTTTCCCAGTGCATCCTTATTTTTTGTATGTATGTTGTATCTTCCTTTTAACTATCCTAATACCAATAATCATCTTCCCTTGTAGGATCATAAACAATTCAAACTTATTGAATCCCTCATGATTTCTCTTCCCTATTTACCTTTTTATGCTTCTCTTGAGTCTGGTATTTGAAAGCCAGGTTTTCTATTCAGCTCTGGTCTTTTCATCAGGAATGCTTGAAAGTCTGCCATTTATTAAATAACCATTTTCTCCTGAAGGATTATGCTAAGTTTTGTTGGGTAGGTGATTCTTGGTTATGATCCTAGCTCCTTTGTCTGCTGGAATATTGTATTCCAAGTCATCTGATCCTTTAACTTGGAAGTTGCCAAGTCTAGACACTGACTGTGACTCCACAACATTGGATTATTTCTTTCTGGCTGCTTGTGATATTTTATCCTTGATCTGGAAGCTCTGGAATTTTACTATTTATATTACTGGAAGTTTTCATTTGGAGATGTCTTTCAGGAGGTGATCAGTGGATTCTTCCAATTTCTATTTTACCCTTTACTAATAGAATATCAGGGCAGTTTTCTGTGATAATTTCTTGAAAGATGATGTCAATGATTTTGCTTAGTTATTAATTTCAGGTAGTCCAATAATTCTTAATTTATCTTTTCTTAATCTATTTTCCAAGTCAATTGCTTTTCCTAACATATTTCACATTTTCTTCTATTTTCCCTTTAAAAATTTTTTTGCTTTATTATTTCTTTTCAGGGAGATATTAGTTTCCACTTGCTCAGTTTTATTATTTTTATTTTTTGCTTTTTGGATGGGGGAAGGCAGGGCAATTGAGGTTAAGTGACTTGCCCAAGGTCACACGGCTAGTAAGTATTAATTATGGAAAATTGGATTTTAACTCAGGTCCTCCTGACTTCAGGGTCAATGCTTTATTCACTACGTCACCTAGCTGCCTCCCAATTTTAATTTTTTTTTTGCTTTTTTTTTTGAGGGTAATTGGGGTTAAGTGACTTGCCCAAAGTCACACGGCTAGTAAGTGTGTCATGTGTCTGAGGCCAGATTTGAATTCAAGTCGTCCTGACTCCAGGGCTGGTGCTCTATTCACTGTACCACCTAGCCGCCCCTCCCCATTTTAATTTTTAAGGAATGTTTTTCTTCATTGAGCTTTCATATCTCCATTTCCATTTGATCAATTCTGCCTTCTAGTGAGTTCTTTTCAGCAGATTTATGTGCCCCTTTTACCAGTTGGCCGATTCAATTTGTTAAGGTGATATTTTCTTATGCATTTTTGTGCCTCCATTTCCAAGATGCTGACTCAGTCTTCTTGATTCTTTTTATTTCTTGCATCATTCTCATTTCTTTCTCCAAATTTTCCTTTAGCTATAGGATTTTTAAAAGCTTTTTTGAGCTATTCCAGGAAATATTTTTGGACCTGAGACCAAATCACATTTCCTTTGAGGCTTTGCATGTAGCTATTTTGATAATAATGTTATCTTCTGAGTTTGTATTTTACTCTTCCCTGTCACCATAGTAATTCCTATGGCCAGATTCTTTTTGTTGTTGTTGTTTTTTTCTCCTCATTTTCCAGCTTATTTCTTGAGCCTACATATGTTGAAGTTTGGCTCTGCCCCCAAGGGGTAGAGGGCACTCTCTCAAGCTTTGAGGTTTTTGTGCTACTGTTTTCAGAGCTAGTTCTGGGAATCTTCAAGCTTTTGGTATTTCTGACATAGTATGATATAAGGAAAGATATAGTTTCTACTCTCCTGACTTGTACTCTGATCTGAGTGGCTACAAGCATTCTTTTCTACTGTAGAATGGTGCCTGGTGCCCAAATTACACATGGGCAATGCAACAAAGTCCTTCCCCCAGAGCCAGAAAATGGCCCCCAATAATCTCCTGACAAGTTGTCCAATCTCCTCACTATCACTGGCTGAAAACTCCAAAAGCTGTCTCCATTTCTGTTGCCCTCCTCCCCCACTCTCATCCATCCCAGTCCTGGGCTGGAAAACTGTTTAATCCATCTTTAGAGAAAAAAAAACTGTCAGTTCAGATAATGTTCTTAGGCTTTTTTTTAAATGTTTGGTGGGGAATTTAGGAGCGTTCATATAAGTCCCTGCCTTTGCTCTACCACCTGGCTCTACTCACTCCCCATAGGAAATATCATAAAAATAAAACCATATATCATAATATATCATATTACAAGCCTAATATTATTATTATTACTGCTGCTACCAACAAACATTTATTTAGAGCCTACTATTCTCCAGGAATTCTGCTACATATTATACTATAATACTATAACACCCACTACTAGAGTATCAAGTGTGGACAGTGGATAGAAAGTCAGACTTGTAGTAAGGAATTTATGAGTTCAAGTCCTGCTTCCACAGACACTACTTGTGTGATTATGGAAAAGTCACTTAAATTCTCAGTGCTTCCCTGTTATCCCCCACCCTTGTCAATGACAAAGCTATATTATTATAATATAATTGTCTTTCTATATTGGTAGAACTTTTACATGTGAGGTGCCCTACAACCAATTAAGTTGTTGTACAAACCAAAATGAATAAAACATACTGCTATTTAAGTTTGAAAGTCACATAACATTTTAATGTCTCCACCATGTGCTTCCAAGTATTTGTAAAGGAAGTTCATCAAAGAAGAAGCTTACACATGGGAATTATATATGCTTCTCCATGTTACTCCTCTATTACATCAGCTGTGGCCCTCTGTTATACTGGGAAAACCTACTTTCAGATTGGTGGTGTCTGACCAGGACCCAGAAAAGGAATAAAAAAGATAATCAATAACAAAGCAGTAACATCTGTATTATCTGGGTACATACATGCAGGTCCCATATGCTTTTGATTGATTGAGATCTGATTTTGATTTGATTGAGATTGATAGATGGGAGTACTGGGGGAGGGATTATGGAATTACTGAACACTTAAAGTGTCACCAAATAATGGTTGGAAGGTAAAAGGAATAAATAAAAAAAAACCCTAGAGTTCTTTATAAAATCTCCTTTTATGATCCAGGCTCCTCTCAGCACAGTCCTTTGTCTTACACTTTGAGGCAAGGCATTCATAGACTCACAAAGATGTATATTTTGATCTGGCAGTGATCTCGGAGGCTACCTTATTCAGCCCCCTTATGTGACAGATAAGAAAATGGAGTTCCGGTGAGCTTGGGTGACTTGCTCAGTGTCACATGGGCAGGGACAGCCTCAGGTACAAAGACTTTATTGAGAACTGTCTTTTGTCACTTTACCTAGATGCCATTAGTGATTATTCTAAACCTTCTCTGGGTAGAAGTATAAATAATCAAAAGCCCCAAACAAAGTTAATTTTTCAAGTGGATTAAGGAATCTTTTTAATCACTGTTCCCTTATATATTATAATAGCTCTTTTGATTTCATAACCCTCTGAAATAAATACTATGAATATTGTTATCCCCATTTTGAGGAAAGGAAAACAAGTCTTAGAGAAGTTAATGTGAAAGTGACACGTAAAACAGAAGAGCAATATGTAAATAAGAGAGTAACATACACCAATACTTATATGGAAAAGCAATTTTTGCTTTACAATCATAATAAAATTATTTTCGACATTTTTTCACACCAATAAAATGGAGAGAGATAGGGCCAGAAAGGCAGAGATAGAAAGAATGTCCTTAAAACAAAGATCCATGTTTGCATTCTTTTCCCAGCACATCCTGGATATATAGGGGTAGGAGAACAAGTAATTTTCCCAATCACCTTCTCATTTCCCAGATAACTGTTGACCAGCAGTTATCAATCTGTGAGTTGGGACCCCTTTGGGGGTCAAATGGCCCTTTCACAGGGGTCACAGGGGTCTCCTAAGACCATCAGAAAACACATATTTCCAAATGTCTTAGGAACTGAGATACAGCTCCTCTATCCATCTCCAGGCAGGTTCTCCCATATGTGGATATGCCCACATATGAATATTAAAGGATCAAGGCATTAGGAAGGTTGAGGACCACTGCTGTTGACTATTTCAGGTGCAGGTGCTAATAGTCATGGGTAGACAGAATTTCCCCAGGTGTGTTCTCTAAACACAAAGAAATCATAGACCTGGGGCAAAGAGTGAGTTAAGAACAAAAACAAAACCCCCTCAAATTAACTAGATAATACTTAAAAAGTAGCTCATGCCTTCTTTTATCCTATTTGTTGGCCCAAAATTCCCCCTAAATTTGGAAAGCACTCCTGATCTTGAAGAAGGCAGAATTTTGCCCTCACCAGGGACAAGTGATCTGAGATAATTGGCTAAGATTAGTATTTCACAGTTGGCAGGAACTATTCTCTAAATTATAAGTAGAAACTTAATTTTTTGAAAACAACTCTCTAAGCCCCACAACAGTGGTAGAAAACGTTCTAATCTCATGTGGTAAAGCACGAGATTAGGAAAAGAATAGTTGTTTGGAGGTTTTTAATTATCTCTAGACTTAGAAGTCTATGTGCTTAGACTTAGAAATATATGTGCTTAGAAGTCAGTAGACAATATCTTTGTGTTACTAATAACTTGACCACTTCATGGAGGCATACAAAAAGTCAATTCATTGAAATTAAAAACAACAACAGCTTTGATTTAAGTCAATTGTTTGAACTGACAATGAAACGAAGTGACCAAATTGGCATCCTTAGGTAGATACAACCTTTATCTGTTTCCGCTTCAAATGCAGTGCAGGACAATATTGATTTTGTCACTGTATTTCAGGAATTCTCCATAAATTATATCTGTCAACACATGAAATTTTCTATACCCAAAAGTACAAGGAGATATTCATCTTTCAGCAGGCCTTAAAGGAGGTGTTATCTATATGAAAAGAAATGTTTCATATTATGCTTTTGGAACTATGTAAAAAGTTGTCATTGTATAGACATCAGAATCATGTTCCCTATTTCAATTTTCAACTAGAAATTAAATCTGGAGGACTATACTACACATTTCCTAGGATAAAGACAGATAACAAAAACTGACAGAAATATAACTGCATTAAGTTAAAAAAAACAAGAA
Organism: Pseudocheirus occidentalis; assembly: GCA_028646575.1. NCBI lineage: Eukaryota > Metazoa > Chordata > Mammalia > Diprotodontia > Pseudocheiridae > Pseudocheirus > Pseudocheirus occidentalis. The sequence goes on from CM053600.1 coordinate 55,759,069, forward strand.
GGAAAAGTTTATATTCATGGAGCTGTCCAGAAATTTTCTGCAGATTTCAGAGTAACTGGCACATTGGACAGGAAAAAAAAATGTGTTATAATGCCAATTTAGCTAGATGCACACTTTAAAAGCATGTAAGAATTCTCTATGTCCTAGTTTGTTCCAATGATTTCTTCACAGGTTTGTTTCAATGATTTCTTCACAGGTTTTCCATTCATCAAAACTATTACTAAAATGGTACAAAAACTTTATTCTTCTGTGCAGTCAATCCAGAATAATATTTCAGTTTTTAAAAATATTAGCCAATCATTCCATAATTTAATAACTTTTCCTTATAGATTCACTAAAAACTGTGATGGATACTTGCAAAAATACTTGTAAAAATATTTCAAAATGGAAACCAAACTAAATTATATCCAGCAACATGTGCTTTGATATTTAAGGTGTTTCTCTCTAGTATACTGTCTGTTTTATTCACTTTGCTGGGGGATCTTTTCATGCCCCCTCCTGCCCCTTAAAATGAAAAGTTGCATAAATATGCATCCCTTAATTCATATGATTTAAGTTTATGAATCAAGTTTATCTTGGGGCATAATTTTTCTTTGTAGTTTGTCTCTTTATTCATATCAACATATTAAATGTATCTCTCACCCTAGACGGGGGTGCAATTGAATAGTATAGCCGTCCTTAAATGTGTATTTCTGATTCCTTTTGATTAAGTGACATGTTATCATTGTTATTAATATTGCTATTATTTAACCCATCTTCGTTTTCTATACCATGTAATTCATTTAAGTAATTTTTTTCAATTGTATTCTCCAATATTGCTGCTGTCTTCTAGTTCTATATCCTATAAACCTTATTTTGCTGGCTTCAGTCAGGACTTTACACAAATTGTACATAGAAGTAAGGATCTTTTTTGATTGATTTGGGGAGGCAGGTGTAAAATTTTGCAAGTTGACTTTTTCCCTGCAAGTCTTCTGCTTTCAAGTCCCTTAATCTGATATAAAAGACATGGTATTCTGTAATCACACTCTAATCTCTATGGGGCTAAATCCAAATAATTTTCATCCACGCCCAAGTCTGTGGAGACTTAAATCCCTTATTATTCAATGATCCTATTTTTAAGCTCTGCTTGGAAAAGCAGTGGCAACTTTTGATGCTAATCCTATTCAGTCCACTGACTCTATCCCCTTCAGGGAAATGGCCAAGGATTTTTAGAGGGGTAAATATACAGCAGCAATAACAACCAATAAAAAAAGAGTTAAGTCCAAATCTACAGAACTACAGAAGATATTAGAAGTACAGGTTTTATATCAACAGCTCAAATATATTTATTCTGATGTAGCATCCATTCATTCCATTAGAAATAGCTAGTTAAATCCATCTTCCTCAGCCTTTTGGTGGCTAAGAGTTTATAGCTTTTGGGTTTTAAAGTGGACATTTGATTTCAATGTCAATGCTGTAGCTCTGGCAAGTTTTCAGAAAGATGAACTCAAATGAATAACTTGTAACAAAAGCAACCTGAATCTTAAGCGAATATTTTAGGAAACCAATCAACCAATGAACAAGCATTTATTAAGTGCCTGTCCTGTGACAAGGACAGTGCTAGGTGCTAGGGGTACAAATGCAAAATGACACTCTTCATGTCCACAAATTTTCATTCTTCTAGTGAAAATATGTCCACAGATGGGTAAAGGATATACATAGACAATAAAGGAAAAGTTAAAGGGCAGCAGGGATGACTGACAACTAGAAGGAGTTTGGAAAGAACTTTTGAAAGAGGCAGAAGTTTAGCTAAGCCTTGAAGAGAGCTAGGGCTTTCAGTAGGTCAAACTATGAATGAAGAATATTTCAGACATAGTAGGCCACCTGTTGGAAGGTATAGAAAAGGAAAACATTTAATATCACATAAAAAAGGACCAAGCAAACCAATTTGGTTAGAACATAGCATGTAGGAAGAAGAATATTCAATAAATCTCAAAAATTGACTGCAGTCATATGTGATGAACTTTAAATGACAAACATAAGAATTAATGTCTTTTAGTTTAGGGGCAATATAGAGGCACTGGGGCTTTTTGATCAGGGAGTGATCACATTCACATCTGTGCTTTAGAAATATCAAGCTGACATCTGTTTAGAAAATCAATTAGAGAAGGGAAAAATTTCAGGTAGTGAGATCTATTAAGAGGCCACTGTAATAGATGACAAATAATGAGGGCCTAAACTAGAATAGTGATGGTGTGAGTAGAGAGTAGAGGCATGTGAGAGAGTTTGCAGAGATATCATCAAAAAGACTTTACAGCTATTTGGATTTGAGAGCAAAGGGTGGAAGATGATTTCCAGGGTGAGAACTTGGGTGCCTTGAAGAATAGTGGCACCTTTGGCAGGACAAGAGAAGTTGGAAAGAGTCAAGAGTTCAGGGGAGAAAATCATGAGTTTTGTTTTAGACATGTTGACTTGGAGACATCCATAAAACATCTAGGTAGAGATGTACAACAATCAATTGGAGTTGTAGAACTGGAGGTAAGAAGAAAGATGAAGACTAGTTATATAAATTTGTGCTGGACTTTACATTAGGTGTTTCAGATACTAACTGGTTATGTTATGCATGTAGCAATCATTTGTATGTAGATGGGACCTGAAAAGAATACCAAGAATGATCATATGGAGGGAGAAGAAGAGTGTATTCATGATATCACTCTGAGGTAAACTGATATAAGAGAAAGTGAGACATAGATGATCATCCTGTATGGGACAATGACAAGAATCAATGAAATAGGAAGGCTATGAGAGAGAATTGTCATGAAAACTCAGGGAGGAGAAAGTGTCTAGAAGGGGCAATCAGTACGGTCAAACACTGAAGAAAAACCAAAAAAGAGAACTAGAAAACAGACATATAGGACAACCCTAGGTTTCTTAATTCTTTCTTAGCGCTCAGTATAAAAATGACAATGAAATTTGAAAGAGAAATGTATAAACAAAAGCAGCACTAGATTGAGAGACATGAAATCAAACTTTGTCAGATCCAAGTAGTTTTGTGGCCTGAGGTAAGTTATTTATTTTCTCTGGGTCTCGGTTTCATCATCTGTAAATAAAGGAACTGATGGATTTATAAGGAAATTATTTTAAACCTTTAAAGAACAATTATCAATAATAAAAAACAAATAATTCTCAAAAATTAAGAAAGCACTTGACCAAATTGCTTTTATGAGACATATAAAGTTCTAATTTCCAATCCAGAGAAGTATAAAGCACAGAAATGTAACTATGGACTAATATAATTAATGTTTAATAAGTGTTTAATAATGTTTAATGAGATCCTGTTCATTAAATCTCAGTCACTCATCAAAGAAATCATTCTTCACCACCATGCTAGATTTATACAAAAGAGGCATGTATGGTTCGAAATTATAAAAATAATAAACATATTTAATCATATTAAAACAGGAAGGGGCTATTTTTATTTTATTCTTGTCTTTGTATTTGAAATCCCTACAGCAATGACCAGGACATTATAGAAATTTAATAAATGCTTTCTGGATGAATGAATGAATAATGTTAGGGATTCTGTGAGGCAAAAGTAAGAAAAGAGAAGAGTTCATGAGTGCAGGATGAATTTTCAGAGGCAGGAGACAAATGAGACCTTTTGGAGAGTAGAACCATTAGGCTATGTAACATAGAATGCATGAGAAAGGATAATAGGAAATAATCCTGTGTAGGCTGGAATTATATTGGGAAGAGCTTTGAATGCCAAGATAAGGAGTTAATGTTTTATTCTAATGTACATAAAGAGCCAATGAAGGTGTTGGGGTAAGGAAATGACAAAGCCATATTTGTTTTGGAATATTATTTGACCAGATATATTAGACGATGGGTTTAATTAAAAAAAAAGAGAATGGAATCCAAGAGTCTAATGTGAAGACTTGGCAATAACATAGGAGAGTGGCAGTGATGACCTGAACAAAAATTGTAGTTTGTAGAATGTTGGCTGTATGGGCCAAAGGTTATAGATGGAACATATGCTGTAGAATTCTTAGTAATGTAAGACTTTGAAACTGGATACGGGCAGAAATGATGACTGGGGTGTGGGGGAGGAGAACAAAGAGTTAAGGATGACTCAGTTAATAAAACTTGGTAAGTGGAAGAAGAGTAGTATCAGAGAGAGACAAATCAGCAGGCTATTGTAACAGTGAAGATATGAAAAGATGAGGTGCTGCACAAGATTTGTTGCAATATCAGGGGCAAGAAGGTGATATGTGCAAGAGATTACAAAAAATCAACAGCCATTGGAAATATGGGTATGCACCAAAAATGCGTAGATATTAATGGCAATTTTTTTAAAAATTGTTCTTAAGTATCACATTTTAATATTCTAACATATGTTAACTTTCATTAAAATAAGTCTGTTATTTGCTGTAATATATATATACATATATATATATATATCATACTGAAATATGCCCTACGATAGCCTTTATTATTTATATTCAAAGGCATATGCTCCGTTTGTATTTCTGGCAGTTCAAGTTGCATTCTGGAATGATTATCCATTACATAGTAAGGAATTTTAACAGATTTGCTTTCTCTATACAACATCTATATTTCTTCTTACTTTCAATCTGTCACAAATACTTCCATTGGGACTACATCTTATAAATTTATGGCCCTAAGATTAAATTTAGTTTATCCCCCCAAACAGAGGCTTCTCTTTATACAAAATCAATAACGTACTGTATTTTGTGTCATATTAGCAGTTAACTAATGGGCACTTCACAATATCTAACCTCTTTGAGAATGTTTCTGACTTTTTCTTTCCTACTTTGCCTCATTTTAATTTTGCCTCTCTTTCTAAGGAGATTAAGTTTAATCCTCTATTATTTGTGCCTGTGTGTGCATGAAGGGAGACCCATAAACTGTTTTGCTCTGGTGTTCACGTTTCCCTTGCTACCATTTCCGACAACTCTAGTTTTCTTCTTAGACTCCACTCTAATAATTTCTAAAAGCAAGGATACCAGGAATAAACTTGAATACTTAAATTTATGCTCTTGGCAATCTTGGTTCTGATATTCCCTAGAAAATATACTTAGACTCCATTATGGATTCTAACATAAGAAGAAGGGAGTCCAGTATGCTGGAGAACCCAACATGGCTGAAATCTAAGACACAGAGACAGAAGTTAGGGAATATTTTTTTGTGAGGAGCAGAAATAAGACCAGCTTGGCCATCATGGAATTGCACATTAGATGAGATTCAAGGTTCTCTAATTAGTTAGTCTAATTAGTCATCCAATGTATAAATCCTTAATAAGAATTCAAAAATGAATTTAAGATATTAAGTAGGAGAAACACCTTCATATTTCTTTATATTCATTTTATACCCTTTTGATACACTTTGTATTTCTAAAGACTCATTTCTTTCTTTACTGACCCCCCAATGATCAAGGATTCCTCCCTCTTCTGATCTTCTGCTTCAACTATTTCATAAACCATTTTATCATATATGGTAGTTTATCATATATAGTTTCACAATGATATTTATTTCATATAAATATTGATATTTATTTCACTATCACTATTTCATATTGATATTTACCTTTTCATGTGTAGGCCTGGGTTCCATGAGTAGGCTAGGAGACAAAGATTTATTTGATTCTTATTGGTGGGGAGAAGATCACAACTAACCAAAAGATATCTCTATTCATTTTTTCTTACCCTACAAAGATGATTGTGGGATGGCAAAAGAGGGGGCAGGAATCTAAAAGGGGGCAATCCATCTATTCATCGATTAATAACTATTTTTAGGTACTAGTAATGTGCCAATCACTATGCTAAGTGCTGTTGATACAGAGGAAAAAAATTCTTATTTTCAAAGAGCTTATGCTGCTTTTTGTTTCTTCCTTGAGACTTGTTATTTCTTTTATTTAGTTGAAATAGTGAATGATCATACTCAGGCTGAGAAAAGCTGTGGTTTAGGGTTTAAATAAGTCTTTTTTATCCTGAAGCATTTCTTTGAAGGCTTAGAACAAGTAACCTTCTCCCCTTCCTCCCAAAGTTCTTAGCAACTTTAGTTTTGACTGCCTTCAGGTTAGTAATCCTGGCAGCATTGCAGTTGGTGAATTTAGGAGCCTTGGAAACACTGAGCATGGGAGTGTTGTGGGGATTTCTTCACCTGGGTTCCTTAGAGCCCAGAGAGAATCTCACCCTTCAAGACTGTCAGTCAAACAAAAAGAGTAGTCAAATTGAAAGGGGAAAAATGTATCAGTGCACTAAGGGAGACTTCTTGGACTTGCAGCAACTTTAGCTTCTTAAGGGATAACACATTGGGATTTTCTGGGGGGTTTTTTTAGGTTGGCTTATAGTATACAACCAATCAATTGTATTCTTTGCAGACAGGAAATGGAAGGACAAAAGCAAATTCCAAAGAATTACTGAAGGTCAGGGCTGTTACGTTGGAAAATTCACTTCTCAGTTATTAGTCTAACAAAACTTACAGTATATGTGTTTAG
>CM053600.1:55766067-55780388 GCA_028646575.1 Pseudocheirus occidentalis
TATCTGAGCATGTGCATATATGGGTTTATAGAAGACATAGGATCAATTGAATATGAAGGGATGATACTTTAAAAGGCAAATTCTGAAGTGGGAGAGGACTAAAATGAGAGGAGACAGGGAGAGACAAAATGGGGCTAATCATCCCATGTGGAAAAGGCAAGGGATAACTGTTACAACTTTACTTTCATTTACTGTCATTGAATCTGGCTTAGGGAAGAAATGGCATAAACTCTAAACTGGCCATCGTGCCACACAAGAGAGTAAGGGGCATGGGGATGAAAGGCAAGATGACGGAGGGGAAGGCAGGGTCTGGGGGAGGGATGCTGGATTTTCACACTTCAATAAAGAGACAGGGACAGGGTAGAGAACAGAACAAGGTGGGGGAGGGATAGGAAGGAGGGACATATTGCTGTCACAAGATGTCCTGTATAATCACACCTACACAGCCTGTATTGAATTGGTTCTCCTTCCAGTGGGGGTGGGTGACAAGTGAGGAACCAAAAGAATCTAGAATTTAAAGCTCTGCAATATCTCCAACTAGGAATCAAGATATACAGGGACTGGGATAGGGAGACCCCTACTCTACCAGAAAATTAGAGAGCAGACCAGGGGAGGGGCTCTACAGTGGGATAGCTGTTTTGGGGTTGGGGTAGGGGAAGGACGGGGAGAAAATTCGTAATTCAAAAATCTCATGAAAATGAATGACGTAAACAAGAATGAACAAAGAAACTGTTAACCAAATGACTTTCAGAGGGTGGGGAAAATAAAAGTTGTTCAGTTTTATTCCAGTGCTAAAAAAGTCTATTCCTGTTCAATAGGCAGAGACTCGGGTCCAAAGAAAACAGACCTGTGGTTTTGTTGCCTGCTAGAATTGAGTTAAAATGACAATCATTACTTTAAAACATGAAGACATCGGTGCATGATGTTAGTTTGTAGATGTTTTCAGGAATACTAAATGATGAAATACTTCTCTTAATGGATTGAGATAATGATTATTTCAGTTTTTCAGAAGAGTTAGAAGAATTCAGTGTGGAACCAAACATTCCTACCTGTGTGTTCAGCCCTTTATATTAATTCTCTTAAAAACTAGTAAATTTTAAATTATATTTCTAGTCATAAAATTACAATATATATGTACAAAACAGAAAAAATCTTAAGGAGTTTAAAAACATAAACACGATTCACACAACTCAACTAAAACTTTGTCTTTAAATATAGATCTTAGTAGAAGTACTGGGACATAAAACTTTAAAGTAACAAATGCTATTTAATAATTATTCACTATATACATTCAAATTGTAATATTCCTATCATATGTCTGTTGAAGAACTAAACCTCTGTTTTCCTTTTATAGTTTGTAGATATAACTTCCTTTCATATGTATTTTGTACAGGCTGCATTTATTATTTTTAGATATAATAAATGAGTTATGCATGAACTTCAAAAAAAAAGTCATTAGTTACCTCTTGCCCAATTCTAATTTTTAAGTCAGTAGTAATATTTTCTACCTCCTTTTGCATTTGACCTATTCTGTTTTTTAAAGAGGTTTTCTTCAGTGAATTTGTGCCTCTTTTATCATTGCGTCAAATCCCGCTCCCCTGCAGTTGCAACTACTGGTGCTCCTCTTGCCCCAATAAATAAGACCAAGGTCCCTGCTCCCTTATGACTCACCACAATTGTTCCTCTTCATCCTGGAACAGAAACCCAGAATTGTTTATGAGCAATAGAGTTGCAGATCAGCACAAATTGTAACCTTGGTAAGCATAAACATTGTCTGTAATCTCTTTCTGACCTGTTGTCTAACACCCTTACCACTTTTTGTAAAAACTCCCAAAGGTCTTGCTGTTGCTGTTTTTGTGGCAAGCTTCAAGGTTCACTGCTGGTATTCCTTCTGTGCTCCAACCTTGTGTCCACCCCTGTGTTACAGAGCTCTCTAGTGGATTTCTTAAGGTTTGTTTGGCCAGAAAAAAATATCTCCATCTGACCTTTTTGTTGTTGTTGTTGATGTTCTGTCACTCCAAAATTTAATTTGAGTCATTATTTTAAAGTTGTTTGTAGAGGATTGTTGGAAGATGGGTCCTGGCCTGTACTTTATGGATACTGCTACATAATCAGATTGGTATAATTTATCCTTTATTTTGTTGTCCTCCTTCAAATTTCATTCCTAACTACTCTAGGGATGGTCTTCACAATTTCATTAATTATAGATTTCATCAGTTGCAAAATTATGCATCAGTGATCTGATTATGGCCATATGAGAATGCTGTTCACCAAAGCAGATTGCAAGTTATCTATATCTTAGTATATAAGTCTTAAACAGTTTCTTGAGGCTTAGTAAGGATAAACAACTGACCCATATCCACCCATTCATTATCAAAAGTGAAGTTTGACACTAGGACTTATTTACTCCAACTCAATCACATTATCCATTATGACACACTATTTCTGAATCACAGTGGGATGGATATTGGTTTTATATAGATAAAATTGGAGCTATTTTAACATTTGGGAATAAAATTAAATAATAATATCATATTTAATGACTGTTATTGATAGTAAAAAAGATGCTCTTGAATTTGTTCCCTCAATAAGTTCCATTGCATTCTGGACATTGAAATATAGTCCAAACTATTTCCTTGGAATAGCTATATATTTTTTGCTTTTAATCTAACAGTCTGTGGTAGAAAAATAGATGAGAGAGAGAGAGAGAAAGAGAGAGAGAGAGAGAGAGAGAGAGAGAGAGAGAGAGAGAGAGAGAGAGAGAGAGAGGGCATGGATGCCTCACAAAGAAGTGACTTAGTTCCAACCACATTATAACTAATAATGTAGCTGATTGCTTATGAAAAGCTATGAGGACTTTTATTTTTTTCTCTCTCCAGCTCTTTCTTGGCTGGTATTTGTCCTTCATTTTCAAAGAGGACCAATGATGGCATGGTGATGTCTTGATTTGCATGCGAATTGGATTAATTATGGCATAACTGCACAAAGTCATCAGCCTTCCTATTACAAAATCATCAAAGTCCACTGGCAGGGCAAAAGTCAAGATTCCTGGTGATGGCCCGGAATGCAGTGGATTACCTTATTGTTTTCAATGTCTGACCAACATCTGCTCCATAGCACCTGCTTCAGCTGTTTTAATGTCCATTGGAACAAATACTTCTCATCTTCCCATTATGCTGAGGGAAATTTTCACATTCCTGGATTGTTGTGTACCGGTGTGTGTATGGGAAATATATGTGTATGTGTGTATGTGTGTGTATATATATATATATATATATAGATAGATAGATAGATAGATAGATAGATATAAAACGAGTCCTAAATGTCTTCTCATTGATGCATTTACATAATATTCCTATCTTTTCTTCTCCTTTTCCTCTTCATGCCAATTATCCAAGATCCCCCATATTATGACCTTAAAATACAAGTCTTCTTCAAAAGTGGAATTTCCAATCAATCAGTGCATACTGCTTTTCTGTATGGTTGATGAAACCCCCCTATAATGCAAGGGAGATTGTTGGAAATATAGTATGCAGTTCCTCATGTGTAGTACAGGAGACCCGTGGCATTCTAGAAACACGGCTACACTTCTGGCGACCTTTGTCTGGCATGTTCAGGCCTCTGGACATGCATTCTTTGTGGTGCCCGAGAAGGCTGGTGTTTGGAAAACCAGATGCTCCAAGTGATAGCTCTGTGCCCTGTAGAGAGCTCCACCATTGTCTCCAGCTGCCCCTTATCTTGGAATGCAAGAGCCCAGCTACACATTTACTATATGTATTGCTCAACTCAGCCAAGAACAAGGGATGTAATGGGAACTGGGGGACTGCAAAAAAGGGGAGTAATACAACCAGCATATGCACCATAATAGAGGAACTCAGCTCTCCATCTCCACAGGCTCCTGACTCTTATTCCAAGAACACAGCTGGCTGTGTTCAATCATGTGTGCTGAAGACCCTACAGGAAGGGTAAGTGCCCAGCTGCTTTCACCACTAGGCCATAAGAGGACATAAGCTGAATATGTTGGTTTTCTATTACCTTACGTGATATGCTTTTCTTTGAAAACCTCATGTCACTGAAAAGACCCTTATCCCATCCTAACACTAACAACTGTTAGATGACACATGGAAATTGAACTCCAAAATGATGAAAGGGTGCTGATTAATTTCAATGAATGGAAAGAACAGAATGTGGAGGAGTGTTGGGATAGGAATGGGAATTTGGCCCCTATTGAGCATAAGATATTTTAAATCAGAAGTATAGAAAACACTTTGGGGGGGGGTGGAGACAAGATGGCTGTGTAGAAGCAGGAAAGCTCCATGGCTTCCCCCATAACCATATAAAATTTGACTCTAAACAAATTTTAGAGCTACAGAACCCACAAAGTGACAGTGAAAAACAAATTTCCCACTGAAGGCAGCCCAGCAGGCAGATGGGAAGGGTTCATCACAGTGCTTTGGAGCTGAGCCCAGCCCTGTGTGAGCCAGTGGTTTTAGCCCAAGTGCAGTGCTGAACAGCAGCTGCAGTGGACTTCAGACTTTGGGAGAAGTCACTAGCAGCTGTGGTGGTCTTCAGAATTATCAACCCATAAATGCCAAAGAAAAAGTGAGAGGTCAATGTAGAACTCTGTTGAAACTGGGGTGGGGGGATGGAGGCCCTGCTTCAGAACTCCTGGTGTGCAGATTGTAGGAGGCCCATTTAGAAGGTAATTGCTCTTACTTTCACCTGCCTGGATCTGGATTGCGGTTTTGGGTGGTGGTTCTGAGGTGTGTGACTAGTGAGCCAGAGTTTGTGGAGGCTCCAGAGACAGCACCCTCCTAATACTCCAGCAGCTATGAAAACCCCAGGGAGTTGGGGCAAAGCTCTTCCCTCCAGAAGCAGTGTTCTACTGTGGCAAAGAGCTCAAAAATCAAGTAACTGAGTGGCAACATGAGCAAGCAAAGGGAGCAAAGCAAGCACAGCATTTCAACTTTAGATTCCTTTTTGTGGGACAAAAAGGATCAAATGGAAGAGGAGGAAGACAACAAAGTCAGAACTCCTGCATCAAAAGCTTCCAAGAAAAATATGACTTGTTTACAGGCTATGGAGGAGCTCAAGAAGGATTTTGAAAATGAAGTAAGAGAAGTGGAGGAAAAATTGGGAAGAGCAATGAGAATGATTCAAGAAAATCATGAAAAGAGAGTCAATAACCTGACAGAAGAAAACAACACCTTAAAAATAAATTAACTCCTCCACTTTAGTATGTTTTATGCTCCTTAGTGTAGCATAATTTACCATTTTCTGACTCATCTTTTTGTTTTATCCCATTACAAACCCTTTGTTCCCCTTAAATAGTGCCCTACAGGCAGAAGGAGGGGTAAGAGGGTTGTAAGAAGGGGGAGGGTGGTTACATGGGAGAGAAAGAGTAGTAAGGGGAAAGGGTGAGTAAAGAAGGGGAGGGAATACTGAGGTGGTCAAAAGGAAAACTCTTAAGGAGGGAAAGGAAAAAGGAAGATACAAAAATATAAACAGGGGAGGAAATAGGATGGAGGGAAAGTCACAGATAGTAATCATAACTGTGAATGTGAATGGGATGAACTCTCCCGTAAAACAGAGGCACATAGCAGAATGGATTAAAAACTACAATCCTACAATATGCTGTCTACAGGAAACACATTTGAAACAAGGGAAGACACACAGAGGAAAGGTAAAAGGATGGAGTAGAATATATTATGCTTCAGCTAAAGTAAAAAAAAATCAGAAGTAGCAATCCTTATCACAGATAAAACAAAAGTAAAAATAGATCTAATTAAAAGAGATAAAGAAGGAAACTACATCCTGCTAAAAGGTACCATTGAGAATAAAGCAAAATTAGCATATATGCACCAAGCAGTATTGCATCCAAATTCCTGGAGGAAAACTCAAGTGTGTTAGAGGAAGAAAGAGATAGCAAAACTATACTAGTGGGAGGCCTCAATCTCCCTCTCTCTGAACTAGATAAATCTAACCTCAAAATAAACAAGAAAGAATTTAAGGAGTTGAAGAGAATTTTAGAGAGGCTAGACATGATAGATCTCTAGAGAAAACTGAATGGGGCTAAAAAGGAATATACCTTCTTCTCAGTGGTATATGACACATACACAAAAATTGACCATGTACTAGGGCATAAAAACCTCACAATTTAGTATAGAAAGGCAAAGATATTAAGTGCTTCATTCTCAGATCAAGATGCAATAAACATTATATGAAATAAAGGGCCATGGAAAGATAGACAAAAAACTAATTGGAAACTAAATAATTTAATCCAAAAGAATGAGTGGGTCAAACAAGAAATTATAGAAACAATCAGCAACTTCATTCAAGAGAATGACAATAATGAGACATCATACCCAAACTTAAAATCATACTGTGAGATAAAGCAAAGGCAGTTTGTAGGGGAAGTTTTACATCCCTGAATGCATGCATTAATAAATGAGAGAAAATGGAGGTCAATGAATTGGGCATGCAATTGGAAAAGCTAGAAAAAGAACCAATTGAAAATTCCCAATTATATATTAAATTAGAAAAAAAGAAAACCAAAGGAGAGATTAACAAAATTGAAAGCAAGAAAACTATTGAACTTATAAATAAAACTAAGAGCTGCTTTTATGGGGAAAAAAACAATAAAACTGACAGACCTTTAGTCAATATGATAATAAAAAAAAGAAGAAAACCAAATTTTGAGTATCAAAAATGAAAAAGGTGGTTCTACCTCCAATGAAGAGGAAATTAAAGCAATGGTTAGGAATTATTTTGCCCAGTTGTATGTGCATAAATTTTGCAATGTTAGTGAAATGGATGAATATTTAGAAAAATATAAGTTGCCCAGATTACCTGAAGAGGAATTAAATTATTTAAATAACCCCATCTCAGAAAAATAAATTGAACAAGCCATCAGTGTACTCCCTAGGAAAAATCTCCAGGGCCAGATGAATTTACTAGTCAATTCTATTAAACATTTAAAGAACAATTGATTCCAACACTCTATAGACTATTTGGGAAAATTGATAAAGGAGTCCTACCAAATTCTTTTTATGACACAAATATGGTACTGGTACCTAACTCAGGAAGAGACAAAACAAAGAAAGAAAATTATAGATCAATCTCTTTCATGAATATAGACCCCAAAATTTTAAATAAAATATTAGCAAAAAGACTACAGCAACTTATCACAGGAATAATACATATTGATCAGGTAGGATTAATACCAGGAATGCAAGGATGGTTCAATTTTTAGGAAAACCATCAATATCATTTATTATATCAACAATAAAATTAACAGAAACCATATGATTATCTCAATAGATGCAGAAAAAAAACTTTTGACAAAATGTAATATCCATTCCTATTAAAAACAGTATAAAGCCTAGGAAATAATGGAGTTTTCCTTAGAATAATAGATAGCATCTATTAAAAGGCATCAGCAAGTATTATATGTAATGGGGACAAGCTAGAAGCATTTCCAATTAGATCAGGGGTGAACCAATGATGTCCACGATCATCCTCTCATTCAGTTTGTCCAAATATGTCTACATATATATATATGTCTACATAGGAGGTTATATGTGAATATGAATTCATATGTGAATGTCTGTATATATGTGTATGGAGGGGAGGGCAGTTAGAAACACACACTTTTGAAAAGGGAAAGGGTCAAAGTAGAGAATAGAACAAGTGCAAGATGGATAGGATGGAGGGAAATATAGTCAGTCTTTCACAATATATCCACTATAGAAATGTTTTGTGTAACAACACATGTACAACCTATATTGATTTTCTTATCTTCCCAGTAAGTGTGGGTGATGAGAGAGGAAGGGAAAGAATCTGGAATTTAAAACTGCAAAGTCAAATGTTTTTTTTAAAGTATAGCAAATGAACACAATAGATAAAGGGCATATTCTAATTTCTCAGCATCTGTTTATAGAAATTTTTGAAAGAAATTGAAAGTTTATTCTGGAGACAAGAAATGTGTCCTCATGGGCTAGAAACTACATCTTTGAAAGAATGAGCCTGAACTTTGTAGTTAAAAGGAATTGATCTAGTTAGGGGCTAAGACAAAGGGCATTGGTATGGAATAGGAAAATATAGGGAGATCAAGGAAGGTCTTACATAGAGAGTGGCATTTAAACTGAACTTTGAAGGACTTAGGGAAACAGCAACAAGAGCAGTCATGTTTTGTCTCCATTTGCTAACTGAGTGCGTGGACAAGCCATTTAACCTCTCCAAACTCAAGTGTAAAATGAGATTAAGAAGCTATATACCTCACAAGGTCGTTGTAAGGAAACAACTGCACCTCATAAGGTATTGTTTAAATTGCAGACAATTTTTATTACTGCCTCAATAATACACATCATAAATTCTCTCTCTCTCTCTCTCTCTCTCTCTCTCTCTCTCTCTCTCTCTCTCTCTCTCTTCCTCTCTCTCTCTTTCTCTCTCTCTCTGTCCTTCTCTTTCTGTCTCGGTCTCCCTCTGTTTCTGTCTCTCAGATTCAGAATTTCTTTGGACATACTAAAGTATTCTTTCATATTTCAGTAAAATGTAATTTGTGGATATTCTCTTCACAGATATGGATTTTTTTAAATTCTCTATAACTTTTTAGAAAGTCTTGAGGAATTGTCCCAGCCAAATCCAGTAATGAATTAGAAGCAATGTTGAGAAGAGAGCAGAGAGCTAGAGGAGGAGTTTGGAAGATTCAAGTTCAAATTTACCTCAGGAATTTTCAAGCTAGTTATGTGACAGTAGGCATCTTATTTCAACTTTATGTGCTTCAGTTTCCTCACTTGTAAACAGAAGTAGGGCTGTTAGACTTGTCATTTTCTAAGGTCCCTAATTGTATATGTATACATTTCTGTGTTTACATGTATATATGCAAGCATATTAATGTTACAACCATTTCTTTTATTCATATACACTCTTGCTTTATTGCAGAGATGTGTGTGCATAAATACATACATACATATATTTTTTCTTTTTCAGGTATGGTAAATATTTGATGTACTTTCTGGTTTGGTTCAATCTCAAGAAAAAAAACAAACAACCCAATGTCTGAAATCTTAGGTATGACCTAATCTACAGCTTCTCTTTCCCAGGAAATGTTATTAAATACACAGTTTCAGAGGAGTTCTAAAATGTTTACCATAAAACAACATTCTGAACCTTTTTTTCAGATTCCTTCCTCCTTTTATTTTTACTTTATTTTGGAGGGGGTAAAGGAGGGCAGTTGGGATTAAGTGATGTGCCCAAGATCACACAGCTAATAAGTGTTGAGTATCTGAGACCAGATTTGAATTTAGGTCTCCTAACTCCAGGGTAGGTGCTCTATTTACTGTGCCACCTAGCTGCCCCTCTTTCTCCCTTTTAAAAAGAAATTATTTACAGAAAACTATTAAGGAAGATATCTACTTAGTTGGACTTCCTAAATATTTTTTCAAAAGTAAAAAAAAATTAAGTGAGGAGATGGATTATTTTATAAATGATTTTAATATTAAATATTCATGAACAGAAAAAATAGCTAATTCTCAAATAAGCCATGAAATAATAAGGTGGAATCATAATTACAGCAGGGCTTTGTCTCAACATAACAATATATAAGAAGTACAGAAATTGGAAATATTTACTTTAAAAGATTTTTGCATTTTTAAAATTGTTACATTTACAGTTTAAATATATACAAATGTATATGCTCTATAATAATATATAAAAACATAGCACAACTTTGTTGATAGAAGTCTGCATTCAGAATCAGGAAGACTGCTATTCAAATTTTACTTCTGATATTTCCCACCTATAGGACCCTGGGCAAGTCATTTAACCTCTACCTCAAGCAATTCTTTAGAAATTATCTACTATGTAGATGCAGTAGAACTTAGCTACAAAAAAAAGGAAAGAAGCTGAAACAGAAAAGTTCACAGGAAACAAAATTCAAAAGCCAGAAATAAAATAATTTGCCCTAAATGGCTTTTTGCAAATGTTGAAAATTTAGACACAACCATGAAATGGTATAGGTTCAATGCAAAAAAGCAAATTTGATCTCACGGGAATCATTGAGACTTTCTGGAATTTAATGCATAACCATACTTTGTAATTCTGGATGGATAGACCTTATTTAACAGAAAAAGGATAGGTAAATTGAGGAAGGATTAGCATTGTATATTAAGCCTATTTACTCATTTGAGGAAATTCAGGAACTAAGGAGATACAGAAGAGGAAGAAGCAATGAGATCTGAGATGAAAGTCAATGGAGAGAAAAATATGTTTTCTAGTGTTGAAGGATTGTAAGATGAAGGGGAGATTAGTATTGTTCTCTGTAGGGTCTGACAGAAGAACCAGGTTTTGTTTCATATCAACAAAAACAAAATAGACAAACAAAGTGATGACTTAATTTCACCAAAAACAAAAGAAATCAAAACAAAACCCTCACTTTTTTTTAAGGCAATCAGGATTAAGTGATTTGTCTAGGGTGACATAACTCATAAATGTTTGAGGTCACATTTGAACTCAGGTCCTCCTGACTTCAGGGTCAGTGCTCTACAATTCCACATTTTTGTACTTAGAACTGCTCAAAAATAGAATGGGTTGCCCCCTGATATCTCCCTTTCATTGATGATTTTTAAGTAGAGGTTATAATGACTTGTTGAATATGGATATGATAGGATTCTTTTCACACATGAATTAGATAGAGTCTGAATTTCTTTTCAATTTTCAAATTGGCAATTCTATGTCATCAAGAGGTTTGAATTCTAATTTGTTTGGGGGTGGTTTCACAGTAAGAGTCCCCCTCAGTGACAAAATTAGCAAGAGTAATTAGTTAAATTTTATGAAGCTACCAGATACTATTTCCTTATCCCGAGCAGTAGCACACCAGGTGAGCCAGTTCCTAATTTCCATCCAAGCAGTAGCATCTCTAACTGTGGCCTCATGGTGTCTTGAGGACTTCCACCAAAGGGTTCAGTGCCTCAGAGTATCTGTGTCTCACCCACAGGGTAGTGTTCCTGAATTTCTCTCCCTGGAGAACCAGTATTCAGGGTCTTTCCCTGCATGAATCAGTGTCCAGGCTTCCCTCTCCTATTCATCTTAATTCCTTCAAATATTAGCTTCACTTCATGGAAGGTATATTTAGTGTTTTTTTACCCTGAGGGCAAAACTATCTACTTGCACCTCTGTCTTAAATCAATTGTTGTTTCTTCAGTTTTACTTTTAGTCTACACAATGCCAATTTGTCTACATACTGTCAGATTAAAAAAAAAGTTATATGGCATCAATATATCACTCACATAGTATGGCGTCACTATATTTTGAAGTGTGCTTCAGAAATGTTTCCTGTTGGTAATGGTTTGTTTGTGAGATGATGTCTATTTTCTCCTAGAAGGAATAGCACACTGTCATTTTTGCAGTTCAACTACAGATTTTTTACCAACCATATCATTTTTTTTTTCTTGAGGTGAGGCAACCTGCACTTATTCTGATACAAGTGGTGTATGTATTGATGTACTCTGAATCACAGAGTTTCATTGCTATGATGAAGCTCATAAAATGCGAGAAAGGTAGCCCCTGGTAATTAAATTGTGGAGCAACCCCTAAAGGAAAACATTCTTCCCTTAAGGTATCATATGTTTTTAATGAAGAGAAAGATCTTGATGCCATGAATTCCATCCCAGGTGTTTGTATGTACTTAGGTATGCAAGACATTAAATCAAATGCTTGCAATGTCAGAATTTTTAATTCTAAGAGACCAGATTTATTTCTGATGGACTAATTGTGTCATATCACTGAAAAACTGAAGAAAGGTTGCTTAAAATCAAGCTTCAACATAAGTAAACCATTGTGAAGTTTCTTTTCATAACTTTATATGAGAGTAATAACATTTCTGATCTCTTGGATGCATAGCAATATTATCTTTTAAAACCATAATTCTTGTAATCAACAATGTTTATTCATTGTCAATATTAATTACAATATTTACGACATCAGAAAACCATGCATGTGGTTGTTTTAAAATATTTCACAGATTGCCATTTTCCCACAATACTCCTTTCAGGCAGAATTCCTTTATCTATCTTAGGGGTACAGCAAGGGAAAACCATCCACAGAAGGAATAAATAATTTATTCATTATTGCAGTGTTCATCAAAAAGGAGCCCAGGAGAGGAAACCAGAACTCATAATTCCCTTCTGAGGTTTGTAACCACAGAAGCCAAATTAGAAGCCTATATCCACTGTCACTTGTTCAGGAGAATAATGTCCCTGATATAACATTTAACACTTCCAAGCTTTGATTACCATAACCATGATATGGAACTAATGGTATGGATCACATCAGATAATATTTATAAATCAGATTTTCTAGGCAGATGAAATGTACTGGGCAGGAAAACAAATTCAATTATTAATTTCTCCTACAGGCATGGAGAGTTTCATAGTCCAGGAAAAGCTTTTTCTCCCCGTGTATGCTTATTAATTTAACCCTAAAAATCAGCAGATAAAATGTAGGTTATCATTTTGTTTTCTTACAACGATAATCCAAGCATCATAACAAATGTTAAATTTATACATAACAAAACTATTATTGTAATTAGAGAAAATCATTTATGCCAAATACTTAACCTCTGGGCTTCATTTCTTTGTGTGGAAACCAAGGGACTAGGACTAGGTGGTCTGTAAGACACTCTCTAGCTATGATCCCATAATACTAGATTGGGTAACCCTAGATTGTATTTGAACATTTCAGGGATTGTGACAAACTTTTTTCTCTTCAGGCTGTAGCAATCAGTCATAATTCAAATCCACTTGCACAGTATTGATGACTCTGTGTTGTCAAGTATTTGTGTCTGCCTTACAAAGTTTCTGAAGGAAGTAAGCTCATTGTAAGTTAAGTTATTAAAAGTAACAATTTTTGTTGTAGGATAGTTATTGAACTTGTGTTATGAAATAAACAGCCTTCATTCTCTCTAAGGAGATTTTACTGAATTTTATTTTTCACTGGAGTTTTCCATTCAATGATATTACTTTTCTTTTTCTTTGTTGTGAGAATGGATGTTTCAGACACGTTCTTTTAGTGGGATTTTAAACCTTTTTCCTGGATCCTGCCTCTTAAAAAAATCTGTTTAAGTTGGACACTTTTAGCTTGCATAAAAATGTATTAATATTTATTGGGAGAGGGGATGTGATTGTATAGCAATCTGGCTAAACAGATTCAAATTTTTATCTAACATGATAAGATCTCCTCTACTCTATTATACAGGAAAAAGAAGCACAATTGAACAAAACAGCTCTATACAGTCATCATTTGGAGATATCTAGGATTATTTCCACATATTGAGCTAATCACTTCTCTGTCAGTAGGTGGATAACATGCTTCATCATAGGAATAGTTGGTCATTGTTTTGATCATGATTCTTATATCTTCAAATTGTTTTTATTTACATATGCACATACACATAATATACCATATATATTTGTATCATATGTATACACACACTGTATATATATGTATATATACATATATAAAACACATGCATGTAAGCAGATACATAGTTTCAATATATTTATACAGTGTGTATGTGTGTTCATACATAATCTATAGTATACATGTGCATGTATATTTGCATACCTGTATATATTTATTTTACATGCCTACATATATGTATGTGTTTATGTACAAATATGTGTACACATGCATGCATACATGTAAATTGTTTTTCTGGTTCTCACTTTATCTGGCATTAGCTCATTCTTCTCAGAATGTTCTGAAATCATCTTAATATTTTTTATGTTTTAATAATTTATTATTAATCATTATTAATTTTTCTTATTTTATTTTATTTATTTATTATTGTATTTATTTTATTAATGTATTATTATACAATCATTAATTGTATAACAAACATTTTTGACCATCTCCCAATTGATGGGCAATCGCTTAATTTCTAGTTTTCTTTATTTAGTCCCTCCTTTGGGATCAGGAAGTTTGTTTGCCTTGAAACAATTTCCTCCCTAGTATTATTTTGTTTCTTAATCTGTTCTCTTTGCTTTTTCTGTTAACCTGTTTAGTTGGATGCGTTCAGATATTAAACTAATATATGGACAAAAAACAGCCTTATGTCTAGACAATCAAAAAAACCCAATAATTCAAGTCAATAAGCTGAGCTTTGAATTGTAGAGTTTGCCCATTTCTGAGGTAGAAGTGTTCCTACTGAAGATTTAACAAAAGGCTCTCTTAAAGGTGTATGAGCTGCCTCCAATGCACCCCTGGACTATCAAACTCTCCTTTGTCCAGGAGAGAAGAGTGAACATCTTATTTCTGCTCCC
>CM053600.1:55786279-55803215 GCA_028646575.1 Pseudocheirus occidentalis
AGAGACAGAGACAGAAATTGGTATAGAGACAGCGAGAAAGAGACAAATACACAGAGCAACAAAGAGATATAAAGGGACAGATAAGGGCAGACTGAGACAGAAAGAGACAGAAACAGACACAAAGAGAAAAAGAGACAAATACAGAGGGAGAAATAAAGAGACAGAAACAGAAAAATAGAAACAGACTGAGAGACACAGAAACAGATAGAAAAGGGGAAATACAGAGATAGACAAAAAAGAGACACACACAGTGGGAGAAAGAGAGAGGACAGAGCAATAGGGAGGGCAAAGAAAAAGTCAATTTTAGACAAAAATAAAAGCTAAAACTTGCAATGAATTTACCTCAAGGAATACAGGACAGAATAATAAAGATGTTTTGCCTAGGGTATCATTCATACATACAAGGAGTAAGCAACTTGTTAACACCAGGAAAATGAAGTTGGTACTATGAGTTTGTTAGCTCTAGGCTTTTGTAACCCCTCTAGCAAAGTTTCAGGAACTTTTTGCTATGTGGATCCTTTATGATAAAGCTGTTCTAATGATGTCTGAAGCACCACATTTCAGATGATGTTTCAGAAAAGGGATGTAGTTAAAACTAGAATTCAGAGGGTTTTAGAAAAGAGTAAAAGAAGTAGAGTCTCTGATCCTACAAAGGCTTTGATCAGATAAAATAATTCCATAGTCCTTGATCATGAAAGTGGAACATTTGTGATTAATGGAAAGAGTATGGGTGTGTCCATCACTATATATAACTGAGGTGCAACAGAGGAATAGATCACAGGAGCTGAATAGATTGAGTAATTGTGAGGTTAGGGCAGTGGTTCTCAACCTGTGGGTCTTAACCTCTTTGGGGGCTGCCTAAGACCATCAGAAAACACATTTTTCAGATGGTCTTAGGAACCCAGACACTGCTCTTCCATCTGTCTCCAGGTGGGTTTGTCCACATGCAGATATGCCCACATACGAGTATTAAAGGGTCACAGCATTAGGAAGGTTGAGAACCACTGGGTTAGGGTATTTGAGAGAGCAGTCATATATATATGAACACACACAAACATATATACACATATATTTATGTGTGTGTATATATATACTTATATGTCACATATATGACCGGGAGTGTGTGTGTGTGTGTGTGTATCTATCTATCTATCTATCTATCTATCTATCTATCTGTCTGTCTGTCTAAATATACACATATATATAGTAGATATAACATATGTAGAGAATATACATAATCTACTACTATATAGATAGTATACACCAAGCATAGTAGATACATAGATAGAATATACCTAGAAGGAAGGCAGGAGGAACTAACCTCATTGAGAAAGGACAGAAATTGTCCTGGGGGTGATTATGTAAGAGGTATCAGGATCTAAACTTGGTGATAAATTTGGATAGTGTGAACCTCAAAGGAGGAGAGGTCTGAGTAGTGATGAAAGAGGGAGACCCTAGAATAAACAATAGGGAGTAAGGTGTGTTCTAACTGCCACACCAGGAAAATTGAGCCAGGGGATATGAAAGAAGATAGAAATAGAATTGTAAAGGATGACCAGGGATTTAGTGTACAGTCTGTGGGGAAGGTTAGGGTAAGGAATATAGGAAGATATGTTTAGTGGAAGGGATGAGTAAATACAGAATAGGACATTATAGGGGCAGGGTTACACTCCAAATCTATCAAAGACAGAAAAAAAGGACTCATATATACAAAAATATTTATAGTAGCACTTTTGTTAGAGGAGAGAATAGAAAGAAATGGGTGCCCATCTACTAGGGAATGGTTGAATAATTTGTAGCCTTAAAATAAGGGAATATGAGAAATTTGGACTGAGGTGAACCAGTACAGAGAAAAAACTAATCGAACCATTAGAACTATTTATATGATAGACATAATGCCGAAGAAAACAACTTTGAAAGGTTTCAGCACTTTTATCAAAGAAGTGACCAATTAGTGTTAGCAGAGACCTTAGATATAGTCCAGATCCTTCATTTTATAAATGGGAAAACTGAGACCAATAGAGTTTAAATGACATGTGTACCATTATACAAGTTAGTAAATGGTAGAATTGAGATTTAAACTCAGAAGCAGATAGGTGGTGCAGTGGGCAGAGTTCTGGGTCTAGAATCAGAGATACCTGAGTTCAAATTCTGGACTCAAACACTGATAAGCTACATGGTCCTAGACAAGTGACTTAGCCTCTGTCTCAGGTGCTTCAGCTGTAAAATCAGGATAATAATAGACTTTTTCTCTCAAGACTGTTGTTGAGAATCAAATGAAATAACATTTTTAAAGTGCTTAACACAGTGCCTGGCACATTTTAGACAATGAATAAGTCTTTGCTTCCTTCCTCCCTCTGACTCTAACAATACTCTGTGTGCTGCACTATGCTCTATGTAAGAAAAGACCAAAAAATAAAAAAAAAGAAAAGAAAACCCACAGGATGTTCAGATATACCTTCTAGATAACTGGGGCTTATGAAAGTGCCAAGATTCTCTTTCATACTTAAACTCATTCAAGATAATTCAATGCTTGCCATTTTAATTTTTTTCAGCTCTACCTTATTCTTTAATTTTTTTTTAATGAACAAAAATTGATTTTCTTTTCCTTCTACCTTCCATTTTCAATTGGCGGGGGGAGGGGAGAGGGAATCTTTGTAACAAACATGAGCAGTCAAGCACAATAAATTTCCACATTGGCCATGTCTAAAAATTTAAATTCTAATTCTGCATCCCAAGTCCATCATCTCTATCAAGAGATGGTTAGCATATTTTCTCATTAGTCTACTGGAATTGTGATTAGTCATTGCATTAATAAGTGTTCTCAAGTCTTTCAAAGTTGTTTTTCTATGAGAAATTATTGTGTTAATTGTTCTTCTGGTTCTTCTCACTTCACTCTCCATCTATTCCCCTTACTCTTTTTCTGTTGATTGGCATCTCATTTACTTCTCTCTTAAAAACAAAATGACAGAAACATCCACAGCAAACACCAGAAACTCAGGTAGCACAGTAAAGTATCAGAGTTCTTAGGACTGTGGTGACAGTTTATAAATATGATCCCCCTTTCCTGGTAAAATAAATCTATTTCTTGTGCTTGTCTGCTCTGTTTCATACCCCCCACACAAACAACAATCAGATTTTCTTGATTTCAAACTCTAATAGAATCAGGTCAGCATTGTGGATAGAAGCAATAAATCTCTTTATCTCTGTTGACTTTTATGGAGCTGACATCTCTTAAATTTTTTTTTTCCCTACTTGGCTTTGGGGTTCTTTTTGTGTTTTTTTTTTAAACTGGCTGATTAGGCAATAGGGCACTGCAGTCAATTGAATCCCCCAAAATCTAGTTTTAAGAAAGGAAAAAGAAAGACCTATGGGGCAACTGAAATAAGTGAAAAGGACTCAGAAAGGTCCAATAATTCTCTCCTAAGGAATCAGAAATTGCATTTAAGTGTAAGCCTTTCTGTCTACCCAAGTTACTGTCTTTGCCTAGATATTCTCTGTTCTCTGTCACCAAGTCTATATTCACTTGTTTCATGTTGGTAGCAGCCTGGACTCACTGAATTTGTTTGGAAATAAATGTCCCAAATTAAACTGTACATATTTAATGTCACCAGAGGAGGGGACCACCATTATGAATGAAAAGATAAGTTACATTAAATAACTAAGTAGGAAGAAGAAAAATGAAAACATCTAGAGAAACTATTCACGTTGTGTAGGAAAGATTTTTGATTGGGACATCCTGCTATTTCCAGGCATAAGGACTGAAGACATCAAGACTAAACACTAAATTGCAACACAGCCCCATAAATATGATCGACCTCAGTTTCCAATACACATGAAGAAAGGGTAGCAATTCAGCAGTACTCCAAATGTTAGCCTTTCTGTGTATCTGTTGAAAACCTGATAGAATGGCAACTACTTGAGAGGAGGGGTTCTTTCATTTAGCTCATGCATAGCCTGGTAGATGACATATAGTGTATACTTAATAAGCCATTGAAAAATAGGGTAAAATATTTTCTACTTCCTTGAAATTTAAATTTATTTTCACTAATGATGACAATAATATGAAAGAATGAATGAGTGTATGAGAAATAATTTATCAATTACTATGTGCCTGTCACAAACTGGTGCAGGCGCACGTGCGTACACACATGTGTACACACACACACACACACACACACACACACACACACACACACATACACACACACACACTGAGGTTTATGGGACTGAGGAATCTGAGCTTTCCAAAGCCTACATATCTTTGAGATCATCAGAATTTCTTTTGTTAAATTCAGTTAATCATTCAAAATTTCTTAAGCACATGGGGTCACAAAGAGTTGGCCATTACTGAAACATCTGAACAACAATTAATTTCTCAGAAATCAGCAAATGCTGCAGATCAGGGCTTGATTTATCTAGGATGAAGAAAATATTAATAATACAAATTAAACTTTAAAGGATGCCATGCATTTTTAGAAAGCCAATCATTAAATATTTACTAGCTTGCTCTTGTTATCTACTATGTTGTAAGCAGTGCAGTTTGATCAAAAGAGAATTTTTTTTTACAAGAAAGAAGGAGGCAATAAAGTATGTTGGGGACAGATTGTGGAGGAACAGACTGTAGAATTTAGACTTCACCTTGTGGTATCCATATTGACCAGTAAGCCATGTTTGCAAGGACTCTATCCTCCTTCCCATCCCCCTTCCTCTTTCCCCCTTCCCCCTTCCCCCTTCCCCCTTCCCCTTTCCCCTTTCCCTTTTTCCTCCTCCTCTTCCTCCTCCTCCTCCTCCTCCTCCTCCTCCTCCTCCTCCTCCCTCCTACTCTCTGGAACTTAGATACCTGTCCCTGGGGCCCTAGGCTATGAATGGCAAGGTTTCACCTTTTCTACCCCAGGTGTTCCACACTACATCAGTCCAGGCCAACCTGACTCTTCAGTAAATTGAGCTCTTACCTTCATTCCCCTCCCCCTCACCTCATTCCTCTCATTGTTTTATTTTTAAATCTTCAAGTCTCCTTTGTGAACTATACTTCCCTATCCGTGTTTGTAAATGGGTTCTCTCCCTCTGTTAAAATGCACACTGCATCTTTTTGTATTTGTGTTACCAGCCCTTAGGATAATGCTTTTCACATAGTAAGCATTTAATGAATGCCTTCTTCATTCATATGGTACCCTGGTTGAGACTGTAAGAAAGACAAGTCTATCTAAAAGGATGGAAGCAAGTATTTATTAAGTATTTACACTTTGCAAATACTATTGTCATTTAATCCTCACAATAAACCTGGAAAGTAGAGATTAGTATGGTGATGATGATGATTATATCTATTTGATGGTTGAGGGAACTGAGGCAGATAGCAGTGAAGTGACTTGCTCAGGGTCACCTGGCTAGCTGGTCTCTGAGCCAAGTTTCAGTAAGTATATGAACTCAGATCTCCGTGAGAGTCCAGGTTCATTATTCGACACGGTATCACCCAGCTGACTCTGAGAAGCACAGATGAAGAGGGTGTACAATCCAGATATATGCATGATGTATTCTAGTGACCTGTATGCAGTCAGGTCCTTAGCTCTGTTCTCTTCTCTATAGTCTAGCCTGGCAATCTTTTTCAATCTTACTACTTCAAGAGGCCTTGGGCTCTGATTGCAGTCCTGCTTTTTATTCATTTAATATCTTTCAGCTCCTGTTCCTTCAAATGTAAAATAAGAGTATTATTTGAGATGACTATAAAAGTTCCAAATCTAAGGTCCTATGATCTATTAATTAATTCTACATAGATGACACCCAAACCTTTTTATTTTTTCCCTAGCTCTGACCCCTTTCAGACTCACATCTCTACCTACCTATGGAACAACTGATTATATGTAAAACTGGCAATTCAAGTGTTCCCAAACACATTTTCTTTACTTCAGAAATGTTTTCTTGATTCTGGCCGATCTCTCTCAGAAGCCCCACTCTCTCTAAATTCAACCCACTCTTTCATGATCATACCTTTGGTGTTACCTTTGACTCTTCTCTATCCTTCACTTTACATATCTCACTGGATTTTAAGTCTGTCCATTACTTTCCCTGCAAAGGCTCATTCATATACTAATCTATCAGCATTCATTTTTTAGGTACCTGCTACATGCCAGACATCATTTTAGGCACAGTGAGTGCAAAGATAAAAATAAAATAGTCCTTGCCCTCAGGGATCTCTATTCTCAGGATAATCACTCAATTAAATGTTCTCACCTCCAGCCACTTGCAAATATTGATGATTTCACTACAGTAGTTCATCCTTCATTCCAATGTGAGATTATTTTTCCTTTTACATTTATCTGTTAAAAAAATCTACAGAATATATTTCCAGATTTTTCACAATCTGGCAGTGCTTTTCCTTTTTGGAATTATTTCATTCAATTTCCTTTTATCTATTCTATGATGAAGCTAAATTGGATTACTCACTATCTCTTATATACATCTAGTTGTGATTGTCCTTCATTTTAGAAGAGGACCATGACATCAAGGAAATGATGACATGACTTGCAATTGACTTGCATTTGAGTGACAGAGGGCTGTGCAAAGTCACCAGCCTCACTTTCTCCTCCAATGTCGTCTGGGTCCAGTGGCCCAGGATGACTGGAGATGTGCTAGGATGCATTGGGAGATCCTGGCCCTTCTAGGCTAAGGTCTAGTCCAAAACATCTACTAGTTTTCCCAGGGACAGGAAGCAAGGAAGCTTTGATTATAACATTCCTTCCGCTTGGAAGGTCCCTCCCCCATGCTTCACTTTTCTTAATGCTACCAATCTTTTAAAATTCAACTCAAATGCTTTCTTTTCTAGTTAGTGATTATCTTTTCTCCTTCACACCTCATAGAGAATTTTCTACCTCTCTAGTGTTCTCATGAATTATGGGCCATTATACTTATTTATGTCTATGTGATATCCTCCTATTAGACTATGAGAATAAAAAAAGAAAATTTTTACTTATTTAATCTTGGAATTTTTTAACATGCTTCTAGTTGAGTATCCAGCACATCACCATAGCTAGTAATTTCATAGTAGTATCAAACACAAGGAAAAGTAGTGAGTTGAGGGACATCCTGTACCTCTAGACATAGTACTCCCTGGGGAAGAAACCCTTGAACACTAGCATTTGGAGAGAGGAGAGAAAGAAATCCCAAGACTTTAATGAGGCAACTATTAGAGAGGGAACAAGTATGGATTGGGTGCAAATGTCTTCAAAGAGAAAATGTCGATGTGCTATTTTAACTCTTTATTCTGATGAACTAAGTGCTAAGTTTTAGGGTTTTGGTTTTGTTGGTTTGTTTAAGCCTACTGAAACTTCAAATCCTATTTTGGGTCCTTTAGAGCAGGGATCCTTTTGTCCTCCTACCCTTATGGCTCTAACTCTGCAAGTGGTTATTTTAAATGTCTTATCAATGAATGAATGAATGAACTATTCTCTGAAATGACTTTACATTGTATTGAATATTGAAATTTGAAACTTCCCAGCCCATAAGGTTTCTTGTGGGAGTAGGCCAGAGTTTCAGCTTCCTCCTTCCCCTGTCTTTCCCTTCTTCACTACTGCCACATCAGCATTAGGCTCTTTGGGGGTTTTCCAACCTCCTTTTGCTAGCAACCTTTTCCCCTCCCTTTTTAGGGTTTTGGACAAGAACATTTGAATTGGTCAGATTGTTCAGGACCCTTCCCCCTTTCCCTTGCTGTCAATCAGCATTAAGCTCTTAGCCCCTCCCCCTTCTTCATGTTGGTATTTGCCAAATAAGGAAATGAACAGTACCCTGGTTTCCTGTCCCTCCTCCCAGCCAATAGGGGATAGTGGCAGGCTTCTTTGTTATTCAAATTGAAAAAAATTGTATTGAACATTCTGGCTATTTTTTTCTCTACCATTTTACTTTTCCATTTCTGCTTCCCTCTCCTTTTTTTCTGCCATTTTTACTGTGGTTATTTCTTACCAATGGCATATTTTGTTCAGAAAAAAAGTTCATTGCATTAAAAAGTTCTCAGTAGAGCACCTCAGGTTTCCAGGGGAAAGATGCTGAATAAATTATTTAAGCATAATTTCTTATGATGTTGGGAAATCTAAGCTGGAAGACAGTAGCAATACCACAAGTATTGTTAAATAAGAATGATAAAGTATCACAGTGCTCTCTAATAATGCAATTGTATTGTTTCCTTTTTTCTTTATTTTAGGATTTTTATGAAGTGGTTTCATTATTATTATTATTATTATTATTATTATCATTATTGATTTTGTTGGGCTTTGGGCCCTAAGATGTAAAAAAAAATCTTGCTTGGGAAATAAAAATAAGGTTTGCTAGAGAACAGGTCAGAAACTAATGTTCTATAAACTTCAGTCTTACTGTGAAACCTTGACCAATTATTCATATTACAGATACAAAAATATTGAGTCATAAATTAATGACACTTTCTTGTCTCACAGAATATTTACAAAAAAAAATGGCAAAGTCTCCTTAAATAGCAGTCTATAGAACTGATATATTCATGATCAAGCTGAACTCAATAACTTTTGGGAATTGGAAAAGTTTCATAATGCTCATGTTCTGTATCATATTCCTTTGATTAACACAATAGCTAGGAATCAGCTTCCTTCTCCTGAAAATGAAGACTTAATTCCATGTTCTTCCATGACTATTTCTGCTCTTTGTTGTTATTTATAGGCTAGTGACCATCACTGCAATTCCCCTCATATACTTTACCCACCTTTCACCTTTGCTGGCATGAAATTCATTTTGCTGTTGATTGTCAGGTTCCCAATTGCTCAGGGAATTATTAGAGAGTGAATATCAACCTACTGTAATTGTTGTAGAAGTGAATCTCTGAAGATCAGAACTTTGCATGCTTCCATATATCAATCTACTAGATTTTTATAAAGATCCTTTATCGTTAGGACATCTTTTAAAAAAATGCAATTGTTTTTTATATTTGCAAATATATCTCTATCTCATCTCTTCCCACCATCAGAAAAGAAAAAGAAAAAAGGAAAAAATAACCAATATCTTAACAAAACCCTAAGGTAAGTATAAAATTGAAACCCATAGTCCCTCATTTATGCAAAGAAGAAAAGGTACCACATTTTCTCCTTTTTTCTTCTAAAATTTCAAAACTTTCAGTTTCAGGTTTTTAGCTTCCCCCCACCCGCAGCTTCTTTCCCCATTTATATTGTTATTGTAGTTATTAAGTACATTGTTTTTGTAGTTTGCAACAATTCCTAAGTCTTATCTTTGGAAAATCTTAAAACAAGCATACAACTTAGGAATATTTTTCTTAGATGAAAGTCTTACAACATATTATTTCAATATTCATAATAATAGTTAATAAATAATGGCATTGAATGTAGTCATTTTAATAAATTCTGTCTTTTGCTCTCTGATCACCCATCAGCTGATTTCTCCTTCTCTTTCTCCCCTTCACCTTTGCTCTCTTTGAAGTTCACTGCTTTGAAATACAGTGTTATTATCTTATCTCTTATCTCTCCTTTCTTGCAGTTCCTTTCTATTAGCTTTTTGTTAGATATCTAGAGGAAGTTGTGTTTGTAGATGACCTCCAAGTGCTTTTTTGGCTTCAGGCACATACTTTTGTTTTCTTAGCTTACTGATATGGGAAGTAGAAAGAGGGTTTGGAAGTATGGTGACTAAAGTTGATAAGTGGACCTTGGTGGAAAATTTGGAGGCTCATAGATTTACATTTTCTATTCTGGAAGCATATGCTTCTAAAAAGGCAATCATCACCTCCATTAGCTAAATAACTATCTTTTCTCCATTAGATGACATAATTTCAAACCCTAAAGCTTTTCCTGCAAGGTCCAAGTCCTGCTTTTTATTCACAAAATTCACAATAGGAGAAATCTTTCTATACCAGCTGTATCAAATAATATGTGTTTGAAGATCAGGCTCAGTGCCCTTTAAAGTCTTCCATAACTCAAAGTGTCTGTGATTAAGTAATATTGGATATTCTGATTTTGGACCTCCAATGGGACCTAATTTTTTTCCCCCTTGTATTGACTGAAAAAGATAATATCATCCCTTTTGGACCTAGAAAAATATTAAAAACTAAATAGGAAGATTTTGTGAATCAGTCACAGGGACTGGATTTGTCACCACATTGGAGGCATTATTAAGATGGAAAGATTCCAGAGGAGGGTGAATAAGATGGCAAAAGAGCCCCAAGACCATGACATATGAATATAAGTTGAAGGAACTAGGGCTTTTTCACTTATAAAAGACTTAGAGACAATTATGTAACTTTTTAAGTGTTTGAAGGTGTGACCTGAAGGAGAAAAATTGGATTTGTTACATGTGGATAAGGAATGGGAGAAGGAATAAGCACTTTGGAATCACTTTCTGTGTCATGCACTGTACTAAGAGCTTTATTCAATTTGATTCTCACAACAACTCTGGGAATTAGGTGCTATTATTTACCCTATTTTTCAGCTGAGGAAACTGAGGCAGACAGAAGTTAAGTGACTTGCCCAGATTTATACACCTAGTATGTGGTTGAGACCAGATTGGAACTCGGGGTCTTCCTCACTCCAAGACCAATTCTCTATTTACTACATCACCTAACTCCTTGAATGGGGAAACTTCCCAGCCCATAAGGTTTCTTGTGGGAGTAGGCCAGAGTTTCAGCTTCCTCCTTCCCCTGTCTTTCCCTTCTTCACTACTGCCACATCAGCATTAGGCTCTTTGGGGGTTTTCCAACCTCCTTTTGCTAGCAACCTTTTCCCCTCCCTTTTTAGGGTTTTGGACACGAACACTTGAACTGGTCAGATTGTTCAGGACCCTTCCCCCTTTCCCTTGCTGTCAATCAGCATTAAGCTCTTAGCCCCTCCCCCTTCTTCATATTGGTGTTTGCCAATTTAAGGAAATGAAGAGTACCCTGGTTTTCTGTCCCACCTCCCAGCCAATAGGGGATAGTGGCAGGCTTCTTTGCTATTCAACACTGGGGAAGATTTTTGTGAGGAGACTGAGAGTCCACCTCCCAGGCAATGGGAGAAGGGACAGCTGGGGGTAGGGGGCTAAACTGCATTAGGGTATAAATTCTTCTTCTGTCTTTTGTAACACACCTCATTCTGCTGGTTCATACTGGTGGAAGGGACACCCTCTTCTTGAGGGGACTGAATAAACTTCCTGTTCCTTCCTGAAGACACCTCTGACTTTTAAGTTTTCTTGGGTAGGGGATTTTTGGGGTACCCATGCCTCATATATACTTCTTTTTTCAAGGAAAAGGTACACAATCACTTATTAGTATATTATAATGGAAATTCTTGTTCAAGAATGGGTTATACTAGAAGTTTTCCAAGATCCCTTGCAACTCTGAGATTTTTTTGTTTCTGTAGTACTGAATGTATGGAGAACAAGTAATAATCCAATTTGGCTGAAATGTCATTTGCATGAAGTAAAATAATGTGTTCATTGTCGAGAGTCTAAAATAATAGGCTGAGGACATTTGTCTTTTATGGTAGAAGTAATAGCAATCCACTGATGGGTTTTTAGAGGTCAATCAATCAGTCAGTCAATAAACATTTATTAAGCACTTACTTCTTTATACTGAGCACTGGGATTGCAAAGAAAGACAAAAGACAGTTTCTGTCCTAGAAGAGCTCACTATGTAACAGGGGAAACAACATGGAAACAACTATGTACGAACAAGCTATATACAAGATAAATTTGAAAGAAGCAACATAGAGAAAGTATTGTAATTAAGAGATATTGGGAAAGGCTTCAACTAGAACAGTGATTCTCAACCTTCCTAATGTCGCAACCCTCTAATACTTGTATGTGGGCATATCTGCATGTGGGCACACCTGCCTGGAGATGGATAGAGGAGTTGTGTCTCAGTTCCTAAGACCATAGGAAATACGTGTTTTCCGATGGTCTTAGTGGACCCCTGTGAAAGGGTCATTTGACCCCCAAAGGGGTTGTGACCCACAGGTTGAGAACTGCTGCATTAGAAGGTGGGGTCTTAGATAGGAATTGAAAAAGCCAGGAAAGCTAGGAGAAAGAGATGAGGAATATTCCATGCATAAGGGACAGCCAGTGAGAAGGCAGACTTTGGAGATGGAGAATAGTGTTCAAGTAAGACAAGAGAGGTCACTGCCACTAGGTCAAAGAGTGCAATTGAGAAGCTTAAAGTGGAAGAAGAATATAAAGATAGCAATGGGCACTGTTATGAAGACCTTTGAATGCTAAGGGGTTTTATATTTAATTCTCCAGCTGATAGTTATCCAGTGGATTTATTGACTAGGGAAGTGTGATATATTTAGACCTGTGCTTAGTAAAATAACCTTAACAGGTAAGCGGATGATAGACTGAAGGGGAGAGACTTGTTTTAGGCAAAGATCAATACTGCAATATTATAAGCATGAGAAATTGAGGACCTATACCGTAGTGATGGCAATATCAAAGGAGCAAAAAAAAAAAAAAGATTTCAAAAGATTTTTACAAAGGTAAAATTGGTATATCTTGGCAACAGATTGGATGTAGAGGAAGCTGAACCTAGGGGACTGGGAGAATGGTGGTACCCTTCAAAGCAATGGAAGACTAGTGGCATATTTAGGCTTATAAAGATAATCTAGACAGTTATATGGAGGATGGATTGGGAGAGAAGGTTATGGAAGCAATGAGACCACTGCGGAGGCTATTGTCATAGTAACGCTGAGAGGTCAAAAGGATCTAAACTAGGGTAGTGGCCAGTAATCAGAAAGAATGTGATGAATAAGAGAGTTATTTTGAAGGTAGATTTCAAAGGACTTGACAACTAATTAAATATCAGAATTTGACAGTAAAGAAATAGGAAGAATAAAAGATGATTCTAGAGATATTAAACTAGTTCATTAGGAGGTAGAGGCTACCTTGGACAGGTAGGTGGCACAGTGGATAGAGTGCCACACTTGGAGTCAGGAGGACCTGAGTTCAAATTTGTCCTCAGGTACTTACTAGCTATGTGACCCTGGATAAATCACTTAATCCTATTTGCCTCAGTTTCCTCACCAGTCAAATTAGCTAGAGAAAGAAACGACAAACTGCTTCAGTATCTTTGCTAAGAAAACACCAAATGGGATCACAAAGTTAAACATGACTTAAATGATTGAACAACAATAAGCTATGGAAGAAGATGATGAACAATGATGAATATGGTTTTGGAAAAGCCGATTTTGAGATAACAATGCTCAATGTGAAGTAGGTAATATGGAACTGGAATTTAGGAGAGAGATTAAAACTAGATATTTGCATTTGAAAGTCACATTCTTTAGTGCTATAATCAAAACTCATGAGAAATGATAAGATAACTAAGGGAGAAAGTGTATAGAGAAAAAAAGAGGAGGGTCAATGCAAGATTTCTGAGGAATAGTCAGACTCTGCATGTAGGAATTGGATGAATGTTCCATAAAGGAGATAGGAAGGAAGAGAATAAGGAGAAATCAGTCATTCAATCAATAAACATTTATTAAGCCCCTGCAATATACTGGGAATTATGTTAAGTTCTGGAGATATAAAAGGAGGCAAAAAGCAGTCCCTGCTGTTAAGGAGCTCATGATCTAATGGGGGAAACAATACGTGGACAAATAACAAGCAAGCTACATACAGATACAGGATGAATAGGAAATAAGTAAAACAGACAAGTTAAGTGGGGTTGGAAAAGGCTTCCTGTAAAACATGTGACATTATTTGAGACTTAAAGGAAACCATGGAAATCAGTAGGTAAATTTTTT
Organism: Pseudocheirus occidentalis; assembly: GCA_028646575.1. Lineage (NCBI taxonomy): Eukaryota > Metazoa > Chordata > Mammalia > Diprotodontia > Pseudocheiridae > Pseudocheirus > Pseudocheirus occidentalis. Next base: position 55,800,016 of record CM053600.1, read on the forward strand.
TTTTGGAGGGCAGTTGGAGTTAAGTGACTTGCCCAAGGTCACATGGCTAGTTTTTTGTGTTAAATGTCTGAGGCCGGATTTGAACTCAGGTACTCCTGACTCCAGGGCCGGTGCTCTATTCACTGCGCCACCTAGCCGCCCCCAGCAGTAGGTAAATTTGAGAAGAAAAAGAATTCCAGGCACTGGGGAACAAGCAGGAAAAAAATGCTTAGAGACTAGAAAATGGAATCTCTTGCATGGAATAGCCAGGGGGCACATGGTGGACAGTAATTTGTAAGGTAAGAGGGAGATAAGTTATAAAGAACTTTGAAAACCAAAGAGTTTTGTTTCGTTTTGTTTTTTTGCTTCTAGAGATAAAAGAAAGTTACTGGAGTTTATTGGCCAGGGGTCTATGTGTGTGTGACATGGTTGCACTTTTACCATTACAGAAGCCAAAGAGTAAAACAGTACCAAAACTAACAAATAGTCAGAAGTATCAAAGGCTGATGGAAGCAGAAATAGAATTAGGAATGAGAAAAGATCACAACATGCAGATCACTGATCACTTTGGAAAGAAAAGTTTAGGTTTAGTGTTGGTATTGGAAACTATATTGAAAGTGATAAGGTAGAGCAGGAATATTCCTATATCTGCTTTCTAGTAGAACGATGATATCTAATTTAGCCTTTCCAGTATTTGAAGACAGATTAAGTTATCCTAAATTTTCTTATGACTTAAACATCCTCAGGTCCTTCCACCTATTCTCACATGATGTGCTTTCTAGAGCACTCACAAGTCTGGTTACCATCTTCTAGAGTTGACAATGTCTTATTTTACAGTCTTCTCTTAAGTTTTGGTACATGGAATGTAGCATAACACTTGAAACATTTCCTGATTATTTTGGGTACAGTGGGGCTGTTATTTCCATTAATCTGTATTAATTCTTCTGTCTTCTAATTCCAACCTTCTATTAGTGCAGTTCAATATTGAGTTAGCATTTGAACAGCCAATTCTTATTGCTGGCACATATTAGCCTTAAGGTCAAATATTGTTCAGTAGATTTTCAGTCATGAGCAACTCTTTGTGACTCCATTTAAAGTTTTCTTGGCACAGATACTGGAATGGTTTGCCATTTTGTTCTCTGGCTAGTTTTATAAATGAGAAAACTTAGGCAAACAGGATTAAGTACCTTGCTTAGGGTCACATAGCTAAGTAAGTATATGAGGCCAGATTTGAACTCAGGAACATGAGAATACCTTCAGGTATTTTCGAATTAACTAAAAAAAATATTATTAGAGTTAAGAAGGATCTAAGAAATCATCTAGTCTAAACATCTCATTTGATAGATGATGTAACCCAAAGTAGTTGTGACCTGTTCATGTTAACATACCAAGTTAGTGATAGAACTAGAGTTTTTATATACTATTTTAGAGAAAGTGATTAAAAAAAAGGTGTAGGACTTTTTAGTTATCCCTGTTAAAATTAATAGTGATTTCAACTCTGTGTTCCAACTGGACAAATCATAATTTTGAATCATGATTCTATTATTAATTATATTTTCTATCCTTTCAGCCCCTTTATCAGTCACACACATGACAAAGATTCCATTTCTTTACTCAAACCATTGAAGAAAAATGAACAGGACAGGACTAAGGGTAGAACCTTTTGACATCACTAAAAACTGCCTTCCAGACAGATATGGATCCATTAATAAACATACAACTGTTATAAATCCTCCTACCTGTGTTATCATCAAGTCTACATTTTTCTGTTTTGTCCACAAGAATATCATTGCTGAAATCAAATATCTTGCTGAAATTGAGATACATAATATCTATGGCATTCAGCTGATCTACCAATTTAATAACCATAGCAAAAAAGAATGGATTTACTAAGAATAAATGATGCCAAAGTAATAAAGGCTTTGTTGAAAGAAAGAATGAATACCACACTGGTTTCTGAGAACTCACAAATCATCTTTTTAATAATCCATTCTGGATTTCCTTTCAGGGCTATTATACTAGTATATGTAGAAGCATTTATTTGCCTAGTTCATACCATTTAAGTAGTCATTGTTTGTATTTTTTTACTTTTTAATTTTATTTGTATGATGATCTTAATAAACACCAATAACATGAACTTCTGATATAAAAACAAAAAAGAATAAAAAAAGAAAAAATGATACAGCTAACATTTACACAGTGCTTTAAAGTTTGTAAAGATCTTTACATAGTTTAAACTTCACATTAATTTTTCTTTTTTCTAGTTACAACTTGTGGAGTCAGATGAATTATCTGAAAATGTGATATCTCGTGTATCTGTTTAGAATCCAAGAGCATTAAGTAAGTATAGAAGAAAGAACATTCAAATTAAATTCCTAAAAAATGAATCAATTGGGGCAGAAAAAAGACACCCCTGTCTCCTCTGATCCCTACCCCTTCCCCTGAGAAAGACCATATGTATTTTATAGATCCAGAGATCTTCTCTTCTCCCCTAACAAAATAACTCATTAGTTGATGATAGTGTTTGCATGAAGAGACAAAGACAGAATGGACACATGTAACACAACACACCAGCAGATTTTCAAAGGAATGCTACTGTGAACAGCTTTTAAACTTTGGATTACACAGTAATAGTGAACACTCTGTTTATTCCATTACAAATCATGGTTCAGTACAATATTCACAATATAATGTTCACAACATTACATCTTATCACAGAAAATCACAATATGATGTTCATAACAGCTTAACATTAGAAGGGCCACACAGTCACTACAGTGGTCACAATATTTAGAACAAGGAACAAAAGAATAATTACCTGGTTTCCCTAAGGGGGAAACCCTTCTCACTTAATCCTTCAATCAATCAATTCACTATATATCAATCTTCCACTCATGGGGCAACCATTAACTTTTTAAAAAATTTATTGACTTGCTTATTTACTTTTAGTTTACAAGATTCAGTCACAGAATCACTTGAGTTTCAGATTTTCTCCCCTCCCTTCTTCCTGCCCCACCATGGTAGCATACAATCATGTATAGGATCTGCAAACATTTTCACATTGTACAATAGTCTGGCTGTATAGAAGCATTTTAACCAAATAGGAAAAAGAAAAAAAAAAGAAAAGAAACAAAACCCAAAATGGAAAAGAACAATAGCATATGTTGCTTCAGTCTCCATTTAAGCTCTGGTATTTCTAGATCTTTCTCTGAGTGTAGATA
>CM053600.1:55803715-55831978 GCA_028646575.1 Pseudocheirus occidentalis
ATAGGTGAAGGGAATATGAATGTGTGTGTGTGTGTGTGTGTGTGTGTGTGTGTGTGTGTGTGTATATATAATACACATATACATATATATGTATGTATACATACACATATGTCTATATAAGAGGGTATATACATGCATAGGAAAACATGTGGGAGTGTGTGTACATATGTGTCCATAGACAGAGGGCACAGGATCAATTGAATACGAAGGGATGATATTTTAAAAGGTGAAATTAAGATGTGGGAGAGGAACAGAATGAGAGGAGACAGGGGGAAATAGAATGGGGTCAATCATTTCACATAGACGAGGCAAAGGATAACTGTTACATTGGAGGGGAAGAACAGGAAGGCAAAAAGGGAATGGGTTAACCTTACTCTCATTGAATTTGGCTCAGGGAGGGAATGACATACACTCTAAATTGGGTATCTTGCCCTGCAGGAGAGTAGGGGAGAAGGGGATGAGAGGGGGAGAGGGAGGATGATGGTAGGGAGGGCAGGTTGGGGGGACAGGTTGTTAGAAGCCCACACTTCTGTAAAGGGACAGGGACAAAGTAGAGAATAGAACAAAAGGAGGGTGGGATAGAAAGGAGGGAAATATTATCAGTGTTACACAATATGTTATTATGGGAATGTTCTACATAACTACACATGTACAGCCTGTATTGAATTGCTTGTCTTTCCAGTGGGGGTGGGTGACAAGGGAGGAATGGAAAGAATCTAGAATTTAAAGTTCTAAAATAATATGTTAAAAATGTAATAATAAAAATAGTTCTTATTATTATTTACATGCAACTAGGAAACAAGATATACAGGCACTGGGATCAGGGGATCCATCTTGCTCTACCAGAAATTCCAAGGGGAAGGGGAGGAGTCAAGAGGGTAGCCTAGAAGCAGCAAAGATTTGCTGCTCCCACATAGCCATATTAAATATCCATAAAATACAACTCTAAACAAATTTTAGGGCTCCAAAACTCACAAAAATAAAGAAAACACATCTCTCACTGAAGGCAGTTTGGCAGGTGAGGCTCATCTCAGCAGGCTGGGAGCTGAAACCAGCCCAGCCTGAAACTACGGCTTGGCCCCAGGGTGGTCAGGAGGAGCTGCAGCTGGAGTCTTCAGGAGAGTGGATTGGCGGAACCTGTGGCAGTTTCCAGATTTATCAAGCCAGGAGAAGTAAGAGCCAAGAGAAAGGTCAGTGGGAATCAGCTAAATTTGGGGGAGAAAAGCAGTCTGACTAAACTTCCCCCAGGGCAAGGAAGCAGCGGAAGTAGCACAAGCCACACAAGCAGCAGCTGTCTCCACCAAGCTGGTTCAGAGCTCCCAGCCTGCAGACTGCAAGGGGGCCAAGGCAATTAATCAGAGGCCAAGAGCTCTTGCATTGAGCAGCCTGGATTTGGATCGTGGTCATGGGTGGTGGTCCTGGGGTACACTTTCAGCAAGCAAAAGCTGATGGGGGCTGCAGCACAACCCTAATAGTTCCAGCAGCTGTGAAAACCCCAGCAATTTGGGACATAGCTTTTCCCCCTGGAAGCAGAATTCCACAGAGCTAAAAAATCAAGCAATTAATTGACTGACCAACATGAGTAGGAAAAGGAAGCAAAGTAAGAACAGTAACCAAACTCTAGAATCCTATTTTTGTGGACAAAAAGGATCAAAGCATGGAATGGAAGGAAGACAACACAGAATTCCCACACCAAAAGCTTCCAAGAAACATTAAGATTGCCTATAAGCCATAGATCAACTTAAAAGGACTTTGGAAAACAAATAAGAGAAGTGGAGGAAAAATTGGGAAGAGAAATGAGAATGATGCAAGAAAATAATGAAAAGAGAGTCAACAAACTGACTGAAGAAAATAATACCTTAAAGAACAAATTAACTCAAATGGCAAAAGAGGCCCAAAAAGCCAATGAGGAGAAGAATACCTTAAGAAGTCAAATTTGCCAGATAGAAAAAGAATCTCAAAAACTTTCTGAAGAGAATAATTCCTTCAGAATTAGAATGGAGCAAATGGAAGCAAATGACTTTATGAGAAATCAAGATACTATTTTAACAGATAAAAACAAATGAAAAAATAGAAGGTAATGTGAAATGTGTCCTTAAAAAAACCACTGACCTGGAAAATAGATCTAGGAGAGACAATTTGAAAATTATTGGACTGCCTGAAAGCCATGATCAAGAAAAGAACTTAGAAAGCATGTTTCAAGAACTTCTCAAGGAAAATTGCCCTGATATTTTAGAATCAGAGGGCAAAATAGAACTTGAAAGAGTGCACTGATCATCTCTTGAAAAAGATTCCCCAAAAGAAAACTCCTACACATGTTACAACCAGGTTCCAGAATCCCCAGATCAAGGAGAAAATACTACAGACTGCCAAGAGAAAACAATTTGAATACTGTGGAAACACAATTAGGATAACCCAGGATCTGGAAGCTTCTACACTGAGGGATTGAAGGCCTGGGATATGATATTCCAGAGACCAAGGGAGCTAGGATTAAAACCAAGAATAACCTACCAAGCAAAATTAAGTATAATGGTCCAGGGGAAAATATGGTCATTCAGTGAGGTGGAGGACTTTCAAGCATTCTTGCTGAAAAAATCAGAACTGAACAGAAAATTTGATATTCAAACACAAGGAGCATAAGAAGGTAAACCTGGGAAAGAAATCATAAGGAACTTATCAAAGTTGAACTACTTACATGCCAATATGGGAAAACAATAATAGTAACTTATGAAACTTTTCTTAGTATGAGGATACGTGAAGACAATACAAATGTACACATATGTCTATATAGGAGTGTATATATGCATACGGATACATATCTGAGTGTGTGTATGTGTGTACATAAAGGGTACAAGATCAATTGAATAGGAAGGGATGATACTTTAAAAAGAGAAATTCTGAGGTGGGAGAGGACTAGAATAAGAGGAGACAGGGAGAGATAAAATGGGGTTAATCATCCCATATAGAAGAGACAGTGGATAATTGTTACAACTTTACTTTCATTTACTCTCATTGCATTTGGCTTAGGGAAGGAATGACATAAACTCTAAATTGGGTATCTTGTAACACAGGAGAGTAGGGGGGATGGGGATGAGAGGTGGGATTATGTAGGGGAGGGCAGGGTTGGAGGAGAGGGTTGCTGGAAGCACACACTTCAGTAATGGGACAGGGACAGGGTAGAGAATAGAAGAAGGGGGGGACAGGAAGGAGGGACACATAATCAGTCTCTCACAGTATGTCCCCTGTGGAGATGTCCTGCATAATTACACATGTACAGCCTGTATTAAATTGCTTGTCCTTCCAGTGGGGGTGGGTGACAAGAGAGGAACTGAAAGAATTTAAAATTTATTATTATTATTAACTACATTCACCTGGGAATTAAAATATATAGGCACTGGGGTAGGGAGACCCACCCTGCCCTACCAGAAAGTTAGAGGTGCATTGTAGGAGGACATAAAAGAGAGCAGACTGGGGGAGGAGCTTTACAGTGAAATCACTGTTTTGGGGTTGTGGGTAGGGGAAAGATGGGGAGAAAATGTGTAACTCAAAATCTTGTGGAAATGAAAGATGTAAACAAGACAATAAATAAAATAATTATGAAATAAAATAAAATAAAATAAGGATTACGATGCCAAAAAAAGAAAAAGAAAAAAAAGAAATTCAGAGGGGTAATGGGGGAGGATATGGGAGAGAAGAGATTGGGAGAGGGGGTATATAGTTTGATTGCTGTTTTGAGGGGGTGGGTAGGAGGAAAACAGGGAGAAAATTTGTAAGTCAAAATCTTGTGGAAATCAATGATGTAAACTAAAAATAAACAAAAGTTAATTTAAAAAAAAGAAAAAAATCATTTATCTTCTCAAAGTTTCTTAATCTCTTTATTACTGGAAAAGCCTTAATCCAGCTACTTTGGCAATGACCAAATGAATCAGTCAAAGCCAAACTATGGCACAATAATCTTACAGATATTGGTTCCCTAAAGGTTCTCTGCTATTCTTCTCAGAATAATAAGTTACTATTATTACTTTCTTCTTTATTATTCACTCAATAAAACACTGAACACTTTTTTCAAAGGCAACTTCCTTTTTGGTACTTGTTGACTGTGAATGATCCTGATTCCTAATTGCCTCTTTCTTTTACAAAGTTTTGATAGTTTCCAAAACTATAGTTTCCCTGTTAGGAATTTGTTTATCTCCTTTCAAAAAAGGAACTAATTTCCTAATGGCTATAAATGAACAGAAATCCTTAATACACTAATTTAACTTTAAATTCACCTAAATGAAATGTAGTTCAATAATTTACAATTTTCTATTTCCACAAAGGGCATTAACTGGCAAGATTTCATGTCAGGGCCTAATATCATCAATGTTTTCATGCTTTACATAGTTTACAATGATTTGAATTAGAAAGATCCTTTTATTTTTAAGAATAATAATTTCTTGATTTAAAGTTCCTTTTTTTATTAAAGCAGGGTTTTTTTGCTTTTTTTTTTTTACTTCATGTAGAGTTAAAAGGGGTTTCACTACTAGAAAACTAGCCAAATTGAAATTCCAAAATACTGTGGTTTGTTTTATGACCTTACAAACTTCCAGATGATAAAAATTTCTTTTCTATTGTAAATTTCCTTATTCCATCCTATAAAATGTTTATTCTTTCTCAAATAATTTGCAGGTTATGCTTTTCCCTCCCAAAATTTCAGCATCTTATGGCTTTATAAATTATATGCTCATTTTAATTTGATTGTTTGTAAGCTAAGCACTCTCTATTAGGTGTGCATGCAGTTAATTTATTCTTATATCTTTCTTTTTTTTATTCGTGTTTAATTCTATGTTCAATAATTTTTCCCTAGCTTGCTATAACCTTATTTATACAATTTATACTTATTTTCACTAATCAATTAATTTCAACACGAGTTTTATTGGTCTTTAATTTACCTAAACAATTGGCCTAAACTACAATTATATCATTAAATTTCATTTACCTTCTGTTGCTTTCTGATTTTAAAAAAAGCTTTCTTTTTTCTGGGAGCACTTTGTGATACATCTTCAACTGGGAGTCTCAATTAGGACTTGTGTGATGCCTTCAAGTTGATTGTTTAACAGCAGTAAACCACAGAAGGGTTCATGAACTCCTGTTCTATTTATATTTTTCTTTTCTGAAGATGGTATAAATTTTTCTTATTCTGCCTTCTAATGATAAAAATTCCTTCCTGCAACAAATATCCCAACTTTGAATATGGTTTTTAAATATAACTTGATTCTACCTTGAAATTAAAAACCAGTATCAGACATCTCCAAAATTCAGACTGGTTAACTGAAACTTCTTCAGACTTAGTAAATGTGTTTCTTTTCTAATTCTGAGCTGAAGTTCTTTTCCTAGAGCTAGCATTATAATATTTAGGGATTTATTTTGGCAAATTCTCCAAAACTTCCAATTCTTAATTTCTGGGCTAAATCTCTAGGGGCCTAAGACCAGTCAATTAGGGCCTAAAAGTCCTTTAAGTGAATATTTAGCAAAATGTACACCTATTTTCCTTTGAAACTTCCTAAAAACTTAGCTTATATTGCCCATAACTGACTCAATCCTAAGCAAATATAAATGAAAATAACCTTGCTCACTAAATGAAAGGGAATCTTCTCCTTTCCTTATTTCTGTAAAACTAAAATGAGTTCCCACTCAATTAGTTTGAGAGATTTCTCTACTGATGACAAAAATGGTTTAATTACTCCTTGATAAAAATAATTCAAAGGCAAAAATATCTATTTTAACCCTGCTAACAGGAAGTTTTAAAATTAGCCAGGTGGTTAGTTGGCTGAAAATGAGGAAAAGCAATTCCAGTGCAGTATCTCTCTAGTTTTGACCAAACAAAAGTAAAAAATGGAGCAGAGAAAAACAGAACAGAACAAAACAGTAGGCTATGTTTAAAAAGTAAAATTATGATCACAACATTTTTATTAAAAATCTTCCAGAGCTTATAAATTGGGATTGATAGTCACAAATTCAGACACTTCCTCTTAGTCCAATAGGAGACACTTCTAAAAGAAAATTAATTTAGGGTAAATCAAGACAGACTTGCCAAGCTTCAGCTTAGAGAGATTTACCTTAAGCTCAGAGAATTAGGTGTAGACAATGATCAGAGTTAAACCTTCCAGGACTAGTGTCCATCAGTGAAAATTAGACCCGTGTATACTTCTGTTCTGGGATCCTTGAAAGGGCTGGCTTAAAGAGGCTGAGGTCCATGTACTTCAGTACCATCGCAGGGTAGCAACAATGTGGGGATTAAAATTGTCTAACCTAAAGTAAAAGAGATTGAAGTAGAGCTCTGAGTCAATGGCACTTTATTAAAGGGTCCATGGTACCCTCTAATGAAGTGGACCTCACATCTTCCTCATGATCTAAGATGCTCCTTTCTTTCAGGGCCGTATTTTTATAAGGTTTGAAACCAGATTTGATACTTGTATATTCCAAAGAGGCCATACAAAGTACAAAACCCCATTAGTTAATAAATCTTACTTTGTGGGCCAAAAATATGATGAATCACATAGAAATTGTATGTTAGCTGTGGGGTTGGGGGCTCCTGTTGGGTGAAGCATGGGGCATCTCCACTGACTAAATGGAACCATAAAACAGTCACTTGTTCATATTAAACAAGAGAGAAAAGAGTGGAGGTATAAAAATAAGTTAGGATACTTTCCCTATAATTGAATCACCTCTACCATGCTGGGCTTGATCACCATAACAAAGAAAAACAAGAGTGGAAGGCCTCTAGTTAGCTTCCTATGATTAAACAAGCAAACTTAAAATCTGCAGCTCACTGCTCTGGGGCCTAATACACAGAAGTTATAATCACTACTCCTATGAAATCAGAGCAAACTGATTAATATTGATTGGAATAGAGTAGGGGTCCAAATGAATTGTTTTTCACAATGGACTGACCTCTGCTATAGGAGAAAACAGTTCATACTGGTCAGTGCCAAAAAGACACACTCCCCCAAGTAGTTATGTGCAATGGACAAGAAGAGGACACAGGTAAATAGCATCATTCAGAGGTGATGTTCTCTCCTCTTGACTAAGGGCATGCCTGCAAGTCCAACACCAGATTTTCTAATCATTGGCATGCGAAGGATCCAGAAGAGACATTGCCCCTAGCCACAGTATAATTGGCTATATACATACAGCATAAACATAAATTTACTGGACAGTGGACACAGGAATACTGAATTGGAAAACATGCATGAGTCTTCTCCTATGATTGTTAGAAGAACAGACAGCACAGGGGGCCTTTCTAAAGCCCCAAACAATCATGGTAATTTGCTCCCAACTGTTGCCCTGTTGGCATTATTCCTATGCAGACAAGCAAGAGCTTCTGCATCTCTCTGATAACAAGGTAATTAATGTATAAAGGGAGAATGTTCTGAGGAGGGTCAGTGATAGCACTGGAATTATAAAAAAGGAAAATTAGAAATTCTATTTCTCTTTACCAATAACTTTCTTTTAGAAAAAAAAAGTTATAGTTTTACTTACAAGAGTTTTCAGTGGCAAAGGGAAGAGAATGTAAATGAAAAAGGATGGTGCAGTAAAATTAAAATTACCTTTCTCACACCTTCTCCCATTAGAAAACATTTCTGGACAAGTCCTCAGCTCTAACCACTCTCCTAAACACCACTTTCATATCACCAAATACCTAATAGATATTTCCTGATTTTTCAATTGCCATTTCAAATTCAACATGACCAGAATAGAACTGAATATTATTTATTCAGATGCATGATTACATCAATGTAGGGAATTCTCAGAACTAAGAATTCCTCTTCTGATGTAGACCTCCAGTTGTTTTGAAACGTAAAGTTTTGGAGAGTTCCCTTGAGCACTTAAAGGTTGAGTGACTTTCCCAGGGTCACACAGACAATATGCTTCAGAAACAGGTTTTAAACTCAGTTATTTGTAACTCCAAGTCTAGACATCTGTGTGCTATGTCTCACCACCTCTCAGAATTCATTACATTTCTCCCAAACCAGATGAACCTGGACCTGAGCCATCTGTCCTCCAACCCTTTCCACTTCTATCAATGGCCCCACAATCCTTCCAGTCCAGTAGATCTGCAAATTTGGAGTCTTCTAGAACGCTTTTACCTCCTTTACCCCTATACCTACCTAGTTGTCAAATCTTCCTGCTTTTAGTTCCACAACATCTCTTACATGCATCCAGAAAGGGATGCACAGCTTTCACACTTTCACACACTGTGAAAAGATACACTCCTTTCACACAGCTTCTGCCTTATTTCAGGCACTCATTGCTTCTTATCTGGACTTAATGCCTCTGAACTGATATTCTTGCTTCAAATTCCTCTTCTCTCTAATTACCCTGCAAAGAGGCACCAAACTGATATTCCTGAAACACATACATGACTATGTCACACTCACACTCAAAAATCTTTGTTGACTCCCTAATGCTTCTACTAGGGAGTCTGGCATTAAAGCGTTCTATAATCTGACTCTATTGACTTTCATTCTGACTTTATATTACTCCCTCCAAATACTCTTAATTTCAGTCAAACTTACTAGCAATTTCTAACAATGACATTCCTTCTTATTCCTCCTCCTTCATTTATTGTACATAGTAGCCAATAAATATTTTATTTTAATTGAATCTGTTCATTAATACTTTTAGCTATTAAGACACACTTACTAGAGGCTGAGTCAGTTCCACCACCACCACCCACACCCCATTTTAAATTCTGGTAAAATTTGCATACACAACCAACAGCCTGCTACTTTATAATTTATTCTAATGTTACTAATTCAAACACTCCAATCTTTTGGGAGTGTCAATAATGTTCTCTATGAGGAATGTAGAAATAAGCATGGAGAAGGGTCATAGAAGAGCCAAAAAGAAGGTGGATATAGTTGGAAAAATAAAATCTCTGAGGGAAAGTTTTAGGAACTAGGATTGTTCAAGCTGGTAAAAGTAAAGGTTTTTGCACGATGGGTGGTAATTAAATCATCTCAGTCTTTCCTAAAGAAGAAACAAAATGATGAGTAACTTTCATATGAGGTCTAATGAATAAAACAATAAGAGGTCTTGTGTTGGTTTACCAAAAGAATGTGAACATCTTCACAATTTGAATAAATAGATCATTTAAAAGAAATGCTACTTACAGGGAAAGTGATGAAAATGATGTACTCTCAGGAATGCTTCTGGCCTTCATACTCTCTCTAATAGAAATGTATAAAGTATACTATGAGTTCTTCCACAAGATGGGGAGCTACTTGAGAGTAGAGCTTTTTGACTTTTGTTGTATGCCTAGCACTTAGGACAGTGCCTGCCATATAAAAGGTGACTAGTAAATGTTTTTGACTGACTGAGTTTATACATGTTCAGGCTCCAAAGGTGTTTAATAGACTTAGTTAATATACACATTCAAGAAATAATTCTTTTAAAAATAAGACTGCTATCCTTTTATAAAAAAAACCTTGTGGAATATATGATACAAGATGAACTCAAAATTCATCTAGGCTGTTGACTGGAAGTTGCCTCTGAATCTAGCCCAAAAGATACGAGCATAGACTTCAGAATCTATCTAATAGAATTGCCTCATTTTGAAATGAGTGAACTGAGATCTAAGGGCATTAAATTACTTGCCTACTGTCACACAAGTAGAAAATAGTAAAGGCAGAATTTTAACCCAAGACTTCTTACTCTAAATCCAGGTGAATTGTTTTTTCTTTACACTGTGACAAACTATCTCTCCTCTTTGCAAGGGACTGTCCCAGGTCCTGGGAGTTTTAAGCAGACAAAACACAAAAGAGTTTGATAATTTCTGCTTGTGATCTCAACTATATAGTTCAAAGAAATCTCTGACTTTAGGCAGATTTCTTCACTTCAATGTGTTTGGTATCACATATAAAAGGGAAATAACTACAGGTCTCTCCCACAAATTTAATAAGGTTATTAATAATTCAAAAGGTAACAATGTAAAAAGAGTAATAAACAAAATATATTTGAAGTCTTTAGATAAAAAAAATGATGAATAGCTAATGAGGATTGTGATATGATACAATAGAAGACAATCAGAGGTGTCATGGTCCCTGAGATCCAGGCATGCCTTCAGTTAATACAAAATATCTGGCCAAAGGAATAGTGAAGTTGTGATGTTTGAACTGCATTGTGTGCTTATACAGACCATTCTTAACCTGGAGAAGGTCTGCCTCATTAACCTCAAGATGATGGCAACTGAAGGTGACAGCAGAAAAAAGTAAGTTGGAACAGCTCAAGGAAAGATGACACGAAGTCAGAAGTAAGATGGGATATGACAGGGAAGATCTCTGAGAGGAAGAAACCAAGGATATGGGAGACACAAATGGGAAGTGACAGAAATAAACTGTCTGGGACTGTAAATGAGCTCAGTGGGAAAAGAAGTGGAACATTCATTGGAGTGAGCCCACTGAATTATGGGATTATGCCCCCAGAACTCTTAGCATAGCAATATTGTCTCCTAGCCAACAGAGCAGTTCTAGATTTATTATAGTTCTTACTGCCTTTTTCATCCTGTTCTTGTAGAGGCAGCAAAGTTGATGCTGACTGAAAAATTAACCAACCCTTTCCTCTTCTTGTCTCTTCTTTCTTTAAATTAGTGAGAAAATGTAAATGTTATTTTCTCCCTCTCATTCTGTCACATCACAGCTAGTGATACATTAGGAAGTCCTAGTGAGAAAATTTAATTCGGGATTTTACTCTTCCCTTAGAGGCCGATGGTCTTTTGAAGGTGCTAATGGACTCTTTCCTATTCAAACTGAAACACATTTACTGCTAAATCTTTTTTTACAGAAAGTCTTTAAAATGGAGATATATGGTCATATAAATGTCTCAACTTATTTCCTGTGTTTGAACCTCAGGTGTTTCTTGTTCTTATTTTCTCTAAAGGGTTGTTTAGCAAAATGTATACAGCAGGAGTCTTCTGACACCAATAACTGGACCACAAGCTTTTTACGATTTTGCCCAGCATCTACTTTGTTTCTAGGGACATCCATTTCCCATTTGAATTTAAATTATTTAGCAGTTATATAAAAACAGTGAAAAGTTACCTAGTTAAAAGTTCAGCGTAACTGGAATACCAAGTCTGATACTTACTGAAAGCTAGACAGCAATAGTCATCGTCATTCCATAGCACGCATCATGCAGTCTTGCTTTAAAATCAGTAACCATATAACAATCAAGCCTATTGTATGGAATACATAACTGCTGGTATTAGAATCTCAAGAAGGTGAAGGGGATTCCTTCAAAAAGAAAAGCAAAGAACAAAGTCATTATGCGGCATAGCCTTTGAAACAGGCAATTTTTATTTGGAATGTAACAGTAACAGGTATAGAATAGGATTTGTCAGCATTTAATTTTAATGAATGTCTTGTGGGGAGGGGGATGTTTTTTGAGCAATTCATTCTTCCCCTCCACACCCAACATATATATACACACACAGAGTTGGGGAAAGTAAGAGAAGCAAGGAGATGTTTTTTTCAGTCACATCTAACTCTCTGTGACCTCATTTGGAGATTTCTTGGATGATATGCTGGTGTGCTTTGTTATTTACCTTTTGAGAGATCATTTTACAGATGAATAACTGAGGCAAACAGGATTAAATGACTTGCCCAGGTGAGGTGAGACTAGAACTCAGGAAGATGAATCGTCACTACTTCACACCCAGTATCCTATCTGCTCTATCATCTCACAGCCTCATGAAAAAGTTTGTTTGATTGAATTAGAAGTGGAGCTTGAATTACTTTGGTGAAGATTGGTCAGACCACTAGTATGCCTTAGAAAAGAAAATCTTGTCACCTCTATTTCTTAGTCTAGGAGAAACCAAGCTCTCAAGGAGCTACTTAGAGGATGCTGTGAGCTGAAAGAGAAAAGGGCAAGAATAACCTTGTGAAGATGAACAAGTAGATCTGTGAGAGAAGGTAGACAACAAGAGGAATGGGTGCCAGGATTCTTGGAGAGAGACTATGTGGGCCACTTGGGTATAATATTTGTCAGAATAAAACCTTCCAGAACTACAAAGTATGAAGCAGAATTTCTTTATTTCCTTTCTTTGCTTGGACTCCCTTGTGAGAGCCTAAAGTCTTTTACCTTGGTCTTGGACAAAGTTGTTTCTTAAAGGTTTTCTTACCTTTATTTGTTTTTACATTTATTTCTTTTCTTAGAAGAAAAATGAACAACAGAGAATTGGAAATGTTTTAAAGTTTAACAAGTTTCACAGGTTCACAGTAACAAAAATAGATAAATAATAGATGAATAAATAAATGAAAAATAAATCTCATCACTACATCTCTAGACTGCTAATGTTTTACCTTTCCATAATTAGCTAGGTTTGTCCTCATAAAACAGACTTTGTTACCTGGGCCATACTCAAAGCTTCTCTAATATGGTAGAACTTTTCAGAGCATGTACTCTGTTGGCATCATTAAAAAATAAAACAAAAAAAAAACAAGAAAGGTTTCATCCCTGCCCAAGAATGAGACATTTAAATACAATGAGACATTGTATTTAACAAAGTTTTTTAGATTATAAAACATACAACAGATAATTTTTATTACAATAAACTGACAAACTTTTGAATGAACAAAATTAAGGCAATTGGAATAAGAAGGTAAAGGTCAACTAGGAAAAATTTATATTTGATTATCTATGTTAAGGATATGATAGAGAGCAGAAATATATAAAATCAAAAACTATTACCTCAATAAATAAGTAGTCAAAGGATGTGAACAGCTTTCAAGAAAGTTGTAAATAATAACTATATGGTATTAAAAATAAGAGAAACTAAATTCTAAGCAACTCTTCAGGTTTCAGCTAAACCCATGAGTCCCTATTGGCTACTTATAAAATACTGCATATAACAGTACAGATTTATGATAAATATATGGAATAAACATAAGGAAAGGGTCTTTCCTTAAAAATAGTACTACTAATAAAATTTATTCCAAATCCAAAGCTTGTATTATTTTCAATGGTGAAACCCTGGAAGATTTCCCATTAAGAAGAAGAATGAAGCAAGAATGCTGGCTATCACCAGGTTTTTATTTAAAAATATATTTGAAATGCTAAGGACAAAAAAAGACAATAATTAAAGCAATAAACACTGGAGAATATACAAATTTTCACTATTTGTGAACAGTATAATTGGCTATTTAGAAAACCCTAGAGATTCAACAACAAAAACGATAATAAAGTCTGAGAGGTAGTTTAGCAAAGTAGTAGTAGGATATAAAATAAATACAAAAGCACAATTCATATTCTATTACAAATAGAAATCAGTAAGACAAGATAAATGGGAAATGCCATTTAAAATAACTATAAAACATGAAATGTCTACATTAAAACCTATAATACACTCATAAGACTTTTATAAATATACTACAAAACAGTTGACAGAAATAAAAGAAAACCTGAGAGAAATGCCCATTGTTTAAGTCTGAATTATGCCAATGAAGTAAAAACAATCTATACATTTGATAGCATACCCATTAAAAGCCCAAGGGATGTTTTAATGGTACAAAAACTATTTATTTATTTCGGAACACATTTTTTTATCTCTGAGTTTTATTAAGCAGTTGACCAACTGGGGAAAATGGGTTTCATTATTAGGTGGTATTCTACCCAGTCAATTAATCAAAACACTTATATGCAGCAGCAGACAGAAAAGACAACTATTCATACTAGAGACACTAGGATATCTGTTACAGACCTTTCCATACTGTTTGGATTATATTGGCTTGAATCCAATCATAGAAACACAGGCTGAGGCAAGGACATGAATTTAAGAGAAACCAACAAATCACTTGGTTTAGTCTGGCTTTAACAACTAGACAAGATCTTCCTGGGAAGAAAAAGGAGGTAAAAGCAAACATAAGTATGCTACATGCTTCCCTACTTCAAGCCACAAGAAAAACAAAAGGAAATTAGATTCTATTATGTAAAATTAAGCAAAGTAATAACGAAATGTACATACAATGAAAACGGCAAATAGAAAAATAGCTGAATCTGGATGCTACAGATATTATATTAAAGTAGACAAGTTAATAACAAAGTGTACATACAAGAACAATGACAAGTAGGAAAATAATGGGAAAAAGTAAGAATGAATGACATTTGGCAGGAGCAAGTCTTAAATTGTGTCATAAAGCTGTAGGTGTCAAACCTATCCACAATGTCTTACAATAGAAAAGTTGACCAGAGGAATTGATTAATTAGCAAATTCAAAGAGGAAATCAGTGGTCAACTCCAAGAAATTAAAGAACATCAAACACTAGATGAAGAAATAAGAATAAGTTCAATAAGAATAACTGAAAAAATTAGTTAAACTTTTGATAGAAAATAGGTTTCATGGCCATTTTACATGATTTACCACAGTAAATTCCAAGAGGACAGCAAGCTAACAATAAACCATTAAGAAGATAGAGAATGGAAATTCCTATCTTTCACAACTGAAAGAAGGGAACTTAATAACCATAAAATATTATTTTAAAAAAGACAAAAAAGATTACATACACTGTATAACATCTTTAAAGATTTTTTTCTTTCTTTTTTTTTTTTTACAAATAAAAGCCTTGAGATTAGAGTAAGGAGGGGAAGCATGTGTTGGAAAACAGACTGTATGAAATATATCAGATAGGATTCTAACATGCAAATTCTATGGGGAACAGACACAAAAATATAAAATTAAGAACAAATCCTGAATAGATAGATGATACAAAGAAATAGTTCTGAAAAGAAATTCAGGCTATCAACAATCACTTTAAAGTACCCAGAGAACCTATTAATCAGAGAATGTCAATTAACAATTCACCAAATTTGGTATAAGATTATAGTATAAACAGCAAATGTCACTGGGGAAATAATCAGACTAAGCTGCCAATCATCCAGTGAGCTAGCTAATTTATTGAGCATGCCTACTCCCCAATCCCTTTTGTGGGCAGTTTTCCCAGCAACTCATTGTTCCTTAATCAAGACCATGACTTTCTCTTTCCAAACAATTCACGCCTCCCTCTGAGAGGCATAGCTTTCTTTCTTAAAGCCTAGTGTTCTTTACTAGTTCACAATTTTATTTTTATAGTTATCTTAACTCTGAATTCTTTATTAGACTTGTTTGGGATGAAAAATCCCAAACAAAAATTTAAATAAAAATGTGGAGAACTCTTAGGATAAGAACAGGAGTTTATTCTCTTCCCTGGGAGAAGAGAGTAGTCTTCCCCATGATAGATCATGAGAAAGAGTTAAGGCAATATGAAGGAAGCAGGGTTTTAAACCCTAACACAGTCAAGCTCCCTTCCCTGTCTGTCCTCTCTTCCATTGGCTGAGAGGTGGACTTAAGTCTCAGGGCCAAAATCTGCCCCTATGGCAAGTCACAGGGAAGCCTGCCACTATCTCTCCATGGCTGGGAAATAAGTTTACAAAGAACAAGGATGCTGATTGACAGCAAGGGAAAGGGGGAAGGGTCCCAAAGCAAATAAGGAGGATTGAGCCTCCTCAGTCACTGACTCCTAATAGCCGGGAGGAGGGGCTCACAGAGGTGAGAAATCAGAAAGGGTGAGCTGCTGATTGACAGCAGTAATGGAGGGTGAAGGGCAGTTAACAATCCAAAACTGCCTGAGAAGTTTTCACTCTCCCCAGACAGACTTGAATAGCCCAGTATTGCTCTGTCTCCTTTTCCCAACTGATTTAAATCTACCCTAAGTCCACAGACACAATCTTAACCCAAAATTTCACCTCTAGAGTAAGACATTCTTTCTCTATCCATTTGTAAGCATTAGGTAACATACACACATAACCTGACATTTTTTCTGGCCAACTTGGTTCTGTGGTAGGTAAAGAAAATGTTAAAGAGAACAACATATATCCTGGTCTGAGAATCAGTTTAAAATACCAAACAAACCAGCCAAATAAACAAATAAGCAACCAGCCCCACACCCCCACCAAAAAAAAAAAAGGAAAAAAACCATTCCCTCTCCTGTTTACTCAAAGACTTGGCTACAAAAGCCAGAATATCTTCTATTTTCTAGCATAATCATTTCCCCCATCCCTTTATTGGGCAGCTAGGCATGCTAACTAGCTTTTGTTTTTAGTGTTACTTTCAATTTAGATATTATTTACCTTTAGAACTGTGAAATGGAGTTAATCATTAGAAATGTTAAGAGGGGTGTGTGTGTGTGTGTGTGTGTGTGTGTGTATGTGTGTGTGTATGCATATATCTATGTATCAATTAAAATAGGGAGATGATGAGAGAGGATTCCTTGCATACCCTGTGTAGGTGAAAAGTTTAATCAGAAGAAGCTGATCTGGTTACTTGGAATTATTAAAACAATGGGGAAAATGATACTAAATTATGCAAGCCATATGAATTTAGTATTCACAGAAATGCAACTGCTCATACATTCATCTATGATCTCATTGATTTGGAGGTTCCCTCAAACAATGAAGGCCATAGCCCATCAATGCTGTCCAATCCTGTGAGATTATCATTCATATCTTCCTGAAAGTTTGCCACAGGCATCTACCCAACATCCATAGGACTTCCTTACTGCCTCCCAAATTTGAGACTAAATTTGTAGCACTAGCCATAAACCTGTTGCAGCCTGTTCACACCTAAATACAATGACCATGCATCTTTTGATTGCCCTCATTGGTATGATTTCTGAGGCAGTAGCTTTCCAGTTCTCACTGTCATACAGCATTACTGTTATAACTTTTGAATTGAAAAGATGGTCTTTTTCTACTTTAGGAAGGTATAAAGTAGTTCTGTCTTCTCTAAAAGAGCCAAAGAAAGCCTATGCAAAAGCTTTACGCAAAGGAAAGATGATAACACCCACTTTTCACTAAGGAAGAATGCAAGGGAAAGCCTATAGCTAAGCAAAATGCCTCAGAGATGATGGGTCCAGCAGTGCAGTAGCTGACAGTGATTATAAAACCAACAGGGTGCAGGCCCATCTGGTGGATATTTTTCCTTTATCCAATTAATGTTTAAAAGATAAGTGACTATGAGGAGTGGTAGGATGCCATTATTGGAAGAACATATCAATGGCCTTCCGTTGTTAGATGTATGAATTTTAGTTCTGAACATGTGCCTCGGCCGAGTGTTCCCTGTTTGTGTCGTTCTCTACCCATGTGCCATAAACAAACATATGTCCTACATTTGTACCTCACTGTGTGATCCCTACATGAATTCTCTCCTGCTGATGCTGTGTATATTTGTGAGAGAGTATAGCCCAGATTTATGGAAGAAATATCTTATTGCTACTTTTCTCATTATTCAATTTCATTAAACTCCTTTCTTCTGAATGAAATGTTCTTTGGCTAAATGTAAAAGGTAAACATTGGTGGGTGTTTGTGAGCTACGGTTTTAGGAAACATAGACCTAAAGAATACATTGAACCTGTAATAGCTGTTCCCTAGGAGATTTGCTCTGAGAGTTTGGAGTAGGTGACTCCAGGTGCTATACACATAATTACTAAAACTATAAAATTAAAGAAAATAGTAGATGGCAGCAAAACCTACATAAAAACTTTGGGCATATTTTCCTTTAATAGCTAATTAACAAAATATGAATAAATATCACATAATTTTCAGTCATTCTTTCATATTCTTTGGAAAGATGTTTCAGTGACTGGGGAATTTGAGTGTGCTTGCATTGTATTTCTTAATGATGTCAAAATAAAATGTGTCAATTAAAATGGGAGGGGCATGAATCAAGCCCATTTCAGTACTTGGAAAGAGAAGGTTGGTTTGACATTAAAAATCCAGTGCCTTCCAACTTTTTTTTAAAGAAAATATTCATTGCATTTAGGTATATAGTAGTCTACAAGTCTTTGACCGCTTTCATTTCTTAAACAAGAATATTTTCTAACACACATTTTCATCATTCTCCCACGTGCCTCTCTTTTCATTGATGTGACTGAGCATGAAAGTATATGTTGATTTGTTTGGGGTGATCTTGTCGTGTTCTTAGTAGAACTTCCCTACATCAATTTTTCCAAATATTTGGGGACACAAACAAAAGTTTGATTTAGGTTGTGTCTTTTGCTTATGGTTATCATGATCACTACAGCAAGATATGATGAGGTGCTCAGGAAATTACATTTCCTTTTACCATGGACTCAAAATGAAATACATTCTTTTTTTCTCCTCTTTAAGAAGATAGTGAAAACTATAACTGATCAGCATGCTTCAGTGACTTTGTATCCAGCCACATAGGCCAAGATACTCTTTCATTTGACTGTAACTTCTATATGCTTTCAGGATTTATGTATCTTGATACTATCAATGTAGTTTGACACATTTCTTTCAATAATATGTAAACTTTATCATTGAACACAGATTTTGCATTTAAAATATAAGCAGAGAAGGTTACAAATTGTAAGATTTTTGGTACCCTCCTGGAATCATGAAATCATAGAACCATAAATTGATTTTTAAAAATAATAAATCTTATATATCAACCAAGATAAGTTAGGAGGTGGCAAGAAAAACTCAAGCTTTCTTCAAAGACAACTAGATGGCACAAAGAATAGAACTCTCTGGGCATGGAGTCAACAGGATCTAAAAATCAAATTTGATGTCTGACACTTATTGTGTGACCCTGGCAAGGGTGCTTAACTTTTGTCTGCCTTAGTTTCCTCAATTTTCAAATGAAAATAAATAATAGCATCTATCTCCCAGCATTATTGTGAGGATCCAAAGAAATAAGAATTATAAATCACTTTGCATAATACCTGGTCTCTCTCTCTCTCTCTCTCTCTCTCTCTCTCTCTCTCTCTCTCTCTCTCCCTCCCTCCATCTATCTATCTATCTATCTATCTATCTATCTATCTATCTATCTGTATCTCTATCTCTATCCCTATAGTAGGTAAACTTAGTACCTATATAGTAATACTATATAATAGGTGCTTCCCCTTCCCCCAACTAGGTTCTGCTAACACATGCCAAAGTAATGAAAGAGCATGATGATGTGATTTGCTATCTCATGACAAAATAGTTCCCCTCATACTGAGCAGAAGTACTATGGCAACAACATCTCATCAGTAGGGTAAAACTAATTTGTCTCATGATGGTCTAAGCCCAACTTGTATTTCCTATTAATGGGTAAACAATCCAACTCTTGGTGAATTCTTCTTCAAAGTGATAGGAAGAGTCAACAATGAAGGATCAAAAAGTGATGTTGATGTGAATATGTGGCAGACACATATACACTCACACAAAGAAAAAGAAAAAAGAAATGTAGAGAATGGAAGAAATACTGCACAGTCAAATATGTACACATATCCTGGTTTTCCAAAAATGGGAAGCTCAGATTACTAAACAAGAATCTTGATATCAAGAAAGAAAAAAAAAACTTCCTTACAATGAGAGTGGTCCAAAGATGGAATGAGCTACCTGTAGAGATAGGAGGTTCTCATTCCTTGGAGGATGTCAAGCAGAGTCTCAGTGATGACTGTTGATTATGTATTAGTAAAGATTCTTTTTCTATGGATTGTACAAGATGTTCCCAATATCCTTTCCAAATTTCCCAATTTTTGATTGGAGCACTCTTGGAATATTTGGAACAGATTATTCTCTTACTTAAGCAACATGCTTCTTCAAAAAACCTTTCTAAGATTTCTTGGCTAGGCAACAGCTGTTTAAGCAAAACAAAGTGATTTACCTGCCTTATTATGGATGTACCTGGTACTCAAATGTTTTTAACTTCTAAAATTAGATTTCCTTATTCTGAGAAATGTTCCCTGTAATTTTGCACTTATTTTGTAATCACTGTACTCAGAACATTATTGTTGATATGTCAATTAATGGTCATTCCTATAGGAATTTAATTAAAGCAAACAAATGTATAATTAAAATTTGAAATAGCATATTGTGTCATTGTTCATTTGTGTCTGACACTTTTTGACCCCATCAACCATATCATAACAATGCTGTCCATTTTAATTTTTTTTCTTTTCTGAAAAAATACCAGAGTGCTTTCTCATTTTGCTTCTTCAGTAGATTAAGGCAGAGATTAAGTGTCTTGTCCAGGGTCACACAGCTAGTAAGTGTGATGCTGGATTTGAACTTCTCACCCCAGACCAAGAGAGCTCAATCTACTGAGCCACCTAGCTGTGTCACCTAGCTGTACACCTAAAGCTCCTTTGATCCATTGCTCTCAAAGAAAAGCAGTTAAGCAAAACTGCACATTTTTCATATGTGCCACAAACAGCATCAACATTTTAGTTAGCACTTAAAAATGCTTATAGTCATAGCAAAGGGTTTAAGGAACTTAGATAAGTCACAGAACAATTCAGGAAAGGGCCCGGCTTCTAACTGGAAACACTCTTAACATGAGGGGAAGACAATGCTATGTTTCTTATTCTTATAAGGAAATGTATACAATTATTTTTATAAACATTCCCCTAAGACATAGTATTTTACTTCTCTCAATTAAATTCATTTAAATGTTTCTTAATTTAATATTTATATCTTTTTGAGGATTTAAGAAAATTTGCTGTGCTTCAACAGTCATTTGTTAAGTGCCTACCACAGACAACATACATACAAGTTGCATGAGGGTTATAAAGGAAGAAAAGTAGAAGACTCCTTAAATTTGTTTTTCCCAGAAAATATGAATCATTTTGCTTAGGAAAATTTTCTAATTTAAGCTTTCAAGAATGTTTTAATAATATGCATATCCATTTCTTACTTCCAAAGCAGGTATCCCCTCTTCCTTCTTTATCCTTCCTTCCCTCTCTCCTTCCTTCCCTTTTCCTCCTTCCTTCCTTCCTTCCTTCCTTCCTTCCTTTTCTTCCTTCTCCTGAGAAGGAAACTACCTCTGCAAATTAAGATACAGACTTGCTCTATAATTTATAATCTTGGTGAGATGCCTGGAGCACTAAGTGGTTAAATATCTTTCCCTTGGTCACACAGCAGTTTGTATTTGAGGCCTGACTTGAATTAAGGTCTTCTTAACTTGAATGCCACCTTTCTATCAATTACACTATGGGACTCCTAAAACATATGAAGAAAATGAAAGTTCCTCACCTAAAGAATAATGCTGCTTGAAAATATATGTATGTAAAGAAACAAACAAGCAAACAAACTTTTTTTCCAGGAAGCAAGAAAGGCAATAGGTGGAGAATTTTTGCAATCAAGACTTTGCTAGTTCTTGTATACAGTGGAGAAAATACCTGAACCAAGTATTATATCTATAATTCTGACTGATAGCCAGCTTACTACATTTAAAGCCATGTATTGACAAATTGAAGGGTGTCCAGAAAGGGGCAATCAAGTTGATTAAAGTCCTTGAGTTTGTGCCATGCAAGGTTATGATGATTAGGTTGGTGAAGCATTTAAACAACTTCCATTTGGAATGTATTCTATATACCTTCTGCCTGGCCTCAAAGGGCATGAGTAGGAACAAGAGCAGAGTTATTTGAAAGACTGGTATAGGCTCAATGTAAGCAATAATTTTCTAATAATTACAGTTATTCATAAAAGGTACTTTAAGAGAGAGTAAATTCATTCTAATTGGAGGTCTTCAAGGAAAGGTTGCATCCGCATTTTTTGGAAATGTTATCAAGAGAATTTCTATGTAGGTATTGATTATTTGTGATGACTTCTAAGGTTCTTTCTCTGCAAAGATAATGTGACTGTGCAGCTTAGCCACTGGAAATATTGAAATTTAAAGTTCAGTTGAACTTTACTTAGTTATGCTATGAAGGAATGAGTTTCTTGAAAATAAGAGCTTATTTCCCAAGCACAATAATATTCTAATACTGATAAAATCTCATTTGAAATAGCAGTTATTTAAAACTAAAAAAATCCTGAATATTTTTCATATTATGTAATTAATTTATTCATTATTAGTACCATAATGCTGATATTTATGAGATAAAATATTAATATTAGCTATAATGGGAAGAAAATAATATTAGTGTTTTGTTTTATTACTTTAGTAGCCCCCAAACCCCATTTTTTTACATTAAAGTTTTGCTGTTTCTCCCTGATACTGGAAACCAGAGTATCTCCTTTCAGGGTGTAACCTAGGAGATGAGACAAATCAAGTAAAGAAATATCTGATTATTCCCCAGGAGGGGTGTTTATCTATGTTCTTCACATGTGCTATTCTTGTCAAAGAAAAAAAAATGTTTTATACTGTAAAACAAATCCAATCAAGCCCCTTGACACACTTCATGAAAAGATAGCAACTAACAGCTTTTTGTGTCTGAAGTTCTTTTGTCTCCATATTCACGTTAACATTCTTAAATAGCAAAGTGAAATTAAATACATTTATTAGACTTGAATTACATGCTATGTAGAGTGCTAAAACTGGGGCTACATAGGCAAAAAATAAAACAGTCTGTACCCTCCCAGAACCTGTAGTCCATTGGAAGTAACAGGTGAAGAGAGGAGAAAATACAAAATAATT
Organism: Pseudocheirus occidentalis; assembly: GCA_028646575.1. Classification (NCBI taxonomy): domain Eukaryota; kingdom Metazoa; phylum Chordata; class Mammalia; order Diprotodontia; family Pseudocheiridae; genus Pseudocheirus; species Pseudocheirus occidentalis. The sequence continues at coordinate 55,826,157 of CM053600.1, forward strand.
GGGGAGGGCAGCACCAACATCTGAGAAACAGGAAAGGCCTCTTGTGGGAGGCGACACATGAGCTAAATCCTAAAGTATTTTCTAAGAGGTGAAGGTGAGAAGAGAGCATTACAAATAGAGGGAACAAAGTAGGTAAAAGTATGGTGGCAGGTGCTGGAATATATGGATAAAATACGTACTTGGGTTTGGAATGTAGAAAATGTGAAGGGAAAAAAAATGTGAAATCAGTCTGGGAAGATCAGTTGGAGCCAGATTGTGAAGACTTGAAAATCAAACAGAAGAATTTGAATTTTATCTTAGAGGCAGGGAACCAGTGAAGTTTCATAGGCAGGGAAGTGATATGATCAAGGACAAATGATTGTCAAGTGACATATGATCAAGGACAAATCAAGGACAAAGTGATATGACTTAAGGACAAATAATATAAGTATATTTTCTTATTCAATTTTGTCCAAATTTCTAAGTTTGAATATCTACATCATAAACAAATGGAGTATTTGAAGTGCCATTTATTATGGTATCAAATAGATTCGAGGGAGGAGGGAAAGCAAAGTTTCAGATATGAACTTCATGTCTAATAAATTATTATTGAAAAGTCTGGATGGTTTTATATGTTTTACATATGCATAAATCAGAAAGAAAAGGAAGCTTTAGCACATTTTTTCTGCTCCCCCAGTTTCACCTTTACTTTTCCCATTAAGAACATTTATTGTACACAGATGCATATTGACCAGACTGAATATAACAAAAATTTTCTTGTATTTTCCTTTTTATCAAGGATAGCTACAGTATGTTTCTAGATTTTGTGTGTATGTGTGGAAGGCCAGTATGTATATGAATTAGTGCCGTCAAATTTCCAGGTGAGGAAACTCCTTTTTACCAATTAAGATTGGCCTCTTCTCTACACCTTACAGTCATAAGGGTGTTGGCTAGTGCCCTAAGAGATCAAGTCACAAAGGGTCACAAAGTCAGCATGTGTTGGAATTTGAACCCAGGTCTCTCTGTTCTCTATCTTGATGCCTCTTGTCAATCTGTCTCTCTCCCTCCTTCTTCTTTGTATCATCAGGATTTGTTGAGTTGAAGTGAAAATGAGAAAGAGGGGTACTCAGTCTCCTGGTCCCCACCCTTGGAATTCAGACATTTCTGGTCTATTCTAAGCATTCTCTTCAAGTTCTCTCCTGGCATGACTGCCCAATGGAATCCCTATAGAAAGATTTCTATGACTGTGCATTTGCAGGGAAGAGGGAAAAGGAACTGAAAATTGGGCCACTATTCTATCCTCTGCCCAGACAGCAGTAGTGATTAGCTCACTTTAACCTAGTTTGTAATGTTACTTAAAATTAATAAATCAATATTATTCTCGTTCATATCACTCCTGAGCCTCAAGTCAATATCTAGATTTACTGATGACTCACTTATTGCTATATACTCAGATCAGTCACTGTTCTCTCTTGAAAATCCCTTTTCACAAATAATGAAACTCACAAATCAAAATTAGTCTAATCATATTTTATCTAGAGTAAGCCCATGTTAAAATACTAATTAAATCAGGAATTATGAACAAACTTAAAAAGGGAAAGACTTTGAAGTTAATGCCTGAAGTCTCAGGCAGGAAGGGAAGAGAGGAAACAGAGGCAATTGCCATTTTCACCAGATTCCCCAGTGATAAAAGGTTTTTTTTTTTAATTGCTGTTCAATCATGTCTGACTCTTCATGACCCCCATTTGGGGTTCTCTTGGCAAAGATACTGTAGTCATTTGCCATTTCTATCTCTAGCTCATTTTATAGATGATGAACTGAAACAAAAAGGGTTAACTGACATGCCCAGGTCACACAGCTAAGTTAAAGTAATAAATAAAAATAAAAGTTATACATACAACAAACTATTCCAGCAACCCTGATTATTCTGTTCCCAACAGGTAGAGAAATCGTGAGATATATACCAGATTCCCTATTTCTGATACCTTCTGTCTTTCTTGACATATATTCCTAACCAGGGCACTGACCTTCTTTCTATTCAACACATTATCTTTCAATTCCATTTATTTTCGCTGATGGTCTCCCATGCCTGGAATTCTCCAGCTTATTGACTTTCTTTGAGTCTCAGGTTCAATCTACCTGAAAGGGACCTTTCCCAATTCTGTTCAATGCATTCCTTCTGAAATTACCTCCAGTTTACCCTGTGTTTATCCTGAATGTGCATCCTTATTTGCAAAGAACCCCTTCAGTAGAGGGACTATTTTCATCTTTCTTTGTATCTCCAGGGTTTAGCACAGTGCCTGGCGCATAATAAGTACTTAATGACTTGAGCTTCCTAAACTACTTCCTGGTTCTTGATTCAAATTATAGAGTCTGAATGCAGATTGAAGTACGCTATTTGTTCCCTCTCTCTCTGTCTCTGTCTCTCTGTCTCTCTATGTCACTCTCTCTCTCTCTCATTTCTTCTTTCTCATGGTTCCTCCCATTGGTTCTAATTCTTCTTTACAACATGACCAGTGCGGAAATATATTTAATATGAATGTGTATATAGAGACTATATGAGATTGCACTCTTTCTTGGGGAGGGGGAATGGGAAGAAGTGGAAGAAAATTTAAAACTCAAAAGCTTGTGGAACTGAATGTTGTAAATTTAAAATGAGTAAGTATTTTTTATGAAAAGGGGAAAAAGATTTTCAGTATCTCTTCCATCTATAGATAATGCAAAAACAAAGACCTTCTTCCTTTCACCAGAACTTCATCCCCTTATTTTGATATCTCCAAGAGATGTCATGGTTTATATTTATTTTCCCTCAAGGTTAGGAATTTTGAAGTCCCTTACAAAGTCATTTGTGGTACACTTAATATCTAGAATTGTATATAATAGTATTGAAATGAACAATAGCAATTAACAGGACAAGGATGATTAATTCAGCATCCCAGGTAATTATCCCAGTTGTCATTCACAGAAAATATGCATTAGCAATATGTGCAATAAACATAGTACATGTATAGCCTAACTTGACAGGCTACACTAGTGACTCAATGTCCAATGTAGTATTGTAATAGCAAGCAAAGTAGTACTTTGCTGCTTGTTTCAACTATTCAGGTGCCTTTGAGCCTTACCTTAGATCAAGTACTTGTTGGTAACAGTATATATTGTATTACCCTTAATAGACCTAAGGAAGTTTGGAGACTTTCCCTGCCCTGTATAAGCCAAACATCATCACATGGAGCTCACATGGAGCCCACAGTGGTAGGAACTTGCTGAAAGAACAGAACAGGAAGGGCAGAGCAGGAGAGGTAGAACAGGAGGAATAGAGCAGAGAAAAGCTCAAGCACAAGCTGGGACCAAACAGAACTGAGAGGGAGAATACTTGTGATGTTGGCACTCTGTAGCACTCTGCTGGTCTGTCAGTCAAAAGTACCCTGTCTGTTGTTTTTAGACAGAAGTCCTGAAAGAGGACTTTACTGCTATTACAGAAGCCCTGGGATTTTACTGTTGATTTGTGTTTGATTTCTCAGACAGAAGCTTTATCTGTTGAGTTGTGTTACTTCGTCAGACAGAAAGTGAATTGAGATGATAGTGCCAGCAATGTGTGGAAATATTATTGTAGCTTCAGTTAAACTTTGTCTTCCCAGAAACAGAAACTTCAAAGAACTTGTCATGGAGCCGTAAGCTTAAGTATAGAACCAGAGCAGAGAGCTGTCTGTATGTGAATCCAGGCAAGAGGTGTGAGCAGTCAGCCCATGGAAGACAAGCTGTAGGGTTTGGAAGCCAGCTACTAATTAACATGAAAGAAGACTTGACTTGGGTACTCTATATTGACTGATGAGATTATGACTTGCTGAATGATGTGCTTTTTTTAAGACTATGCAGCCACCTTAGTATTAAGTTGCTTTGTTATATTGTTGTGAATGTTGTTCTTTAGTTTCTCAAATATTTTGCTTTAGATTATTGCTGAATAAAGAGCTCACTATATTATGTGCTTAGATCATTAAATTTATTCACAGCAGAATATTATGCACTTAGATGCGTTAAGTTATTCATGAATAGAGGTGATTCTGTTTGGCCTAACAAGGACATAATGTCACAGCTGTACATGAATATCCACAGAACACAAGCAAATATACCCAACACTAAGCAAAACTACAGTGATACAGTAGGTCTATAAAATAGCACAATATGCACAAATAGCAAAATGTGCACAAGAGCAAAATTATGCATTGTTAGCAGACTAATACAGTTGTAATACATGCATGATACACAAAAGCAAATAAAACAACAGAATATTCAAAATATGCAGTAATAAACATATTCATCAGAGAACATATGAGATTAAAAGCAGGCATATGTGACACTGGATAAATATTAGCCTCCTTGGGACCTACTTACTAGATTTCTATAGCTAAACTAGTGGATGCTATGAACAGATCACAATTCTCACATCTATAATCCTGCATTTCTAAAATTACATTTATTGAAGGCCTGGGCCATGAAGCACTATCATGAAATGTGTCTGTATGCTAGAAGTCTCTTCAGCTGAGGTACTAGGTAGAAAAGTTTCTGAATTTTGTTTCAGTTCTGTCCCATTTTTAAAAAATCATTTGTTAGGTTTTAGACCATAAAATCTCTTACTTTAAATACTGTTTCTGAGAGAATTCTGTGAAGATGGAAGAGTAGGCCAGAAAATTCCAGACTCAAGATTTTGCCCCACAAAAGAGATAAAATAATGTCTCAGAATAAACATAGAGCAGTAAAAATGCATAAGAGTAGAGGCACAACAGGAGTTCTACTAGGACACACAGAGAAGATCTGAAGAAAAAGCCCAGGATGAGATTTTTGTCCCTGTGAAGAGTAAATACCTCCTAGTTAGGGACCACTTATACAAATGGTAAATTCTGGGGATCATTGGCTTGGGAGGCTGCCTCAGCACCAGCCATAGTAACTTTTGTCCCCAGGAAAGTGAGGGGAGTAAGGGTCTGGAGCCAGGGAAGATCAAAGGAACCTTTCCTGACAACAAACACTAGACCCAGTCATGCTTTGGAGATGTGGCCAGGAGCAAGAAAGAACCAGCATATACCCAGTGAGTGCAGACACAGTGAGACAGTGACACTGTTTGTGGGCACTTGCAGGAGGCTGGAGGTCTTGGTTTCAGTGCCAGGTCAGAAGTGAGAACTGATGGAAGATCTGAGGCCAGAGGCACCATCTCTCATACTCCAGGACTAGAGGTGATTACAAAAACTAAGCTGTTACAATTTTTAAAAAATGAACAGGCAAAGGAGAAAGAATTCAACTGTAGAGAATTACCATTGGAATAAAGAAGACCAGGGTTCATCTTAAGAGGAAGATACTGAAGAAATGAAACCCTTTTCTATGATAAAGAATAAAGTTTAATCATCACCTGCCCCAAAAGAATGAATAGAACTGTAAAAAAAAATACTTTAAAAATCAAGATTGAGCAAAAACAAACAAAAAATCCAAGAAAAACAAGAAGATAATGAAAAGAAAGTCAACCAATTAGAAAAGGAGATACAGATTCTTTTTTTTCCCCCAAAGCCATTCTGAATATTTATTCTTTAGAAATTCACAATATTGACATAATGGATTGTGGCCCAATGGATAAACTGATATGCTGAGTTTATGCAGCAGGCTTCTATTCAGCTGCAGGCTTCTTTTCCATAGGCTTCTTTGCTGCTGAAGGGTTCTTTTCCCCAAGCTTCTTTTCCTGCTGTTTTCTTCTGCCCTGGAACTTTCTTTGCTCCTGTACCCTTCTAATTACCTAAAAGCTTCTTCTTCTTCTCCTTCTTCTTTTTCTTTTCCTTCTTCTTCTTCTTCTTCTTCTT
>CM053600.1:55832478-55857376 GCA_028646575.1 Pseudocheirus occidentalis
ATGTACATTTGTATTCCCTTCACTTATCCTCATACTAACAAAAGTTTCATAAGTTACTATTATTGTTTTTCCATATTGGCATGTAAATAGTTCAACTTTGATAAGTTTCTTATGATTTCTTTCCTATATTTACCTTCTCATGCTTCTTGTGTTTGTCAAATTTTCTGTTCGGTTCTGTTTTTTTCAGCAAGAATGCTTGAAAGTCCTCCACCTCATTGAACGACCCCATTTTCCCCTGCAACATTATACTCAATATTGCTGGGTAGGTGATTCTTGGTTTTGATCCTAGCTCCCTTGATATCCGGAATATCATATTCCAGGCCCTTCAGTCCCTCAGTGTAGAAGCTGCCAGATCCTGGGTTATCCTAATTGTGTTTCCACAGTATTCAAATGGTTTTCTCTTGGCAGCCTGCAATATTTTCTCCTTGATGAGGGGTTTCTGGAAACTGGCTATAACATTTCTAGGAATTTTCTTTTGGGGATCTTTTTCAAGAGGTGATAGGTGAATTCTTTCAAGTTCTATTTTGCCCTCTGATTCTAAAATATCAGGGCAATTTTCCTTGAGAATTTCTTGAAGGATGCTTTTCAAGTTCTGTTTCTGGTCATGGCTTTTAGGTAAACCAATAATTTTCAAATTGTCTCTCCTGGATCTATTTTCCAGGTCAGTGGGTTTTTCAAGAAGATATTTCACATTGCCTTCTATTTTTTCATTTTTTTAACTGTTTAATAGTATCTTGGTTTCTCATAAAGTCATTTTCTTCCACTTGTTCCACCCTAATTCTGAACAAATTATTTTCTTCAGAAGGCTTTTGAGATTCTTTTTCCATCTGGCAAATTCAAATGTTTAAAGCATTCTTCTTCTCATTGGCTTTTTGGGCCTCTTTTGCCATTTGAGTTCATCTGTTTTTTTAAGGTGTTATTATTCTCTTCTGTCAGTTTGTTGACTCTTTCTTGCATCATTCTCATTTCTCTTCCCAATTTTTCCTCCACTATTCTTTTTTGGTTTTCAAAGTCCTTTTTAAGTCAATCTGTGGCTTGTAAGCAATCTTCATGTTTCTTGGAAGCATTTGGTGTGGGAGTTCTGACTGTGTTGTTTTCCACCCGTTCCATACTTTGATCCTTTTTGTCCCCAAAAAAGGATTATTGTGTTTTATTGCTGTTCTTATTTTGCTTCCTTTTCCTCATGTTGGCCAGTCAATTAATTGCTTGATTTTTCAGCTCTGTGGAACTCTGCTTCCATGGGAGAAAGCTCTGTCCCAAATCGCTGGGGTTTTCACAGTTGCTGGAGGTTTTAGGGGGGTGCTTCAGCCCCTACCATCTTTGGCTTGCTGAAACCGCACCCCAGGACCACCACCCAAAACCATGATCCAGATCCAGGCCGCTAAACCCAAGAGTCCTTGGTCTTTGATGAATTGCTGTGGCCCCCCTGTGGTTCCACAGGCCAGGAGCTGTGAAGCAGCTGGGTTGGGCTGCTTTCTTGCCCTTTGGGCAGGTCAGCCTGACTGCTTTTTCTTCCCCAAAAATTTAGCTTGAATTCCACAGACCTTTCTCTTAGCTTTGTTTCACCTGGCTTTATAAATGTGGAGATTGCTCCAGGTGCTGCTGATCCACTCCACTGAAGACTCCAGCTGTGGCTTCTCCAGACTGCCCTGAGCCCAGGCTGTGTTTTCGGGCTGGGCTGGCTTTGGTTCCCAGAATGCTGTGGTGAGCCCCACCTGTTGAGCTGCCTTCAGCCAGAGATATGTTTTCTCTATTTTTGTGAGTTTTGAACTCTAAAATTTGTTTAGAGTTGTATTTTCTGGGTATTTAAGGAGACTGTGTGGGATCTGGGAAACTTTGCTGCTTCTACTCTGCCATCTTGGCTCTGCCCCCAAATTGTTGCAGTTTAAACCCAGGGATGTCAAATACTGGTGAGGTGGGGGCTCTACTCGCCCAAAAACTGTTGCAGCTTCATGATGTGTTGTGGTGGAAGCATCTCAAAGAATTCAGAGTCAGACCACCTCTAATCCAAGTATAGGATTTATTGACATTGATGCCTCTCATTAAGTGGGCTAAATTTCAAGAGGAACCAGGAGCTTTAGAGAAAGCAAGAGCGATTTTATTAAGGTAAAGATACAATTACATAAGAGAAATTTACATAATATAAAATGAATATCATTCATATTAAAAAGGCAGGAGGAGTTTGTTAAAGGATTAGGTAATGGAGGAAGGCTCCCATCCATGGTTCTGTGGTTAAACATTCTGGGCATTCTGCCCTCCAATTGGGTAGCTACTGTGGTCCTCTCTTGGGCTAGATAGATGATGTGATTATGATTGAACACAAGAGCCACACCTGTTTCTGTGTGAATGGGTCTAGGGGCAGCGACCAGGTAGAGGCAATAGCTAGGATTCCATCACATGGACACACCTGCTGTTTCTGTGAGAATTAAGAGTTCAGGGACACACCTGTTGTTCCAGTGAGCAGTGAAGCATATACAAAGAAGTTAGGACATTTGAGGGGTGGGGTGGGACTAGGTAGGTACAGTGGGCCTCCTGTTCAATGGGGCCAGGCCCATAATGAAGTTAGAATATTGAGCCTGGGGGCAGCTTTATAAGGATTCCATCAGAATCAATATGTTAACCTCTTCCTCCACCTGTTAGGCTAGAGTGTTTTTATTTTATTTTTTATTTTTTGGAGGGGGAAGGTAAGACAATTGAGAGTAAATGACTTGCCCAAGGTCACATAGAGTAGGTTGGTTTTTTTAAAGTTGTTGAAAACATCTTTGAGATTTAATTGGCTGAGAGCATTAAGGATCAAGCTGCTGACATCACTTTCTCATGATTTCAGTACATAGCCATGAGGAACGTAAGATGTTTTCTGATAAAGAGGAGAGAAAGTGAAATCATAGAAAGGGTTATGACTTGAAAAATGTGCAGATGGTGGAGAGGATGCTGGGAAGTTGGCCAAGGAGTTCAGATAATTCTAAGCACTCAAAATTGTCCCCCACTGAGATAAAATAGTGTGTCAGGGTGAATATTGAACAAATGAATAGGGACAGAACAGGGAATGATACACATATAGCTAAAAGAGTATAAAAGTCTTCTAAATTAAGGGAAAAAAATAAGCAATCAGGGAGGGGGGAAAGATAAGAGAGGGATCTCTAGAGAGGAGTTTGAAGGAATAGATTAAAGGGGGAGAGGTATAAAAGGGTGTTTAGATTAATTGGAATGGGAGGATAAGGGAGGAGTCCTTGGATGGGGGGGTTAGGTTAAGTAATAGGAAGGCAAGGTATGGGGTAGTAGAGGAGTAAGGAGGGATAGGAAATAAGAGATAAATGAAACACAGAAACAAAGAACAGAAGCAGAATTAGTTAAGGAAAATATATGTCTATAGATGTATATCTATATATGTATGTACATATGCAGATATGTGTATATGTGTATGTATATCTCTAAATATATACCTGATCAATTGTAGCCTTGGTGGGGGGTAGACGGAGCAAGGGGGGAAAAAGAACAAAGTAAAAAGTACACAGCAGAAAACAAAAGAAAACTAACAAAGAAGCAAAGAAAAGATGGACAGCTCTCAACACAACACGTAGTGCTTATTATATAGTCTTTCTTAAAATAGAAATTTATTGCCATATATTTTGAATCCTCTCTTATGTTCTGTTGTGCATATGACATGCTTTTATCTTTTCTTATTAGATATTCAAGTTTCAATATTTATCTTTATAATGTTTCTTTTTTCTTTTCTTATTGTGTATTTAAGTTTAAGTAATTAAAAAAAAAACAAGAACAGATGGTGGAGGGATTAGAAGTTTCAGTGAGGGCAGAAAATAAGTTTGGGAGAGGTGAGGTATAGAGGTTAGTGAAAAACAATGGTCACTCAGGCAAGGGAGCTTTTTTTGACTAAATGACCTCAAAGTCTGTATCAGCAATGCAGCATTCACAAAGTCTACAGTAACTATAAGTATGCTGATATGGTTATTAATCACAAAATGTAACAGGCTCTCTACATGAGAAATATAGTCAGAGCATTTATTCAAGTACCAGAAGACTGAGTCCCAAAACCAACACAGTAGTTATGAAATTGGCACAGTCAAAGCCAACACAGTAGTTATGAAATTGGCACATGTAGTTAAAGTAGTAAATACCCACCTTCTCAAGCCTTCAAAACATGACAGGCAACCTCAGGCAAAGGTCTTCCTCACTCACGGAAACTGCTCAGAGTCCAGGCAGCCTTGTGCCCAGAAGCTCCAGCCCCTTGGCAGCAGTTCTCCTCCCTGGCAGTCCTCAGCAAGAGTCCTTAGCAGAGATTCTGACTGGCTCAAAGAAAAAGGAGTTGGCACCACTGCTGCTGCCACTGCTTCCAGTCACCAGCACCAAGGGTGGCTTGGTTCTGGCGTTCTCTTGCTCCACCCCTTCCTGCTACATCAGCAAGTTCAAGGGGCATGGAAGATCTTTAAATCTAAGTATCATTACAATGTCTCTTCATTGCTTACTCTCATTGGATAGCCTTCTTCTGCAATAGCTAAATGAATCTCTTTTTTTATGTTGAATGACCAACAGGTTTCTCATTACCTTCCAATATTGAACTTAAATATGAACCAGGGGACTTCCTTGAGTCAAACCTCATCTAGAACAATTGGTACGGTCAGCAGGATTGGTAAAGATGATCACACTGAAATTAGAGATGCATGGTATGAAGAAAGGTGATTCCAGATTGACCTTTGTGCTTCTGGGAGTGTTTTAAAGATATTTCTAGAATTTAACATTGTTTACCATGAGGCATCCCACTACCACCACCCCTGAGAAATTAAAGAAGAAACTGCCATCATTGAGCAAGGAAATACTGATGTGAATAAACTCCTTGTCCGCTGACTGAATCCCACCCCCTACTCCCTTGCCTGGAACTCTCTCCCAACTCATCTTTGCTTACTGACTTCCTTCAGATCTCAGCTAAAATCATATGTTCCAAAAGAGTCCTTTCCCCATCCTACTTAATTTTAATGGTTTTCCCTGGAGATTATCCCCAATTTATCCTGTACATATTTTGCAACAAAGTTGATTATACATCCCACCCATTAAAATGTAAACTCCTTGAGAACAGGGACTTTTCTTGACTTGCTTTGTAAACCCACTACTTAGCGTATTGCCTGGCATATAGTAGGCACTTACTAAATGCTGGTTTACTAATTGAAGGCTGCCTGACCAAAAAATCTGTTCCTTGAAGATAACTGCAGCTATGTCCTTTGGGTCCACTAACTGTGTTGTCCCTGGGCCTTGCAGCCTGATAATTGAAACTCCCTCCAAGTTGTATTGAATTTCCAAAGCAGCCAAAAGAAACTGAATCTGGAAGATGGAAAGAGACTTTTTCCCTACCTGAAGAATGAAAAATGTGGAAGTGGCGCTCTGCCTAAACTGGATCTGATGCCTTCGTTTAATGGCATCATAGTCAAATTGCTTCAGCAAAGGAATTCTGAAAGAGAGATCTTCCCAATTTTCAGAGTCTTACTTTTCTGTGAATGGGGAAAAATTGTTACTTCTTATTGGCTTTTTACAAATGATAAAGTAAAGATCAAAAAGTCTTCAATAATATAACTATAGATGGACATAGCAATAGTTAGCTGTTGAGGAGTAAAACATGAGAGATCCTAACAATAAGAGAATGTAAACCAAGACATAGCAATGGAATGGTTGAATAGATCATTTGAATTATCTAGTAACTATATTGAAGGAACTTTTTAAATTCTTTTTTTTAATTTGTCTTTTGAAAGGCCAACCAGAGTTGTGCCACATGGATTTTATTGGCATTGTTTGATACAAGTCTTCACAGAGAAATTTGAAAAGTCAGTGCTCAATGCTCCCCATGATGTCAGACACCTTTCTGGAATGAGGACATGGATACAGCAAGGACATTTACAGGATACAATGAGGACATTTACAGGATAAATACAGGAAGCCAGGAAGCTGAGATAAAAAAGAAGAGTATTCTAGGCTTGGGGAACAGCTAAGTGAAAATGCCCAGAGTCCGATGGTGGAGTGTCTTGTGGGGAGGAACTGCAAGGCCAATGTTCATAATATACCAGAATAAGATGTAAGAGACCAGAAGAGGAAGAGTGCTGATTGTGAATGGTTCTAAAGGTTAGATGACTGTGTTTTTGAATCTGGATGAGAAAAGGGAATCACTGGAGTTTATTAAGTTTATATACAGGGGAGTGACCTGCTCAGATCTGTACTGGGGGAAGATTAATTTACAGTTGAGTGAGTGGAGGATGAATTGGACTGGAGAGAGATGAAATAGGAAGACCAACAAACAGGTTGTTGAAGTAGTTCAGACAGGAAGTGATAAGAGTTTGCACTGTGTTGGTGTCAGTGTAAGATGGGAGAAGGGGTCATATACGAGAGATATAAGAAAAGTAAAATTTACAGGATTTGGCAACAGATTGGAGATATGGATCCAGGGGAGGAGAGGAGCATGAAAGGTAAAGATGCTTGCAAACCTTTGTTACAAGCCTGGTTGATTAGGAGGATAGTGGTTTCCTTGACAGCAATCATAAAGGTGAGAAGAGAGAAGTACGGTTTTTGAGGAAAGATAGCTCAGTTCTGGACATGTTGAGCTTAAGACATCTAGGTTGAGATGTGGAATAAATAGTTGGAGATAAGAATGTGGAGGTCAGCAGAGAGCATAGGTAGAGCCAAATAAGTAGATCAGCATAGAGATGATAACTGAAATAAATGGGAGTTGATGAGATCACCAGGCAAAAGACTCTCAGAGGCCTTTCATGGTGAAGATCTTTCTTCCCGACTTAGATACTGGGTTGCTTATGAGTAATGTTTTCCTGAAACTAGCCTCTTTTTGCTCTTCTCCTCCCTCCCTCCATTTTCTCCTATTTCTCTGTTAACTTGAAAATATTTCTGCACTAAGGTGTGTGTGTGTGTGTGTGTGTGTGTGTGTGTGCATGTGTGTGTGTGTGTGTGTGTGTGTGTGTGTGACAAGTTCAGGAGAAAATGAAGTTGAGGGGATTCTCGCTCTTCCCACCAATTCCTCATTTGTTTTTAACTTCTACTTGCATACTCTGATTGTCTGAGATAATAAGCTACTTCATCTTTTCTATACTGCTCTTTACTACTGTATCATTTTTTTATACTCTGTTATTTTTCTTAAGATTACAAAACATAACAAAACCATTCCCAGGCCCCCTCTTATTTGATTCCCTCCTGGACTTGATGTTATTACAATTCTGAGGACACTCTTGTATCATTCCCCAACTCTACCACCATTAGAAGGTAAACATATCATCCTTTTAAACTCCCTTTGATTGGTCCCTTGTATATAGATTTTTAGGTTTCCTTTGATGCCCACCTACGTATTACAGTGTTCTACTTAGTCTCACTTTTTTCATCAGGAATGTTTTAAACCTCTCTATTTCTTTAAAGGTCTTTTTATTTCCTTCTGTAGAATTATACTCTGTTTGGCTGGGTAAATTATTCTTGGTTGTAAGCCTTTATCTGATGCCTTTGTAATATCATATTCAATGTTCCCCTTTCATTTTTAATAGCATGATGTTAAATTTTTTGTGACCCTGACTGTCTTTTCAGTACTTGAACTCTTCTTTATTGAGGTTTTCACTACTTTTATTTGACTTAGAAACTTTGCATTTTGGTCATAACATTTTTAATTTCGCAATTTATTTCGGGAAATGACTGGTGAATTCTCTGTATTCTCACTTTGCACTTTTGTTATATTACATCTGAGCAATTCTCTTAACAATTTCTTGAAATGTGATATCTAGGTTTTCATGTAGTCTATTAAAAATCTCTTTTAGATCTGTTTTCAGGTCTTAGGTTTTAGATAGAGATAGCTTACATTTTCTTCCTTTTTCTTTTCAATTGTTTGAGAGTATTTCTTGTTGACTTATGAAGTCATTAACTTCTCCTTGGTCCATTCAAATTTTCAAAGAATCTGTTCCTTCAAGACTTTGTATTTCTTGTGCTAAGCTATAATTCTCTTCCAAAATGCTCATTTTTTCTAATTCTTTCCTCTTTGTTTTCTCATTTAATTTATAATATAATTTTATTTTTTTTAAGCACTTAAAAACAACTTTCATTTAATCCGATTGATCTTGTGGCCAAGTTAAGTTTTTCATTGAGGCTTTGTTTGCAATGTTTTGGAGTTATTCTCCTCCTCTAGGTTTCTGTGTTGAGTATCCCCGGCACCATAGTTTTATTTTGTATCATTCACTCATTCTTCTACTCTTGTTTACCAGCTTGGGATTTTTTGTTAAGGCCATATTATGTGCTCTTCTTTAAAAACCATATGTTACTCTCCTGTCTTATCTATGGTCTTGTTGCTTCATTTTCCTGCTAATGAGTAGTATTCTTTAAATATCACAGGGGCGCTGGGAGATAGAAAGATGTAATCTTTTAGCAGGTCCTGTGTGATCTGATCAAGGAGAGGTTATAATTACTTCCCTCCTCAGCTTTCTGGGCTCTGGGACCCAGTTTAGATCTAGGAATACAGAAGCCGACTTGCCCTTGAGCAGAACTCCTAAACAAAATTGCTGATCCTTTACACTCTCAGCTAGCTAGAAGATTCTACAAGTTTACAGCACCAAAGCTCCTTGCTTATCATTGTTCTGCAACCTAGGAATGAGCAACTTATCCTGATTTGGGGTTATAGTGACTACCCTGCCAGCATAACCCTATTCTCATTGTGGAGTTGAGTCTACAATGCTGCTTTGGAGTCAGAGCAGCAGATATGTAACCCTCTTCTGAGCCCTAGGACTGAATCTACAATCCTTCTCTATGGTCAGAAAAAATGTAGATACTGCCTGCTTGCTTTTGTTCTGAACCAAGGGCTTGAGGCTGTGATTTTTCCTTAGAATCAGAATAACAATGTTTCAGACTTAACCCTATTCTGAATCCTAGGAATGAATCTGTGAGCCCCTGTTCCACAGTTTCTGACTTTGTCAGTTGCCTGTGCTTAGTGATCTTGTACTGGAAAGATGACCCAGCTTAACAGAAGTCTCATTAGACTTCCCAGCCACTACTTTGTGTGGTATTATTTTTGTTGTTGTTCATCCTTGCTTTTGAAGAGGGCCAGTGACATTACAGGTTGATGCCTTGATTTGTCCATGAAGAGGAATTTAAGCAAGGCAGAATTGCACAGAGTTGTCAGCCTTACTTTCCCTAGTCATCTAGGTCCAGTGGCAAAACAAAAATCAAGGCAACCTGTGATACCCCAGGAAGCAGTAGGTGACTGGAGTCTTTGATGTCTGACCAAGCTCTAAATGCTCCACAGCTTCTGCTTCAGCTACTTTCAAGGTCACTGGAACAAATTATTCTGATCTGCCCATGTAACAGCAAGCATCCTAGCATACCAGGATGGCTGCTGGTACAGGTTTTTTTAATCTGCTTTTTTAAAGGAAAGTAACTAAAAAGGGATTTGCAATCTTCCTTTAATCAAACATATATGCCATCACTTAGTTCAGGGGAAGAAATCAGCATCCTGAATTTTAGAAAATACCAGAAATTACAAGCAGACGAAAAATACAGAGAGAATAACACAATTCAACAAACCAACAGACAGGGCTTCTAGCTGTCTGACTATTTGTTACCAGAGAGAGAAGGACCAACATCTGGGTTTTCAAAGCTGGGGGGCTCAATGACTACCCAGGGTCTCATCTGGCCAAATCACACAACTCTTCCCCTAAGTGAGCCTCAAAACAAAACAACAAAACCTCACCTCAGAGTATATATATGTATTTATGTGTGTGTGTGTATAGCACCTCAGAGTGTGTATACATACATACATACATACATATATATATATATATGTATGTATGTATATCTTTTATATAGACTCCCTCTTCAGGTTCAGAGCACATCACAACCTTCCTAATCCACTACTTAATTTCAAAATAACAAAAGGTGTGGATCTTCCTGAAAAACAAGCCTTCCCTAAACAAGCTTTTCTTGTTGGGCTCCAAGTGAGGCCCATTAAGGGGCAGGGAAGATCTTCAATTCCCTTACCATTACAGCCCATTCCACCAGGAAAAGTGTTCACATACTTGGGGTAGATAGATATCCACTTAACTCACCAATGGCTTTAAGACCCTTTGATTACCCTCAACTTGGTTTATCCTATCTGCTGAGACTGTTTTACTGAATTCTGGCCACCGTGCATGATATATCTTCTTGGAGTCATAGATGAGAGTTACACTAGAAGTGTTCTTAGATTGTTGTTGAAGTATTTGGGGGGCAAGGTAGGCTGTACTACTCCCCCCTGCTTTGCCTTTTCTTCCTTTTTCCTTTACTTCTTATACATATTAGTGTAATTTTATTGCAGTACTAAAACAAGTCAGATTATGATGTTACCAGGAAGATTGTTGGTGGGAACATGTCATGATAGTTTTAATAAATCTCTGAGATTCTGTTTGATCCATTTGTCTTTAATCAACTGTAACGAGAATGGGAATTTGAAGATCTTCTCTGCCCCTTAATAGACCTAGGGGAGAGTTTGAAGCTGTCCCCTGCTTTGAAAGTAAATTCTGTCCCCTAATAGGCTCAATGTAGTTACATGGAGCCTGTGGTGGGAGGAGTTTGCTGAAGGAGTGTAGAGCCCACAGGAAGCTTGTCAGAGCTAGCAAGAAGTCAGATAGGCTTGTGAGTAGATATTGATCTTGTATTGGTTTGTGGGAAGGCTGAAAGATGCTGTGGCTCTCAAGGGTTATTATGATTCTTAATGTCTTTGGTACCATGATGGAATCAGCTTACTAGTTTTGGGCGTTGGTTCTCTGGTGTCTAAATAAATGCTTCAGTTCTGTCCTCTATATGGAGAGTTTGGTATATTTTGAGATCTAATGTCATGTGATATTTATAGTTGTGGTCTTTATTGTTATTATGGGTGCTGTAAAGATTGCCTTGGCATAGGTGTGACTAGGTGGTACAGTGAATAGAGGACTGGCCCTGGAGTCAAGAGGACCTGAGTTCAAATCTGGCTTAGACACTGATCACAAAAACTAGCCATGTGACCTTGAGCAAGTCACTTAACCTCAATTGCCCTTCCTTCTCCCCTCCAAAAAAAAAAGATTGCATTGGCACTACATCAACACACAGGTTTTGTGTGTGCACAGTATATTTTCCCAGTAGAATGGCCTTTAGGAAATAAATGGCTTTGTTTTTCTTTTATATTTTTCCACCTTGCATAATTCCTTGCATATATATAGTAGACACTAACACATATTTATTAAATTTGGTGCATTCAACTATTAGATAAGGTTAAAATGGCTTCCTTTCCAAAACTCTTTGAAAAATCAATTTTCATAGTAACAGTTATAGTAAGAAAAAATTAGCACATACTTTATAATTCCTGAATTCTGTAGAACTCTAAATTGGCAGCTCCAAGGAAGTTGCAAGCTATGCCACCACTGTAAAAAATTGAAATGGCATTAGTTTCCAAAGCATTTCCTAGGGGAAGAAATAGGACCTTATTAGAATTTAAGAATATGTTGGTCTGAAGGCTGTTAAAATTGAATGGTAGTTATTTAGCCTTACTATTGTATTTCTAACCTGACCCCAGTCATCCTGAGAGGGAGTACAGTTAGAGGACAATACAATCTCTGTATAGCTGCCTGAGAGCCCCATTGGATATGTAGTGACTCAGGCCAGAATTTCTTAGGCAAATCTCATCTGTCTGAAGTCTTGCAATTCTCTCTAAATGATGAGTGGCAACCTAAGAAGGGCTATTCCACAAAGACCTCCATATGAATGTAATCCAGAAAAGTCTCCTTTTTTACATGAAAAAAATTGTATTAAGCTTAGGAAAACTACTTCTGTAATGATAATTGAGCAATCTGGGATTGGTGATGGATTTTCTTAGTAGAGCTCGAACTTTATATAGCTCTAACTCAGAGAAAACATGGAATATTTCTACAGACTCCAAGTAAGTAATATTTAGTTTTTATGACCATGCTTCTCATTTCTGTTTTTAGTATTAGCTTGGGCTTAATTTTAACTTTCAGATTTGATATTCAAAACTGAATAGGGGTTAAGTTATCTAAGTTTACATTAATCAGGATGAAAATAGAGTAAAATAAAGAAGTGCAGACTAATATTCACTGATTCAAGAACTATGCATTAAAGACCTCTATAAACAGAGCAGTGTGTTATGTTCTTAGGGCACCATTTCTGCCCTAATATAACTTATTGACAAGTACTAGTGATAAGGGACCAATATAGACAGCTATAATGATCATTATATGATACTTGAAGCAAAAATGTAAAAAAGAACTGGATTAAATATTCTACCCTTTTTTTCTTTTGCTATATGTTATTAAAACTGCTTTGAGAGTTTTTTTTTCTGCTCCCCATTTCCAAATATCAAAATATTTTATCGGGGTGGTTAGGTGGCACAGTGAATACGTCACCAACCCTGGCGTTGGAAGGATCTGAGTTCAAATCTGACCTCAGACATTTAACGCTTACTAGCCTTGTGACCATGGGCAAGTCACTTACCACCAATTGCCCTGCTCTCCCTCCCCAAAAGGAAAAAAAAAAAGATATTTTATAGTTGGGCAGTAGAATGCTTTCAACTGATTGGAGCACAATAACACAATAGCTTAACAGAAAAAAAAGTGTATTAAATAAATCAGAAAAAAAAATAGCGCTTAGACCAGTGGTTCTCAGCCTTCCTAATGCTGCAATCCTTTAATACTCATATGTGGGAGTATCTGCATGTGGGTTGACCCGCCTGGAGATGGAGACGAGTCTCAGTTCCTAAGATCATCAGAAATATGTGTTTTCCAATGGTATTAGGTGACCCCTGTGACTCCTGTGAAAGGCTCATTTGACCCCCAAAGGGTTCACGACCCACAGGTTGAGAACTGCTGACTTAGAATAATTTAGCAAAAGTTAGTGCTCAATTCCATCCTATATAAATGCATGCAAAAATGTCATATATAAAATGAGAATATTTCCTTCAATACTGTTTCCAAAGTTGTAGACATTCACAAATATTAAATGAGGGAACTTAAAATTAGACTCTATCTTACTAGAATTCTAGCATCATATGTTACACTTTGTTGTAAAGTACATGAAGTAGCTCATATTTTCAAGTCTCTCAGCCACCACATGGCATAGACCTATCATGTGGCACAAGACCAAGAAAGTATCTAATCCAAGTGCTGGAATATACCCTACTGCTTATTCTGTAGTTCTCCCTATCCCATTCTACAAAGGAATTTCTCTACTCTAACCCCACACATTCAGTAATTGGCTTCAGTTCTAGAGAAGGTTGGTCACTCACACTCACAGGAATTTTATACCCTCAGCTCAATACATAGCTGGGGTAAAATATAAAATCCTTTTTCAGAATTTCCTTACGCAGTGATATGATACTTTAAGTATCAATCTCCGGAAATAGTGTGGTAGTCCTTATGATATTGCTGTTGTTTAAATTTTTCAGTTACTAGGTATCTGTGAGACTTTGTGTTTAGCATCCTTTTGTTTCAAGGAAATAAATAAATCTCCCATGCCTTATCTACACCGTAAATTGAGTCTGCCCACCCTTACACATGAAACAAAAAGCACACAAAATAAATCCCAATTCTTTCAGAAATTTGGTACTATTGGTCTTAAATCTAAAAATAATGAAATAGCAAAATGGAAGAAATAACATTTTTATTTAAAAAAGAAATGCCATTTGTCTTTATTGGTGAACAACTAATTTCACTTTCTAAGAGTTGCTTCCAATATTGACTCAGTTTATAAATCATAATATCATAGAATCATAATATTAGAAAGGACTTTGTGGTTCAATGGGGCTCCTTTACCAGATACCTCTTTCAGGTTCTTAACTGTCATCTTAACTGTCACTTTACCTGCTAGTGTCTCAGTTTATTTCAGTCCCAACCGTAATATATACCAGAGGACTGGTCTGAGTCAAGATCAGCCTAGAATAGCCTTCCCTGCATCCTGCTTCTTCCATAAATGGAGACCAGGAAGTATGACAAAGGGGATTTATTATAGAGAAATCTAAAACTGTTAAGAAATTGGTGAAGGGTGAGTTTGTTGAGAGCTTCATAATTTATAGTACTTCTCATAGTAAATCAAAGTCCTCTACACATCAGCAACAGCAAATGGAGAAATTTTGCATGCTATGGATAAGTTCACTTGGAAGTATACTTTCCAGGCATATACATATAGATAATGAGATTGATACTCACATTACCAGAACTCAGTGTTTGGGAGGCTCTTAAGGAAAGTGTAGGAGAGAAGAGGTATCACTGTGCTGATTGTATGCCTGTGAAACCTAGAAACTGTACCAGCATCATGGCAGGAAACTGAATTGCTTCCATTTGAATTGCCTTAGGAAAATATGAAGATTACCTAGCAAGATAGGGTACCTGACCCTGAGGTCCTTTCTCAAGCTGAACTATCAAGCATTCAAACTCTGCTGCAGAAAATACACTTTCAATGGGCTGGCTACATTGTTTGAATGCCAAATGTATGTTTGCTTAAAAGATTGTTTTACAGATAACTCACATGTATGTCAGAAGATGTGATACGAGGATATTCTAGAAGTCTGTCTGAACAACTTTGGAATCAATTGTGAAACACGGAAAACACTAGCACAAAACCACCTGGCATGGCATGCTCACATCAAAGAAGCCAAAGCAAAACCCAATTGTAGTACCTCAAAGCAAAGGTGAAAAGTGCACATTTAGATCTATCTCCACTCCATGTGTTCATATGGACTATTTGTGCCCACCTGTGGTAGAGCCTTCTGAGCTCATATTGAGCTGATTAGTCACAATCAGACACGCTACATCTTGACCCCAACATAGTGATGTCATTTTGGTCTTCTTTGAGAAACAAGGTCAACCACCAACCAGATTAGTTCCAGTTATTGTGACTTGGATTTAATTGACTGAGCCTACTTTTCTGATCCATCCATAATCTGCTTCTCTACTCTTCAGTGTGATATTAGAATGTTGGCAAGGAATTTCTTATCCTTATTGTCTCCTCAGTTCTAAGGATACCTTTTGTTCTCTTGCAATGCTTTGCCCTCAATCTACTGGCCATAGTTTGGGATTGGGGGGCAGAAACATTCCTGATTTCCTGACTCCCAACAAGCTTAATTTGTATCCTATGACCTTCAGAAATGATTTTGAATTCTGGAAGTCTTTATGATCTGATCTCTTTGAAAGTTGTTTTCTTAATTTCTTAGGGCATTCATTCTGTTAATTATCCTTAGGCAAACTCTTATTAGCTTGATCTTTTTCTCCACTTCTGTCTTTGATGCTTATGCCACTTCTTTCTACACTATATGGTCCCAGACTTGTAATCTGGTCCATGTCAAATCACTTTGAGCCTGAAGCTTTGTAATCTATTTGAATCTATTTGTGCCAATTAATTAAAGGTATCTATTTGATTAATCAATATACATTATTAAGTATTATGTTCAAGACTCAGTGCTTGGCATTGTAGATGAAAAACAAAACATGAAAATCCTGGCCCTCAATAAGCTTATATTTTATTCCTCAACTTTTGTCCTATTTATTAGGAAGTTTTCCCTGAGAGTGTACCTAAATTTATACCTTTATGACTTTACCTGATTCATTCCTGTTCAGTCATGTCAGGACAATCAGAATAAGTCTAGTCTGTATTCCACATGATCATCTTTCAGATACTTCAGAAAGCTTGTGGAATTTTTGAGAATTCTGTTTTTCAGGCTAAATATGCCCCATTTCCTTCAAGAACAAAAATACCTGTTTTGGACTGCCTCATTCACAAATTCTAAGCCAACTCCTAAATTTGCTACCACATATACTATTCAACATGTATGATCTTTTTTATTTCTTTCACCAAAATGAAAATTCCATCCCTGGCATTCCACACAAGTAGTTGTATTCTAATGGTTTGAATTTAAACAAATCATTTAAAATAATGCACAAAGAGGATACCTGTAAAATGGTCATAAAGATACTCTACTTTTTAAAAGACGTGTTGTGAAAAAAGGTATCACCATATAAAATGTTAATTACTGTAGCTATTCTTCAGTCTGTTGACCAAGACTTCTTCAAGATTTTATGCTCACGAAAAATTGGGGTATAAGCCTGGAGGTACACCCCCCCCAAACAAATCATGTTCTCTTTTTGACTCCTTATGCCCTTTCCCAGATTCTGTCATGGGAAATCTCCAAATACACTTATAGTTATATTTTCCAAAATATGGGTAATAATGTTCCTAGATAGTAAACAAATGAAAAGGAGAGAAAATGAAAAAAGTATTAGGCTTCCTGAAAATTATGATGAAAACAAAGAGACTAGACATCATCTTTCAAGAAATTATCAAGGAAAACTGCCAAGATATTCTAGACCCACAGGGTAAAACAGATATTGAAAGAATCCACTGATCACCTTCAGAAAGAGATCCTAAAATGAAAACTCTCAGGAATATTATAGCCAAATTCCGGAGTTCCCAGGTCAAGGAGAAAGTATTGCAAGCAATCAGAAGGAAAAAAAAATCAGAAAAAAAATTCAAGTGTTATGGAGCTACAATCAGGATAACACAAGATTTAGCAGCTTTTACAATTAAAGGATCAGTGGGCTTGGAATAAGATATTCTAAAGGGTAAAGGAGCTAGGATTACAACCAAGAAACATGTACCCAGCAAAACTGAGCATAATCTATCAGGAGGAAAATGGATATTTAATGAAATACAGGTCTTTCAAGGATTCTTGATGAAAAGACCAGAGCTGAATAGAAAATCTGACTTTTAGATACAAAACTCAAGAGAAGGACAAAAAGGTAAACAGCTAAGGGATATCATAAGGGACTTAATAAGGTTAAACTCTTTACATTCCTACATGAGAAGATAATATTTGTAAAGTCATAAGAACTTTCTCATTATTAAGGTAGTTAGAAAGAGTATATATAAACCAAGGGCACAGGTGTGAGTTGAATTTAAAGAGCAAGAGAAGAATATGCTGGGAGGAAGGGAAAGGGAAAGGTAGAATGGGGTAAATTATCTCACATAAAGGAGGCAAGAAAATGTTTTTGTAGTGGAGGGGAAGAGGGGGAAATTGAGGGAGAGCAAGAGAACTCTACTCTCATCAGAATTGACTCCAAGTGGGAATCACACACACACACACAGACACACACACACACACACACACAATTGGATATAAAAATATGTCTCATCCTACAGGAAAGTAGGAGGGAAAGGGGATAAGAAGGTTCATAGGTGAGCGGGCAGATTGGGGGGAGGGATAGTCACAATAAAAACACTTTTGAGGAGGGACAGGGTAAAAGGAGAGGGAAATACAATTAGCAACAGTAACTGTGGAAAAAATTTCTGAAGCAAGTTTCTGTGATAAAAGATTCATTTCTCAAATATACAGAACTGAGTCAAATTTATAAAACTAAAAGCCACTCCCTAATTGATAAATGATCAAAAGATATGAATAATTCCCAGATAAAGTATTCAAAGCTATCTGTAGTTATATGGAAAAATACCGTAACTCATTACTGATTGAAGAAATGCAAATTAAAACTATTCTGAAGTACTACCTCATACCTACTACATTGACTAATAGGTTAGAAGAGGGAAATGACAAATATTGGAGGGGATATGGGAAAAATGAGACATTAATGCACTATTGGAATTGTGAACTGATTCAACCATTCTGTAGAACAATTTTGAACTATGCCTAAAGGACCATAAAACCCTTTGACCTAACCAAAACCACCACTAGGTCTGTATCCCAAAAGAGATTAAAAAAAAAAGGAAAAGGCCCTATATGTACAAAAATATTTATAGCAGCTCTTTTCAGGGGGCAAAGAACTGGAAAATTGAGGGGATGCCCATCAATTGGAGAATGACTGAACAAACTGGTATGTGATTATGATGGAATATTATTGTGCTATGATAAATGATGAGCAATATGCTCTCAGAAAAATCTGGAAAGACTTACATGAGCCGATGGGAAGTGAAATATACTGTTTACAAAGTAAAAGCAATATTGTAAGATGATCAGCTGTGAATGCCTTAGCTATTCTCAGCAATACAATGGTCCAAGACTACTCTAAAGGACTTTTGATGAAAAATGCTATCCATTCCCAGAGAAACAACTGATGGTATCTGAATATGGATTGAAGCATAATTTTTTTTCTACTTTATTTGTCTTGCGGGTTGTTTTTTCTTTGTCTGTTTTCTTTCAGTGCTACGGACATGATTTGCATGTTCCACATTTGTAACCTATATAATTGATTGCCTTCTCTATGGTGGTTGGGGGTTGCACAGAGAGAAAAAGGGAAAGAACTGGGAACTCAAAGTTTTAAAAAATGAAAGTGAAAATTTGTTCTTGTTTGTAACTGGGGGAAAATAAAATACTAACATTTAAACAAAAAAGGATAAAAGGTAAGGAAGAAGGTAAAATGACTGACAGAAACCTGTCATTCTCTTCTATTTATCAGCAGAGAGTAATAGCTCCTCTGACAAAAGTCTGTCTCTTCCACAGTTCTAGCCCAGTCCATTAATCATTGGGAAAGCCCCTGTCATTAAAAACTCATTAGGATTTGTTTGTGTCCCCTCATCAAGGATCTAATGGTTATGCCCACTGTCACCATAGGGGAGTGTTGTTCAAAAGACCCCAAAGTTGTGTTTGTACAAGAGAAACAAAGACAAAAAGAAGCAATTACCATCTTCAAAGAGCTTTGAATTGTTTAAGGGTTAGCAACATGTAAATATATTAAGGAGATCATCAAATAAATCAGAGAGCATCTCATTAATTCCTTTTACATTTATTTCTTTTGAGGGCATCGCCATCCTTCTAGTCACTGTCATCCTTGACCCCTCCTTCTTTTGTTCCAAATCTAAAGAGTTGTCATATCTTATTTATGGTCCCTCTATGAATCTCTTGAATCTGTTCCCTTATACATATAAAAACACACTAATTAAGGCCTTATTACAATTTTCTGGATTACTAAAATGGCTTCTTACAATGGTGTGTAAAATACTTGAGAAAATCAACAATATAATATGGTTTCATTATGTCCTTCTACTGGCACTAGACAGTCTCAGAACATCTAACCTTGGTCAACTAGTTGAATTTCATGCCATAGATTTTATTTTTGTTATTGTTGTGTTTTGAATTTTGCTTTTAAAAATGGATATTTTTCAAGGAAACATAAAAGTCATAGTTCTTAAAATGCATAGCTAAGTAATTGCTGGATATTGATATATGTCTGTAGACATAATTCACAGGCTGTTGGTATGGAAAAATCAAATGTTCCAAGTCAATAATGAAACAGGATCAGATGAATCAATGGTATATTGACTATGGTCAATAATAATAATAACAAAAAATTCCAGGAAAAACACATTAGTGCTGCAAAGCAGCTAGGGGCTTGATAAACTGTTATTAATCCCTGTATAGCATAGACATCTTGGGTTTTGTAGAATAGTGAAAGACTAGTTAAAAACAAATAAACAAAAAAAAGCTACTAGTCATTACTATGAAGAAAAAACACTTTTAGTGAGCAAAACTATACAAAGTTAAAATACTAGAGTTCTAATGGAGGGGAAAAGTAATTTTTATTCAGAAAGCTCACTTTTTATTCAAGATTATGTCAAAACCATTGTCAAAAGTCTAGGTAGATCTATGAGTTCTGGGTATCTTTATAAGACTATAAATAGTATTCTCAGCATTTAGCAGTGTTTAGCACATAGTATGTACCTTATTAATTCATTAAGTACATAAACTAAGAAACACAATTGTTATAACATTAGAGAAATTCCCAAATAATGAATTTGTCCCATTCACATTCATAGTTATGATTATTATTTTCTTCCATTCTATCCTCTTTTTTATTTTCTCTCTTTATTCCTATCCCTCTTTTTTCAGAGAAGGAGGCAGAGCAATAGAAGGGATCAGAATACCAATGATACTCTATCATTAATATATTCCTGTTCTTTTGTCACTTCTTTCTCCACCATGTCTAGACCTTGATATCTGTTTTTTATTTTCTTTTTATTAAAATTAAAAATTATTTCTTTTATTAAAAGAAAAAAATTCTTTTTATTTTTCACTGTCAGGTTGAATTTTGCTTTGCTTATAGTTATTACTTCTAATTATTATTGTTGTTGTTGTTGTTGTTATCATCATCATCATTATAATCTTCTATAAATTTACCTTTATATGTTTCTCTTGAATCTTATGTTTACATTTCAGAGTTTAACTCAGGTATGTTCTTTTCATCAAGAATTTATGACAGCTTTTTGTTCTATGAAAAGACCATTTGGGGAGTGGTGGTAGATGGGAGTCTGTTGAAGAAGTTTGCCTTTGTCCTAGAAGCTCTGGATTTTGGCTATGAAATTCTCAGGTATTTTTAATTAAAAGGTTTTTTTAAGAGGTGATGGAGGATTCTTTCTATTTTTATTTTCTCCTCTGATTCTAGTACATCAGGGCAATTTTCTTTGATAATTTCTGGCAACATAGTATCTAGTTGTTGTTATTTTGTTTAATCATGTTTTTTTTAGGGAAACTTATGATTCATATATGACCTCTTCTGAAACTATTTTCCATGTCATTTTTAATAGTAGGTATATTTAATGTTTTTCCATTTTCTTTTCTTTTCTATTTTAATTTTGCCCTTTGCTCTATGTGTGTGTGTGTGTGTGTGTGTGTGTGTGTGTGTGTGTGTGTGTGTGTGTGTTCTGTTTGTCCTATTCTACTTTCCAGGTACTCATTCTTTTTTCTTTTTTTCTTGGTGATTTTCTCATACCACATTTTTTTGCTCTAAATTTCTAATTTCATTTCATCTCTTGTTATATTTCTTTCAAACACTCTTATTTTCTGTGTGAATATGTCATTTTGGGGGAGGGGAGGACTCACTTATACTATTGTGAAGTTACTCTCTTCTGAATATACCTCTTGGCTTTCTCTTAATTCCTACTATTTTGTAAATATGTTTTGTGTGTTCTTTTGTTTACTCATATTTCCAGTGTAAGTTGGTGGTTTGTGTCAAGTCCCGATTCCATCACCTCCAGTGTTCTTGGATGAATTGTACTGTATAGTTTCTGTTTTATCCCTCTTCTTGGTAATCTGGTTGCTGTTTTAGTTGATGGACTGGTTAGCATTAAGCCCACCTTCTGCCCCAATCCTCTTCTTCTATTTTATATTCACAATGGTTCATTGTAAGTTCCAATCTTGTCTTGTCTATGTCTCCTTCCAGTACACAACATTAACAAGAGGTGGTTCTGTTTCTTGTTGTAACCCTGAAAGGACTCAGTTTGACATTGGTTTCTAACATCCTACAAGGAAACCTGAAACAGTTAACCAAGTGCTATATTCTCTGTCTAGTCACTGCTGTCATTCCCAGGGCTCCAATGATTACACAGGAAGGTCCTATTTCTCTACAAAATGACCTAAGACCAGCATCAATCTCCCATTTTGTTCTGACAGACTAGATCCAGGATTTAGCTTCAGATCTCTGAACTTATGCTGTTTCATAATCCCACTGGAACATACTGATTCAGAGAGCTGAATGGCTTCAATCCCATTTATGGAAGTTCATACTGGTTTTGTGGGTATGTCCCCTGAATTCTGACACTAAAGCTTTATGTCTCTGGGAAAATCATTTAAACTCAATGTGCTGCATGCAACTCCTTAGGCATTATCTACTAAATCATAGGTTGTAATCTTTTTAGATAGAATTGTTTTCTATCCCCAGGTGTCCCCCTAAGTTTCTAAAATCCCAGGTTTTTTTTTAATATTTACATTCTCAGTATTAACAAAACTTGTTCTTACTAACTATATCCTACTGTTACTTTTGGACTTCAGAAGGACTTAAGACTTTATGTCTAAATTTTTTGGGGGGAGGGTAATGTTTTATTTTTTAAACTTGTGCCCTTTTTGGTATTTCCCAATATATTTTGGCTGAAGAACAATTGAGGCCAACATCTTCAGGGAGTAATTTTCAATCTACGATGACTTTATGATCCTTCTCTTGGATTTTAATCAATAGCTTAGAGCCCTTCACTTTATTTGTAGAGTTGGTTCATTCTCAAAATAAAGTACCATCTTTAATCTTTACTACAGGCTATGCCTTTCATTTCATTCCCTCTTTGGTTAGCAAGAATGTTATAGCTGAAGAGCAGAAAATGAAAAAAATGCTGTTTTTAAAGACTTAAGCCTCAGGTTCTCTGAACCAATACAAGGCTGTGTGTGTGTGTGTGTGTGTGTGTGTGTGTGTGTGTCCATATTAACCCATCCTGTAATACTGAAATTGGTAAGTGGTAGCATGAAGGATTTATTTAGTTTTAAAACCAGAAAAGATAAAAAATCTGTGTCCTACCCACAAACTACTAAGGCAGTGCATCTGTTGAAATCAGCATTGTAGCTCTATAAATTTGCTCCTCTGAGAGCAAAAAATTGTTTTTTGCAACATTGAGGTGGAAAAGTTGGCATAATTCAGGAGCAGGATAAGTCTTCTGTGAGCTCCAGGCAAGGTTTAAAAATTGAGACTTCAAAAAGAAAGGGAGACTTGTACTTGAAAATTGTACCCCCTTTGTGCTATAGTACTCTAGAGTCATTAGGCCTCACTTGAGCACATACAT
Organism: Pseudocheirus occidentalis; assembly: GCA_028646575.1. NCBI lineage: Eukaryota > Metazoa > Chordata > Mammalia > Diprotodontia > Pseudocheiridae > Pseudocheirus > Pseudocheirus occidentalis. Next base: position 55,855,087 of record CM053600.1, read on the forward strand.
CTTAACACAAAGCAGATTGGTGTCCAGGAAAGTAGAATTTTCTAACATTAAGTGTATATACTTTTATTTAAAATAAATATAATTTTTTTCTACTGGGCTCCACCTAGGATGCTCCCTAGCTCCCTAGTCCCAGGTCCTTATCTCTAGTTTCAGAGGTAGCCCTCCTTTTTCTCAAGACCAATAAGAATAATTAAATTTAAGTAGTCTTTAAGATGACTTGCTTCACAAAAAACATTTCTAGAACTTTTCTCCATCAATAATTCCAGGTCTCTCTTTCGTTATTTATCTCCTGTCAACCATCTAACAGGTCTTCTCAAGCATCTAGCTCCCTACATAGTTGCTGCTCATTCTCCCTCCGACCTGACCTCCAGATATCACATATCTCTTCTCCAGGGGGAATTAATCGATTCAGTTCTATAATCTACCTTGGAACTAAATTATTGATTGGTGAATGAGTGAATACAAACACCTAACCCACTATGTTTATCAGGTCTTAGATCATGTTTCCCATCCCATCCAACCCTCTACCAGAAACATGGGAACATTGGGAATCTTGCTATATCTGATTAGCCTTCTTTATAATCCCCCATTCTCATTACAATATTACAATTTCTGCCTCTTGTTCTGGGAATAGCAATTAAGTCAATATAACCATTACTAGTAGAAGGGATATGACAATTGAACACCCTGGGGTTTTTACTCATAAACTCTCCATGACTCCCTATCCCAAATGTCTCTATTCTGAATGTTACTCCCCTATATATGTTGTCTACTCCTACTAAAATGAAAGCTTTCTAAGGATAAGGATTCTTTCACTTTTGTTTTTATATCTCATGTGCTTGTCACATACTAAGTACTAAGTGAATATTTTCATTCTTTGTTCCTCTCTTCATCTCAACCTATCTTTCGTCTCACAAAGTATATCACTCCCTCTCCTACAGTCTATGATCCAGTCAAAATGGCTCTTTGTTCTTCCCACATGTTACTCCATCTTTTTTTTTCTGTGTCTCTACATTGACCATCTGTTATACCTAGAATGCACTCTCTTCATTCTCCCACCTCATAGAGTCACTGTATTCTTTTCAGGTGAAGCTCAATCACCATATTCTACAGAAATACTTTACTAATTCCCCCTACTGCTAGTATCCTCTGTCCTGCCTAGACTGTATTTAACTACTTGGATTATGTTTGCATTTATTCTCTTTATCGTTATTATATATAATTATTTTTTGATGCTTTGTTTCCACTATTAGAATGTAAGTTCTTTGGTAGTATGGATTATTTGATTCTTTGTACTTGTATCCCTGGAACATAGTAGGCACTTAATAAAATGCTTATTATTTGAATGAGTTTTTGACTATTAGTCTATTTTCCTACTGGTTAACTTACTATCATTCTGCAAATATGCTTATGTATTTAACACATAATTCTAGAATAAAAGTATGAAAAGAAAAAAAAAAACCTCTCCCATTGGAGGTCTCTGGACCCTGCCACCCTACTGAGTTATTAACCTATCTTCTATCCCTGTCCTCTGTTCTTCAGTATTAAACTTAAGACAACAGCAACAACAACAACAACAACAACAACAAAACAGGCCAGGCATGCTTTTTGCTCCTTTTCAAAATGCATTCACTCCAAATTCCTATTTCTATATTATAATTCCATTATTGTCAGCCTTCACTTTTCAGCAACAAATAACATTGATTTCTTCCTAGTCTCTCCTCCTTTGAATTTGGAACATAACTTCAAAGCCGGAAAAGGTCCCTGTAATATTATCTACTCCACCCCCCTTATTATACAGACAAGGAAACTGTAACTCAGAGAGCTTAAATGATACTGCTTTTTTCTGTTTCTCCTACATATCTTCCTTATCTATCTGACCACATTTTGTGGTGATTATGTGTAGTTTATCTGTTTGTCTTACTCCCTAAGTGTGAGTGCCCCCTAAAGCTTTGTGTTCAGTTCACTTAGCTTTCTGTGGTATAACTACACATGTTGATTCCACTTCTATAATTTTAAATAATATTGACTCTCAAATCTGTATATTTAACTCCAGTCTTTCTCATGAACTATAAGCCTGTTTTTTCAAACTGTCTGTAGAATATTCCAAGAACACTTGGAAGTGTTGTCTGAACCTGAAGTTCAAAATATCTAAAAACGAACTAATCATTTCCCCCTCCAAACTTGTGCTTGCTTCTCCCCACCAATTTTCCAGTTCAAACTCTTCTCTCTCTCTCTCTCTCTCTCTCTCTCTCTCTCTCTCTCTCTCTCTCTCTCTCTCTCTCTCTCT
>CM053600.1:55857476-55895828 GCA_028646575.1 Pseudocheirus occidentalis
TTAAGGAGATAATGTATATAAAGCACTTTGTAAGTCCTAAAGCTTTACATATAAAAATATATATATAATGTAAATGTAAATACATTTCATAAAATGTGTTATAGAGGGGCTGCTAGGTGGCACAGTGAATAAAGCACTGGTACTGGAGTCAGGAGAATCTGAGTTCAAATCTGGCCTCAGACACTTAACACTAGCCATGTGACCTTGGGCAAGTCACTTAAACACAATTATGCTGCCTTCCCTCCTCCAAAAAAAAAGTGCTATAGCAATTCAACATGATTGACCTTAGGTTTCAACAGTAATTTATGGTAAGCAGTTACAGGTAGCACCTAGAATTTTTCCCCCCTTGGCATGTATGTATATTTGGATTGTTCAGATATGATTTCAAATAGGTTATATTTGTTCCATGTTGATTTTTGTGCCTAATCCCTGACCCCCAAGTCCACAGTGTCATTATGTTGATGTTTGGCTACCCAACTGTGGCACTCCACTAATATCTGCCCTTTTAAATATGTCTCATAACTAGAAATAATTTCTCTAAACTGTATAATTTCAAACAAAATTTCTATTCTTGAAGAGTGCAAATTAATTTTTTAAACAGCAGGTTTCCTAATTGGTGAATGAGTTGCTTTGAGCCAATGTTCATTAAATACCTACTATATCTGAGGAATTGTGCTTGGTGTTGGTGGGCAGAGTGGTATACAAACAAACATGACCTATTCACTGTTTGCAAAATAGAATATAAAGAAAGATACCAAAAATGCTCAGGGAGAAGATTTCCAAGGGAAATAATAGGTAGAATTTGACTTGGGCTTTGAATAATTGGTAAGATTTAAGCAGGAGGAAATGAGAGTATTGGGGTGTTGGGATTCAAGGAATAAGCAACTATGTGAGCAAAGATACGAAAACAAGATTGGGCAGGACAGATTATGGTCTGACTGGTATGTAGAACTGGGGAAATAAGAAGGATTAGTGAGTTAAAAACTACAAAGATATGGTGGAGCCATATGGTAGAGGATCATAAAAAACAGATTCAAGAATTAGGACTTTGGGGGTTGAGTCAAGATGGTGGAGTAAAAGCAGAAACTTACTTGAACTTGTACCCAATTACCTCAAATATGTGTAAGAAATGACTTCAAAGAAATTTTAGAACTACAGAATGCACAAAGTGACAGAATGAAATATGTCTCCAGCTGAGGACAGCTTGGCAAAAAAACCAGTAAGGGCCTATTGCACCGGGCTGGGAGTAGAGCACTGACACAGACCAGAGGCACAGATTAGCTGGAGCAGACTTCAGGGGATTGAATCACTGGCAGTTGTGATGGTTTCCAGACTTCTGAACCCATGAACACCAAAAAGAAAGTAAAAGGTGAGTGGGGAGATTCTGTTGAAACTGTGTGAGGGTCTAGCCCCTACTCCCAGGGTAGCAGAGGTGGAAAGGCTACTGTTGGGCAGCTGCTTCCAGAATTCGAGGTCCAGAGATGGTGGGGGGGACCAAGTGATTAACCAGAGGGTAACTGTAGGAATATCCTTGCTGGTGCTGAGGCAGGATTCTCTTGTTTTGCCCTGTTTGGATATGGGTCACAATCTTGGGTGTGAGGAGCATTGGCATGGCAGAGCTTTTTGAGGTTGTGGAGAGGCAGTCCTCCTACCAGTTCTAAGGCAGGTGCCTAGAAGAAACTCTGACAACAGCTGTGTAAAACCCCAGAAATTTGGGACACAGCACTCCCTACTCAGGAAGCAGAGTTCTACCACGGCAAAGTGCTCAAAAGTCAAGTATTTGACTAGCAAGATGAGTAAACAGAAGAAGATAAATCATACTATAGAATCTCTCTCTCTGTCTCTCTCTGTCTCTCTGTCTCTCTGTCTCTCTCTCTGTCTCTGTCTGTCTCTCTCTCTCTCTCTCTCTCTCTCTCTCTCTCTCTCTCTCTCTCGGTGACAAAGAGAGTTAAAAAAATAGAACCAGAAGAAGACAACAAAGTCAAAACTTCTGCATGAAAAGGCTCCAAGAAAAATATGAATTGGTTTCAGGTCATGAAGGAGCTCAACAAGTATTTTGAAAATCAGGTAAGGGAAGCTGAGGAAAAGTTGGGAAGAGAAAGGAGACTATTGCAAGAAAATCATGAAAAATGAGTCAACAGCTTGCTAAAGGAAAATTTAAAAAACTGAGGAAAATAACACCTTAAAAAATGGACTACCTCAAATGGCAAAAGAGGTCCAAAAAGTTAATAACAGGAAGAATGCCTTAAAAACCAGAATTGGCCAGATGGAAAAGGAATTTCAAAAATTCACTGAATAAAATAATTCATTCAAATTTGGATTGGAGCAAATAGAAGCGCTAATGACTTCATGAGAAATCAAGATATAAAACAGATCAAACAGAATGAAAAAAAAAGAAAATAATGTGAAATATCTCATTGAAAAAAAACACTGACCTAGAAAATAGATCCAAGAGACATAATTTAAAAATTATTGGACTAGCTGAAAGCATGATGAAAAAAAGAGCCTAGACATCATCCTTCAAAAAATTATCAAGGAAAACTGCCCTGATGTTTTAGAACCAGGGGGTAAAATAGAAATTGAAAGAATTTACCAATTGCCTCTTGAGAAAGATCCTCCCCCCCCAAAATTTGGGCTTTATTGAATTGGCAAAAGGGAAACATTAAACATTTTTGAATAGTGAAGTGATGTGATCAGATCTATGCAAATGCACAGGTGACTCTGGTGTACAGATTGAATAATAATATAAGCAAGATTATGGACCAGAAGATGAGTAATGAGAACTTACTAGTAACAGTGAGGAGAAGATGGATGTGTGAGAATGAGATAAATCTTACAGCACATTGTAACTACTTGGACATGGACAGGAGGAAGAGAAGCAAAGAGAGGAGTCAAATATAAAAGTTTTTAATGTACCTGACTGCTATAGAGTTGTTAATGTCATTTAAAAACACAGGAAAATTATGAACAAGCAGGTTTTGCATGAAAACTGATTTGCTCAAGTTGAGATATGAGTGTAAGGAAGTGATAACTTAAAATCTATCATAAACATCTTTTTGCTCTTGCCCTCCTTTATGGTAGAGGGAACAGAGTAACTTAGACATTTAATGATGTAAGCACTTAGCATATCTTCAATCTGCATTATATGTGTGGCTTACTGACATATGAGATCAGTGTCCCCTTTGGAGCCCAATTCTACTTCCTTAAAAAGAAATTGAACACTAGCCCTGTGCACAAATAGGTACCATTCATTATATCTTCTGTGTATGACCATACTATTATATTAACCTTTTTTTTTCTCCTGAGTATGCATAAATACTTCTGAGGATGTATATCAATACAAATCTCCCACATTCTGAAACTTTTCTCTCATCCTTTTTTCATTCAAACAATTGTCTTTCATTGCTCCCCTCTTATTGCCACAGTTCTCCTTACAATCAACCAATCAACAAACATTTATTAAGCACTTACCATGTGCCAGGAATTGTTGAGCAAAAATAGAAAAAAGAGGCAAAAGACAATCTTTGCAACCTAAGAGCTTACAACCTAATTAGGAAGATAACATGCAAATAAATATATACAAGGTAAGTTATGTACAGGACAAATAGCAAATAATTAACAGAGGGAAGACATTAAAATTAAGAAAGATTGGGGAAAACTTTGAAAGATGAGACTTTAATTGGAACTTTAAAGAAACCAGAGATATCAGTCAGTACTGTTGAGGAAGGAGAACATTCCAGGAATGGTGTACAGTCAGAGAAAATGACTTTGGTTGTAGATTAGCCAGGAGGCCAGTGTCACAGGAATAAAGACTACATAGGGGGATTAGGTGTAAGAAGGCTGGAAAGGTAGAAGAGGGCCTTTGAATGACAGGCAGAGGCAATTTTATTTTGGATGTGATAAGGATTCACTGGAATTTAGTGAGTGGAGTGTGCGTGTGACATAATTGTATCTGCACTTAGGAAAAGCACTTTGGTTGCTGAATGGAACATGGTTTAGTGTGGGAGATATTTAAGGAAGGTAAACACGCTAGCAGAGTATTGCAGTAATCTAGGCATGAGGGGATGAGAGTGACCACTACAGTAGTGGCAGTGTCAACAAAGAGAAACTTTGTACTGGAGAGATATTACAAAGGTAAAATCTATGGACCTTGACTATAGATTGGATAGAGTTTGAGATATTCTAAGGAGTAGAGGATGACCCTTAGGTTGTGAGCCTGAGAAACTAAGAGGATGGTGTTAACTTTTATAATAATAAAGAAGGTAGGAGGTAGTTAGGGTATAGGTAGAAGAATAAGGAACTCTATTTTGGACATGTCTAATTTAAGATGTCTACTAGACATGCAGCCTGAGATATCTCAAAGGCAGTTGGAGATGCAAGACTGAAGGTCATTAAATAGGTTAGGGCAGGATAGTTAGATATGAGAATCATTAACAGAGATGTTAGCTAAATCTGTGGAAGCTGATGTGATCACCAAGTGAATTAGTAGAGAAAATTATGGTGATAATAAAATCCAACTTTATTTTTTGCAAAAAAAAGTGATAATATGTATCATATGGTCATAGTCTTAGAACTCATTTCATTAAATCTGGAGCTTTTAATTTTATAGTTGAGGAAACTGATTTCCAGCCAGTTAATGAATAATGAATAATATTATTATATGTTCCTTAAGATTAACCTATCCTGAAAACAGGAAATTCTTAGAAAGTGAGTTTATAATGGTTACCTATTGTCTTTATTTTATGTATATGCACTTACATATTTACATATATACACACATATATTATACACATCACACAGATATGTTATATATGGTGGGTGGTTATATATGTGTGTATAACATGTATGTAAATATATACATACAACACACATGGTTTTTAGCATAGATATATCTCTACCTACCATATATGACATACATATGTATACATGTGTGTGTAATGTGTGTATGTATACACATATATCTTTATATGTACATATACAAATTTGAAAACTCTCTATGTACCCATAGATTTAAGTTCAGGAAATAATTTAATAGTAGAGATGTATTTTATGGAATCATTTACATAAGGATGATATTTGAAACCAGGGACAGATAAAATCACTGAACTGCATTGGCAAGAGGGCAAAAAATCTTGGGCAAGGTGTCTATGAAGAAGGAAGGAGGAATATGAATATTCATAAAAAGAACTCAGAGGGGAAAGAGGAAACTTAGAAGTGTGACATCACAGAGTTGGAGGAAAAGTTTGTCTAAGAGAAAGTGATGATCCACATTGTGAAAAGTTTCAAGATATTAAAGATGACAAAAGAGAGAAATTAAGTCATTTATAACATCTATAGAGTGGTAGAAGCTAAGTTATAAGAAGCTGATGAATGAATGTATAGTAAGAATGTGGGGTGCTGTGTATGAATTATTCCTCCAAAAAGATAATAAAAACAGGACCAGAAATTGAAAAGTAGCTTGGGATAGTGAAAGGATTCAGTTGAGGTTAAGAATACCTAATCATACTTTCAGAAAGAGGAGAAAGAGCCAAAAAAGAAGAGATTGAAGATGTAAGTGAGAAGCAATGACTGACAGAACAAGGTCTTGGACAAGATGATTAGAAAAGGATAGGATCAAGTGCACCAGATAAGGGTGTTATGCAAAAGGAGATCTTTCTCTGAAAGAGAAAAAAGGAGAGCAGAGTGAGTAAGGACATGGACAGGTTCTAAGATAGATAAGAGGGAAGTTCATTCTGTTGAATATTCCACAGCAGTCCTGATTCATCTAAGCATGCCCTGTCACAGAAGAATGCTTTATCAAAAGATGTTGCATGAAATAACTCATCATTCATGCATATTCTGTGCTGTTTCCTTTATAATATTACCTGGCTAACTTGATTATAATTCTCATATCCATTCTTCACTCCCTCCCTCAACCAAATTTTGCAAGTGTGACTGCTTCTCTGACCTCTACTTCACAATTCCTTCAAAATTCTCTAGATTTGTTAAGACCAAAGACATCTTTGGCTTGATATTTTGGTAAAGTTTTGCATATTGACTTCACCCAAATTCTGTCTGTTCAAGCAATTCACTCTCATCAGGCCTGCAAATAGGTCTGTTCTTAGCAGGATATAACTTCTAGGTGGAAGTGGACTTGAGAGATAGTACTTGGAATTATGGATGTTAAGAGCTCTCCTGGTAGCAGATCTTAAGAGATACATAAAGGCTGTGGGGGGGGGGGTCTAGAAGCAACATCTCTGTCATTCAGAGATTCAGAGGAGATAAACTGAGCTTTGATTTAAGGTTAGAGACTCAGATACGTTTTAATTGTAGGAGCTCTCATGGGCAAATCTTATTTGGGTATGATCAGTATGGAGAATCTAGCATTGCTCACTCCCATGGATGTGGTATTGGCGTTGGTTAGGCTAATATCAGGAAAGGTAGTGGCCAGTCAATGCTAGCTATTTGTAGCTATACTGGTTATGTTAATAGACTAGTTATTTACAAGCACAGTAGTTAGGAATTGAGGATTACTTGTTTCTGAATAAGAAATTTATAATAAGGTGGGAATGAATGATGAAAGAATGGATGGGTGAATGGATAACTGAAAAATCAACTTAAATGTCCAAGGAATATTGATATTTGAAAATAATATATTAATGCAAACAACTTCTAAGTTTTAGAATATTAGTGAGGAACACAGAGGGTCATGTGATTTTTTTTCTCCATGATCTCCCTAATCCCTAAGTTCAGGGTAATTGGATAATCAGTTTTATAGATCTCTCCACCAAGTTGTGCCCCATTTTCTAAAGGGATAAGTTGCTTCTTCTGAGCATAACTCAAGTTTTTAGGCACCTTTATGAAGGTCAGACTTTTGACCTTTTCTTTGGTATTAACTTTCTATGTCCCCAAATCTATGAGATCCCATGTTTAATTCATGAGTGAAGGCTTTAATAAGTAATATATTATATTCTGGTATTTTGTATATATGAACATATATGTAATTAAATGTTTATCAAAATTTTGTCATAGATTCTGCTTATTGTCCAATTTTCCACAGCTGAAATTATTTACATGATATTCATCAAAAAATGCACTGTCTTTGTAAGTGAGCTTTGGCTATATTTGGTCAGGTATCAACTTCTAGGACATATGACTGTGAGTTCTAAACTGTTGACTATGAATCTAACTAATTCATTTTTTATACATGTGCTTTGAGTTTACATGTTCAGAACTAATTAAAAGTGTCACCAGTATGAGCACTACATGGATAATATAGATTTTAATAACACAGTGGATTATGGCCATTCCCAAAGGAACATTTCAAAGGATGTCTCAATTTCCTAATGTCTTTGCTATTTATATCTAACCGGAGAATTTGCTTTGCTTTTTTTCAGAATTTAATCAGGAAATTCAGGGTAGGCAATTCTCAGAGGACCATACCTATCAAGTTTAAGACCAGTGACAATTGGTGAAAGAGAAATGTTACCATTCTTTTTTCCATTGGATATGCTTTTTTGTAGGATTGCTCTAATCTCTTCTACTTGATTTAGATTTTAGTGCATATAAACATGTATATGCAGTAAAGCTCAGTATGTGTGTGTCTGTGTGTTTGCATGGTTGCCCATGTGTGTGTTTGTAAACATATATTTTACTGCTTATATCTTTATCTATTTTTGCCTGTGTGTGTGTGTGTGTGTGTGTGTGTGTATGTAGCTGGAAAATATTGTTACAATGTCTGTACACAAAACATTAAACTTACTTTTTATTGTCTTCTATATAGTTAACAGTATAAAGATACTTCAGATATTTTGAGAAGTATTTCTCTTTTCCTTTGGAGAGATGTTATCTTAATTACAAATACTATCAGTATTACCTAAAAGAATGAGGCTACCCTTAAATGTGCTTGATAAGTTCAGAATATAGATCCTAGACAATTTTTTCTTCTGAATAAACTTATTTCAAAGCATTCTGCAATACAGACAACTATGTTCTAAACACTTCACAATTTGGACTAACTTGTAGGAAGGCTAGGCTGACTTAAAAAAAGTTTATATATTGATAATATAAATCTAAACCTGTTTACATACATATATGTGTGCATATAGTATGTGTTAGTGTGTAAAACATCCAAATGATTTCAATCAATGTAGCCAACAGGGTACTCTGGAGGCCACAATTTAACACTACCACCTATGGATCTCTGTATATAGTTGCTCCCCAGGGCAGATTTGAACCCAGCTATTATAAATCAATCTATCTAGAGACTAACATGAAATGTAAAAAATGTTTAGAATTGGATTATATAAGTGATTAGGTTTCTTATTTTAAAGATTAATACTTACAAATGATAAATAAGCCATAATTTTGTTAAAACTGAAGCTGCCACAGAATTGTTAATTTATAACATTATTCAGGGATATCCCAGCCATCATTTGATGAAGCTCACTTGTCCTTCAGCAATATTTATAAAACACTGTAAGGACTAAGTCAGATTTCCTTTGTAGCAAATCATTTCATACTGTGACTTTTATGTGTTTCATTAGTGAAAGACCATAGTTAATGGATCTTAAGAACTAAAGGGAGGGTGAAGGAGGGAGAGGGAGGGAGAGGGAGAGGGAAAAGGAAAGGAAGAGGGAAAAGGGAAAAGAAGGAGAGGGAGAGTGTCAGTCATTCACAGGAAGACCCGAAGAGACTGAGGGAAAGCAAGTCAGAGACAGACAGTGAGTGACTGTAGGAATCAGTTTTGTATTCGAGTCACCTAAAAAGGAAATAAAGTTCTATGAATGTACTGCATCAAAAGGTCATCTTTTCTTGCACATTTTTGATTCTGACACTTTCTATTGAATGCAGCTCGCTAAAGTAGATGCTAGTGCCACTAGCAGAAGAGAAAAGCAATTTAGAACAGGGAGATATTACTTAATAAAATAAACCAGATACAAAATCTTACCTTGTATTTACAGATAGGTTTTTAATGGAACATTTCATGGCCTAACACAAATATCAGACCCAATGACACTAATTCTTATACAGCCTTTGGCTTACCCTGTAGATCAAAATCTGATATTATAATGTAGGCTATAAAATAGTTTATTGTAAGTGAACTTCTAAAGACACAAAGAAAATTCTCCATTAATTTTAAACTTAATTGAAGTTCTTAGAGAAAAAAAAACTTAGAGCAATATTATAAATTCAGTTATCTTAGGTAGTTGAAAAACTTGTTTTTGATCAATGTGTGGATAAATGGAAGAAAAAAAATCTGCTTTTGGTACTTTTGCTTCTGTTTTCAGTCAACACCAGCAGACAAGCATGAATGGATGGAAAATTGCCCTTTAAAAGGGTCAAATTTTGATAACCTCAAGCCAATTTGCTCAAATCCATGAAGTTTTATACCATCTTGATGGGAAAGAATATATTGCAAGATACATTTTTCAAAAGAAGGAATGAAATGTTATCAAAGATAAAAAGTTTAATTTAAGAAATGTCTCCCTGGTATATTATAAAGAGGATGGACATCTTTCAGCATACTAAAATAAATGGACAATGGATGCAGATAAAATAAAATGTAGAATAGATATGATTGAGAATAGACAAATGTCTTTGTACCTCTTCTTTTAACTAGCCTTGCAATATAAGAAATACAAGTCTCTGGAATTAATAAAAGGAAAGTTCCATCTTTGAATGCCTGTCTTCTTCATTTTCAAAAGCATCAGTATATGCACTAAATGAATAGACAATTCAGTAATGTCCAACAGATAACTAAAATTCAAATTTTATTTTTTCAATAATATTCATCAGACATTTTTTTTCTGACAAGACTTTACTGAAAGATGAAGTGCAAATGGGAACCCTGTAAGAATGTTTATAAGAGTTGTACATGACATATCTTAAGCGCCACTAAGTACACATTGAATACTTTGTAAGTATATAGGCATATCAACATGCAAGTGTCATGTACCTAACATTACAATATGCATTTTGTTTCTTTAAAAATACTAATGACAAAGTAGATTAAGCAATTGTTTTTCTGTCTTCAGTGCAATATGCTTAATTCCTGTGGATCCTACTTACATGGAATTAACTTTTACAGTGTCAGAAGCATACCCTTCCAAATGTTATGAACTGTAAGCCATACAAGTGGAACATTTTAGTTTTAGAACTAGCTAGTGGGCCACAGTGGTGCAGTTCACCACTCTGAGTAACAAACATTTTAATCCTAAAATGGCAGACTTGTTTCCAATACTGGTTAAATTGAAATAATTATGATTTATAAAAGAGATTTCTTTAGATAAAATTTAAAAGTTAACAACCAATTCACAAACAATTATATGAACTTAATATGAAGCACATATGTCAGCAATCTTAAACTCAAATACTTGTGTCACTTCTAAATTGCATTGTCATATCAGTATGCAGCAGATACAACAGATACAGTTAAATGGAATTTGCAAACACTTAACTTATACACATAATAAAGAGAAAACAAGTTTTGCAAAAGTTTCTAAAACATTTGCTCCCCCTGTCCATCAGAATCATCTAATACATTGTAGAAACAGAGATAAAAAAAACATAACGGGTATGAGTAGGGAAGAAATAACAATCCAGTTCATGTATCAGATTCCCCTTCCCCCAATTTGTGACCACTTGTTGCAACTACAACATATTTATATTTTACAAAACTTTTTCTGTCATCAAAATATAAACAAAAAGTTCCCAATGTTCACATGTTTAAAGGAGAAAGCTTGTGACGAAAGTATCTGAGGTTTTACAGTACTGTGCGTAAGAAAATTGTGCAGTTCATGCTGCATTAGAGTTCATACAGACACCACTGCTGGTTTGACCCTGGATGTGGGGAAAGTGCTTAAGTGCTAAGCCCCGGTGGATTTATCTTTTTTATCTTGAACCATCAAGAAGTATTTTAATTTTCCCTTCCAGAAGACTGAACATATCTTACTGGGAAAGATGCCATTTTCCCCTTTGTATTTTGGGCCCATCCTTTGCTGATAACAGTAAGGTTTATGTAGCTGACATTACACACACACATATGTGTGTATGTATGTCATATGTGAGAACATAGCAGCCACAATATTACTAGCAATATACCAACATCAGATAAAATCAACTTATTTATGCTATTAAGCTTATTTGATGACCATTATTAATACCACCAAACTGAGAAGGTATGTTATTTTCCTCTTATATGAACATCTGTGCTTTTAAAATGCTATTCCCCTAAAGGATAATTAAATGGCATCATTCAAGACATTCAAGCTGTGGTTACACAGGCAAAATAAAGTGGATATTTGAGGCAATTCTGTGGAAAATTCAGACTAACATTTACTCGTATAAAGAAGGTACAACTGAATTATTTCCATTGGTTGTCTGCATTTATCAAGATCACTGGGAAAATAAATTATCCATTTCATTTTGGTCTATATAAACACAGAAAATTGGCAAGAATTTTTAATATTTATTTTTCCTTGAGGCAGAATACCAGGTTGGATTCCAAAGTGCTGCCGCTGCCGTTCATCCTTGAAATACTGAAAGGCATGTAAGTGCTTCAATTTTAAAAGGTGACTATCTCATTTTGCCTATAGGGAGTTTTAATGTTAAAGAAAGAAACATACAGATCCATTCTCTGTTGAACACAATCAAAGAAGTTAGCTTTTGGTATTCACAATGGAAAGATGGTTGTGATAATCCCTTCTGAATGCTGCCTGGGAGATCTTATAAATACCTCTTTTCATTTATTCATATTGAAATCTCATAGCCTATGCTAAAAGTGAGAGGTAGAAGGATCGTTTTAAGAATATATAGCACAAGACTTACCAGTCATAACCAATATCTATTGCATTCGATACCAACAATCTCAATACATTAAAACAGATAGGTATATACAATGTAAAACAGAATAATTGAACTCATCTAAAAATTTTTGTTTTTCTTTTTATCACTCTTCATTACATTGCTACTTCTAATTCATTACCTTTGGAAGGGTATAACAGTCGGGTGGAGGAGAAGAGAAAGAAGTGATTGGAAAAAGAAAATTTCAATATACAAAACTTAATGTTTAGAAAAAATTACCCTAAGTATTGAAGGCATCTCTATACCTTGATGGATGCATTTTGTAGTTACATTATAGGGATATGCCAACCTAGCATGAAGGGAAAATATGGAAATTCCAAGGTAAATGAGAGTATTCCGATTTTAGAGGGTTAGACAGTATATTTCAGTATATTTCTTTCCCTCTTGTTCATGCAAAAAGCCGTGGACCAAATGATAATGTAAATGTAACAGTAAAGATGATAGTTTCCATGAAGGAAGGGAGCTAGCAGTTGGGTGCTATTGAACCAGTTATAAGTAGGCTATTTATCCCTACTGTCAAAGCTTTAGTGTGCAGGCAGTGGAGATGAATAAATTGTAGGCCTTAATTTAGCAACCAGTTTTAGTGTGGGTCTCAGAGGATGGGAAGAAAAGAAAATACATCTGGCATTTTTGCTTCTACATTTATGATCCCAGGTAATCGAGGATATTGCACTAAGGGTAAATATTGCAAAAACCTTAAAACAAATTATTATATTTCTTGTATGTTTTCCTCTTTAAGGATAATCAAAATGCATATTATAATTACATGGGTTTCCAACATCCATACACAGCAAGTACAAGATACTTACATGTAAATACACTGTAGTTACCTATATTTTTGCATAGTTTTTAGTGTGTACTTTGTGCCACTTAATAAAAAGCATTACTCATCAGTCATTTCCATTAGATGTTTTTCTCACTTCAGCTGGCATTGCTGAATTTTTTTGGTATGTTCATCATGGATTACCATTTGCAAAGAGCGACAATATTGGACATTTGGAGGACTCTAAGTACGAAGTGTCTGGTGAAAGGGGAAGCTGCAGTGTGAAAGTGAGGTTTTGCATGACCTCTTTATTAAAGAAATATAATGTCAGATTTAAGATGTCACTTTCATAAAATTGCCTTTCCCTTCCAAGAAAAAGCAAAGGTAAGAATATTGTTTTCCTTTTGGTAACACTTTACAATAAGTGGCACTAAATTACACTGTAACTGCTATGTTACATGAGAGTACATGTAACTACACTGGAAGTGTTGAATAGCTACTGTACATGTGCGTACACGGAACCTCAATGCTATTACAATCATGGTTACATAATTACAAATGAACCAGTCCTTTCTTTTCATTGAGAGATTTATATATACTTTTTTACATAGTAATGAAAATACATGAGGTGTTAGCTTCCTTGCCTTATTTAGGGGGAAAAAAAGGTTTTCTTCCCATTTTATTTATTTATTAACTTAAGAGAATTTTAGTGCAAGGTTTGCCGTTATGAAGCAATATGAGAGCATCCATTTTCTAGGTTAAATTCTAAGCTTCAACTTAAGTATCAGGTTCCTTAAACTGCTTCTTGAATTCTCTGGTGACAGAAAGCAAGTTAAAAGAAACACCCCCCTCACACATGAGCACACGCACGCATGCACGCACACTTGGTAAAAAAGAATCATTCTGTCTAAGATACAAGCAAATGGGGAAAGAAAAGGAAGAAATGCTGTTTGGACAATTTTAGATGAAGAACAATCGATGGACACTGTAAACAGTACACTGGCAGAGATTAGCTACTTTCTTTTGAGCAAAGAACAATGTGCCATATTCTACCTTTGGGTATATGTGCACTTCTCTCACCAAGTCCTATAATGACTGTGCTCACCTAGCCGAGACAGAATTTGACTCACTCTTTCTTAATGTGTATCTTCCAAACATTATAAGTTCCATGATTTAGTTTCCCGTATTTATCTGATTTGGGTAGATAAAAGTGGGTAGACTGTTTATTTAGGATGGGATTTTTGTTTAAGGAAAAATAAAATAATTTTTTTGAGGGGTTAGAAAAATGACAATTATACTCAGGTTTTTTTTTTGCTAAAAAGTAAAAATATTTTTAGTTAAAATCTAGCAATAATTAATTGCTGAAACATATAGCTAGTGCCGCCCAAATATAATAGTCCAGTTAATTTTTTCTTCCCTCATCCCCCTCCCAAATTCTAACATTGATATTTTTTTTAACTCTGTGGGTAAGGGTTTAAAAGAGTCCAAAATCTCAAAATGTTCCAAATTTTGTGTTTTTTCTTTACACTGCTATAAATAATAATTGAATTATTTAAGCAACAATTCAGCAGTTTGAGCCAAGTCAGATTTAGATGGAATGAAGAGGGATGTAAACACAGTATCAATGAAAAGTACCAATTTTGTAAATGCATCCTGAAATTAAGTTTAAAATAGTATTTGATGATGCAGTTTATACAACTTATTGTTGTGATAAGAATTTTTTGTTCTGTACTAAACAGGATGAATTTTGTTTTGTGTTTGTCTTTTTAAAGACTTTGCTTTGAAAGACATGAACATTTTGTAAACCTATACTAGTTTCAATGTGTCTAGTAGCACCTACCTGGTTCTCTCAAACTACCATACTATATTAACATATTATTGCATTTTTCCACAGATGGTATGGAGTGAATTGTAAAAACAAGCATGCAATCACATCAATGCAGACTTATTTCTTTAAAATGTCATACTGTATATGATTTATTATGTTAACACTCAACCACATCATATTATTTATGTTCTGTATATTTTGAAAAAGTGCTGCTTGACTGACATTGTCCTTTCTCTTTTTTGAAAAGAAATCAACAAGATAAATGTTTCAACAAAAAGTTTTAGAATTCTAACATTGTCCTTAAAAGATTTATACTTTTTTGATAAATAATCTAAGATACAGCACCCTTGCCTTTCATTTGATATTAATACATGATGTTGTACTCAAACATTCCCCTACCCCAAAAATAAATCCCAAGAGATATTTTTAACCATAACCCATCATGATTTTCAACTTTACAAGTATAATTACCATATACCATTTTCCCCTTAAAGGTGCAACACTTGGAAAAAGGGAGAGTAACATTAATCAGTCATGGTTTTCATTCTTTAGCAAGAAACAAATACTGAGACCTGATCTAGTAGCATAACAGATAACAGAGAGACCATTAGCTCTTTGAGTAAAAGTGTTAGGCTAATTTTGTTGTTGTTGTTGACATGTTTAAGAGTAATGAGATTTCTTTAATGGTTAATTACATCAAAATTTCAAAACTAATCCAGAGAGAAAGAGACTTTCTCTGTGAAGCTAAAAACATGGCAGAAATTCTCTTTTACTTGCTGTGACATAAGTTTGTACCTCACAAAATGCATAGACAGGAATTTAATATAAATAATTAGTCCATTTTTACACAAAACATATATCTTAATTTTTTTTCTTTTGTTTTTGGCAAATCAAGATAGGTAAGCAGCTCTGGAACTGCCAATTTTTTTTTAAAAATTGAGATTTTTTTTCTTTTGGAAACTAAGAGTTTATTCTTTAGGATATTAATCAAATGTGGTTGTAATTTAAAACCTGAGGCTGTGCACTGGTTATTAGCTTAAAATTACCTTTCCTTATAACATTGTGCTTCCATTGTATAACAAATAAAAAAATTAACAAGAACTAGAAAAAATTTGCTGTTGAACAGTGCTAGGACATACAGACAAAAATACTAATACATGTTATCTACTTATAATATTGGTTTAAGTCATATCTAAAGGGATATAATGGACATTAGAAAATGCTTACTTGTGACTGACTTACCTACAGCCCAAAAAGTTAAATATGTATCAAATAATGTTTAATTGGATTTATTATATGCACTATATACAGATTCTAAAATGTCTTGAAATTGTGCCCTATGAATACGTCCAATCTGTGTAGGCAGGTGAGTCCTTATGAAGCAAATAAATTATGAAAAAAATACAGAAACATATCTAATCTTTGTGATCCTCAAAACAGTAAAAGTGTTGGAAAAATTTATTTGTAAATGAAACTACAGTAACCTAATGCAGAATGTATATAGATATACAGCATGGTATGATTACAACCCAAACACATGGCTCCAGTATCAAGTACTATTGGATAAATAGCAAATTGATACATCTCTATCACTGAGTCCAAGCATTCTAGAAACTATACTACAATATTTTCAGTTTGTGTTTTCTAGGGCATATGTTTCAAAAACTTGTCTTTGAAGTATAGACATGTATAAAACATTCTTTGTAAACCTCTAATCTTAGATTGAACTTGAGCACACTAGGTGTTCACCTAATAGAGTGGGTTATGAAAACTGTCCAATGGCATACTAATAAGGATTATGATTAAAAGGAAGAAAACTGGAGAAGAAAAGCTTGCATACGATTACAATTTTAAATGTAGAAAACAATTCAATACCATGGTTCAAGATGATGATTAAAGTTGTTAAGGCTGTATATTCAAGCACTGTATGTTAAGAGAACAATAATGTGAATTTTAGGCAATAAGAAATGTCCTGCATTATGGATGAGAGGGTAATTAAAGAATGATGTTAAAGAAAGCTGATTGTTGGTATAAACTGGCTACTGGTAGCAGTACAGTATGGAGGTTAATAAAGGGAGCAGAAGATGGTAGAAATGAATTCAGAAAGATGATAGCCAGTTTTCTCCAGCAGTCAGCCTGATAAGTAAAACTCAGAATCTAGGTCTGCATCTAAATGAAATATTCTTTTTTCTCTTCTGCGTTGACTTGGCTGCCTTCTGCATTGATAATAGCTGTGTCAGCATCCGGTGCATCTTCAGCTCCTTTAGCTTCATTTGTTAAATATGTTCCTATGGAAATCAACATGAAAGAAATTGGTTGACACATTTATTTGACTAGCCACCATCATCACTACATTTGGTTATTATACATCTGCACCTAATTTCAATTAGCTTGGCATGAATGAGGTATCCCATTTTTAAATTTATTTTTAATACATACAAGTTCACCTCATTGGAACATCGTGAGTTAAGCTTGGGCCAAATCTTTACAGCTCAAATACTCAGCCTAGAGAGTATCCAAGAGAGGTGATTGGGGACATGCAGCTGCAGTGCTAATTGTCATTAAAATGATTGAGATGATTAGATCAATCATGGCCACATCCAGAGCAATGATTCCACAGTCTGTATTGTACTATTCTCAAAAAAAAAAATCACCCTTTCCTCTCTGCTATGACCTTACAAGTGCATATCTGTGGAAATTCCAAACTCAACTTTGAATCAATTAACTGCTGCTTAAGAGACCATGAAGAGGTTGATTCTCTGCTTTACTAGAAATAAATAGCAGACTTGCTTCTAATTCTTCCTGAGCCACTCATCCAATGTATGACCTTGGGTAAGTTACTAGATATTCTTCTGCCTCAGTTGATCTAACTGTAAAATTATGTCAAAATCAAGACCTCCCTGGAATCTAGACACAGAATGTTAGTGGAGCTTTTCTGAGTAAATGATTTACAAGAAAGGAATGAAAAAAAGTATTATAGAGTAAATGTAATCACAGAGAAATATTGCTGCAAAAGGTGAGTACACTTTGATTAAATCTCTCCTACCTTTATGTCTTGCCAGATATCGACCAAGCAGAAATATAGAACACAGTGTGACAAACACGACAACAGCCACAATTCCTCCTATAAGAGCATGGTCAGGGCCAGTCTGTCCAGCCAGAGCATTGGGATCTAGATTGCAAAAACAACAAGAAAAAGAGGGTTTTTTGTTTATTTTCTTCCAAGGCTTATATTTTCTTAACAGTGCAATTCTAATTCTATCCAAGTTGTTTAAGATCCTGATGAGGGCTTGGGAACCAAAAATGCTATTTTATACTATTATGCATGGGAAAGGCTTTCATTGCATTCACCTTGCCTTTTCTCTTTCTCCTTTTAGTACTGAATATCCATCCATAGCTATCTATAGGAACTAAAACAAGTGTTTGAGAATTGGGGATCAGATAAGCATCAGCTGAACAGTGTCTGAGTGATACATAATTTATATGGCTGAATCTCAGTGGGAATCCCTTATATATATTCTTTTCTTGTCATCCCCCTCCTACTGCAATAGAAATTAAAGAGGAGATGAAGTACAGCCTTTTTCAGTTCCTCTGCAGATAGCTGAGTCTGCATGAATTGCATCCCATATGTGTTTCCTGCATCTGTAAAAATCATTATTCACTCTAGAGTGTTTAGCCCATGAATTACTGCAGTTATCCGATTAACACTGGAGTGAGTAAACTCTAATAGATTTAGCAGTATTTTAGGAGCCTCACTTACCTGACTAGGCACAAAACATTAAAAAGGTTACAAGGTTTATGCTCTTTCTGCTTAGCATCTATCAGCTAGGGGTATCTAATTCTTGTGAGAGGACTACAAAGAGGGAGTTATGTCAAGTGACACCATTTAGGGTCAGTAATTTCTCAGGCATTTAAAGCAATGAATCAGTTACCTTTAAGTGTAGGTTCACTGTGAATTTTTATGGAAAGAAAAAGTAAATGATTTCACTCTACTGAATCCTAAGTGAGCCTGACTTTCAAGATATGTGTCTTATTTATTTAAGGAAGAGGGAAATTATAAATCTGATTTTTTTTATTTTAATAAAAGAAGATGAAGAACATACTACTATCAAGCAACAGCATAGATAATTATCATGGAAGGTAAAAATGTGCATCAAGCATTATATGCAAATGACAGATCAAAATAATCTCATTGAAGTACCAGAATTTTTCTCACACATAATATTTCATATTAGTGGAGTTAGTGGGTGGGGAACCTATAGCCTTAAGGTCACATGTGGCCTCTAGGTCCTCAGGTGTGGCCTTTTGACTGAGTCCAAGTTTTACAGAACAAATCCTTTTATTAAAAGGATTTGTTTTATGAAGTTTGGATTCAGTCAAAGGGCTGCAGTTGAGGACCCAGAGTGCCACATGTGGTCTTGAGGCCACAGGTCCCTTGCCAACCCCTCCCACCCCCACCTGCCCACAGTTTTCCTCCCATGTAAGTATTGTCTTGATCTACTACCTTGCCTCAAAGAATCTTCCACCATTAAGATTGAAGTTCCCTTGTTGGCCAGGATCATGTCTTATTTCTCTTCACATTTTCCCAGGGTAGAGTTCCCCACCCCTGGTATACACTAGAGCTGTGATTTCATTATTTTGGATTTGTAGGAGAGATTAACATTCCTCTACCAATGCAGGTCAGCATGGGCTCTGCCTCATCTAGTCTTTGAGAATTACCTATAGCAGAATTATGTGTAAAGATTCTAGTATTACAATGGGTTGTGCAAGTCTCCTTAATGACAATCATAATTACAAATTCTTTAAGAACAAGGTAGATGTTCACACCTATGAAATGTAATTTTGTAATTGTTATCATGTATGCTTATAGGATGAACTTATTATTAATAGCATTTTTATCAAATTACTTTATAAATACTTATAAACACTTCATTGAGTTGAAATATAAAAATCATCTTTGGGTCTGCTCCCTCTACTCCATACACATCTTCAATCAGTTTCTGATGTTTGTCAATTTTAACTCCATATCATGGCTTGATTACATCCCCCTTTTTCTCTTTGCATAGCTACCAGTTTAGTTAGCTCTATATCACCTCTTCCCTGGCATACTGTCATAACCTCCAAGTTGACTTCCCTTCTCCCATTCATTCTCCACATAGCTATGAAAATAATTTTAATAAAGCACAGGTCTAACCATATCACTGTTCTGCTCAAAAGTAGCTTCCAAAAATGTTTTCCTAAAGCACAGGTCTAAGTACATCACTTTTCTGCTCAAAAGTCTTCAGTGGTTCTGGGATAAAATATAAATTCCTTAACCTGATAATTAGTGTTCTCTTTAATCCAGTTCCAACCTATCTTTCCAGAACATTTTTTCACATTAATTTACTTTATGTACCCTGACAGAGTCAATCTATATCACTGAATTAGATATACCATTGTCTGCCCTAACCATTCACTTTGTCAATTAACAGTATGGCAGCCATGACAGGAGAATTCAGGCCAAAAGAGCTAAAAGGAATTGGATCAGTCCATCTCCTTGTACCTCCACTGGTCAGAAGAAAGACTGAGGGCATGTGTCCAGTAAAAACTCTTATCTGTGTCACTGGGAATGACAATCATCAGGATCAAGAGACACTGACTGGCACTAAGTGTTGATAGGATTCTGGGTCAAGCTGGAGCTCCAGAAGTTGGGACAGGAGTAACAATGTGCTCAGAGATGACACTGGTGACTTCAAACCAGAATTAAAGCACTAAATGTTGGAAATGTTAAAGCAAGGGACCACACAGTTCTCAGAATGGAGCTGAAGTAGCAAGAGAAGAGTGAATATGTGAACAGTCCTAAGAACTAAGGCATTGCAACATGATTGTAGCACCATAGATATGAGCTATAATTATCTCCTGATTAAACTAGAGTCAAATAGGTCCTTTTTCTTTATTTTTATTTTCAAGCCTTTTAATAATTATTATTTCTATATTTAAATCGTATTATTAGCCTGGAATGTTTTTTGAAGATTGGGATGCCAGAATTGGAAAATCAAACAAACAAACATGTACACTATTCTGATATTGCCAGGAAGAGACAAGGATGGAGGCAAAGTGAGCCAGACAGATTCACAGTAGAGTAAATATAGAAAGATCCCCAAGACTGAACTAAAAGAATATGAGCTCAGTACTATACTTCTAAGCCTTGGTTAATGAGAGATATTTTAACTAAGCTGATGTGTGAATTATAGAAGAAGTAGGTAGGAGCTCTCCACAGGGAGAATTAAAGCAAACACTAATGAAAAGAGACAAAAATAGACTTAACTTTGTATTTATGTGTATGCATATATCTAAATACGCAAATGTGAATATGTACATATACCTACAAATTCATCGAGGCACATATGTATGTATACACATATACGTGTATGTATATTTGTATTTTTATACACACACAAACATGTATAGACACATTACACTAAAGAGTGCTAGCCTAGCCTGCTGTCTGATCATGGCATGGAACCAACTATGGGTTACTGAAAATTTTGTCATTGGAGTAAAAACTTTAGTAGGATCACTCAAACTGGAATGGGTTACACACCTGTATATTCTCAGACAAGAGGGCTGTTGATGGCTTACTCAGAGAGGCTCATCACCCGACACTGGGTGATTTCTTTCTTTTTTTTTTTTTTGACCACAGTAAAGAAAAAAAAAAGATTATTCTCGAGGATATGGAGAAACAATGATGCAATGATGAAACCACATCTGATTTCCATATATATTGCACACACACCCCTTTATGAAAAGAATAACTAAAGTAAATTTTCATTATTCATAGAAGTTATTCAGGTATAGGTAGCATCAAATAGTAAAAAATATCCTTGAAGCAGAGTCTGATAGAACTGGGTTTGAATTTTCCCTGTGGCACTCATTCCTGAACTAAGTATTTAGTTAAAATTATTTACCTGGAGGAGAAGCAAGAGGACAAGCTCACCTACAGAGAAAGAAAGGCTTAGACTTTTCCTTTCATGATGCCATGAATTGTTCGGGTGGTGCAAGTCTACTAAGTTGTCTCTCTAGCAAAATCAAATTTTGTTGTTCACTCTTTTGTGTTTTGAGGAAGACCTTAAAGTCATGCCACAACAAGGCTGTTGGTCTCGGATCGAGATGGGACTTGCTGAAATGTAAAGGGTTGCCTATATAGCAATCCCAAGGTAGTTTCCATCCTGGGAAGTCTGAGCTTTAGGGCACTGCTAAAAACTAACCCGTCTATACAAGTCTCTGCAGTGAATGCAAAGTTCACCAAGCAAGAAGTGAATAAGTTGTTTATAAGATCATGTCTTGTATTTCCTTCTTGAATTTTTTAGTAGAGTAAAATAAAGGCAATCTTATATCTCATATACATTGTTACCTTGCATGCTTACAAAGGAACCGAGGCCCTTTTACTCAATTAAATGGAACTCTGGATACAAACTATTTTCTGAAGTTCTCAGAAGGAACTTTGAGGAAAGCCTAAAGTAGAATGATTTTAGAGAAATTTATTAAGAATAAACCCAGTCCACATAAACCAAGAGTTTACATGGGTTACACAGCTGTATATTCTCATTTCTTTTTTACAGAATCCTTGTAAAATGTCAGACATTGTCACTCATTTTACAGAAGAAAAACCCAAGGCTCAGATACATTAAATAACTCCTAAAGTTGGTTGGGTGGTAACCAATAGCTTCAGGAATTAGACTCAAACTTTGCAATTCAAGTTGAGTTTTTCTATTCCAGTTTTACTGTACAGAAATGAAGAAGTTCATAGATAACTGTAAAATCTTTAACTTTTAATTTTTTTATAAGAAACATTTTGAGTTAGTCTAGGTTTTTTAGAAGAGGTGAATGTAATCAAAATGTCACTTGAACAAGATGATTCTTATTCATAGGATTATTTAGGTAAGAAAGAATCTTAAAATAGTGAGGCCTATGGGAAAGATATTGTGATGCTAATTTATTGGGAAAGAGAATGATGCAAATCTCATGGAATATTTCTGCACACAAGAAACAATGTACTAGAAATCAGGGGTCAGGATAAAAGATACCGATTTATTTAAGGGGGGAATAGTATGGCATATTCAATTCATGTCTTGTAAAAATCAGTTCATTATTTTTAACAGCAGGAAACATTTAATTCATACTTCCATCAAAAATAAGGGTCAGCAAGTAGTGATGTTACATACTTGGGGGTAGTATTAACAGGACAGAGGTTGGGAATTCACAAAAATCAAATTCACTTATTTACTCAGGAGTAGGAATTAGGGATCTTGGAGTAGCAATGAAATACTCATTTCTATTATACGAATAACTGTGTGGATATGATACATACAGTAGAGACTTGAAAAATTTCTGTTGAATTGAATTAGATTTCTATTCCTTGCCAATGAAGTTAAAGCAGGAAATATAGACCCACATTTCAACAGAAGAGATTTAGGTTCCAAGGAATGCCTTTCTGGCAGTAAGGTTGATAAACGAAGTTGCCAAAACTAGTTTTGGAATATGCTGTGAAAATCTTTAAGACCAAGACTGAAAACCATCTGTTAGGGAAAGCTCAAGTAACACCACTTTTAGATGACACATAATCATGGTTGATTCTCATGTTCCATCTTTTTTTACTGCCTTCATTTTATTGATAGAGAATTCAGTGGACACAAACCAGTAAATGACTTTCTGAGAAATAATGCTGCTTGCTCTGCTTAACATTCCTTTACCTGTCTGCTGTCTCTATCTAAATTCTCAATAACCCTAAGTGTTAGAAACTAACAAGGAGCTTTTATTTTCTGATTGTTGATACAGTGCTCTATGTAGTCAGCCAAATAGCATTCTTTAAGAGCCTTTGTATGTGCTGGGCACGGTACTCAGCACTAAGGATACAAAGAAAGGCAGAAAATGTTAAGAAAAGAAGAAAAGGAAAGAAAAGAAAAGATTTCAAGGAGCTCACTGTCTAGTGGGGGATACAGATGATAAGAACTATGTACAAACAAGATCAATATAGGATTACTAGGGGTGTAAATACAGAGAGATGGTGCTAAGATTAAAAAGGACTGGGTAAGGTTACTTGTAGAAGGTAAGGACTATAGTTTGAGTTTTAAGGAATCCAAGGAGGTTAGGAGGTAGAGATGAGGAGGGAGAGTGTTCCAGAGATGGGGTGGGGGGATAGTCAGCAAAAATACTTTGTATTGAGAGATAGCATACTGTACACAACAAGAAGTCCAAAATATCAGAGTATATAGGAGAGAATGAAGTGCAAGAAAGTTGGAAAGGTCAGGATGGGGCTAGGTTACGAAGGGTTTTGAACACCAAACAGAATAATTTATATCTGATTCTTAAGGAAGCCATTATAATACTCTGGATGGGGGGAGTGATATGTTCAGATGTGTTTTAGGATGATTAACTTGACAGCTAAGTGGAAGATGGAATTGAGTGGATGGAATGAATGAATGATAAAGCATTTATAAAAGGTTTACTCTTTTCAAAGCACTGTGCCAAGAGCTGGAGATACATATAGAAAAGCAGAAGCAGTTTCTGTTTTCAGGGAGCAAACATTTTAATGAAAACAGTTTCTTCATAGACAGAAACCAGTGTACTAAACAAGCAACATTTATGTAGTAATAATGCCTAACACAAGTGGCCAATGCAATAAAGGGCTTTGAATGATTTGATTACAAACTCAATTTTGATGTTTTACATGACTTTAAGAATCTGCCTCATCTTCCTCAAATGCAAGCTCTAGAAAGGGGAATGCTTAAATATTAAAACCATAAAAATAGCTTTGCATAATTTATGGATAGAAATATACTGTCCTATGGCAGTATATGACATTAATAGAGTCCCTAGAGAGAAATACGTTCTTATATTTACTCTAGGGCCATCTATTATCTTATAATCTTATAATCTTACTCCCCAAAATTCAAGAACTGCTCTTAAAGAATAAAAACATTAAGATATATTGCTCTCTCAGTGGGCATGGGGCAGGAATTTAGATGTAATTTCCACTAAAAGTAATTAATTCTACATATATTAATTTGAGGCTACATTGCACAGCAAGCCTTCCAAAAACTATAACAACAAGAAACTAGATTTTTCCTTTGAAAATATAGGAACTTTTTAGAAGCAGAATAGTGAGACTAGACTTTATACCAACTGAATGAGTACTAAATTCCCTCTTGTTTTTTTTAAGGATACTTTTCTGAAAGTTGTTTTTTTATATAGTTAT
Source organism: Pseudocheirus occidentalis (assembly GCA_028646575.1). Taxonomy (NCBI): domain Eukaryota; kingdom Metazoa; phylum Chordata; class Mammalia; order Diprotodontia; family Pseudocheiridae; genus Pseudocheirus; species Pseudocheirus occidentalis. The sequence continues at coordinate 55,882,149 of CM053600.1, forward strand.
TTTCATTAAAAATGATACCTACCATATTGGGTTTGCCTTTAAGAGCTGAATGACCTTAACTGCCCTAGACACCTAGTCAGAAGAGGTCTTAGGAGGCAAAGTCATAAGTATTGGTATATGATAAAATTGAAGGGTCATGTGTATTTGTATCCAATATTTGTTTTTATAAGTGTGCTACAGTTTACCTTCTCTGAGCATTAAACCTTTAAAATCCAAATATAACTTTTCAAGATTAATTGGTTATCTGGTTATAATTCATCTTTATCCACCAACAGGTCATAATGTGTTAGGTACAACACACAAATCAGATCTACAGAAAGCACTGCTTCTGTCCTTGAGGAAAGCAAAAGCTTTCAAAGCAAAGCAAAATTCTATTTGGGGCCAGAGTGGGTTCCAGGATAATTTCCTTCATTTCAGTGTTTTCTTTCTCTTAACTCAGTCTTGTTTCCCTAGGCTGCTTCAGCTAAAGGAATCTTTTGGGTATGAAGAATTTGAATGACCCTAGAGATGATTCTCCACATTGAGGAAAGCAGTGTAGCTATTAGACCTGAGGAGTCATTCACTAAAATTTTCACCTCTTTCAGTATTGACATTCAAGGGAGCACAGAACATTGGAGGAAAAGAAAAAAATAGTGTGAAAATGGGAAAAAATAATATAGAGGAAAGACTTTAAGGTTATATTGATAAATGAAAAAAAGAACAAGATACATCTAGGGGCAAATCATGGGAACATTATACCAATTTCTGAATGTGGAAAGGGATGATATTCATTTCTCTATTAGGAATATGTCATGGAATACACACACATATACATTCTGCACTGGATAATATCACATAATCTGATTCTCAGAATTGAAATGGGTCACTGAAATCATCTAACCTAATCTATACATAAACAGAATCAATCATAGAGTCTTAGAATTGAAAGGGACCCCAGAGACAATCTGGATGGGCACCTAGCACAATGTCATCACTTTATCTATGTTTGCATTGAATGCTAGAAAAGTCCCCTCTATAGTATTCCCAATTTGTTGAAAGACTGTTTAGTTTAGAGGAAAGAACACTAACAAGAAGTCAGGAAATATGGCAATGGCCTGCTGGTCCAATTCAATTACCATTCAATTTTATGACCTTGGCCTCACCACTTTGACCATCAGTTTCTTCATTTGTAAAATGTAAAATGTGATATTTCTGCATGTACCTCTCAAGACTGTTATAAAGTTAAAATGAGAAAAGTAACATAAAAGAAACTTTATAACCACAAAGACAAAAGGCAACTGTTTTTAATCATCCTGTTTCCATTACTAGGTTCTAAAATCTCTAGGATTTTCTTCCTTCATGTTTTTGTTCAGAAGGCTATATAACAGTGATCCTTCATCTGATCCCTTGAAATAAGTGCATCAGAACATATCATTATAATGGATGAGGTTTTTAGTACTCATATTACTTTGTGCAGTGATGTCCTAATTAAAACTTTTGAATAATGAGATCACCAAGAGAAGTAATATAAAGGAATAGAAGAGGGCTCACAACATAAACCTGAAGGACACCTACTAATAGAAGGCACGATCTGGAGGAAGATCTAGCAAAAGACACAGAGGAGGAGTGGTAAGAAACACAGGAAGAAAACCAAGAGAGAGCAGTGTCCCAAAACCTAGAAAGAGTAGGGTAATCAACAGTGTCAAAGGCCACGGAGAATTCAGAGAAAATGGAACTGAGAAAACTTTGAGTAACTTTAGAGAAAGTAGTTTTGGAGGAATCATACGACCAGAAAGTCAGAAAGTCAGATAATACAGACTTAAGAAGAGAATAACAAGAGAAAAAATGGGGAACTACCTTTTCAAAGAGTTTAGCTACACAGAGCAGAAGAGATATGGAATGATGGCAAGAATGGAAGGATCAAGTGAGGGTGTGTTTGAACACAATGTTTGTAAGCAATAAAAAATGAGCTAATTGACAGGGAGAGATTAAAAATATGTAAATATCAGAGGAGGCAATGTGTTATAACACATGGGATGGAAAGGAATCACTTGAACAAGTAAAGAAGTTGCCCTTGGTAAGGAATAAGGCCATTTCATCATGTGAATTAGGAGTGAAGGAAGAAAAAGTAGCAGAGGGCACTTGAGTGATAGAAGATGAAGAAAAAGGGAGAAGGGGGAGCTTATTATATTTGAATCAATTAATAAAAGAATAAATAAAAAAATTATATACCTCTCCTGAATCTAGGCATCCCCACATTACCTTTACATTCAATGTTGGGGAATAAAAATATATTTTCCATTTGACAATACATTTATCCCACGTAGACTCTACTCTTGGACAAGATAATCTTTAGATATAAAGCATTCTACTGAAATGCATATTGTATACATATGCACATACATGTTACATATGATATTGATGTGTGAGTATGAATAACCCATCCCAAAATGTTACTTGATCCTTCATATAATGGTGGGAAACAATTTTCTCCATAAACTCCCATGTCAGGAGAGAGAGAGACAGAAAAAGGCAGAAAGAGAGAGAGATAGACCGAGACAGACAGAGAGAGACAGAGAGAGGGAAAGAGAGAGGAATCTCAGAGGTGGAAAACACGTGCTCTAGAAATATTGGTAGAAAAGCTCTCTCCTGTTGCTGCTGGAACAAGTCCTTGATTAGTTGCTTGTCTTTTCAGCTTTTTTGGTAAGGCTCTCTCAGTCACAGTGAGCTCTACTTCTCCAACTATCAATCACTCTATCCCAGTGCCACCACTGCCCATAGGTCTACTGCATAGACTATTGCATAGAACTTATAGGCTATAAGCTTCAGGGCTCTTGCTTAATAGTCTTTTGGATGGAAACTGCCTGTGCCTCAGGTAAATGGTTTTGGTACCTCAGAAAGATGTGATTTCTTTTCCCCTAACTCAGACTGCCTAGTGTGCCTAGGGGCAGTTTTTCATATTCTTCTGGTCCATCTTTTTCACCTCTTGAGCTATTTAAGCTGGTGTTCTTAAGAGACTTATCAGGTAGCTCTTGTCTCACCTTTCTCCACAGACCATCTTCAAACCTAAGTTTTATCTGTGCTATAGTGAATAATTTTTTTTTTAGCATTTTCTTTACATAAGAGGGCATGATGCTTTCTGTATTAGTTTTTGGTCACTGAATTTACACACCCTTTTTCATACCTTCTTCATTGGTATACTTTATTCTGATCATATTACTAAAATATTGGTATAAAAGGTGAATTAAAATTGTAAGTTTTTTTTAATAACATTCCTTGCCATAGCAGCAAAACTGTTGTCCCTGCTTAGATCTGTACAAAGAACTGTGACAGGTACATTTAAAAACAAAAACAAAACAAATCCCCACACTTCCTACCCTCAAGAAGCTCATATTTTACAATAAGATAGAAAGATAGGTAGGTAGATAGATAGATGATAGATAAGATGAAGTAAATACAAGGTAATTTGAAAGAAGGAAGGTAATAAGCATTCTTAAGTGCCTATGATATGTCCGGCACTGTGATAAGCATTTTACAAATTTTGCCTCATGTAATCTTCACAATAAACCATCAACATAGGTGCTATTATCATCCCCGTTTTACAGTTAAGTATATGGGCAGATAGTGACTGGATCATGGTCATACAGAAATTAAGTGACTGAAGTAGAATTTTAACTCAGGTCTTTCTGACTCTAGGTCCATCACTATATCTACTGTATCACCTACCTGCCTGTTTGAGAACAGAGATCATTAACTGATGCTATCTTTCTTAGCATTTTTCTTTCTTTAAAAAAAAAAGCCCTTTAAGTAAAGAAGAGTTTTTTGTAGAAAGATAAGGATTTCAACAATTAGATTTGGGAAGAAAATGAATATGTGAATGCCTTATGTAAATGTGAAAAGGTTTGTGGAACAAATAGTCTAGTTTGACTATGAAGGGAAATGGCATGAAATAAAACTGAAAAGAGATTGGTGCCAGATCATGGAAACTTTACATAACAGGCTGAAGACTTGTATTTGTTTCCAGAATAAAGAGACATACTAAAGGTGAGGTTTTTTTTTAATTATGAAACTGATATTACAGGATTATTTTGGAAACTTTGTGGAGATAGACTAGAGATGGAAGATAGAAACAGGAGATCAATTTGGAGACTATTACACTAATTCAGGTCTGAGATATTGATGAGTTAAACTAGAGTGGTGGCTATGTGAATGGGGAGAAGGGACTGGAACTTGTAGAGTAGGACAGACAGGACTCAGTACACAACTGGATATAAGTGGGGAGGTAGAAGGAAGAGACAAGTATGATTTCATGCTTATGAATCAAGTAGATTCACCTCTTCATGGTGGTGACCACAGAAGGATAATTTGGAGGAAGAAAAGGTGATGAATTTAATACAGACAAATTTAATTGGAGATGCTTTGGGGACATCCACACAGAAATATCTAGCAGACAACTGGAGATACTAGAGGAAGAGTCCCCACAATATAATTTCTTATAACATATGTGAAGTATGTTTAGTACCATTATGAAATAAAAGGGGCATTGTGGATTAATTTGGGAGCACAAATATTCATTTAAACATTATTTCTATGGAAATACAGTCCAAAGAATTGTAGGTTATGTAAGAAGCAGAGAACTTGATTACATAATAATTATTTCTATTTATTCCTCCTATAATCCAGAATTCAGTGCCTTGTATGAACTCTGCCTTCTTGAGTAAGGGCTCTTGAACTCCATTATTTCCTTTCGTGGTCACTCTTCTTTCTTCTCAGTTTAGCACCTCCCCCCCCACCCCCACCCCCACCCCCGTCCAGCACTGGTCCTAGTTCTTCTGACTAAACTTCTCTACCCAAAGTGTATAGTTGTCCTGTTTGTCTCTCATTTTCAAAGAGGACCTTGACATCAGGGAAATAATGACATTGAAGAGGTACTCAAAGAGGGTTAGGGCTGACTGAGACCCCAAAATACCAACATGCCGGGTCCTATGGAAAGAATTCCACTTAAGTCTTCTCAGCCAAAGAAAAAGTAGTTTATTGAAAGTTCAAGTTCACCATATGGGGTAGACTCTTAAGGAGCCATTCTACCCACTAGGTTGTTCTATGGAGCTTTCACACAGAACAAGTCTGTGCTAAGCTATCCTATGGTGCTCTCACAGAGCAAGTCTCTGCTAAGCTATTCTACACAAAGCAAGTCTGTGTCAGGCCATTTCGCAGAGCTCTCAGGAAGATGGAGGGAAGATGGGGTCGTATACACAGAGGAATCTAGGGGTGGTCTAAAGGAGGAGCCTGGGGAGGGTCTTCAGGAGGAGCCAAAGTGGTCTGACTCCAATAATGAGTTTGGGGAGGGGGGATTGATATTTTGATAGGCTCCAGCGTAGGAAACAGATGGACAATGGAGGGCCAGGCTAGTAACAGGTTTGGGCCCAGCCACAATGAAATACTTATGGCCCCCGAAAATGCCTCCTGAAGATTAAATCAGACTTCAAGAAGTTTCCCAGAGTATGTACTGCAAAGATTCAAGGAGAGCTAAAAAAGTTGGGGGTCCCAGAGCCTACACCTCATCAATGTAACTTGTAGTTGACTTTGATTTGAGCGAGGGAGGGCTGTGCAAGGTCATTAGCCTCACTTTCTCCTTGCAGAGTCATCTGGGGCCAGTGGCTAGATATTCATCAGGACAACTGGAGATGGCTCAGGATGCAATGGGTCGACCCTGGTCCTTTTAGGGTAATGCCTTTTTAGGTTCTCACTTTGAGTGAGGTAATGCCCATTCAGTGAATAGGCCTCTTTAAGGAGTGAGTCAAAGAATGGCCCCTTTAATTAAAAAAAAAAAAAAACAGAACAAAACAAAAACATAAGCTGGGACTGGAAGAGTTGCTGTTTAAAAGAGAAATAGTTACCATTGACATTCATTCACTCTAAGCCAGGAGGGCCCAAAATATAGCCATTAAGTGGAGCTTGGGCAGGGAACTATTGTAATCCAATATATGAGCTTCAGAGTGATATAGCTTTAAGATTTTGTTTTTGAGAGAGATTGAAAGACAGAAAGAGAGAAAGAAAGGAAAATAGGAAGGAAGAAGATAGCCAGTAAACCCCAAGTTAACTGGGCAGCTTCCAGTCATCAAGATTTACCTTCCCTTGGAGAGGAGAAGAAGAGGAGGAGGAGGAGGAGGACGAGGAGGAGGAGAAGGAAGAGTAGGAGGAGGAGGAGGGGGAAGAGGAAGAGGGGGAGGGAAAGGAGGGGGAGCAGGAAAAGGAGGAGGAGGAGAAGGAAGAGAGGATGACTGAGTTACCCAACTGGCTGGGTTCCTGTTCTGGCAGCTAGAACTACCCATACCTTTTATTTGTCTTTCATTTTTGAAGAGAACCATATCAGAGAAATGATGACATGACTAGCAGTTGACTTTGATTTGAGTAAGGAAGGGCTGTGCAAAGTCACCAGCCTCACTTTCTCCTCCAGTGTCATCTGGGTCTAGATATTCATCAGGATGTCTGGAGATGGTCCAGGATGCAATGGGAAATCCTGGTCCTTTTAGGCTAAGGTCTTTTCAGGTTCTCACTTTAAGTGAGGTAAAAACCCATTCAGTGAATGGGTTAAATCAGTTTAAGAAGTGAATCAAGGGATGGCCCCTTTAATTAGAAAAAAAAGAAAAAATCCAATCACAATATCTTAAGTGTCATTCTTCACATGTCTCGTGATTCCACATAGCAATTTATTATTGCTTTCAGCAGATAAGTTTTCACCATTAGGTAAGACAAAAACAAGAACGATCCCAAGAAATTGCGAACAGTCTTTACTATGAAGAACTGTGTTGAGTTCCAAACAACTGGCTTAAAAATAAGTTTTTGAACACAAGTTCAATTAATTTAATGTCTAAATGACTCCTTTATCTTTTACGTACTTAGTGACTGAAATGGGAAGACCCTACTAGAACATTACCAAGATACTGTTCTCCAGTGCTCTGGTAGATCTTCCTAATATGAATGTTCTCTCTAAAACTACAGATCAAAAACTCTCCATGCCTGCACTCTGTGTGCAGTTATCATCCATAACTTCCCATAAATACACCTCAGGGAATCTACCTAACTAACCTTCTTCAAGTCCCATTGACATTTCATAAGTATCACTGAAATTTGTGGACTGGTCATCAATTATGTCATGCTTTTACTATATAATCAGCCTGCCTTTTCCCCCAGCTATGAACTTCCCCTGTGTCTTTTTTAAACTACCTCACCCATGCAATTTATTGTTTTTCATATATTGTATCCTGTACATGTCCAACGCGTGCCTCTCTTTTGCTTTTAGGGTGTTCTTCATAGACTATAATATTTCATGACTTGTAGCCATGCACAATTATGCTACCATAAAGTGAAATATAGTATCTATTTCTGAGGGACTCTAATTACTTAAGTACAAAAGGACTTCACTATAAGACAGTGAGTATCAGTAAAAAGTCTCATATTGTAGATTCTAAGGGTATTAGAGAGCAAAATTCCAGTTGAGTTTACTGTGGAACTCTGACTATATTTTAAGTTTTTTTAATATTTCAAATGTGTTAACTAGAAAACAAACTCTAAAAATGCTTTCTCTTCAGCTTTATTCTAGCATAACAAACTGGGTATACACAGGCTCTAGGATATTGTCTATAATGAAAGAATTAGTGTGAAATGTATATTGCTAAAAGCATTCCTGTAATACACAGAAAGCAATTCCAATAAGGCTATGCTTACATTGTGACAATGCACCCAATTTAAGCAAACATGAAATTTGCATATCTCATGAATTAATAGAGCATGACAAAAAAAGATCTTGAGAAGCAGGTAGGCAAAATAATGCCAACAGAAGCTGCAACCAATTTCCCCAAGGAAAGACTGACTCAAGAATTAATGACTGAGAGATCTGTCTATGAAACAATGCTGGCCTGACAAGTGAATATGAAGCGTGATTATCTGTACAACTGTGTCCCACAGCTTTGCTGGAAACCTTTGGGCTTACTGCCTTGTCATTTCCTGACACAGAACTACATGCCCGTACTGTACAGCATACAACTATTCATTCTTACAATTAAAATAGTTCTCTGTGGAGTGCCACACTGATGAAAAGTAGCAATTTAGATAGCAAAACACTGCATACTCTATCTTGAGATCATGAAAATTAGTGTTTAAGTCCTTTCACAATAGTAAATAGTACCTAAAAATGTACCCGTATCTTAATGATAGCCAAGTATTTATATATTTATGCTAATGATTGGTTTTTCAGTAAGAAATCAAGGGAAACTGCTGTGTACAGGAAAATTCTGTGACCTTCACAGATGTCATAAAATATTTAAACCTAAAATAAATCATATTCTAATTGTGACTGAAAATTCAATGCAGTCATTACCATCCTTCTAAAGTTGGCATAATTGTCTACTTCTATTCCTGTAATCAGTAGAATGTTGTTTGGTTAGTCTATGTGTACGTGCGTGGGTGCACGCACTCACACACAGACACACAGACACACAGACTCACAGACACAGACACAAACAGACACACACACACAGACACACACACAGACACACACACACACTACAATGTTACTAGTACTTTTCTAGAGTCTTTTGTTTCCCAGTGATTTAAATGAATTCCTGTGGTTCCATATTATAAATATAGATAGTAGAAGACTAAACACGTTTCCTAAGGACTCATTGTAAGGTAATAGATCAGTTTACATTAAAATATGTGACATTTGTTCATCCCTTTTATCCACTTTGCCAATCAAATTATCTACTTGTCCACTATGAAAAAGTTTTTTGATTGATAGTCAAACAAGTAGCTCAATTCTTAGAAATTTTTTTCCTATTGTATATAAGCATAGGAAAAAATAGAAATCATAGAAAGGTAAATGTGATTGAGATATATTTGACAATTGCATAGAATGTCTTTAAGGAAAGGAAAAAGATTGCCGTTAACCATGAAGAAAGCATGTCTTCTCTTTTATTTTGGCTGAACAATGCTTTTTAGAATCTACTTTATGTCATTTGAGGTGAGAATAAAGTCATGGTGTAATGGGAATGGGAATTTGAAGATCTTCCCTGCCCCTTAATATACCTAGGATGGACTATGAAGATTTACCCTGCTGTGGAGATAAACTATGCCCCCTGATAGGCTGAATGTGGTCACATGGAGCCTGCTGTAGGAGGGCTTTGCTGAGGAGAAGCAGAGCCCACAGGAAGCTGGTCCAGAGGGAGACAGTTGGAGGTAGTTGGGGACAAAGGAGCTCAGGCAAGGAGATACAGGGTTTGTGAATAAATATTGATCTCATATTGGTTTCGTGCAAAGGCTAAAGGATGCTGTGGCTCTCAGAATTATTATGGCTTCTAAATATCTTTAGTACTATGATGGAACTGACTTACTGGTTTTAGGATTTTGTTTTCTTGCATCTAAATAAATCCTTCAGCTTTATCCTCTATCTGGAGAGGTTGACATATTTTGCAATCAAATGTCATGTGATACTTGTCACAGTCTTTATTGTGATCATGGACACTGTAAATATCACATTGGCACTATATATGGTAATAAAGAAATCATGTAACCCAGTGGTAATTCACTAATTAAAATATGAGATGGCAGCCAAATTGCCATACGTATATGTCATTTTGGCATAATATTAAAGAAAAGAAATAATGGGACATTAATGACAATGAATACAAATATCACTATTTTCTTCATTTAATGATCACATACTTGCCAGAATTCATCATCCTAAATCCACACTTTTTAGGGAACTTTAAAGTACCTTCAATTTCTTGCAAGTTGAATACAAGTCAATCTACGAAGGGTCATATTTTCTTTAAATATCTTTGGGTAGTTAGAGTTTCAATAGAAATGCCATTCTGCTTTGATTACACCGAAAAATAATGCATACTTTACTCATCAGTATTCAGGAAGGGCTTTATTATCTATTATTCTGCCAAGTAGAAAATTCTGGAACCTGTATTTCTCATTTACCCCAATACAAATCTTTGTTCTTTTAACCTGAATGAAAGCTAACAGGAAGAGTAAGACTGCAAAAGAGATTAGAGCTACCTTTGTGGAAGTTTTGATGTAACAACTGTTAGTGTTTGGGGAATTTTTTTTTAAGTTGTGTTGTATGTAGTTTTTGGATCATGTAATTCATCAGAGTCATTAATTAGTTTTTTTCTGGTGCAAATAAAATGAATATGTATAATTTCTAACTAATCGGCTATTACAATTCTCTGCAAATACCACTTAAGATGTTTCTACTCTACCAGACTTTCTACTGGTTCAGTACTGTTTACATCAATGTTCTCTACAGTGGTGTAACTGATTTCTACCCACCAGGTCATAGCTACACTAGCACTTGCACTTGACAAGCTCATTTTCTACCTTCTCTTGAGACAGATGGAGGAGATTGAATCAAAGGTCCAATATAATTACTATGTGTGTTTCAGATTAAATAAATGTGATAAAAGCTTCCATCTAGCTCTTGATCAAACATGTTAAGAAATGTTGATTCCCAGTGACATATTACAATATGTCTGTTGTAACAGTCCCTGGTGCCATAATGTAAATTACTTACATTTGGGATTACTTGACTAAGGAAGACAGAAATATCACTCACTTCTTAAGTGCTGCCCACTGGGAGTTTGTGAGATGTGGTCTAATCTTAAACTTGTTAGGCAGGACATTAAGAAATAATAAAGCCATGTTTGTTTTACTAAATTGCTATTATGCTCAAACTATTTGAAGAAGGCAGCCTCAATTTTATAACAGCTTGAACCGTGTTCTCTATGACAAAAGGCTACATGACATCTAAATGGACTAGAAATTAAGATAAAAAAATGTTTGGTTGCCTGATGTAGTATTAAAACTATGATATATATATATATATATATATATATATACATATATAACAGTATTTACAACACACTTTTTTGTATTTCATGTTATGCATTTATTTTAAACAAATTATTTTTATTTTAAATATTCCCCAATTACATTAAAAAACTGAAAATCATTTTTGGAAACAATGAATTCCAAATTCTCTCCCTCCCACCAAAAGTGCTACTATAAGTATTTTTGTAGGAATAGATCTTTTTCCATTTTCTTTGGTCTATTTTGGACACATACCTAATACTGATATTGCTGGATCAAGAAATGTGAAGTTTTATTGTCCTTTGGGCGTAATTCCAAATTGTCCTCCTCTAGACTGATTAGACTAGTTCACAATTCTATCAACAGTACATTAGTGTCTCAACTTTTTCCTATCTCCTCCAGCAATTGTCATTTTCCTTTTTTGTCACATTAGGCAGTGTGATAGGTGTGAAGTGGAACCTCAGAATTGTTTTCATTTGCATTTCTCTTATCAGTAGTGATTTAGAGCATTTTTTCAGTTGAGTTTTGATAGCTTCCATTTCTTCTTCTGAAAACTAGCCATTCACATTCTTTGATCATTTACCAATGAATGCTCTTATTTTTTTCTTTGTAAATTAGGCTCATTTCCCTATATTTAAGAAATGAGACCTTTATTGGAGAAATTTACTGCAATTCCCCCACTCCCCAGTTTTCAATTCTGCTTCTAATTTTGACTGTATTTTGTTTGTGCAAAGTATTTTTTAAATTTTGTGTAATCAAAATTAAGGGACAGGTAGGTGATACAGTAACTGGAGCACTAGGACTGAAGTCAGGAAGATCTGAGTTCAATCAGACACGAGCTTTGTGTTACTTAACCCCTATTTGCCTCAGTTACTCCTCTATAAAATGGTGACACACTGGAGAAGTAAATGGTAAACAATTTCAGTGTTGTATTTTTTTCACCAGGAAAACCCATGGATAAAAATGGGTCACAAAGAGTGAGATAGGACTGAAAAACAGGAGAATCAAAATTATCTATTTCACTTTCTGAAATCCCTTCTATTTCTTAGTTTCCAATTAGTTTTTAATTTGTTTTTCTACAGCCCTTAATTTAATGTAATTTTTATTGCATAGTGGTTTGAAAAGTGTACATTTTATTAATATATGAAAGTTTTATATTCAGCTGAGAAAAAAGTACATTTTCCTTTCCCATTCAGTTACCTATTGTATCTAATTTTTCTTGATTTCTTTCTTGTTTATTTTTGGTTAGATTAGCTCTGAAAAGAAAATGTTGAGGTCCTACACGAGTACAGTCATATTGTCTATTTTCCATGTGTAATTCACTTCATATTTCCTTTAAGAATTTAGGTGCTACGCCATTTGGTGCATATCTGTTCAGTATTGACATTACCTCATTGTCTATTGTTCTTTTTAGTAATATGTAGTTTCTCTGCTTAAACTTTTTAATTAAGTCTATTTTTTAATCTTGGTTTATCTGATATCATAAATGCTACCTCCTCCTTTTTTTACTTCAGCTGAAGCATAATAGATTCTGTGGCAACCCCTTATTTTAACTCTATTTTCCAAGTGTGTTTCTAGCAAAACACATTCTGTTGGATTCTGGTTTCTAATCTCTACTGATTTATAAGTGAGTTCATCCCATTCCCCTTCAGAATTGCTAGCTGTGAATTTCCCTTCAGTCTATTTTCTTCTGATTATCCTATTTTTTATCTTGTCCTTTCTCCAAAGTCTGATATACTTCTGACCACTGTCTTCTTTTATCTGCTTTTAATTTTTATCACCCCATCTCATTTTCTGTTATACCTATCCCCTCTTAATATATTTTTTCCCATTCTTTTCCCTTTTCCCAGTGCATCTTTCCCCCTTACCTGTCCGTTTTTTTTTTTACATCAACCGTACATAACTGACTCATTTCCACACCCTCTTTCTATGTAGAATCCTTCTAACTGCCCTAATAATTACACAGCTCTGGTCTTTTCATCAGGAATGCTTCACAGTCCTCTATTTCATAAAATGTCCATTTTTCCCTTGAAGAATTACACTTGGCTTTGATGGATAGGTTACTCTTGGCTGTAATCCCAGCTCTTTTGTTTTCCAGAATACTTCCAGATTTTTCAGAAATTTCAATTTCCATTTTATCTTCTGGCACTAAGATATCGGGGAAGTTTGTAATGGTAATCAATTTGTTGGCTATTTAGGGCTAAGTGGATAGGATACTTAGGGCTAAGTAGATCAGATACTTAGGGCTAAATAGATCAGATACTTAGGGCTAAGTAGCACCTAGTAACTCAGGGCTAAGGATAGAACTCTGTCCATTGGTGAAAAGGTTTGAATTCCCCTGTTGATGTGGAAGAATGCTATTGGTTGAGACACTCCCCTGTTGACTTGGGAGAAGGCCAGTGCTTATAAGGAAGAATTTTACAGAGACAGGACAGATTTTGGATTTGATTCCTGAGTGAAGCTGACTGAAGATATGAACAGGATGGGACTTTGTTTGTTGGTGGCCTGGCTGATCCTTGAGTTCCAGGCAGGAGAAGTCCTGAAGGATTTGAGGTGTGCTGAACTTGTGAACTTCAGTGTGTGCTGGGGATTGCCCTGAGGACTGGACAAGGACCTGGGAACTGTTCATCTCTGAGGACTGGAAGAGAGCCTGGCAGCTTTCAGCTCCTGGATCTAGGTGATTGTCTGGCAGATTCAGGAGGGAGCTGGGACCAGGGAAGAGGATCCAGGGAATCAGAGAGACCACCCAGAGTTAAAATGAAGAAAAGGCTTCCCCTTGGACGAAACTGATGTTTGCAGAGGACAAGGACCTGGGAGCTGTTCATC
>CM053600.1:55896328-55918701 GCA_028646575.1 Pseudocheirus occidentalis
TTAACAGATTAGATAATCAGAACATTTAAATAATTTCATAGGTTTATATATATATTTATATATTACCTTTATATGTTATATAATATAAGTTTATATAATTCCATATTTGGTTATATAAAATAGGACAGGGATAATGACTAGATCTTGTAGACACTGATAATGTGAACTCTCAATTGAGAAAACTTTATCAATGTCTGTTGGAAGATTTTTTTAAACTAAGCACTTCAGAGACATAGTAGCGTAAGAGGATAAGGGTCTCAGAGTTGCAAGGATGTCAGAACTTCAGGTGTAGTATATGTCAAAATCATAATTTTAATTTGAATCTTCTTGGTTCTGAGGCTGGCTGTCTATCCATTATGACACACTACCTCTCATTAGTTATAACCCAATTATATTTCTTATCCTAGAGAATGAGTGGTGTAGTGGATAGAGTGTGAAGCTTGGAGTCATGAAGCCCTGGATTAAATCCCAGCTCTGACATATACAAACTCTATGGCTGGGACATCTTTGTGTCCCTTCACAAAAGCCTCATCCCCCAATGAAAGTTCCCTAAAATGACAAAATCACATATTCTCTCTCTCTTTTTTTTTCAATATTGCCATATGAATCATAGGATTTCAGAGTAAGCACAACTATTGGTTGGTATTTATTTAATATAGAGAGAATATTGGAAGTAGTGGTGAAAAACAAAATCACAGAATTTCAGAGACCTCCAAAGCCCACTGGATCCAATCCATACCTAAAAAAAAATCCTCTATATAACATATGCAGCAATTATACATCTGGTCTTTGCTTAAAGATGTCCAATGAAAAACAAAAACATAGTGCCTCTCAAGGCAGGACATTCCAGTCTTGGATGACTCTAATTGTTATGTTGTTTTGTCTTACACAAAACTTAAAGTTGTTTCTTTGCTCCTAAAGGGAGAGTTTGTTTCTGTTGGAAAGTGATAGATTGAAGAAAGATTGACATAGCAGAAGGAAAACACAGCTCAACTTCAGTTCTTTGAGGCAATAGCCAACTATGTTTGAGGTAACTCCAGGGGTTTACTTGAATCCATGAGGCACATCGTTGGTAGAGGAAAGAAGACTGATTTGATCATATTGTCTAAGCAGATATACAACTTCTCAAGAATGTACGAGTAAAAGAAGCATTTTTTCTAGCTATAGAAAAGAAGGGATCAACTAATTAATCAATAAATAAGAATTTATTAAATGCCAACTAAGTGCCAAACAATGACCATATATAAGTACATATATTTGTGATGTATTTTTGTTTGCTTTCACAGGCAGCTGAGTGGTACAGTGCATGAGAGTACCGGCCTGGAGTCAGGAAGACCTGACTTTAAATTTGATCTCAGACACTTACTAGTTGTGTGAACCTGGGTAAGTCATTTAATCTCTCTACCTGCCTCAGTTTCCTCAACCATAAAATGGGGGTAATAAGAGCACATGCCTCCCAAGACTGTTGTGAGGATCACGTTAGATTTGTAAATTGCTTGTTAGAGTGCTTGGCACATAGTATTATATAAGTTTTAGCTATCATTATTATGCATATATATGTCAGTCATAAAATTCAAGTATAATCAAACAGTCTGGGAGATATCTGTAATAAAACTCCCAAAGGCAAATTAAAATAAGGTTCAAATATCTGAAAAATATATTTTAAGCCATTTATATGTACATTTGTTTGTGAGTATGCATATATGTAAATATATATATCAACAACATTTGATGATAGAACACTCAAAGAATTGACAAATATTGTTGCATTAATTATTAATTTTAAGAACTGGGTGGGTCCCTGATAACTAAAAAGAGCAAATGTAGGTGCCCATCTTTATAAAAAGAGAAAAGGATGACTAGGAAATACACAAAAATTGTCTTAAATTAAATACCTGAGAAGATATTAGAATAAATCACCCATCAACCAATCAATCTGTATTCACCTAAAAAGGCACAGAATATTCTCCACCTTAGTGATTTCATCTATTCCCATGGCTTCAGTTATCTCCATAGATGTGATTCAGAGCATTCTTGTTACCCCCTAGGATAAAATAGTAACTCTTCAGTCTGACATTTAAAGCCCTTCACAATCTGACTCGTCTCTTTTCAGGATCATTTCCTATTATCTATGTTCACATATTCTATATTCCAGCCGAATTGCCACACTAGCTGTCCCCCAATCTTGAAATGAAATCTTCTATACTGATACCTTTGCACAAAAATGGCAGAAGTCCAACTCTGAAGTCTGAAAAGAATAAGTATCTTGACTTATGTCATACTGTAGCAGGACACTTTACTTCCAAAATGTTCTATTTTTATTCTTTGGTTTCTATTTCTTATCCCCTATCCCCTATGCTATATATATAATCTGATTGCCACCCTCAATAATATTCTAAACTGCTCATCAAAGACCTCTCCTTTTGTGAATGTCATGTCTTATAATCAACCTCCACTTCTGTTGACTTTGCTACATTTGATAGTATTGACGACTCTGGTTTTCCTTAATTTATTTTCTCCCCTGGTTTCCATGATTCAATACTATTCTGGTTCTCATACTATCTTTCTACCATTCCTTTTTTCTGTTTGCCTCCATGGATTCTAAGTATAAATGTTGTATAAGAATCTTTTCTAACACTGCTACCACTCTGGTGCAGATCCTCACTATCTTACATCTTGACTTCTGCAATGACCTGTGGTTTCTTCTCCCTGTTCAAATCTCTTCCCACTCCAATCATCCTCCACCCAGCTGTATAGTTGATCTTACTGAAGTGCAGCTCTGACTGTACCACTCACTCTTTGCCTTTTCAATAAGCTACTGTGATTCTCTGTTACCTCCAGGATCAAATATAAAAATCCTCTCTTTGGCTTTTAAAACTATGCATAACCTAACTTTTCATATTTTTCCAGGCCTGACATACATACTTCTCTGTGATATTGACTATTTAGCTATTTCTTGAACAATACACTCTGTTTTCTGACTTTACACATTTTACCTGCCTGAAATTCTCTTCATCCTAATCTCTACCTTCTGGCTTCCTTATCTCCCTTCAAGTCTAAATTAAAATCCATTATGTGAGAAGGCTTTCCTGAACATCCATAATGCAAGAAATTCAAGCCTTCTCTCTGAGATTATCTCTAATGTATTCTATATTATCTTGTTATCTCGTAATTGTCTCCCCTATTAGATTGTGAGTTCTTTTGGGGGGTTGTGGAGGGAAGGTGTATTTTTTTTTTTGCTTTTCTTTAAATAGCCAACTTTTAATATTCCACATAGCAGGTTCTTCATAAATGCTTGCTCATTCAATTCTTGCACTTGTGGTCATTCTAATAATCTCTAACAAGTTATCTTATATTCTGATACTTCTAAAATATGTGTATCTCTAATCATGTCCGCTGATTCCATCTCTAGCCATAGAGTTTAGAATCCCAGTTGGGGGAACCAAACTACCAACCCAGGGTGGGACTGAAGAAGGAAATAGTATAGAGAGTAGTCAAAGTCAAATGAGGCCTAAATCTGTGCAAGAGTATGATCTGATTTAGTCAAGATTTAGTAGTTTATAGTTGCACTTCTCAAGATGTGGAGACCATATTCTGTTACACAGCCAAAAACTACATTACACCTACTACCTATCTCTTTCAAGCCACCTTACACAGCTTTACCTCAGTCCCATAACTTTATAATTGATTTATTTATCTAAACATAAGATTTTATATTTATACATGGATTTCATTTTTAGATTTAGAATTTCAGATTAGAGGTATAATTTTTAATTTAGAGTCTATCACCTATGCTATTTACCTAGGCCTATGAGATTTATTACAAGCAAGTTAATAACAAAAACTTCTATATACTTATTTTAAAACACTGGTAAAAAAAATAGCACAGAGCTAATTATAAAGAATGAAATACTCCAGCATACCAAATATCCATTTAACACCATTCATTGACAGTTATTAACTAAATAGATAATATATTCATTGAAGGCATAAACTTTGTCTTTATTTTTGTGACTCCCCTAGTTCCAATGTACTACATAAATGCCTAATAATACCTGTTTATTGAATGATTGCTTTAATCACCTTTGGACCAACTTTGGGGTTGAGGAAAGTGAAAAGTCAAAGAGAATTCTGAGATTGTGATTTTTGAGTGCTTAATTGGACAGATGGTAATTTCTTCAATAGAAGTAAGGGAGTTTGGAAGAAAGGTGGGTTTTAGGGCAAAGAAAACAAATTTTCTTTTGGACAAACAGTATTTGAGATGAATATGGACATATGATTTGAAATGTCAAATAGGCAGGTGGTGCCAGAAACCTAGTGCTTAAACACATAATAATAAAGTAAATTATCTTAAAACTGATACTGGTGGTATTTATTCTCTGGTACCTAATAACCTTATTGTTAACTGGAGAACTAAAAAATCATAAAGGACATGAGACTTCAGATGTTCTATTATAGGCTCTAAAACTATTTATAATATAAAATATTAAGCATTATAAAGTTGTGTTATAGTGTAGATATATTTCAAAAAATATTAAATGTATTTATTCTTGAGTTTACATTCATTCAAGTTGTAAATTCCAAAACCACAATAAACTGTGTATAGCTTTCATTTAGAATTGTAGATTCAACACAGCAATTGATCAGAGTATCATCATTTAGTTAAATCTGAATTATCTGACAAGGTATACTTCCAAATCATTCACCTTAAGCCATTCCATCTTGCCTTTTTATTGCAAGGATATGTATAGTTCATTGACTTTAATTTCTTCTAAACTGTTAACATTTTTATGGTTGTATGTAAAACACAGTGAATCTCAAATTCATTAAGAAGTTTCATTTTAGCTATTGCTTTCTTATATATTTTATTATAGCAATTGGTAAGAGGGGAAAAAAACTTTTATGCCATTAAAATCACAGTTTGTATTTATATTGCATTGTTTACTGGATGTTTAAAGTCTGTTCTAAACATAGCACAGCTGTCCTTTGAAACACCAGCTGCTTTTTAAACTTTATATACCTGCTTGACAACTGGTAGATAAATCATACGTAAGACTATTCTGAAAGAAAAGATACATGGCCTTCTATGACTTAGAATAAAAGCAAATGTATCCATCTGAAGTATTTTGTGTAAAACATCCTAACACAAGTTGCGTGTGTGTGTGTGTGTGTGTGTGTGTGTGTGTGTGTGTGTATAGTGTGAGGGTATTAAAGTTGATCATTTCTTTTGACCTAACCATCTCACCAATGTTTATGCATTCCAAGTTGACCAAAAATAGAGTTTTCCATAAACACCTAACTAATCACTGAATTTTTTTAAGAAAAAAAATGAAAGTGGGTGGCAATTAACTAGGGAGAGGCTGATAAAATTATGTTACATAAATGGAGCATATATAAGATAATTCAGTGAGAAAGTATGACATAATGTTTTGGAAGTAGGTCTTATAGCCAGGAAAACTTACATTCAAGACTTACATGCTTCTTCTGAAATATATTTGCAATGTGATCCTGAGCAGAGCCTAATCAATTCTTTAAGACTCAAGTTAAATTGAAGATGCCAAGTAATAATGGTGAAGGGAATTTTCTTATCCAGGAATTCTGGAATTTGAAGCCTTAGGCAGACAACATTTTCTTCTCATCCTAGCCAAGACTAAGAATATTTTTGAATTGGAGGTTTTGGGAGTTTATCCTGGGAAATGAGGGATTAGGGAGTAGGATTCTACCAAGGTGAAGTTTTTGAACTGAACTGAAGCACTAAGCAAGTGGGGTGGGTACCAGCATGACAGGAGGGAGGGGAGAAAGAGAGAGAGAGAGAGAGAGAGAGAGAGAAAGAGAGACAGAGAGAGAGAGAGAGAGAGAGAGACAGAGAGAGAGACAGAGAGAGAGACAGAGACAGAGAGAGACAGAGACAGAGAGAGAGAGACAGAGAGAGAGAGAGAGAGGAAACAAGAGTTCAGATACAACAATCTGGGTATTGCAAGGTGGACCCCTGTAGCCTGGCCTCCACTTTTTTTTTTTTTTAAAAAAGAACACTTTAAGGGATTGCTGATATTGCTGAGTTTGTTAGTCCTTGGGATCACTGTGAGAGCAGTTATGGTGTAACTCAATTCCTTGGTGAATGCTGCTGGCAAGGACTTTCAGCATGATTATCTGTTTAAGCTGTTTTCTGTTTCCAGATAGTGTCTGCTCTGAACTGTGACTGGTCATAAGTGATCTGTGACTTGTGTCTGCTAATTAACTGAATGTAGGGGGAATTTAATGAATTATGCTGGTGTCTCCTTTGATATACAAAGCACTCAATGAGTTGAGAGGTTTATACTTCTGTCCAGATTATCAGGTTCCCACCCCCCTTCTCTTTCATCTGGGGGCTGAGTGGAATAAGAGAATTTTACTTTTTGTTGTTCTGTCATTTCAGTCTTGACTCTTCCTGGTCCCATTCGGGGTTTTCTTGACAAATATCCTGGAGTGGTTTGTCATTTCCTTCTCTACCTCATTTTACCGATAAGGAAACTGAGGCAAACAGGGCTAAATGACTTGTCCAAGGTCGCACAGACAGCAAATGTCTGAGGTCACATTTGAATTCATGAAGATGAGTCTTCCTGACTTCCTGACACTGCATTACCTAACTGCCCCCAAGACAATATTATAGTTCTGATTTTATAAACATGTTTTATAAATTTCCTAAAGAGGAAAGAGAAAGAGACAGAGAGAAAGAGAGACAGAGAGAGAAAGCTATGATTCTTCAGGACCATGGATCTCTAGATTTAATAAAGTCACTAGTATGCTAGATTCAAGTGACATTAGAGGGCAGGTATTTTAATTAATCTCCAGAGTCCAAAGCAGAGGTGGTATGACCAAGAGAAAGTCATACCTTTGAACCACTTAGTAGGCTAAGAAAAGGTAAATTGCCAAAAAATTCTATTCTACCCACATTCTCAAGTTGGAAGGGTGAAGCAAAAAGTGGAGGAAGCAACTCCAGGAAGAACTAAGTCATTTTTATGAATCATGAAAGGAAGGACCACTGAAGTACTGAGCTCAAGTCCTCCCTTTTCTATTTGCTTTCTTTTCTAAATCTTGGAGCCTTGCCAGATAACCACTCTTGCTAGTTACAAATACAACTAACTGTGACTCTAGAATTCTGATGATAAAGTAGAACAGCAAAATGAACCACACCTTTTCAGACCCTTAACTTATTTCCTGCAAAGGATGCATTTTGAGGGAAAGGGGAAGTAGTGATAAACTCCAAAAAAAAAAGAAAAAGGCCATCAATGAAACATTTAAAAGCATATATATTACAGCAGAGGAAGTTCAGAAGAAGATCTTTGCAGACAGACTAGGCAGAATTGGAATTAAGACTAAATAATATTTAATCCATTCCCTAAAAAGCAAAACAAATAAACAAAAAACCTGCTCCTAATTGACATTAATGGAATGTATACAGTCCTTTCAATGAAGTAATGTTCAAATGTATTAATGTGGGTCAAGTTCATGACAAAAAAAGGAACTTTAAAGTAAATAAGAAAAAATATATTTTTGTACTATTCCTTGTACAGAGTAGGTCCTCATGATAAATATCTCTTCATTGACTGAAAGAATGTAATATATGTGCAAGGAAATATTTCGCTATCTTCCCGTCTATATAATTTAATTTCAACTACTTTACCCATCCTCTGACCAAATTTTTTTTTAAATGCTTCTTTGGAATTTATTTTTTTCCCTTTTTATTTTTAAAATTCCTAATTCAAGGCATTTCCCACGACTACATTTTTCCTTCCATCTAAAAAAGTTACGTTCAAATCAGTATTCTATTGCAGTTTAAGATTAATAATGGTTGATACATCTTAAATGCCTCTATCCTAAAATCTTAATTGTATTATTTCCTCCATTGTAGAGATTTATTATGCTAGTAGGTCTGTTCTTACATAATTTAGTAAACACACTTTTGTAAATAATAAAAGTATTTTTTTGCAAAATTTTGAACAAAACCATGATGATTTCTTTATATTATGCCAAGTAATTAATTTAGGTGGTTCCAGATTGGTGACATTTTTATTATTATTTTTATATCTAGAGCCTATCTATATATGTACAAAAAGTGTTTGTAGATTAAATAAAAAAATAAACTACAAAGGCAAAGTATTACAAAAATACATATCTGAGAACTTTTCTATATGGTTGTCTATGATGGTCAGTCATGTCAGTTTGATATACTAGTCATATAATATCACTTTAATTGGATGTATTGGGCATGGCCATTGTAAAAAGCTCATTATAATCAGCACTCTGGTGTAAATAGTCTCCAATACAAATCTTAGTTATGTTTCAAATTTATAACCATTCATCTCTTTTGACCTCTATTAAGTAAATTTTTAAAACCTTTCAGAGACTTAGATTAGATTAGAGAAAATTAGATTACACAGTCATATTTCCAAAGAGAGAAAAAGCTATATAATATATTCTTAGAAGACTGTAAGGGGCCCCATTTAGTCTCTTGGGGATCATTATGAGATTTTCTGGTCTAAAGTTCAGCTAATATATGAAAGTAATGACACTAGACTTATGTCTGTCTTTGACATTAACTGAAAATGTTGCTAAATTATTTGTACTCTTTTTTTTCACCTGTGAAAGAAATAGTCTGTGGTTATCATTACTCTCATAACTTCAGTTTTCCTTTTTTGGCTTGCTTATTTACCCACATCCTCAGTTTGAAAACTAGAAAGTTTCTAATTTAGTTGAAATCTGGATATTCAGTTTTTCACTATGTTAACAATAATTACAAAAAGTACTATATGCATCCTAAATATTTTCATATTAAATAATAGATTAATAAATGAAAAAAAATTATTAAGATCATGTCATGTGCTGCAAAGCACACAAGGCTACAACAATTATTTTAGAAAAGATGATTTTTGTCCTCAAGGGGCTTACATCATAATGGGAAAACAACAAAAATAGAGGAGAGGTTCTGAGAAGGGATTTTTTTTTTGAGGATGCAGAAAGTAGTGAGTGAGGGTCAAATAATGAAATGGTCTGGGTGGGTCGCCAGATGGAGTGTGAAAGTGAATTATGGTCTGATGTCCAGAAGCAGCCAGTAGATACTGTAAGGTAAGTGTGCTAATTGGTACATACTCCTTTACTGGATGAGTGAATTGGGCTTTAGGGCAGGAGTCAAAAACTAAGTGGATTTAACTTCCTTGAATAACAGCATGAAAAACCAAGTGGATTTAACTTAGGGAAAGGATTTAGGAAGAGTTGCCATCCAGTGTAAATGTGTCCATGGTTTATGTGGAGAGAAGCAGGTCTGCAAAGGCAGAAAAGATGATAAGAATGACTGGGTAGATATCTGAATGGATGGAGGAGATATGTAGCTGCAGCATGATGTCATATGAATTCAGCACAATTTGCATGACACGTTGGAAAAACATCAAATCCAGAGGTTCTCAGATTGCGGTCTGAGAACCTCATGGATTGCTAAGACACTTTCAGGGACTCCATGAGGTCAAAAAGATTTTCATAATAACAAAACATTTTAATTCTGAATGTGGCTAATGCATATAGTTATAACTTAGGCTTTTTGAAGGGTTCCTCAATCATTTTTAACTGTATAAAGGGATCCTGAAACCAAAATCTTTATGGACCCCTGATCTAGTCTATTCTACTCCCTTCAGACTTATCTTGGAATAAGCAAAGTGAAAGAAGTTATTCTTTAAACAGTCTTAGGACTTGAGCTCAATACTTTCCTTCTTTTGAATATTCATTAAAAAAAATCTTGTGATTGGTCCTGTTGGGTTTGTTTTTCCTAGTTCATCATGTGATATGTAAGGTCCTCTAGGCCAAAAATAAAGTTGTCTTTTCTAAGACCTTGAACCTATGAACTGTATTGAATTGGATCGAATATATGTAGTTATATTTATGTACACTGAATGTCATTCAGAGGAAATTATGAACTCAACCAATGTTATTCACTTGTCTTTTAAAAACATACATATATGTATGTATGTATATATGTCTATAAGTAACTTCAGTAGCTACATTTTCTTTTTAATCTAATATAGAATATCAGTTTTCCTGATGTAAAAAAAAACAGTGAAACAATATGAAGATCTCAAGTTTTTATTATAAAATTCATCCTTTTGTGAAATGTAGTATACTCAACTTAAAAGATCCTGGGAATCACAAAAAATGTCAGCTCTTTCTCACAATGAATAATCAAACTTTGGAATACCCTAGAAGGCAAAAGTGTCATTTACCCAGAGAAGTACCTTACACTTTTTAGGAATGGTGAAGAGGAAGTGGCAGTAGTAGAATAATGCCACGGAAATTTGGCTAACATATTTCCTTGAGGTTCCTTTAAAATCTTCAAATAGTAATCCTGTCATGCCCCCAATATCATTTAAAAAATTTTTTGCCTTAGTGTAATAACAACAACAGCTAATATTAAAATTTTTTTGCTTTATAATATTCTTTACTAGCATTACCTTATTTGAGCCCCACAAAAAATTGTGAGGCTGATCATTTAAGGATTATTATTCGTGTTTAATACATTTTTGTAGCTTGAAGTCTCTCTCTCCCTTATCAACTTTTAAAAGCAAATCTTTTAAAGTTAGGAAAGTGGGAAAATAAATTTCTCCTCTCTGCCCCACATGTTCCACACATGGCAACTTCTAGTGTAGCAAAATCTTCATGTAAATAAAGCAAACTTATTATCAGGAGTGAAGAGGAAATTGAGCTGCAAAGGAAAAGCAAGCTCAGGGAGCCTGTATTATACCAACTGAATGGAAGAGAAGTGAAGTATGTTTTGCATAAAAGTGAAATGTGAGAAACTGGAGAAAATTCAATGGAGACATTAATTGAATAGGTTCTTAAACATTTAAAAATATCTAGGCAAGGTGACACACCCTGCTGGTGGGGAGGATGAGGTGAATCACTTGAGATCAGGAGTTCTAAGCTACAATGGGGCTAAAATCAATTGAGTTGTCCACACAATCCACTACCAACATCACAAGCCCATGGAGTGCCTAAGGAGGAATAAATTAGACTAATTTAGAAAACATAGAAGGTTAAAACTGATGTGCCAATCAGTATTGAATTGGGGTTCATGAGAGGCTTCACATTTCCAACCTGGACCAAGTAAGGAAACAAAGACTCAAATAAACAAACAAAGGAATGAATGATGTTCAGTGCTTTTGCTAGTAGAGTTTGTGTTTCTTTTCATTCTAGGCCATATCAAAGTGTCATGATTTTAATCTCATAGTTGAATGTTTTTCTCCCATGAATGTTCCATCTTGATAATGTTCAGTTAAGGAGAAAATATCAAAGACTGTTTTGTCAATTTTCAAGATATTTTCATTGTCTAATAAGCTAAAATACTGCACATGTCTCCAGGTGAGCCTTTCTTCATTGACTTAACCATCAGAATATACATATTTGAATATGGGTAATTATGATTCCTCTATTTTTCAGTGTCAGCAATTACCTCCCTCACCAAGTTGTTGTAAAGATTAAAGTATGTACACTTTTTTCAGTCATGAAGTATTATGAAAACGTGAACTACAATGAGGAAATGTGAGTTAGCTATTTATTAGTCACCTATGAACATATTTCCAAATAATATTCATAGTTTCCAACCCACGGAATCAAATCATGTGACTAATTATATTTGCTATCTTTTGCTATGCATTTTGGACTATTACAAGTGCTTTTAAGGCCTTAAGTACTGGAATATCATATCAAAAAAAAGTCTTAGCCTATTTAAATTGTCAAATTGAAGGACATCCATTAGAAATTGATTCCTGTCAAGTCATATAATAAAAATCTGACTTTTATAATAATCAGAACAATATTTTATTTTCACATAAAGGTAAGGAAAGGGGTTACAGTTTAAGTAATTGTTTTAAAAAATAAGAGAGAAAGAGAGAAACACGATATGTTGAGTGAAATTTCTAAAAGTTATTATTTTGCAAGTAAAGATTCACAAAGATTTCAAAGATCAGGATGAGCATTTGGGCCAATAGGAAACTAGCAAATACTTCTAAAATCCAACTGATAATTCTCGCTTCTCCTTCCCAACACAGTCCTTTTACTAGGAACTCAGACATCTCCAGTAACTTTGGCAGCAGTGTCTGCTAAGGCACTTGATTCAGAAACAGCATTTTGCTGGCATCAATTAGGGCCAAAATATTGTTTCCCAATTGGCATATATGTCAAGGCTATTATTCAAAGAATAAAAGTGATTGGACTTTATTAAGGGAGACAATTTGTGAAAAACTGAGCAGAACTACGTATAAATGTTCCTAATTACTGCTAATATCCTAATCAGTGTGACTAAAACCTAAGATCATAATTTTCAACTTTCTTGAGCACTTCATAATAAGTAGAAATGTTAATACCCTATATAGTACATCATGGCTGGAATCGAATTTTGCTTTATTTCAATTAATGTGCAATATATAAGTCATATTGAATCACTATTTAAATTGACAGTAGAGATTCAGATTAATGAAGCTCTAAGCCAGTACAAATCCAATAAAATAATAAATTTTCTGAATACAATTCTGAATCAAGAATGGATGATGATAGATACACATTCTGCTCTATTCTCATGCAGAAGGGATGGCTACTTGGTTATGCATCATTTGGGGGGGTATAGGGAGTGGAGGATCTTTGATCTATGATTTTATCAGTGTTTAATATTCCCAACATAGAAACATCTTCCATTGATGGAGTTCTACAACTTGAGTATCTATACTCTTTCACTTGTGATCTCAGTAGCTTCCATGGATTCAATCATTGCAGATAATTTTCAAATGATATGTTCAGCCCTAATTTTATTCTGACCTCCAGTTCTTTTGGACATCTCAAATTTGATATCTAATATACCTGTTAATCTAAACACGTCCCAAACTGGGCTCATTATCTTTTCCCCAAAACCTTCTCTCCTCTTCCTAAGTTCTGTATTATAATTGAGCATTCTGCCATTCTCCCAGTCACCTAAACTTGATATCTTGGTGTCCTTAACCTTACCTTAACAAGGATAATAATAATAACCTCAATAATAATGATAATAATTTGTAAAACACATTATTTTGTGCATATATATATATATATATAGTATGTGTGTAGATATATGTACACACATTACAGTAACCTCACTTCCCATTCCACCACAACTATTTTTAATCTATTGCCAAGTCCTATTGTTTCTACCTTCACAACATGTCTAGATTTTTTATTTTATTTTCTAATTTATTTATTTATTTTTAGTTTTCAACATTCATTTCCACAAAATTTTGAGTTACAAATTTTCTCCCTGTCTCTCCCCTACCATCACCCCAGGATAGCGAGCCTACTGAATACCCCTTCCCTCAATTTGCTCTCTCTCATATCCTCTCCCATTGCCCCCTAACTTTCTAGTAGGGCAAGATTAATTTCTATACCCCAGTGCCTGTATATCTTATTTCCCAGTGGCATATAAAAAACTTTTCTGTAAACATTTGTTTTAAAAACTTTGATTTCCAGATTCTTTCCCTTCTTCCCTCCTCACCCATCCCCACTGCGAAGATAAGCAATTCAATATAAGTTGTAAATGTGTAGTTATGCAAAATGTTTCTATAGTAGTTATATTGTGAAACACTATGTTTCCCTCCATTCTATCCGGCCCCCACTTATTCTGTTTTCTACTGTGACCCTGTCTCTTTTCAAAAGTGTTTGCTTCTAGCTACCCTCTCTTCTGTCACCTTCCCCTCTTATCCTCTTCCCTCCTACTTTCCTTTGGGTAAGATACCCAATTGAGACAATACAACTAGGTTTAAGCCTCATTCTGTGCTCTGACAATGCATTTTAGAGCAACCTCTCATCACCGCGCATCTTGATTACTGTAATTGCCTGCTGGTTGGTTTCCCTACCTTGTCTTGTCTTACTCCAGTTCATCCTCCACTCAGCTGTCAAATTGATCTTACTAAAGAGCAGGTATGACCATGACATAGCCCTTCCCAACGTCCCCAATCACTATCATTATATCTATAGGCATGTCTGTGTATATTCACATAAATATCTATATACGTGTGAATATATATTCACACACATACATATATATACACACTACATATATATATATATACATATACATTAAAAATCATGTCTTTTACAAATTATTATCATTAGCTCCCTACTAATTTCAGAATCAAATTTTTTAAATGACCTTTAAAACTCTTTATATCCTGGCTCATTCCTCTAATTCCAATCTCCTTACATCTTACTTCCAAGTACTCTACAATCCAGGGACACTGGCCTCCTTGTTTTTCCTGCGTGACACTCCATCTCCTTCGTCTTTCTGTGAATTTTCACTGGCTTCAACCCATTTCTATAACTCCTTCTTAGTCTCTGTCTTCTGGCTTCCCTGGTTTCCTTAAAACATCAGCTAAATTCTACCTTTTCTAAGAAGCCTTTCTTAGTCCTCCTTAATCTTAGTGCCTTACCTTTGTGATTATCTCTGATTTATCCTTTATATATCATTTGTATGCAGCTATTTGCATATCGTCTCAGACTATGAGCTCCTTGAACCTTGAGATCATGGACTGGTTTTGTTGTTGTTGTTGTTGTTGTTGTTGTTGTTGTTGAGATCAGGGACTATTTGTTGTTTTGGTTGTTTGTTTGATTTTTGTTGTTGTCATTTTTTAAAACTTGTTTTTATATCCCAAGCATTAGCACCATTATCTGACACATGGTAGTGTTGTGATTTGCCCTTCACTCTTGAAGAAGACCATAGAATCTGGAAGATAATGCTATGACTTGCAATTGAATTGGATTTGAATGAGGGAGGATTGTGCAAAGTCACTAGCCTCTTTCTCCTTGAGAACCATCAGGGTCCAGTGACCAGACACAGATCAGAAGTGGAGACAGCCCACAATGCAGGGACACTTAATAAATACTTGTCAGCTGTGTCAAAGGCAGAACCTGAGTCTAATTTTTCCTGACTCCAGGGTTGGTCTTCTATCCACTATAACACTCAGCCTCTAACAACAATAGGATTCAATAGTTATAAAAAATGTCCATCACAAATCATCTCTCTTGACAAAGTCAACACAGCTCAGATTATTGTCACTTGAAAAACATTATTTAAATATACTTATGTATCTTACTGGAGGAAACAGAGTTCATGGGATATAGCAGAAAGAATAAATCATTTATTTATCTGTGTCTGTAGAGAACAATGGATTTGAAGTCAAAAGAGAACTTAGGTAACCTTTTAATATAACCTTCACATTTTATAAGTGAAAAAGGTAGGACCTAGAGAAGGGCAGTGACTTGCCTAAGGTCATTCAAGATGAAAGCAGTGGTAGATCCAGAACTACTTAAGTCTAAGCTTTAAGCAAATTGATCAGTTACTTTAGAAAAGTCATTTCACCTCTCTGGAACTCAGGTTCCTCAGCTATAAAATGAGGAGATTAGATCAGGAGATGTCTAAAATCTCTTTGATTTGTAAAATTCTGATTCTGTGATTTAAAGGCCTGTGGGACCAGTGCTATATTATTAACATGGAGAATGGAAGTCACACAAAATAGTAGAAAGGATACAAGATTTATGGTCAGGTAACCTGGACCTGACGTCTATTCCTCCATGTGACCATGGACAAGTGATTTAATATCTTTGAGACATAATCTCCTCATTTCTAAAATGGTATGCTCACACCACTTCACAGCTTTTGTGTGAGTAAAATACTTTCTGTTCCTGATATATACTGGCTGTGCAAACCTGGACAAATCACTTAACTTTTCAATGTCTCAGGCATCCCTCTAGGACTATAAACTGCTGAATGGTTGCAGATTAGCACTAGCAAAGAAAATTTCCTCACTGGAATTTTTCTAAGCCAATAAAATCACAAGCCAGATTCGATTTATGAAATTAGCTAGTCATTACCTTGGAACCAAAAAAAAGACTACTTAGGTTATGATGGGCTGAGGTGGATGTAAGTGATCATAGCACAGATGAGTCTGTTTCTATGACAGATGGAAAAATTAGAGTGGGAAATGCTATACCACTTTAAAAAGGAAATCTGTATGTGACATTATGTAGCCAAGGAAAGCTGCATGTATAAATCCTGGATTTAGGGGGAGGGGAATAAGGGAGAAGAAGGTGACTAATGACAAAATTCGTAATTTTGCCTCAGCTGACTGTGGTATCAAAAAATGTCCTGACTTTAGCATTTCTCTGCATCAGAGTTGCCCCTCTGTAGTTTTGGAGGGCAACTGTAATGCTCATGTTGAAAATAGAACAGTTACAAACCCATTCAAAGAAACTCTCCCTCTTAACTAAAGTGAATCTTCTGTTCCTGAAGAACACACTCAATTCCCCAATTCCCCAAATATACTTATATGCAGCCTAAATGTACTAAAACATGAGTTGGAATTTGAAAAAAAATAAAACAAACACAACATCATTTTCTTGGTTAATATCTGTCAATGTTCAACTGTGTTGTATGTTTGGGGTGTTATATTTGCTTCTTTTGTTTCAGCTGAATGCAGAATGTTTTCATTTCACACAAACTGAAAAAGAAAAGGTGGGGGAGTGGACAAAGTAGAAATGAGAGGGTCAACCCCCTACGGATCTCCATCAGAAGAGTGACAGCCTGGGGTTCTGCCAAGTAGGTTTTCATCTCCTTGAAGCATAGCCCCAGTTGTGCTACTGCCGGAGGAAAAGCCTATATTTGGATGTTTCAGTCAATGTCACTAAGAAAGCAACAACAACAACAAAAAATCAGATCAGATTTTGAAATCTCACACTTTGGGGCCTCAAACCTGAATTAAAAAAAACACCAAAAATTATATGGGATGTGAAAGGTTAAGCAAGGGTTAGAAAAATGTTAGAAATCTATAGTTAATCAGAATTCCAGTTATTAGTGACCATGTAATTCATGGGCCTTCACCAAGACTCTATAGTTGAGAAACAAAAAAAAAGAAAAAAGAGAGAAAATACTAATGATTAAGACTGCTATTATGCAGATTTGTATAGACATCAGCTCCTTTTCAAGTTGCTGGAACAAGGCCAGCATTCAAATCTCTGCCTGAAGCAGGCTTAAAATGTCAGAAGGACACCAAGTTGAACATCTCTATTGAAAACAGGCAGGAGCCATTGTGATGATTCATATGCTATACAAATGGCCAAGTTGTTTCTGGGTAGACGAATTAGATCTAGAGCAAGAGGGCTTGTCCTAGGTTTTTCAGTCCAGTATATGTTGTCTATTCTTTTACTGATAACTTTATTTTTTTTAAAAAGGGTCTTATTACAATTAAACCTATATATGTATGTGTATATATAAATAAATGTATGTATATATATGCACATGTGTATCTACATACATGCATGTATAAGTATGTGCATATATATGCATGTGTGTATATATATATATATATATATATATATATGTTTGTGTGTAGGTATGTACATATATGCATTTCCCCAATTGGAGTATTTAGGTTGCAACAACATTCCTCAAGCACAGGGCACAGCAGGCTATTTCTTCATGCGCAAGCTAGTTGGTTTGTTTGGTTATTGCGCCAATTTTTCTATAGGCATTTTAGTAATTGGAGAGAGGTAGTATGACTCCCAAAGATCATGTTTAAGGCTTCAAGCAATTAAAGAAATCATAAGACATAGCTGGCACCTACTGATTTGTAAACACTTATAGAAGGAAGAGTACTAAGAAATGATAAGCCACCTAAGAAGAATTCTATTGCTGTAATAAGGGGGAAAAAAGATTAAATGAGAGATAATGGTTTTAGAGTGCAGAGGGACAGTTTTAAGACCTGCAAAAGACAAAATTAGAAGTAGAGATGAATTTTCAGGTCACATAGATGACGATGAATGAATGCTCACTCTCTCTATTCTGTTTCAGTAAGATCATAGATTTAAACCTGGAAAGGATTTTAGAGCTCCAAGGTCATACAGGAGCAGGATTTGGACTCGGGTCTAGTACTCTTTTCACAGCACCTAGTTCCCTCTCTGTATCCCTTTAACAATACATGTCAAATTCTTTGTAATTAATTAAAATATACAGAATTTTTAAAACACTGCATTGTGTCTAAGAAGCAAAAATGCTAAGATAACGTGATTAATTTTTGCTATATGTCTATGAAATAGTGAGAAGATATTTCTGCACTGATCTTAGAAATCTATAACATGAGAGAAAAAAATGACTTTTGAATTTCCTCTATGATTTAACCAATGCCAAATGTCTGTCTGTCTGTCTGTCTGTCTGTCTGTCTGTCTGTCTGTCTATCTATCTATCTATCTATCTATCTATCTATCTACCTACCTACCTGTCTGTCTGTTTATCAATCTATCTATCTATCTATCTATCTATCTATCTATCTATGCTTATACATTCATGTCCAAGTGTGCAAGTAGATATTTGTGACTACAAGCTAGGCACAGGGTTTTATTCAGGAACAAATCTGGCAAAATTCTTCTCTGCCCAGTTATTCTAGAGTAATATGCACCCACATTTAGCTTAATAGGAAAAGATTAGGCATGTGGTCCCACTGAAATCAAGCACTAACACTTAACTTTCAATGGGGAGAAGAAAAGAATTACACTAACACTTTTCTCAGTTATTTCCTTTTCCTAAATAAAAGGATGATTGCATATAGGGACTTAAATGTTCATATACTGAGTTTTGTCTCTTTAAAAAAGAGAAGATGGGTACAACTTTTATATTGATCTTCTTGTGACATTTAAATTTGTGTTTAATCCCCCAAATCAATTCCTAGCAATTTTGGTTTTTATTAAAACAAAAACTATTCCAGGAACTAGACAATTTTATTCTTGATTATATATCAAGGACATATTTCTCATTCTCATACATGAATAAAACATTTGATTCCCCTTAAGTTAAAATTATCATAAAAATACTAGGTTAAATTCAGTAGTTTAAGGTCTTAGAAATAATTTTCAGTGGTGGCAAAAGGATAAGCTTAGACATCTTTTTTTTCCTTTTCTTTTAAACTCTTAAGCTGATGAGAAGGATGATTTTACTTCACTGTGATTAACAAAGCTTTTACTAGTTTTCATGCTTGAAGGAAAGAAAAGGAGAAAGTTGCTGTTTGTAGTATATTACTTTTCAGCTACTTAATTATTCTCTTCTCTTCTTGTCTGACAATTTTCCTCATGTGTCATTAACCTCTAAAGTCACAGAAAATTTTAATAGTAAAATGAGAAAGGATGTGGTATAATTTTCTCTAACTCTTAAATTATCCAGAAACCTTTACAATACTGCATTGTTAGGGAACAGAGTAGATCTCTACTTAGTGCATTCTCTTAAGGACATTTATTTAAAATGAGTAGGTATGTCTGTACACACACACACACACACACTCCTCTCTGTTATATAAAACAGCTGTATTTAAAGATGATTATTCCTCTCTTCTAACTTCTTCCACCCTACCATGACACAAATTGCCACCCACTGTAAAGTAATTGAGCTTAATCAAGAAGTAATTTTCTACCTTTACTGTGGCATGAACCAGTTACATGGCAAAGAACATTTCAAGCTGTTTGTAAAATTATTTGTCCTATAGACATGATTGACTATTTTTTAAGTCTGTAATTCTTCTTAAGTGACCATGACCATAATCAGAAGAAGCAATATAGCTATGTATTAGAAATTAAGTGTATAACTTCATCCATTAAAAAAAAATAGTGGAGGATCTGTTGTGTCCTATATTTACAACCATTATAAAGGAATAGATGCTTTACTAATATTTAAAGTGGATTCCAATATAATTTAGATGCTAAAGACAAATCATGAAATATGAATGCTACTGGATTCATACTGAGACTGAACTATAAACTTATGAAAATGCAAAGTACATTTCAATAGTCAGCATAATTGAGTTATATTTCTTTTGTTTAAGATGAGAGATGCTTTTAGTTTGGGTTTAGTTAATGCATATACCTTCAACTGAAGATTGATGTTTTTGTTTTTAATAATGGGATATAAATACTTAGAACATGGGTTTTTTTTTGGTTGAACTTACCTACATAGTTTGTTTAATCAATTGCATGATCAGTAACACCTCAGTCTACCTATGCAAGAACTCTAAGAAATGTACATCCTTTGACAAGATGTCAAAAATAAGGATGTTTTTGGAACAGTTCTTACAATACTTTTGCTACAGTCAGATAGTTAATATTTATGAAGTGCTGATTATGTTCCAGGCACACCATCCTAAGTTCTGGGAATGCTGTGCTAAGTATCTCTTTTTCTATCCCTAGTGCTCAGCCCAATGCTTGGCACACACTAGGAGTTTAATAGATGTTTATTGATTGATGATACAAAGAAAAGTAAAAGATAGTCCCTATCCTTGAGAGCTAACATTAAAACTTGAAACTCACTAATCTACACTGCTTCCAAAACCTCAGTAGGCTGGTATGAAAAGGGAGGTTTTAAGTGGTCACAGCCAAAAATTTTATTTTAGTCATGATAATAATACTTTAAGACAGATAAGAATTAGTTCTTTTCCAAAGTACTCTAAAGAGATAAATTCTAGCCTTTCATAAAAATGGTTTCTTCATAGTAAAATAGCCCTCACTTGGCTTTTATGACCTAAGTTTTCATGGTCATCCTTGTTTTTGTAATTATTGTTCATGGGCTTATGTAGCTAAAAATGTTTTAAAAGTTTTATTTTTAATATTTTGTAATATATAAGTAAAACAAAATATATCATGAATAAATTTAACAAGCTGCAATAATCTATATTGAGGATGGTGCTAAATTTTGCAGATTTTTCTAAAATCTAATATTGCAAATTTCTTAAATTAAATGATCAGATGCACAACTTTTGTGTGCAGTCTCCCCATCCCATGCCAGTCTTGCTTTCTATCTTATCTGATCAGAGACTCCTTAGTAAGGATAAGTCAAGTCTCCATGAGAGAGGAATCTTGACATTGTGATTAGAGATCTGGCTTTGAGACTAGGGTTCAAATTGTGCCTGTAGCACAGACTGGCTATAACACCAAGAGCAAATTATTTAACCTTGTAGTGCTTTAGGCAATGTTCTAAGACAATCAGCTGCAGGGAAAGTAAGTGCCTATTGGCATTGGTAGTAGGGATTCCCAATATCAATGAAACTGCAGATCCAATCTCTATACCTACATAGGATAATTTAATAAAATTCAAATTAAAAACTCAAATATTTTGCTATCAAGCAGTGATAATTAATTAATTCTTCTACTCCCCAAACCAAAAAAAAGTCAAGTGACTTAAAAATAATTGCCTAGAATAATCTTTTGAGACGTACATTAGGAAGATAGTGAAAAGTACTCTGTCTTAAAGTCAAAAGACCTGAATTCTACCACTTATTAGTTGACTAACTGGGCAAATCACTCAACCTCTCTCTCTGGGCTTCAGTTTTCCCATTTCCAAAATGGAGATAATAAAGTGCACAGTGTTTATTGCACAATATTAATTTGACAATACAATAGGAAAGTGTTTGTGGAAGTAATTTTTATTACTTATTTGCAGACTGTCCATTAAAAAATAGCATTTATTGATTTTACTACATATTTAAATACATATTTAGTACATATTTAAATAGGAACACATCTCTCCCTTCTCTTTTTCTGTCTGCTTCCCTTTTCCTTTTTGTGTCTCTTTCCCCACCCCAAACACTAGAAAGAAAAAAAAATATTTGTAAGAATTTAATAGTAACCATTTATGCAGATCTTTGAAAAGAAAAAGGCAGTATGGTCACAAGGCTTTATCAAGTAAATCTGAACCAAATAGGTGAGAATCAAAGAAGCAGAACAAGTCTTGGAATACAAATAAATCTAAAAAAAGCATTCCAGGTCAAGATATAAACCTAGCAATTCAGTCAAAACTTCACGTGAATGCATAAAACAGCATCTTCTGAATGGTTTGTGGAATACTAAGAACGAGATTTTAATGATTCAGCAGAAGGCTGTAGGTCTATTAAACAATGAAAATGATTATATAGTAAATATTCCGTCAACTCAAAAAAACAAACAGCCTTCAATAGTGTGTCTTCTTAATTGCCTACAACCTTACCTCTCAATTAAGTGCAATCATTGGCTATCTGATATAGTAAAACCAAGAATAGTATGTATGCTTCAAACTGCATCCCTCTTCCCCTGCTCCTCTTTCTCATCTTCCCCCAAAAATTTCCTCTCCCTTTCAAAATAGGTTTCAATCTATTTTTTCCTCCCTTAGAGTTCTGGGTAAATTGATGGTCAAGTTCCCATGAGAAATGCCTGCTTGGCACTACTCATGTATGCATGTAGTGTTACCATTGCGGTATGTCACTACTACTGCTGATACATCATTTTCTTTCTGATTGCTAAAAGAATGGGGGAGAATA
>CM053600.1:55919201-56025737 GCA_028646575.1 Pseudocheirus occidentalis
TTATTAAACTGTTAGTTTTCAAATCGCTAGGCCTCCAATACATGGTAAATACCATGAAGTATTTTTATAACTAGTTTACAGCAGTTGTATATAAATAAAACCAAGGTACATTTTTTTTAAATAGATACTCCTATGTTTTATATATAGGAGGATGTATTTAGTAAGAAGGTCATTGAATTTAAATAAAAATAAATTGATAGGTTGAGATGATATTGGTTAATCTGAAATTTGTAGGTGATGCCTGATATAACTGAAAATCAAATCAGGCTTGTAATAGAATTTATAAAAAGCAAGAGTCTCATAAATGTGCAAGCAGACAACCTTCCTAATCAAATTATACAAACTTCAGCTGGGTCAAATTCAGAACCAAAATGTCCTTGAACTAGAAAAAACCATTAAAAAGAACCTCTTTGCCTTTTAATTATTACAGATCAAGATTGCAAATTAGAATTTTGCCCCTTAATGTCTCTTGGGTATCTAAGGATTTTTACTGTACCTTGAACTCTTTACTCTGGTTTTCAGGGATTACATATTTAAAAAAAGATTGCTAGTTGTTTGATTCAATAAGAGACAATGGGGTTAATTTTTAGTTAATATTTACTTTTATATGAAAAATTTTTGATAAGTAGAAAAGTTTATTTGCTTGACCATGATGATTTACCAGCATTATGTCTAAGACTTAAGGTTACAGCGGGTAGACAATTGTTTACAGTTGTCCTTTGTTACAACAGAGAAATCTCTTGTGGTGCAAGGTCTTTAATGTGCAGCATCAGATTCTAAAAAGATATCTTCTAAAAGATAACATTCAGTACATCTATTCCCCAGGTATCAAGTGGAAAAATGGATGTCCATTTTCTTAATATCTTAGTCATAAAGAATGACATAATCCCTTCAGAAAGTAAACAACCTACTGGGTTGCTACACTAGGTTTTTGTGTTTGTTTTTGGTTTTTGTAAAGGCATTCTCATAAGATTGTCAATTTGGGAAGAAATTTAGTAGTTTCAAATCAAAATACAGCCTTATAATCTTGGTTAAGAATTTGCCTTCTGGAAAAAAACATGCTAAACCATTTTGAATACCATTACTAGGTGGAGTGTCATGATGCGGTGAATTTAGAATGCCTTGGCATTCCAGCAAAATAGCCTGAGCTTCTTGTGTTCTTTGCCATATTCTTCCACATGTTTAGCTTGCCTATTTTTTCCTATTAAGAGTCAGCTTCATCCCAAGAGGGATTTTTTTTTTGAAAGGAAATGAGATGACTAAGGCACTGTTCCTCTCAAATTCATGACAAAAAAAAGTGTTTTTTGAAGGTGGATGGGGAAATAACATGGCATTTGACTATTTCTCCTCCAGATTCATTGAACAGGATTCTATAATCCTGTCTTATAACTGGAAATGTGCTAGACTAAAATTAATTGTGGAAATTCAAATGTCTCTCTGTTGAGGACTTAAAACACTGCACTACTGAGCTCTGGGATACTTGAAAACCAAGGATATACTATCAAACTGGGAAGGTTACCGAGATCTCAATTACTTTTTTGTTTTCTAATTCAGGGAAACAAGGAGGACAATGAACAGTAGTGGGTTAGAATATCAACCTATAATTGAATTTATAGAATGATTTGCTGTTTAGTCATTTTCAGTTGTGTCCAAGTCTTCATGATCCCATTTGTGGTTTTCTTGGCACAGATACTGTAGTGGCTTGTTATTGCCTTGTCCAACATTTTTTTTTTCAGATGAGTAAACAGGGTTAAATGAGTTGCTTATTTGCCAGTAAATATCTGAGGTCAAATTTGAATTCAGGAAGATAAATCTTCCTGATTTGACATTTATAGAATGCTTTAAGTGCCTCAACAATACTTTACTACCAATCATCCTATGAGATAGAATAGAGTTCTTCAAATTCCTCTCAAGAGAAACTTCTAAAATCACAGAATTTAAGAGTTGGAAGGAACCTCACCAACTCTAAAATCCAACCCACGAAGGGAATCATCGCTACCATATACCTGAAAAGTCATTATCCATCTTCTGTTTGAAGACCTCCCAAAAGGGAAGAACCCATCATCTACTGATTCAGTTATTCCATTTTAGTAAAGCTCTAAGAAGTCTTCCATTACCTCAAGCCTAAATGTATTTCTTTGTAACTTTTTCACTTTGCTCATGCCTCTGCCCTTTGAGGCAAAAAAAAGAAAAAAAGTGTCCAATCTTTCTTCCATATGAAAATATTTCAAATATTTGAAGATAGCTGTCATTTCTCCCCTAATATCTTCTCTTTTTTTTGGAGGGCAGTTGGGGTTAAGTGACTTGCCCAAGGTCACACGGCTAGGTTTTTTTTTGTGTGTGTGTGTGTGTGTTAAGTGTCTGAGGCCGCATTTGAACTCAGGTACTCCTGACTACAGGGCTGGTACTCTATTCACTGTGCCACCTCGCCGCCCTCCCCTAATATCTTCTGTTTTCTAGGCTTGTTTTCTTTTATTTCTTTTTCCAACTTAATCTACACATGACATTAACTTGAGACCCTGAAGATCCTTCTTTGCATTTCTCTGTACTCCTTCCAGGTAGCAATGTCTTTCCTAATATGTGGCACCCAATGTTCCTGGGATGATCTGATCATGGCAAAGTACATTATATACTATCACTTCCTTAATGTTGGGTACGATAACTTTCTGAATCTAGCCTAAGATTACATAAGCCTTCTTCATGGTTTTATCAAAAGGAATTTGAAGTCTGCTGAAACTCTCTAGGTCCTATGCTGTTATAATGTTAGAAATCTTTACCATTAGAATTTCATTTGTTTGGACCTTCAAATGTCTTTATTCTGTTTAAATCCAAAAATTCTTCGTCAGCTAATGAATTAGTTTATCTGCTATGAAGCAACACAGAACTAACAGATAACCAGGTACAGCAGAAGGAACCCTAGAATTTTGGTCAGGAAACCTACATTTGAATTCCAGCTTTCCTGTTTATTGCCTATGTGCCTTGGGAAAGTCACTTAACTATTCCAGACTTCTGATTCCTCTTCTCTAACTGAAATAATTCGTTTATAAGGTACCTTTCAAAACTAGAACCATTATTTCAGTGCTAAGTTTGTACATCTCAGGGGTATCTTAGATGCTGGTTATTCTACATGGAGATTATAAACCCCTGAAGTCTAGGGTAATCTTAAATACTTCTTCTGAAACTATCATATCTAATAAACTGTTATTAAGGGCAGGCCTTTCTCAGGCCAGTGAAATGACTCAGGCTCAGAGAGTTAAAAATCAAGTGAGATATTCATGGCCCATAAAAAAGCAATAAAATGACTTTACTAATTAAAGAGGATAAAATGGATACAATTTCTAACATTAAACAGATAGTAATTCAGAGAAAATGGATACTCTCCTCTGTAACTGCCTTTGCTAGATGAGAAAGGCATTTTCGTAGGGCATTGGGGATTTTGCTAAAACCTCCAACATTTACCCATAGGCTGGGCTTTTTAATACCTCAGGTGGGAAGGAAGCCAAAATAATCATGATCGAGAGAATGACCTTCTTGCCCCCATAAGGAGAAACCAAGCCAGAATACATAAAACTGCTGCTTCCTATTATAGCTGACCACATAGGATGCTCTCAATAAATAATTTCTGGATGAATATAGGAAAGTCAATAGGAGTCATATATAGTTTAATGTGTGTGATGAATTTAGAAATTATAGGCATTTCAGTGGCTTTCCTCCCTTTTCTCAACTGAAAGATCTGGCCTCTTTATTTTTTGTTTTAAAGGCCATTTGACATTAGCTCTCTTATTTCCCATGCATCTAAAAACCCTTTGATATTCTCTTCTACACTGTCCTCCTTTACTTCATTCTTTGACAAAGTAGTAGTCCTTCTTGCCAACGCCAATCCCTCTACATGTGCAATTATTACCTCCCCTTCCTCCAAATGTCATACTTAATCATTTTCCCCTTAAATCATCAACTTCTCTCCCTATCAGTTCATTTCTTACTGCCCACAGACATGTTCACTGTCTTTACTAGACCTTACTCTGCCTTTGTGTTGTCATAGTATATTTCTTCTTCCTCTCTCAAATTCCTTGGAAAACTCATCTGTCCTTGTTGCCTCCACTTCCAAAATTTCGTTTTACTTACTCCTCAGCCCTTTGGGATCTGGCTGTCAATTTCATCACTCCACATTCTCTCCAAGGTTACCAGTGATATCTTAATTGTCAAAACCAATGTTACTTTCTCAATCTTAACCCTACTCAACCTGTGTGCTGAAAGACACTCTAGCCCATATTCTCCTCCTGAATGCTTTTTCTTCTAGAGGCTTTCTTGACACTCCTCTTTCCTGGTTTGCATCCTGCTTGTATGGTCATTTGTTCTCAGATTATTTTATCCCCTAATCAACTACATCTTCATCCTAACTGTGAATGTTCCCCATGATTGTCCTGGGCTGTCTTCTCTTCTCCCTCTGTGATCTCTTTCTCTTGTTAACTTCTTTAAAACCTATAGATTTAAGAATTATCATTATGTAGATGACTCCTAGATTTACAGTCATAGTCATTCTTTCTCCCAAGCTTCAGTCCAGCATTATTAATAGTTTATTGAACATTTCAATGTGGGTGCACTAGAGATGTCTAAATTTAACAATGTCTAAGAATCTATCCACTGCATTACCTAACTGAAAGGGTTACGTTTGTCACCATAAGATATTAATATGGGTTCAACTTAGTAAAGCAAATACACAGTAGTATATCTTAAGACAGCAGGTTTAAAAAAGAATACTCTCACCATTTATCAAAGTATGTATGTATTCAAATTTCTGATTGATACAGAAGTTTCAATTCTCTAATAAATAAACAGAAATATGAGGTTTATTGTTCCATTAATCTTCTTAGATAAAGGAGAATCAGAAAATTCCTAAAATCAAGAATTTATTCTTTGGTATTCTTTTTTTTTCTTTACATCATTTTTTTTTGCCAGTGTATATTTCTAATTTAGAAAATGCTATGATTTCTGTAATGGTTTTGGCTCTGGTTCCTTTCTTACAGTCTAATAGCTTTGATGAGGTTGTAACAAAATTTAACCACTCTTTTAATAAAACTGAGGAAAATTCAGAAATGACCAAGTTCTGAGCAACTAGAAAAATCTAAAAAAGAATGAGAGGGTGAGAGAGACTACCATACAGGTGACAGGTGTAAAAATAGAATCATCACAGCAAATACTATTATTCAGAGACTACCAGAGCTATATGAAGAAAATTAACTTTAGTGAGAAACTTTTAATACAAAAGAAATTATACCATGTAATATTTTGAGTTGTAATATTTATTAGCCTGTCATCATTTTCTTAAAAAGATGAATTTTACCACCTAGAATATGTCAGGAAAAAGTCTGAATATTTGTAGGAAATATTACTTCACTTGAAAAAATAGCACATTTAATAGAAGTACCAATAATGCTGTGGACATCTTTATTTGCTGAATCCTAATATATAAATTAGTTTTGACTACCTTTGCCGATATTCCAGAATTTCCAAGTAGCATTGTGTAATGTTCTTAAGGCTGATACCACAGACTTCATATATTTAGTTAAAAGTCCATATATATGGCCACCATCCTTAACCATGTCATAGGACACTCATGGCACGAGTAAACACTGATAACTTAGAGAATCTAAGGCTTTTAAGATTCCCTAAAGAAGAGATTCTGAAACTTTTGTATGTCATCGACTCCCTTGACAGAGTGGCAAACCCTAAGGACTCCTTCTCAGAATATTATAACTGCATCTATCCCCATTTCAGTCCACATACAAAATGTTTAAAATTTAGAATTTTGTATCTTGCCCTTGCAATTAAAATAATATAACTGCATAACTACATACTATTTTTACCCCTTTATTCATTTTATGATAAACCATTGAAATATGAAAGCTAGAAGAACATCTAGGACCTAGATTCTAGGACTTTGATATCACACAAACATATGCATATATTAACATATGTATAGATACAGGTAGATATTTACATGCATATTGTATAATATTACCTTATATCAAATAATATTATAAATAGATGTATCCCTATTTCAGTCTATGTACTCCATGTTTGAAATTTCAAATCTGATCTCTGTCCTTAAAATTCTAAGAATGCACACATATATAAGCACAGACACATATTTCTCCCCCATTCATTTTTACTGTAAACCAGGAAAGCTAAAGGAACATTTAGGTCTTTGATAGCACGCTTCCTTGAGAGAGAGGGAAAAAAAGACTTTAATAAAGGAAACATAGAAAGGCAGCTTGGAATAACATTCTGGCTACAGAGTCAGGAAACCTTGGATTTAAGTCCAAACTGACACAGTTTGGCAGTGTGACCCCAAGGCAAGCCATTTAACCTCTCAGTGCTTCAGGCTACTCTCTAAGACTATAAATTACAGTACAATTGTGGATGTACAGATCTACACCAGCAAATGGAGTTTCTTACACCAGTACAATAATAAATATGGTTCACAATAAAAAGAAAATAATTAGATTGTACTGTACTGTCAGTATTTGTGCTCTGTGTGTATGGGGAGACGAGCAGGGAGAAAAGGAGGGAGTAGGATGACTGTGGTAGCCATTTTAATTCCATTGCTTGCTATGAGGGCTTATCTCAAGCAAAGGAAAAAAAAATAATTAATTCTGTCAGTTAGTCAGCATATGGTTATAAAATGCCTATCGTGTGCAAGATATTTGGCTAGGCACTGAGTAAGTTTAGAAATGATGAATTTCTAGCATTTACAGTATTTATAATACTACCATAGATAATTGCAATATGTGACATTTTGTGATAATGACATTAGAGTTACAAAATAATGGGCTCTGTGAGTTCTAAAAATGGAAGACCATTATATAGCCAGTGAGAATCAATGAAAGATTATGGATAGGGTAGTATTTGAAATGGACCCTAAGTATGAGGGGGAATTAGTAGGCATAAGAAACATCATAAACAAAGGCATGGAGCAAAATTGCACAACCTGTGACCCACCAAAGAATTTGGGATATCCTATGTAGATGATGTTTTGCCATCAATATCCTCTACATTTTTTGTGTGTGTGTGGCTGCCTGAAATACTTTGGCGTACCAGTGGGCCATAAGCAGCATGTAGGCAGCACCTAGAAGCTAGTCCAATTTGATGGCAGTGTGTGGACAGAAACAATATGAGTTAAGGTTAAAAAGGTGATAGTGGAGTGCCTTGAATGGCAATAAAAGAAATTTGGCAAAAAGAAACTGCTAAAAAGTTCCTGATAAGCAGTAACATACTCTGATCTATGCATAAGGGAGATCACTCTGGTAAAGGGGCAGAGATTGTAAGTAGAGACAACTATTAAGGGCTTATGCCAATAGTCCATATGGGGTAATGAGGGTGAATATTAGAGTGGTATTGATGGAAACACAAAAGGGGATGGCTACTGAAAGAGACTGGGAACAAAAAGGAGGACTGGACAAAAGTCATTAGATTTGGTGATTAGACAAGGGGAGGAAGAAACTGAAAATGAAAGAGACTACTAGATCAAGACCTTGAAAGAGGTAGAAGAAATTGAAAGCACCTAGGATATAAAAGGGATTAATTTTAATGGGTAGCAGGAAAATGTCTTATTCATTGATCACAGGGAAGGGATGAATTGGCACTGATCTTGTTAAGAAGGTTTCAAAAGTTCCCAAATCATAGATACTGCCCCCTGGGGGGCAGTAGTAGACAGGTGCCATCTGGGAGTGTTGAATTAAAATTAGGGGTCAGTGGAAGCATAAAGAAAGAAGAGAAGAGAAGAACAAATTGAAAATAAATGTTTGTACCTATTTCCTTTATCATTTAACAGAGTTAAAGTTGTAACTATTACATTATTTTCCAAATAAACACACAAAATGCAAGTTATCAATCAATCAATGGTAAAATTCCCTGATAGGTCTTAACAAGCAAGTATTGGCAGGTGAGTGTTGTATGTTGTCAAGAAGTCCAGTATGCATCAGTAGGAACATGTGCATGTAATGACTTGTTTACAATACAACACTATATGGTTATATGATACGCTATTGTGTCATCAAAATTTTAATACAAGAAAAATCCCACAAATTTATAATAAATCATTAAATTTAAGATAAGACATTTTAAAAATTATATTATATATAATATTACATATATGTGAATACATATATATATATATATATATATATATATATAAAATTTGTAATGACACAAATAAAAAACAATAAAAATTTAAAGGAAATAGATTTCTAGAGGGTTGCTGAGTGATTTTTTCTTTGAAAAGGGGGCAGTAGGCCAAATAAGTTTGGGAACTTCTACGATGGATGCTCTAAATCATAAATCATAAAGCTGGAGGCCAAGTC
Organism: Pseudocheirus occidentalis; assembly: GCA_028646575.1. Classification (NCBI taxonomy): domain Eukaryota; kingdom Metazoa; phylum Chordata; class Mammalia; order Diprotodontia; family Pseudocheiridae; genus Pseudocheirus; species Pseudocheirus occidentalis. Next base: position 55,927,565 of record CM053600.1, read on the forward strand.
ATCTCTAGTAGGGTTGGGATTATGTTTGGAGTTAAAAGGAAAGAAGAGAAAGTTTGGAAAAATCACTTAGCCCATAAGACTCGGGCAGAATTGATGAGTTGCAGAAATTATCAGCTAAAGGTTTCATACCATATATGATTAGGGGTTGAAATCAATTCAGTTTAGCATATTTATCCATTGATGCTCAGACCCCTAGGAGCAAAAGCAAAGAAATAGCGTGGATGGCAGTTAAGCAGGAATAAGAATTTCCAGAGTACAAATGAGAGAATGAAAGGTCAGCAAGAGATCTCAGGGTGGTAGCTGGTGAAACTTTAATGTGGCTCACTCACTATGAGATCAGAGTGGAGTATGAAGATAAGAAAAGCCAGAGACAAGAAAATGCAGCTTTTGATAAGACCAAAGAATAGATAGAGTATTATTGAAAGAGTAGGATAGGTGGAAGGATGGGGTAGAAATCAGCTCAGTAACATTTACCACAGTTCACTAACACCCAAGCTCAACACTCACCAACAATGAGATAGAGAAGGGCTGGGGTGGGAAAAGGCAGACAAGTGAGTTGTCTGCCCTGGAAAAGACAAAGGATATTTCATTTGGTGAATAAAATATTTTTAAAGAATGTGTTCTATGTGCACCTATGAAACTGATTTATGTTCTTAAAGCCTCAAGAGAGACATGGTGACAACTAGGGTGACTAGTTCAAAGCAGGAAAAAAAGGTATGTGATGAGAAAATCATGAGGAAACATTTTTCTTGATTTTCTACTAAAAATGGAATGGGAGGTATAAAAGGAGAATAATAATATCTTATTTTTATATTACTTGTACTTTTCAAAGCACTTCCTAATCTGATAAGTAAGTGATTACATAAAAATGGATGAAAACTCCATAAACTACTAAAGTCTATTATTATGCCTAGGACCTGAATGCTACATAAGGAATAAAGTTATAGAGAGCTTATGTAAAGCAAGAGAAGAAACTAACCTATTACTTTGTATTTATATTTATTCTTTTAAATTTATTTTATACATAAGGGGAGGGCTCTATAGATTATCTCACTCACTTAAAAAGTATGGCTTTTGCGAAAAAACTTAAGAACACTTTTTAAATTAAGCCAAATTAAACCAAGCATAAAAAGGATCTGTATACTTTCTTAAATCAATAAAAGCCACTTAGTCATGCTGTAAGAAATGTGCATAAAAAGAACCAGAGGGATAGAATCTGAGGATCTAGATGACAGAGGGTTGGATCAAGAATGACATTTCAGTGAACCTCTGAAAAGCAAAGAGAGGACTGAACTGTGGCGTAGAAGGTGAATATAGAGGAGAGTCATTATCTCTGTAGGCATCTCAGAGCAGAAAAGAGCAAGGATCAGTTCTTTCCTCAACTTACCCTCTTCCTTTCTATTTATCCACAGTCACTATAATATAAAATTCAATTTCATTACCCAAATTTTTAGAGTAAAATTAATTTTTTTCAACCACAAAGAAGCCAAGGGTTAAAAAGAGAAAGATACAAAGATAAGCTTAGCTAGAGTACTCAACTTCTGTTTAGGTGTCAAGAATTTTTTCTAAATGGGGGTTTGGGACAACTGTGACTCAACTCACTATGTTTCTTTTAAAATAAACTATATAAAATGGAGGGAATGAAATGGACCTTAAATAGATACTATATTACCTCTCAAGCTTAAAAGAACCTGATTATTGTAATAAGATGTTTTACATGGGGCAGCTAGGTGGCACAGTTTATAGAGCACCGGGCCTGGAGTCAGGAGAATCTCAGTTATTCGACCTCAAACACTTGACACTTACCAGCTGTGTGATCTTGGACAAGTAACTTAACCCCAATTGCCTTGCCTTCCTCCTTCCAGAATACCCCCCAAAACCCCAAAACATTTTACACATACTGTAGGCAGTTGATCTTGATTTATGAAAAGTATTTGACAGAATTTCCAACACTATCCTTCTGAACAAGCTCAATATAAATGAATGACATAGCAGCAGAAGCAAAACAAGACATAAAAAGTATCTTTTTAAGCAGGAACCTAGAACATGGGAAGTGATAGATGATGGTATCAATATAGGAAGAAGAAATGTTCTTCATTCTTAAATAAGTGTCAGTGCATAACAGGACCAATTCCACATCTTATTCTTCTTACCAGTTTTTCTTGAAGTTGTGTGTGTGTGTGTGTGTGTGTGTGTGTGTGTGTGTGTGTGGCAGGGGGGACAGAGAATAAGACTAAGTAATTTAAGCCAATTGTCTGAACAGAAAATAGGTTCCAGGAGAACAAACAGGTAAAGAGGAATACCATTCTGAGGTGCAAATTTAAGTGGCAGGTGCTAGCATAAGTAAAATCAACATTATCCAGGTCTTGGGGCAAAAAAGAGGCAAATGATATAGACTCAAACTATGAAAACAAAACTTGCTTGATCAGGTTAAGAAAGAAATGTTCCCACAGAAGTCTAAACAACAAATCTTTACAAGGTTCAAAGATATGTTTTGTGCTCAAGAGACTATAATAAAGTAGGAGCTAGCTGATAGAGCTGGTCCATTATGTATGGTGACATGCATATCTACTAGAGTTGCAAAATACTGGAAATCAGCAGAGGATCTGAAATATAGAGGTCTGGTTTATGAAGGGTAGTGGTGCGGGACTATGGGAACTGGAGCCACAAACTGGAGTCAATGGCGCCTATAAATGTGACTATTGGAATTTGAAAGGGGAGGTATAGGATACAGAGTGGTATGACAAGAAGCAAATCCAGGCTTGCTTTTCTCCCTAACCTGCCATTTCCACTGCTGAATATCTATCTATTAATATTTTTCCATCTCTTTTCTTCCTTTCATTCCTAGACACCAGTATGATAGAGTGAATTAATGGATTTGGAGTCAGAGGATATGGGTTCAAATACTGTCTTTTCTGTTTTCTACCTATGGGACACTGGGAAAGTTACCCTCCCAGGACCTCAATGGTCATCATTGTTGACATATTGTCAAAATTTAATGGCCTTTTGTCCCCCCAACCTTCATCTTCCTCTATAAAGTGAGGAGGTTGCCCTAGATATTCTCTAATGTCTTGTTCCCAAAAAGAGAAGTAGGCATTTCCTTGCCTTCTTTACAAAGGTGGGTGACTATTAGTGAAAAACTTTTAAAATATTTTGTTTGATTTTCCCCAGTTCTTCCCACCGCCTTTAAAAATTCTTTGTTATGAAGGAAAAGTTTGAGTAGGTTTTTTTTTTGCCCACCCCCCTACCCCAGGAGGTTGGGAAAGAATATTTTGGAAAGTACAGGTGATAAATATAAAAGCAAAAGTTATCAAGAGTTTATTTTTTACGTTTTTCAGTAGGCTTTACAAAATCTATATAACGAACACTATTTTTCAAAGCTACTCTGCTTTCTATGCTTCCTTCTACATTTTCTTTTATTCTCTGCTGTGCCTTTTTTGTATTTTCTCTCTCTCCCCCACCCCAGTCCTAGAGATGGCAACCATTAGACACAAATATGTGTATATGTAAAACCATACTATCCACACTTCTATTTATCAGTTCTTTCTTTGGAGACAGATAGAATCTTGCCTTCATAGGTTATTTGTAGCTAATTTAGACATTTACAATAGTCAAAATAACTAAGTTGCTCAAAGTTCTTAATTATTAAATTAATTAATTATTAAAATAATATTGTTGTTATTGTATACAATGTTCTCTTGGTTCTGTTCATGCCACTCCATTATTTTGTGTAAGTCTTTCTATGTTTTTTTTTCTAAAATCAATGAACTCATCATTTTTATAGCACAGTAATATTCCATCATGATTACATACTACAACTTGTTTAGTCATTCCCCAATTGATAGGCAGCCCCATAATTTCAAATTCTCTACCACCACAAAGAAGGCTGTTATAAATCCTTTAGAATGTATAAGTTCTTTTCCATTTTCTCTAATTATCTTGGAAAACAGATATAATGTATTCTAGGTCAAAAAAGGTCAGCTTAAAATACTGTGGGTATATTTCCAGATTGTTCACAGTTCCACCAACAGAAAATTAGTGTCTCAATTTTTCCATATCCCCTCCAACATTTGTTGTCTTCCTCTTCTTTCATTTTAGCCAATCTAATAGGTGTAAAATAATATCTCCAGCTTGTTTTGTTTGCATTTCTCTAACAAATAATGATTTAGAGCTTTTTTTCATATGACTATAAATTGTTTAGATTTCTTCATCAAAAAAGTGCCTGTTCATATCCTTTGGTCATTTGTCAATGGGGGAATGACTCATATTCTTATAGATTTGACAAAGTCCTTTACACATGAAACATTTATCTGAGAAACTGTCTATAAAAGTTTTCCTCTAATTTTCTGCTTTCCTTTTGATTTTGGCTACAGTGTTTTTATTTGAAGAAAACCTCTTTAGTTTAATGTAATCAAAATTATCCATTTGATGCCTCACAACACTATCTTTGTTTATTCATAAATTGTTTACCTATTTGCAAGTCTGCTATGTTCTATGTTCTTCAGATTTTCTTGTAATATCTCCCTTCATGAAAAAAAACTAATAGAATGTGAAGGATATATTAGAGAGATGAAAGTATAAGGGTAAGAATTTTTTTTAATTGAAAACAATTTGAAGACTAAGAGTAGCTGAGGTAGAGAGACATCTACTATAGTTTCATTGGTACTAGAAAAGAGAGAGAAGGCAGAGATAATGAAGAAGGAGAATCAAGAGGGCTTGACAATTGATTAGATATAAAGAGTGAAAGAGAGAAATGATCAAAGCTGATTGAAAGTTTTATGCCAGTATTCTTTTCAATACAAGATAATTTCTCATAAGTCAATGAAGCATAAAGCCATTCCCAAGTGAATTCATTTCTGTCCTCAGGAATGGTAAGAAGTGCTGATGTCAGACTCACCAGTTGATGTGTGCTTCCCTCACCTCTGGCTGCACCCTATTTATTTTGAATGTACACATATTCAAAACTGATTTTTTTATATGATAGTTATTAGTCACATTCTTTGACTAGACTATAAGCCACCTGAAGACAAAATTCATCTCTTACCCAAACTTTATATCTCTTCCAGAAAAGGGAACAGGGCTTTGCTTTTTAAAATAATACAGTTTTATCATATATTAATTGAAATTAATTGAATTAACCAAAATGGAAAATCTCTAAAATTTTTGAAAAATCAATTTTTGATTAAAAAAGAATGAGGTAACCACTATTTTTTTCTTATGCTGACACTAAAATGTTTTTTTTAACAATAAAGAGCCTATCCATTGCTATTTAACGTTTCAAACACTCCAGTCTATTTTAATAGCCTATCATCTGTCTATGTATCAAATACAAATTAATAGTAATTACCTTTCATCTAGACTAGAAGAGTTTATTTATTTACATATTTATTTATTCATTCTTGCATAATGGAATTTGTTCCTTGAGCAGTTGGAAGGTGATTTCTCACCTGACATATTAGTGAAAAGTTCAGTGGGTTTTTCTTTGTCTTTAAATAATGGTTATTCTTACTAAAATAATAGGTTTTCTAGTCTTTCTGACTTTCCATAACAAAGCTGACTCTGTCAAGACTTATATCCTTGTACTCTATTGTCTAGCATACTTGTCTTTTTCCATTTACAGTTTGGAAAGGGAGATTGCATATTATGATAAATTGCCATTTCTTAAGGTCTCTAATCCCTACCCCTACCCTGATCCCTTTGTATATATTTTTCTATTTTATACTTAAAAGATTTAAATATTAAGACAGGAGGAACCATTTGTACCCTGAACAAAATTGTTTTATTTATTTTCCTCAAAATTCATGGTATGCAAATCATAAAATAATAATTTTTAGTAAAAAAATGAATAGTATACTATAAAAACGAAAAAAATGACTACTCATGTTTTCTTCAGCTAATAGTGGTCAAAACAGAGTCCTTGAGAGTAACATTTTTAAAAATTGGAATTATATTTTAGAAATCACTAAACTATGCATATTCTTTGCAATAATAATGAAATTACTAAAATGCCAAAGACTGCCAAAGTCAAAAAGAAAGTTATCACATATAGGAAAAACCATATTTGTGATGGATACTGTGTAGTGATACAGATCTGGAAATAAATCAGGAGTCTACTACCTCACAGATGATTGAACAAATTGTGATAATGAAAGAGAATATGTTTAAAGAAATGGGGCATATGAGTATTCATTGATAATTGGAAAGAAATATATGAACTGAAAAAAAAGAAATATGTAAACTGACATTGAATTAAGTAAGCAGAAGCAGGAGAACAAAGAGTTACAAAATACTTATACTTACATGCAGGAAAAAAAGTAGAAATTGAACTCTAGAACAAGATAGTTGAGTATAGGATAGGACCCAGCTAAACTCTTCCAATAATACCCTCCAAATAACTTATAAATTAAATTTTGGAGCAGTAGAGCCAACAAAAAATCAGAGGAAGATATTTTTCCAGCTTAAAACAACTTAGGAAGTCTGCAGGAGAGATCTGTAACATTGAGTTGGGTATAGGCCCTGAGAGAGAGGCCCACCTAAAGTGGACCTTTGAGGCACTCCTAACAGCAGCAACAGCAGCAGCTTTGGGAACTCTCAGTCCAGAGACAGTGAAGGGATCAGACAGACTGGTCAGAAAGAGAGTACAAGGGACCATTTATTGGCACTGGAACTGATTGAAAACTCGGTTGCCCATAAGCAGTTCTAGGTATGTATCCCAAAAGGGATTAAAAAAAGAAGGAAGGAAGAAGGAAGGAAGGAAGGAAAGAAGGAAGGAAGGAAAGAAGGAAGGAAGGAAGGAAGGAAGGAAGGAAGGAAGGAAGGAAAGAAGGAAGGAAGGAAGGAAGGAAGGAAGGAAGGAAGGAAGGAAGGAAGGAAGGAAGGAAAGAAGGAAGGAAGGAAAGAAGGAAGGAAGGAAGGAAAAAAGGACCTGGCTATACAAAAATATTTATAGCAGCTCTTTTTCTGGTGGCAAAGAACTGGGAATTGAGGGAATGTTCATCAACTAGGGAATGGCAGAACAAGTTGTGGCATATGATTGTGATGGAGTATCATTGTACTATAAGACATGATAAGCAGGATGTTCTCTGAAAAACTGGGAAAGACTTGCATGGGCTGATGAAAAGTGAAATGTACTGTGTACAAAGTAACAGCAATATCATAAGATGAACAGCTGTGAATGACTTAGCGATTTGCAAAAGAGTGATTCAAGACAACTCTTCAATTCAAGACTTATGATGAAAAATGTTATCCATCCCCAGAACTGATTGTGTCTAAATGCAGTATACTTTTTTAACTTTATTTTTCCTAAGTTTGTTCTACATAACAGTTAAGTCAGTTCAAAACTCCACCAAAAGTGCATTAAAGTTTAATTTTTCCCACATTCCTTCTAATATTTGTCATTTACCTTTTTTTATCCAATTGCATTTTTCCAATCAACAGAGTATTTGTTGATTTGAATATAGAGAGTTTTGATCACTTCATCTGAAAACTGATCCATATCTTTGGATCACTTATCAATTGGGGAATGGCACTTATTTATATAAATTTGGCACAGTTCTATGTTTAAGAAATGAGGCCTTTCAGGGGCAGCTAGGTGGCATGGTGAATAGACCATTCATCCTGGAGTCAGGAGGACGTGAGTTCAAATCTGGCCTCAGACACTTGACACAAAAACTAGCAGTGTGACTTTGGGCAAGTCACTTAACCCCAATTGCCCTCCAAAAAGCAACACCTCCCCCCCCAAATGAGGCCTTTGTTAGAGAAACTCCCCCCCACAGTTACTATTGCTAACTGCATTTTCCTCCATCCATTCCCACTCCCCTTTATTCTATTTTATTTCTCCTTTCACCCTGTCTATCCTCAAGTAATTTGCTTCTGACTACCCCTCCCCACCTCCGCAATTGGTCCTCCATTCTATGGGCTCACTTATGGGAAGAGTTGTTTGATTTAGCCAGATGAGATTCTGGGCAGCTATTGAGCCCCCTAGCTTTGAAAACCCACATGTTGGTGCTTCTCTCTTGGGTAACTAATACTGCATGTATGTAATGGCCAGAGAACTAGAAGCCCTGTCTGTTGGTCTGTTGAAATGTGTTATTTTTCTGTGTCTGTATTTTTTGTCTGCTTTTAACTTCTTTATATTTTCTCTGAAGTTCAGGGTGCTGACTTTTCCCTCTGAATTAGATAAATGATATATGTTTGATTAAAGTAAGATTGTTAACCCCTTTTGATTTGCTTTTCTTTAGAAAAGCAGATCAAAGAACCTGTACTAGCAGCCATCCTAGGTATGCTAGGGTGATTGCTGTTACAATAACATGTTATCTTCTCATATACGAATATAAAGAGTTTAAAGTTATGATTTTCCTTTTCTTTTTCCTCTTTATGCTTCTTTTGAGTCTTTTGTGTATTGTATTCAGTGTATTGTATCTGAAAGTTGAGTTTTCTATTCACCTCTGGTCTTTTCATCAAGAAAGCTTGAAAGTTCTCTATCTCATTGAAAATCTGTCTCCTACCCCAAAAGATTATACTCAAATTCTTGGTAGTAATTCTAGCTCCTTTGCCCTCTGGAACATCATATCTGATCCTTGAATGTAGAGGAAGCCAAATCTAATTTTATCCTGGCTGTGGCTCCATGATGCTTGAATTGTTTATATCTGTCTGCCAGCAATATTTGCTCCTTGTCCTGGGATCTCTGAAATTCCATTATAATATTCCTGAGAGTTTTCATTTGGGGATCTACTTCAGGAGGTGAGTTGGAGGATTCTTTCCATTACTAGTTTACCTTCTGGTTCTAGAATATCAGGACAGTTTTCCTGCATAATTTCTTGAAAGATGATGTCTAGGCTCTATTTTTGAACATGGACTTCAAGTAGTCCAATAATTTTTAAATTATCTCCCCAAGAATTATTTTCCAAGTCAGTTGTTTTTCCAGTGAGATATTTATTTTTTCTTTCTTTTTCTTTTTTAATTATTTCTTGATTTCTCATAGAGTCATTAGCTCCATTCTAATTTTTAAGTAATTATTTTCTTCAGTGAGCTTTTGGACCTTCTTTTCCATTTGACCAATTCTGCTTTTTAAGGCATTCTTCTCAATGGCTTTTTGGACCTTTTTTGCCATTTTGTCTAATCTATTTTTCAGGTATTATTTTCTTCAGTATTTTTTATATCTCCTTTAGCAAGCTGTTGACTTCTTTTTTCATGATTTTCTTGCATCACTTTCATTTCTCTTCCCAATTTTTCCTCTACCTCTCTTGCCTGATTTTCAAACTCCTTTCTGAGCTCACTCATGGCCTGAGAACAATTCACATTTTTCTTAGAGACTTTGGATATAGAAGCTATGACTTTGTTGCCTTCTTCTGATTGTGTGTTTTAATCTTGTTACCACAGTAACTTTAAATGGTCAGGTTTTTTCCCCCCAATTTTGCTCATTTCCTAGCCTAATGCTTGAATTTTAACTCATTGTTGAAGTAAAGCTCTGCTTACAGGGTCAAGGACCCACTGTCCCAAACTTCAGGTGTTTTGTGCACCTGTTTTCAGAGACATTTCTAGGAACATGTGAGTTTTCAGTTTTTCCAAGGTAGTATGATCTAAGGCACAGGTTCTCAAACTTATTTGGCCTCACTCCCTTTTCAAAAACAAATACTCAGTGCCCCCCAGAAATCTACTTTCTTTACCCCTTTAAAAATTTATTGAAATTTGTCATTTCAAAAAATATATGATATGTATGTTGTTGTTTTTAAAATGACACATCTTAAATTTGATTTATTGTAAATTTGTAGGGTTTTTTCCTGTATTTATTGAAATTTTGATCACACCATACTGCATCGTGTAGCTTATTGCAAATAATTCATCATAGGCACATATTTCTGCTGATTCATTCTGGACTCCCAGAAAAGGTGCAACATGCTTGCTTGCCTGGTAAGATCAGTGGACTTGACCACTGAATGGTTATATCTTGCATTTTATGTGTTCACTTGGAAAACAATATAATCACTCTGATCTTAATTCTGGTATACAATGCAAAATACATACAAATGATTTTTCAATATTTTCTTCTCTTCTTTCCTTATGCTTCCACAACCCTATTATTTTTATTCAATATCCACCTCCCCAATTGCACCCAAGGCTACTACTACCCCTCTGGATTATTCCAGCACCCTCCAGGGGGTGGTATTGCCTACTTTGGGCACTTCTGAGTAAGGAGAAATATTTCCTACTCTCCTGGCCTGTACTCTGGTCTGTGAGCAATCATAAGCACTCTTTTCTGCCCTGGAACTAGGAAAAGGGTACTCCCAGCACTGTGGCCACATGCTCTGCTATGCTAATGCTCCTTCTTGCCCTGGGACTGCCACCCAGGACTACAACCCAAATCTGAGTATGGACATAGTAACAGAGTCCTGCTTCAGTGCTAGCAAAAAGACCCCTGTCATCTGCTTCTGACCCTTACTGTCTGTGGGCTAAGAGCTCTGGAAGTAGTGCTAATTCAGTTGCCTACTGAATTACTATCAAAGCCTCTTCCTGGTTTGCTGTGTCTGGGGCTTTGCTGGCATGGCCTGCACTAGACAGCATTCCACTCTCACTTAGATGTGACTAACCTTTACTGCTGAACTTCTAATTTGTCTGTGGTATCTATGGGCTGAGAGGTCTGGAAACCACCACTGCTGCTAGTGATTCAGTCACTCCAGGGCCTGCTCCAGGCTTCTTGTGGTTCACTCTGAACTATGAGGCCTGTGTTGGACTGAACTCCTTTCTTACCTGGGTGCAACATACTGTTCCTGCTGACTTTCCAAGTTGTCTTGGGTTAGAAATTTGTTTCACTCCACCTTTTGGTTGTTTCAGCTGTGCTAGAATTTTTTAAAAAATCACATTTTAAAGGTATTTGGAGGGTGTTGGGGGAGAGCTCAGCAAAGTCCCTGTCTTTACTCCACCATCTTGGCTTGCCTCTTACCTTCTTCCCTTTATTGCAGAGGTGGGGAACTATGGGTATAAAGTATAATATACACTGTCGGACATGATCGCTACATTGGTTGTTTTTCTGAACTGCTTTTTCCCCTTCTTTTTAAATCTTTGTGACAAGAGTTGACTCATTAGAGGAAGAACTCAAAGAGAAAGAACACTTTGTTAAGAAATGAATGTGATATAATAAGACATCAATTAAAATGTGATTTTTATTTAGAAGAAAGGCTGATCCCTATGATGTCATGACTTCAGAAAACTGTTTGATCACCATGAGCAAACAGGTGTGGGATGACATGCATTTTCAGGTACGGATAATGTGTTTATTTTACCTATATATGTATTACTTAAATTTAAGGAATGGTTCTGTTAGGAGTAATGAGTGGGAAGTGATTATGATACTAAACTAAAAGACTACATATAAATCTTTCTATTATTTTAAATAGTTTAATATATCTTCATTTATGAGCAGATACTTTTATTCCCAATTTGTTTCAATGTCTATCAAAGACTTATATTTCTTTTTAATCAAAAAATAATCTTAATTTATCCCCCATTTTTAATGAACTTACTCAATTTTCTCTGTGCTTAAAGAATAAATTAAGTACTCTTGAACAGAACTTTTATAACTTGTATCACTAGTTATTATAAAGCATAATTTTTTAAAAGATGAAAATTAACTAATTTTAAATATAACCACTTATGATACTGTATAATTCAAAATGGCTTCCCTTCAGAGTTGCAGCTTTCTCTTCTTAATGTTAGGAGTTTTAAAAAAAATTAAGACGGTTGCAGAGGATTAAATAAATCAAGTAGTTGGATCTGATTTGTTTTTGCAATCACATGCCTTGCTAAATAGCTTGTCTGGATGAAACTTGGTTTCTTTATTCTTCCATAACAAGTTTCTGACCTGAATAAGGATTATTAAACACTCATATTAAGAATATTCAATTTTAAAGCTGATATATTGTTTTGATTGATTTTCCATCCCTTTCTCTCTCTCCCTCTCTCTCTCTTTCTCTCTCTCTTTTTCTCTCATTATCTCTCATTGACAATAAGACTGTCCACTTTAAAACAGATTTTTGTTCTGTGGTCGTGTATGTGTGTGTGTGTGTGTGTGTGTGTGTGTGTGTTTATGTATTGTGTATGAGTATGAGAGAAATACCATATCAATCTTTATTATAATCTATATATGATGAGAAAACCAACCAATCAATCAACAAATATTTTAATCACTTATTATGTGCCATATATAATGTTAGGTATACAAAGACATAGCCCCAGCCCTTAAGGAGGTTATCTTCACCCAGAATTAGCCACTAGAATTTTCATTCAAATGTTTTAAATCAACATACCTATTATGATATTGTATTTACTTTTCTAATTTTCCCCATTTGTCATTTTATCTGTCATTGACCAAAAGCTTTTCCAGTTTTACCACAGACATCTAATTTTACTATGGTATACACTCACAATATTGAGCCTCAAAATGATTGCTTTTTGTTATTTCCTATTGTATCCCAGCTGCAGAGCCTGCCTCAAAATTAGTAAGACTTTTGTTTTAGTCTACTTCTGACATATACTGGCTGAGGAGATTTACTAAATAAATCACTAAAACCTCTCAGTGATCTTGCCAACTATAAAACTGTAGGGAAGTGACAAATTTGTGTTGGTACAGGAAGTATCCTTATCAAAGACTTTTCTATGCTCATGAAAATTGTTGGTCCATTCCCTAATCCTTAAAAAATAGAAACATGTTACCATTAAAAAAGTTCTAGAGGTAGAAAACTCCATTTTAGTGGATATAGAATACTGCTGGGTAGTTATTTAAAATATTGACAAAGCCACTCGTAATGAAACAAGATTTTTTCACAATGTTATAATAATCTGAAAACCTTACATACTCAGAAAAGTTAACAGATTTATTAGACCTACCTCAAATTCAAATTTATGACATTTGTTATTATTTATTGTTCTGGGAAATATTTACATGTAGTAACAAGGTCACTTCCCATACCCAAAGTTGGCATAATTAGTATCAATTCAATTTTTCACCAAGCTTACTGTGGAAATTATTAATCAGGTAATTTAAATGGGGTCTCAGAAGAGCAAAGGCAGACCTAGTAACCTTTTCAGTTTCAAAAGCACAGCTCATGACTGTAATTCTTTGGCTGGGGAGAGACATTTCATGTGATTTTTAAAAAAATGGTCTTTTAAATAAATATGACATGTTTTCTAAAAAATTCATTTCTTCTGCTATGGAGCTAAGATGGCAGAGTAAAGGCAGGGACTTGGATGGGTTCTCCCCACAAACACTCCAAATACCTGTAAAAAATGGTTCTAAACAATTTCTAGAACATCAAAATCCAGAAAAAGACAGAATGAAACAAATTTCCTGCCCAAGACTACTTGAAGATCAGCAGGAAAGGTCTGTTGCACCAGACTGAGAGAAGAGTACAGTCCAGCACAGGCCACAGCAGTGCAGCCTGGGCCCCAGCAAAATTAGAGCGGGTCTCACTGGCAGCTGTGGTGGTTTCCAGACTTCTCAACACACAAACTCCAAAGATAACGTAAGTCAGTAGGAAAGGTCGGTTGGACTTGGGTGATAGAGGAGAACAGTCAAACCCCAGTCCCAGCACAGCCACAGCCCCAGCAACCCAGGAGCAGGCCTTGGGAGAGGCTGAATTGGTACTGCCACTACAGTGGTACTGGCTGCTTCCGGAATTCTCTACCCAGAGATGGTAAGGGGATCAAACAGCTGGTCAGAAGGTGATTACAGGAGTCTCTTTGTAAGAACTGAGGAAGGATCTTGTTGTTTTGCCCTTACTTGAATCTGGGTCACAGTCCTGAGTGGCAAATGCAGAGTGAGAAGGAGCACTAACAGCATAGTATGTGGCAGCAGTAGAGAGAGGACCTTCCTCCCAGTTCCAGGACAGAAAAGAGTGCTTGTGGTTGCTCATATACCAGAGCACAGGCCAGCAGAGGAGTAAAGACCTCTCCTTAGATCATACCACATTGAAGAACTGAAAATTGACAGATCCCTAGATGTACCTCTGAAAACAGCTGCATAAAACCTTTGAAGTGTGGAACTGAACCCTCCACCCTAGAGGCAGAGCCCTACCTTAAAAAAGAGTTAAAAAGTCAAGTAGTGGGGTGGCTAGGTGGCACAGTGCATAGAGCACTGGCCCTGGAGTCGAGTACCTGAGTTCAAATCTGGCCTCAGACACTTAACACAAACAACTAGCTGTGTGACCTGGGGCAAGTCACTGAACCCCAACTGCCCTCCAAAAACAAAAAAAAAGAAAAAAGTCAAGTAGTAGTATGGGAAAATGAGCAAACAATGGAGAAAACTCAGACGGTAGAAGGATACTTTGGGACAAGGAAGATCAAAACATACACTCAGAAGAAGAAAAAGAAATCAAAGCTCCTACATTCACAGCATCCAAGAAACATGTAATTTGATTGCAGGCCATGGAAGATGTCAAAAAGGATTTGAAAATCAAGTAAGAGAACTGGAGGAAAAATTGGGAAGAGAAATGAGAGTGATAGAAGAAGATCATGAAAAAGAAGTCAACAGCTTTCTAAAGGAGATCCAAAAAATGCTGAAGGAAATAGCATCTTAAAAATTGACTAGACCAAGGGCAGCTAGGTGGTGCAGTGAATAGAGCACCAGCCCTGAAGTCAGGAGGACCTGAGTTCAAATCTGGCCTCAGACACTTAACACATACTAGCCATGTGACATTGGGCAAGTTGCTTAACCCCAATTGTCCTTCAAAAAGCAAAAAAAAAAATAAATAAATAGCTTAGACTGAATGGTAAAAACAGTCTGAAAAATCAATGAGGAGAAGAATGCTTTACAATGCAGAATTGGCCAAATGGAAAAGGAGATCCAAAAACTCACTGAAGAAAATAATTCCTTAAAAATTAGAGTGGAGCAAATGGAAGCTAATGACTCTATGAGAAATCAAGAAACTAAAAAACAAAACCAAAAGAATGAAAAAATAGAAAAGAAAAAACAATGAAATATCTCACAGGAAAAACAACTGACTTGGAAAATAACTCCTGGAGAGATCATTTAAAAATGATTGGACTAACTGAAGTCCATGATCAAAAATAGAGCCTAGACATCATCTTTCAAAAAATTATCCAGAAAAACTGCCCTGATATTCTAGAACCAGTGGGTAAGCTAGAAATGGAAAGAATCCACCAATCACCTCCTGAAAGAGATCCCCAAATGAAATCTCTCAGGAATATTATACTCAAAATCCAGAGTTCCCAGGATAAGGGCAAAATTTTGCAAGCAGCTGGAAAGAAACAATCCAAGTATAATGGAACCATAATCAAGATAATATAAAACTTAGCAGTTTCTTCTTTCAGGGATCAGAGGTTGCAGAATATGATATTCTAGAAATCAAAGGAGCTAGGATTAAAACCAAGTATCACCTACCCATAAAACCTGAGTAAAATCCATGAGGAGGAAATTTGACATTCAAAGAGATAGAGGTATTTTAAGCACTGTTGAGAAAAGACCAGAGTGAAATAGAAGTGAATAAATAGAAAGGCCACAGATAAATAGAAATAAAATAAAACACTCAAGAGAAACATTAAAAGGTAAACAGGAAAGGGAAATCATAAAGGATTAATAAAGTCAAATTGTTTAAATTACTACATGGAAAGCTGATATTTGTAACTCAGAAGATCTTTCTCCTTATAGGGTACTTAGAAGGAATATATGTAGACAGAGGGCACAGGTGTGAGTTGAATAAGAAGGAATAATATCTAAAAATAAAATTAAGGGGTGATAGAAAGGAATGTACTGGCAAAAGACAAAGAGAGAGGTAGAATGGGGGTAAATTATCTCATAAAAAAAGAGGCAAGAAAAAACTTTTGCAGTGGAGGGGAAGAGGTGGGAGAATAAATGGAATGAGTGTACCTTACTCTCATCAGAACTGGTTTAAAGAGGGAATAACATACACACTCACTTGGGTTCTGAAATCTATCATGCCCTACAAGAAAGTAGGGAGGAAGGGAATAAGAGAAAGGAAGTCATTGAAGGGATGGCAGATTGGGGGAGGGGGTAATCTATAGCAAACATTGTTGGGGAGGGACAGGGTAAAAGGAGAGAATAGGATTTGAGGGCTGAGGAGGATGGAGGGAAATATAGTTAGTCTCACTACATGACTATTATGGAAGTGTTTTGAATGACTACACATGTATAACCTATGTGGAATTGCTTTCCCTTTCAATGAAGAGTTTTGGGAGGAAGGGAGATAATTTGGAGCTCATCTTAAAAAATTAATGTTAAAAATTGTTTTTACATGTAACAGGGGAAAAAAGGTACATTGGCCATAGAGTATAAAAATATATCTTATCCTAAAAGAAAACAGACAGGGAAGGAGGGGCATAGGTGATAGAAGGGAAGACAGATTGGGGTTAGTAGTCAGAAGCAAAACACTTTTGAGGAGGGACAGGGTGAAAGGAGAGAGAGTATAGAATAAGTGGGAGTAGTGGGAATAGGATACAGGGAAATAGCAATAGTGTGAAAAAAATTTGAAGCAAATTTCTCTGAAAAAGGCTTCATTTCTCTAACATATAAAGAACTGTATCAAATTTATAAAAATAAGATCCATTCCCCAATTGATAAATGATCAAAAGATATAATCAGTTTTCAGATGAAGTAATTTAAGCTATCCATAGCCATATGAAAAAAATATTGTAACTCACTATTGATTGGAGAAATTCAAATTAAAACAATTCTGAGGTAGTAGTTCATATCTATTAGATTAGCTAATACGACAGAAAAGGTAAGTTACAAATGTTGGAGGAGATGTGGGAAAAATGAGACATTAATGTTCCATTTTAGGAGTTGTGAAATGATTAAACCACTCTATATAGCAATTTGGAACTATGTCCAAATGGCTATAAAAACTATGCATACCCTTTGACCTAATGTACAACTATCCCAAAAGAGATAAAAAGGAAAAAGGAATGGGACTTATATATACAAAAAAATTATAGCATCTCTTTTTTGGGGGTAAAGAATTAGTAATTGAGGGGATGCCTGTTAACTAGGGAATGGCTGAACTGGCCATTTAAGGTATGTAATTAGGATGGAATACTATTGTACTATAAGAAATGATGAGCAGGATGTTATCAGAAAAACCTGAAGAGACTTGCATGGGTTGATGCAAAGTGAAATGTACTAGGTACAAAGTAACTGCAATACTGTAAGATGATTAACTGTGAATGATTTGGCTATTAACAATACGATGATTCATGACAACTCTGAAGGGTTTAGGATGAAAAAATCTTATCCATCCCCATAGAAAGAACTGATAGTGTCTGAATACAGATTGAAGTATACTTTTTTAACTTCACTTTTATTGTTTTGTTTTTCTATGCTTTCTTTTTCAACAGGACTACTACGGATAGGATTGCATGACTACATGTACATAATCTATGTGGAATTGCTTGTCTTCTCAATAGGAGGGGGTTGTGGAGGGTAGAAAGGAGAGAATTTGGAGCTCAACGTTTTTAAAAAAATTTAAAAATTGTTTTTACATGTAACTGGAAAAAAATAAATATTCATTTCTTTCTATTTTCAAAATTCCCCCACAACTATGAAATGCATCATAAATCCAGTGGAGGCTAATTATCCACTTTAACATTTCATAAGCAGTATTGATTCTGGAAACTAGAGCATATACATTCTACACTGAATTATGAAGTTTATTGTTGACATATCTAAGTTTTATTTATACATATATGCATATACTTAAACATGAATGAATATATATATATCTAGAACTATAATAATGTCTATTGTTTTGACAGTATCTCTCTCCTGATCATTTCTCCTATATAGATATAGAGACAGATGTGAAAATCCTGAGACAAATCAATATTTAAATATCAGACATCACTTAAATCAAAAGAATATCTTTACAACAAAACACGTAAACATAGATTTTGAAAAAAATCAAAAATACTTTAACAAATTCGCAAGGTTTCAGGGCTTACTTTAATTTTAAATCAACTTCAGCTAAAAGAAATAGTCAAAATGAAACACATAAATTGCATTTGATACTGAAAATTGTTTATGCCAGAAACAACAGAACCAAAAAATTCTATTATCTATAAGCATTTTTGTTTTGCAAAACTGTTAAACTGAAACCAGTTTTTATTGTTCTCCAGTCAGTTGTCTGACTTGCAGTACAATTAAAGTATGTGGTTGAAAGCATTTCCAGCTTCAGCGAACAGCTGGCTTTGGTGGATGTCTTTATTGCAGCTTCCTTATCACATGAAATTCATTTGTATTTTCATTAATTTTTGTGCTTTAAGTGACTGAAACTTGTCCATCTACAGATCAGACCTACTTTGGTGACTCATCATCATGTGGAATAACCTTGGGTTTTCAAAGGCTATCCTAGCAACAGATATACTTTCCCAAAAGCTGGAAAGTATATCCTAGCAAATGATGATGGATCCATTTAGTTAAGTTTGAGAAGGCTCATCTACCAAGGAGCCAGTCACTAGCTAATTATTTATAATAAGTATTATTATTGTTATTATTATTATAACATTTATATAACTTCAAGGTTTGCAAAGTACTTTTTATATTTTAACTCATTTGATTCTCAAAATAACCGTGTGAGGTAGATGATATTGTTATAGCCATTTTTACAGACAAGGAAACTGAGCCATAGAGAGGATAAGTGACTTGCCCAGGTTCACATAGCTTGTCAGTCTCTAAGGAATGATTCAATCTCAGGTCTTCCAATTCCAATGTACTCTGTCTGCTGCACCACTAAACTACCCCCTGATTGCAAGTTCAAAGGTTCTCACCTGCCATATCCCACTTTTGATTGGCACAGGAGTTTTTTCATGTGTCATTTGTTATCTCACTTGCTTTGCCCCTCCTAAAGTAAATGGGTGATTCTATTCCTGGGAGTTCACCTTTATAGTATGGGACTTACTCTGGATACCTGGTTAGCATAACTCACTGCATCTCAGAACTCACAAGCTCAAGACACCTGCCAGCTCCCACTTGCCTTGTAGCTTGGATTACAGTCATGGCTGCTTTGTCAGCCAGTTGAAAACAGTTTTTTTAGAAGTTGCAATTGAAATTAATGGAGGGAATAGTTTTCTATACATAAGCCATATGAATAAGTCACTGATTTATAATTTTTTCTATGTAGAATGCAAATCATAAAAAATAAAATATGTTATTTTAAAAATATAACTGACATTTATGTAGCACTTTACAGTGTGCAAAAGCATTTTATATACGTTTCATTTGATTTAAGTCCAACAAAACTATAAATTGTGCTTTATTAGTGCTAGTAAAACCATTTTTTACATAGTCAAATACACATGGCATAGCCCATATGCAACTTATTGATTAATTTAAGGATTATATTGTTTCCAAGTTAACATCCTTAAGCCATTGTATTTCTTATAAATGTTCTCGATGAGTGTTTTTATAGTAGCTATCAAATCCTTGTAACTCTTTTATTCAGTGCATTGTTTCACAATGCTGGCTTTCTTTCCCCTTCTGATGTAATAGTTTTTTTTCTCTCATGAAGATAAAAATTTTATTCCTCTTTTGCTGTTTCAAAAAAATGCATTATATTATTGAGATCATGTGGAAAGAAAATAAAGGAACAAAGAAGCAAGAAGATGATTGTTTTAAATATGAAGATTTTAGAGAACAGAAGCATCTTCTAGGTAATGTGTTCAGTTTAACATGATTTAATGAATTAGATATTCAAATCAATGGTTTATTATTTATAGTCAGGAATATGAAAAGATTGCTGCAGTAGTGGAAAGTACAATGCAAGTAATACTATTTCACAAGTTAGAAGATGTCAAGAAGCTAGCTTAATAAGACAGTTCCTTTTGAATAGATTAGTCTTTTTGTTTCTGGAAGAAAGTACTCTATTGGTCTCTTCTTTCCTCTCTGATTATTCCTTCTTTGTCTCTTTTGCTGGCTCTTCTTCATTTTTTCTGACTTGTTAATGGCAGTATTCTCTGAGATCCTGTCTTTAGCCAGCTTCATTTCTCCATTCTTCTTGCCTCGGCCATCTTATTCTAAGATGTTTGCAGCTATCATCTCTGTTAGATACCTTACACTTGTTATCTTCATCCTTGATCCTTGCCCATGTTGGAGACTCATATCTCCAGATACATGTAGGGTACCTCTACCCAGATATCCCAAAGCACCTCAAATATAACATGTTTAAAATAAAATATATCTTTCCCCCAAATTCTATTCTTCATTCCAATTTTATTATTTACCACTATTGCCTCCACTTGTCCTCTTATTCATTTTCAAAAGCTTGGTGGTATCTCTGACATCAATTTTCTCAACAATTTTTACCAAGAATTACTGATTACACTTCCACAATATTTCTGGCATCTGTCTCTTCCTCTTTATTACTACTGTCACTACCCAGTCAGTACAAGATGTCATTATTGTCATCATCGACTGCTATAGATGTATCCTGGGAAGTCTTCCCCCTTCTCTTGTATGTTGCTTCCATATTAATTCTCCTTATTTGCAGATCTACACACTTCCAGTTTAAAGCCCTTCAATAAGGAAGAAGTATGGGGTGGCTAGGTGGTGCAGTAAATAGAGCACTGGCTCTGGAGTCAGGAGGACCTGAATTCAAATTTGTCCTCAGACACTTAGCACTTAGTAGCCATGACTTGGGCAAGTCACTTAACCCCAATTGCCCTGCCCTACCCCCTTCAAAAAATGAACAAAAAATAAGGAAAGAATTTAAGAATAAAGCCCAATAAAAATCCAAGTTCTGAAAAATGTAATTATCAAAGTATTCCCCAAGACCTCAAGCATTTGTTATATATTTTAGGGGGAAAAATCTCTAAGCATGTTTGTTCTTAGATAGCTGTGATGCTTTCTGATTCATCTAAACTTCTGGATTTTCAAGATACCAGTTTGTCACAGAGATACATTTGGAGTTACTGGGATTTTTTTTTTAAATGATGATTAGCATATTTGGGGAAAAACCGTTTGGGATGCTGGTCTTGAAAAGCAGCCTTTTTATACTCCTTGCCTCATTATTTATCCAATAAACTTCAAACTCCTTAATTTTTTACTCTCTAGGCTCTCCAAAACCTTATACCACTCACCCTTTTTAGCTTTTTGTTAGATTCCTCTCTTCCATATATGTGATACATTATGCTTTGAACAAGCTGAAGCATTCCATTTCCTCTTATGAATTCATTTCATTCCACTTCCATCTCAAGCCTTTGCTCATACCCTGGAATCCATTTGTCATAGCCTTTGTTCTCACTGAACTATCACAAGTAAGATTCAACTCAAATGCCCTCTTCTTCATGAAGTCTTTTTCTTAATTCTCCCACCAGGCACTATATAGTAATCCCTTTTAATTCAGAGTTTGGACTGCATTTTTTTTCACCAGTGTGTGATACAGCAGCACTTGAACTTGTACTTTCAAAATGGTAAGATATTTATATCTTTGTCAATGACAAGATAACAAGATACTTTCATTTGATGAAAACATCAGCTCCCAGGAGCAGAAATTAAAAATGTGTCATGCCAATGGCACTTTTTTAACTGAAAAAAATGTTCTTTATAATGTTCTGATTTTAAAATCTCTGCAAAAATCTAAGAAAGTATGCCCTTCTTTAGGATAGCCATGTTACTCAGATATTCTGTCAAAAAGTAAGAAGTTTTGTGAAATTTTATAACACTTCAAAGGAGGTCAAACTGTATCTAGTCTCTATAGCTTATGGAAATGCCTACTGTATATGTTAATATCCTCTTGTGTACTGAAAAAAGATTTTCCTTAGGAGAGAGGCTTCCAATATAATAAAAATGTATTCATAGAAAATGAAACTTTCTGTTATAGGCATGAGACCTAGTTTTTAACTTAAATGAATTCACATGATTTTAGGCATTTTTTTTGTATAAAAATAGCAGCTTCCCTTTATTGATAGCAAAAATGTGATGCTTGTCAATTAAAAGCACCTCACTTTGTTGAAAGGGTTATCTTTCATAATTTTATTTTTGAAATGCATATGATTAATATTTGCATTCCTAATAACTGCCAAGAATAACCTAAGTGGACCCAGCCTATGTTTTTATTAATATAAAATAAACAAAACTATTACTGCCATTTCTACAAGTATTAACAGCCTTTCTTCTTATTTTTTTTCAATAGAGCTTAGATAGAAATCACTTTGGGACAAATGCACATATGTGCATATGTATGTGTGTACATGTATATGTGCATACATGTATGATACTATATATATGTATGTATATGTATATAACAGACTGATGAAATATTTTTTCCAGAATGATTTCTGTCTAAACTCCTTTGAAAAATGAGATTGTTATATACGAATGTATTTGTATATAAATACTATGTGTGTGTGTGTATGTGTGTGTGTGTATGTGTGTGTGTAACTATTCTATGGATTGTTTCCAAGATGGGCAAAACAATTACTTTTCGCTCTTAAATAAAGTTTGGAATAAAAGTTCATATTCCACAGGCTCAGTGAAATGAATGATCTTCAGGACATCTCCAGATCCAGTAGCAGAAGGGACAATGAATGGATATATTTCATCTTGTTCCAAGATGATTTGGATTTCTTCTGCTAGGGTTCTATATTTTGATTTTTTTTTATTTATATAGCTTGGAGATACAGTAGGTAACTTCCATTAGGAAAGTTGTTATTGACTTTTTTCATATCCACCCCTTGGCAAAGTGGCTGGTACATATTTGCCACTGGAAATGTTTATTTATTGTCTCATATATGAGCATGATTGCCAAGCTACTTTGAGCAGCACTTCTATCAGTGATAAAGCTCCTGTGCCAGAATAATTTATTGACTGATTTCCCAACGATATGATGAGTTCTTTATTTGTAGTATAGAGATTTTTCATCTGTTAATTTATGAAAGATGGGAAGTGCATGATATATATTTCTAACTAGTTATCAGATTATTTCCCACTAAGTATAGGTGTTGCTTTAATAGCCTACAGCATCATATACTAGTTTCTATATTCCCTACATTGAGCCATAAATCTGGGCTCTCTGGAGGAAATTTTGCAATTTCTGGTGGTGATAAAGGTATCACAGCAGATATAGCACTGAACCTGGAGTCACGAAGGCCTGAGTTCAGATTCAACTTCAGACAATTATTTGCTGTGTGACTTTGCATAAATTGTTTAACCTCTATGTTCTTCAGTTTCCTCATCTGTAAAATGGGAATATAATTGCATATACTGCACAGGTTGTCATGAGAATTAAATGAAATAATACTTGTAGTATAATATTTGCCTGGCATATATTAAGGGCTATATAAATGTTAGCTATTTTCAAATGTAGGAGTAGCTACGTGGTACAGTGGATAGAGCTCTGGACATGAAGTCAGGAATATCTGAGTTCAAATTTGACTTTAGATACTTAATAGCTGAGTGGCTCTGGGCAAGTTACTCCTGTTTGCCTCAGTGTCCTCATTTGTAAAATGAGCTGGAGAAGGAAATGACCAACCACTCCAGTATTCTTGCCAAGAAAACACCAAATAGATTCACAAAGAGTTAGGCACAACTGAAATGGCTGAACAACAAGAACAATGACATTATTTAAAATGTCTACATGATTCAGCCAATTTTTTGACCTATCTTTATTGGCAGATTTGGCTAAATTCTTGTGGATTTTGCTAATGGATATCCTTTTCATTCTGCTCTTGAATTTTGGTCACTTTATAGACAATATCTGCTGGTAAACATTTTGGGTTACATGTGAGGAAGGGGAAAGGGAAGGGAATAAGCATTTATATTGCACCTACTATGTGCCAGCGTCTATGCTAAGCACTTTTATGAATATTGTATCATTTGATCCTCACAACAACTTTATGAGGTTGGTGCTATTATTATCCCTATTTTACAGGTGAGAAAAGTGAGGCAAACAGAGATTAAATTACATGCCCTGGTAACTGGATTTGAACCCAGGTTCTCTTGATACCCAGACTCAGTGCTCTCTCCCTGTGCCACCAGCTGTTTCTAAAAATCTTACCTTGATGGATATAATGATATGTACCAATTGTCAGGTTTTACTATGTTGTTTGGTGAAATGATGTCTGCTTCTTCCAAGAACATTAATATATACTTTTGACACGTTTATCATATGTGATTAGAATGTTCATCAATTTTCTTCTTTTTGATAAGTTTCATGGGTGTCTGGGGCATCCATACATCATGTTCCTAATCATGTCTCTACATGTGGAGACCCTAGAGAGCTTGTTTTTTTGCTTCTAAAGATCTGTGATGATATAAAATAGAAGTACTTTAGAGAGAATGTGGGACATGCATGGATGTTCTATAACTGGTTCCAATTGGCTAAGTTAATGGCAAAGATTTACATACAGATGCATCCAAAAAGTTCTATCAGATTCAACCACTTTCTCTTTCCTTCAGTATTCTTAGTTTACTCGGTGACTCTTTCACTCATGGCAATAATTGAAGAGATTATGACTGTGAGTATAAAATGATCTGGAGAGTATATGGGTTTCTGATATTCCAGAGTTCATGTTGGCAGCCAGCCAAGCATCACTGCCCCCAAGGTATGAAGAAAGTATATCCTCCTTCAACATCTCAGTGCTTCAAAATCTGGGTTTGCTACCAGCATGGCACTGATGTCCCGAGGAGCAAGGAGTGAACTTCAAGAATGAATTTTAGAAGAGACCCTCAGTCCAGCAGTAATTAAGATAAAGACTCTGCTAGTAGAAATACCACCTTTAGATGGAGACTAGCTAAGACCCATGCTATGTAGGAACAGAACTAATTTGAGCCTACTTTCCCTAAAGACTGATGTGATATTGGAAGAGTATGACCTCTCAGTATTGGAAAAACTGCTGTATCTTCAAAGTAAACATCCATTTAAAAAAATCTACTCTATTTTATGTAGTTAAATGGAATTAAGACACTATTTATTAGCCCATAATACTGGGAAGATTAAAGCTATGGAGGGTCTAAGTCAATGACAAGTGAAAAGAGATACTTCACAAATCCCTCAGGGTACTCTAGAGCCTTTAGAAGCATATATAGCCTATATGACCTAAGGATAGAGAGGCAAGAGCCTACATGCTACAAGAGGAAATATTCTTTTTATAGCTGCTTTAAG
Source organism: Pseudocheirus occidentalis (assembly GCA_028646575.1). Classification (NCBI taxonomy): domain Eukaryota; kingdom Metazoa; phylum Chordata; class Mammalia; order Diprotodontia; family Pseudocheiridae; genus Pseudocheirus; species Pseudocheirus occidentalis. The sequence goes on from CM053600.1 coordinate 55,952,692, forward strand.
ATATGATGAATTCTGTGCTTTGTTAACATTGTATGGGTTAGGAAGCTTTCCAAATATATTAGTCTATTTCTAATTTTTAAGAAAAGACATTGAGTGATTTTATGTATATGTTGGTTGATCTGAACATTAAATTTTTGTTTCAGAATGCCAGTAAATCTCTTAAATCTCTCTTCCATAATGATGGTGATGATGATGACGATGATGAAGAAGAATACTTGAACCTTTGCTTTGTGGCAACCATGCTCTATATTGAAGAGACTTGAGACTCAAAAATCAACAGCATATTTTACTCCAGAAATTAGGTATTTGATAATGTGAAAGGTGTTATGAGAGAGATTTCTAGGAAGAAATAAGAAGATAATCTATCTTGTGCCCCGTGCAGTTTTCTTTTATTATAAGGTACAATACTTTGCCCCACCACACCCCACCTTCCTGGTCTTGTGAGTTCCTATTGTAGGCAATTGTGGTAAGAAGGTAAAGAACAACTTTTTTTTTCTTGAGAAATGACGGGAGTGTATTGGGTGAATCTTGTGCTACCCATAGAAACTTTCTTGTATTAATCTCCTCCTTTCTTCCTCAGTTAGACTTCTGTCCCTACAGGGTTGCTAGCCAAAGCAGCAGCTGTTGCCAACACTGGCTACATTACTGATAACTCCTTTTCAATTTCTATGGCGTTTTTATGGCTTTACAATTTAGAAAATCAAATGACCTCTTAAAATAATCCTTGTGTAAATAATGGCAGTAAACAGAAAAAAATTGGGGAGGGGAAGACTAGGAGGGTTTCTGTTTATTTTTGTTTTTGTTTTGCTTTGCCCTTCTTAGGAGGGAGAGAATTTGGACCATCCTAGTTACATGTTCTGACTTTAGTGCTGGGCTCTTCCACAGGTGACCCACTTGCTTCTCTCTCCCTCCCCACTCAGGGAATCCACTGATGATATATGGACAACTCAAAGTTTCTGTTTGGGTTTCATGGCAATTCAATCAACAAGTGTTTATTAAGAGCTTCCTATGTGTCAGGCTTTATATAAGGTACTAAGAATACAAATAAAATGAATGAGGTAATACCTATTTTCAAAGTGTTTACATTCCAATAGACATTAAAACTACATCAAAGAGGGTTGGTCACCGTAGCAGCAGCTATCAAACTACAGAAATGCCTGGTGTGGGGGCACAACTTGGAATATAGCTCTTGCTAAAGAAGCATCTCACTCTGGGCCCATGCAGTTCAGTCTTAAAGGTGTCTGGCCATTAAAAAAAGGAATCTCATTCCTTTTCTTGAACTCTCTGGAAGTTTACACTCCTCATGTAAAAAGGTACTCTACACTAAACTCTTTGACTATATGGATCACAACAAAATGTGGCAAGTGCCCAAAAAGATGGGAGTACTACAAAGTCTCACTTGTCTCCTGAGGAACCTATATGATAGTCAAGAAGCAACAGTTAGAACAAAACATTGAACGACTTGTCTAAGATTAGGAAAGGAGTATGACAAGGCTGTATATTGTTACCTTATATAACTTATATGCAGAGTCTATTGTGTGAAATGCCAAGCTGGATCAATTGAAGTAAGAATTAAGGTTGCCAGGAGATATATCAACAAACTCAGGCACGAAGACAGTATCAGTCTGATGGCAGAGAGTGAAGGGGAATTAAGAAGCCTCTTGATGAGGGTAAAAGAGGAGAGTTAAAAAATGAATTGAAGCTTAACATTAAAAAAGTAAACAAACAAAAAACCAAAGAAAGCAAGATCATGGGAAATTGGTCTCTACACTTCCTTAAATAGAAGGAGAAAAAATGGAAGAAGTGTCAGATTTTATATTTTTGGATTGAAAGATCTCTGTAGATGTTAAAATAAAAGACTCTTACTCCTTGTTTGGAGGGAAAGCTATGACAAATCTGAAGAGCATACTGAAAAGCAGAAACATCACCTTGCTGACAAAGGTCCGCATAGTCCAAGCTATGGCTTTTTCAGTAGAAATGTATGACTACGAGAGTTGGAATATTAGGAAAACTGAACGTCATAGAATCTATGCTTTCTAATTGTGGTGCTGGAGAAGACTAGAGAATCCTTTGTACAGCAAGGAGATGAAATTAGTCAATAATTAAATTCAGTCAGACCATTCACTGGAAAGACAAATACTGAAGTTGAAGTTTAAATACACTGGACACATATAAAGAGGAGACAGGACTCATTGAGAAAGATTGTAATGTTGGGAAAGATTGAAGGCAAAAGGAGAAGGTGATAGCTGAGGATGAGATGGATAGATAGTGTCATGTAAACAATGAACATGAGCTTGGATGGACTTTGGGAGACAGTGGAGGATAGAAGTGCCTGGAGTGCTGTGGTCCATGCAGTCATAAAGAGTTGGACATGACTGAATAGACTAAAAACAAAAAGATACTACTCAATGTACAATACAGATCAAGTAAGTGTAATGGTAATTGTGTTACTGCTTTATATTTATATCTTTTTAAATGCCCACTTGCAAATCTGATGCAATTTTAGTACAATCCTACACCTGAGGCAATAAGGCTGATATATATATACATACATACACATGCATACATATGTATGTATATGTGTGTATACATACATATACACATATATACATATACATACATATATACATATGCAAACATACATACATATATGTGTGTGTGTGTATATATATATATACAGCTAGAGCCCTCATATTTTAAATTTAAAGTATTTTTTATCTCATATTTTATCTCATATGATACCATCAGAAAAGAGTGAGAAAAGAGTCCAGCTCCAAGGACAGCAACATGTCCGTGGAAGGGACCCTCAATTCCAGGTATGCTTTAGGGCAAGGCAGAGTGATTTTTGCTAATTATTCATCATAAATAACATCCATACTAATCATATATTATAAAACTAAATAATTACATCCTCTAGATCAGTATATACCACCAAAGAGAGAATCAGCCTCATTCAGGCAGAGTAGGGGAAAGCAGCCAGTAATCTTTAAACCACAAATATTTCTAATATAAAACACAAGTTTCTGTGAGACCTTTCAGGTTAAACCATATCACTACAATTACTATTTCCAGGAACCCTTTATTTGCATCACAGGTGGAAGGTCATGGTCAAGCTCTCCTTAAGCTCCTCTGCCCTTAATACTTTGTGACTTTATTTCATTTTATGTGGGAAGCCTCTTTTATCCCTCCTTTTTATCCTTAGGCCTTGTATTGTTGTATTAGAAAAAGCAATAATGGCTGACCTTTGTACAAATGGTTGTTAACTCAATTTTAAGGCTTGCTAAAGAGTTATCACTCTGTAAGATAGTTGCTATGCCATACAAATTATTATCATCACCACCCTTTCATAGATGAGGACACTGAAGCTCTGGAAAGTTAAATGACTTATCTTAAAGCACAGAGCTATTAAGTGTCAGAGGTGATATTCAAATTTAAGATTTACACACCTTACTCCAAGAGCAAGACTCTTTGAATAATAAGCTTTTATTTATATGATAACACTTGTAATAGATATACTATAATTTTCTTTTTAACTGTATTGAATAGTTTCATAATCAAGTTGTGATGCCTATAGTTTTATGATATGACAAAATAAAAATAAAATTGGATTATTAAAGTCTTGGTCTATTCATTTTTCATTACTGTCTTGAATATGAGAATGTTCACCCTTACAGCTATCATATTTTTAGAAAAATGATACTCATTTTCTTCCTTCTTTATAATAATGTGGAAAACCTCAAATTTTTCTTCTAACTCTGAAATTCTATCATTTATTTCTTTATTGACATTCGTTTTCTCTCTCATTCTTCTTTTTCATCTCCCTCATTACTTTTCCTTTCATTTTACCATTCCTTTTCTTCCTGTTTCTTGACATTTCATTTTTTCTATTCTATTCTTCCTCTTTCCTCCCCACCTTCAAAATACCTTGATTTTTACTTACTCTAGATGTTGTAAGATACTAAAATGTTAAGGCTGTCTGTGATTACTACCAGCCATGTTTGAATATAAGTAAAATAATTTCATTCTTTTTTGACTTCCAGTTTAGCCACAGCTGTAAATTGTTAAATTTGTTTTAAATCTGTATTTGATACTTTTAAATAGAATGAAATCAAGCAGTGATGTTAACAGCATAAGAATAAAAATGGAAACATTAACAGTTATTCATTTGCATTCATTTATTAAATATACATGGATAAAAAGAGTATCTGCAGTTAGAAGAAATTTACTTTAAATGCTATACAAGACAATTTATTTAGATTGCAGTTGATAATTTCCATAAGAACAAGGGATTTTTTTAAAGATAGAAACTTGGCAGTGAATTCTTTTTTCTTTAATTTTGTCTGTTCTAATTTTTCCTTCTTCTATGTGACTTTGAAATGTCTTTGGCTAATTTATAAATACCTTCCTTTCAAACATCAAATAGCACTTAAAAGCACCAAGTTAATGGGTAATGCCTAAGCAAAAAAATGCCGCTTGAGATGACTCAGACTCAATTATATTAAATAGAACATTAATGATGCAGGTAGGCTTAGTAGCATTCTCATCTATCTACTTTTTGAAAACAGGCCAGGTGATGATAGATACGTACAAATTAAGTATCTTTGGTGTCATATTTTTTCTTTTGAAATAGATCAGGAGAATTACAACTAAAAATTATATAATCTTATTTCATTTCCAAAGTGATGTTAATGTTTTGGGAAAAAATACATTGGAGCCAATCCTACTGGAAAAAAAACAATATTACTACTCATTTTTTTGAGGGAATTCATTAGGACATAGAGAGTTTAAATGATAATGTCCTTATGAGCATCCTTGACACTTAAGGAAATAATGTTTAAAAACTGAGAAATGTATTATATTCTCACAGGTAGCTTCAAGGCATAACCTATGTGAAATGCTAATGAACTATAAGAAAGATATGATAAACTTCATTTTATAATGAGAAACAGAGCAACATTTTAGTTCCAAGTGTACGTGTGGGAAAACCAATGTATTTGAGAATACTTCAGAAGTCTCTTTTATGGACATATGCATCATAGTAAAGATAGGTAAACTAGCTTGAAAAAAATGAACTCAAACTAGATGTGTAAAAATGACCAATGGTCTCATTCTAGTATTTGGTGAATAGTCATTTTATGTTCAAAATAGCTAAGTTTTGACTCAATTTATTCTTCACTTAAAACAACTAACAATTCAGATAATAAAGATGCCACCTATTTGTGTGAGTAGTCATAGACAAAATAAAAATTATGATAGTGCTGACAATAAGTAGCATAAGCCACATTCCACTGAAGGTCACAATGTCCTTTGGAGAAAATAAATAAGAACAAGGCAAAAAGACATGAAACATGTTAAGTGTTTAAAATTCTTGCTTATTTATTTTTTCTACTTTCATTTTCTCTCAACTTCCAGCTTACTTTTAAAGATGTCTGATGTGACGTTTTAGTTTGGATAAATCACACTTTGGCATATAAAAATAACCTTCTAGACATTCTGAAATAGTCCTGTCATTATTCTAGATGTTAGTCTTAATATAGTGTGACTAGTTAGCTATTTGAATTTATCTATCTATCTATCTATCTATCTATATATCTATCTATCTATCTATCTCTGTCTCTCTGTCTCTCTATCTATCTCTGTGTCTTTGTCTATCTCAGTTTCTCTGTCTGTCTGTCTGTCTCTGTCTCTCTATCTGTCTCTGTCTCTGTCTGTCTCTCTCTGTCTCTCTCTCTTTCTCTCTCTCTGTCTCTCTCTTTCTCTTCTTATATGAATATTATCCTGAAGCAGGGTGCAAGAATTAACAATTCAACAATTAAAGTGAATCAAATAACAAAAAATAATAACCCAAATAAAGCAAACTTTTATAAAAGGAAGCGGGAAAAAAATACAAAGAAAGCCACTATGTTTAGATGAGGGTCATTGCCCTAATAGCTTAATTTTACATGAAACTGAGATTTACATAGATTGAGATACTCATCCAACAATTTCAGAGTAAAAATGATAAGTTTAAAATATATTAGTGAGTCAATATGACAAAATGCATAACAAATTAAACAGAAACAGATTTAAATGAGAATGAGAAAAGGCTTCTAAACGTTACTTGTGTTAAGATTAATTTTAAAAGCAACAATTCCCTCAAAATATATATTTTTTAAACAAACTTTACCCCCATTTCACCACCTAGTGATACATGGCTGAATGTCAAGGAATACTTCATTTTCTTTACTCTCATTATAATTGATCCATTACATTCCTAAGGTTCAATAAAATTCTCAAACCATACTTCCTGAGGTAGCTTTCCTTCAGAGAAAGGCAATAATAATGCTTCTTATTAAACTGGTGGCAGGGAAAACTCATGGGGATAAACAATGCAAAACACTCTAGGACAATCATATTTTATATTAGTAGAAAGGAAAGGCACCTGGTGAATCACTCAGAACTAGTCTTTTGAGGACTCACAAAAAAGAACCACACACAATGTCTCAGGGATTGCATCAACTTTTGAACAAATTCAGCCCTGTGGGAATTTGAATCTGGTTTCAGGAGAATTAAAATTCATTAAATATTCATAAAAGCATCAAGAGAAAACCTCCTGCACAATTCAAAATCTGATTTTTCACTTTTGTAAATGATGATATCACATTAATTTATTTTAAGTTTGAAATGAATATGCATTTTATGTAAAAATAACATCTCATGTTTTTAGAATAAAATACGACTTTTTCTGACTCAAACCTGGTTGAAGTTCATACATGGTAGTAGAAAAATAACATGTGTTGTCTTTGACTTAATTCCAGTATTATAATGAACAATGATTTAGTTGGTTATTACTTCATAAAATGATTTTTTTTCGTTATGAAATTCTGCCTCTCCATTTCTCTCTGCTCTTTTTTGAACCCCTAAACTCTATTTTCCGCATGTTTTCCAGGCCATAACAAAGAAGCATACTGTACCTCTTCTGCTGGTTGTTGCAGGTGTGGTTGTAGTGGCTGATATGGGAACAGAAGTTGTGACTGTTGCAGTGGTAAGGGAGGGGATGATAGTGGTGGAAAGCAAAGTGTTGGGAAGATCTGGTGAGTGGAAAAAACAAAACGTAAAACAAAATAATATCATGCAAACAAAAGAAACATAATCACGGTTCAAATTATATGTACATATATATTACATGTAAGTTTAAAATTAATACGCTTTAATGGGCTATTTCAGGTAAAACATTTCACTACAATTCTTGGCATTGTATCACTCATTTTCATGCTTCAACAAGAAGAAGGAAAAATTCAGTATCATTTGGAAGAGAAAAGAATTTTTTTTCCTTATAAACAAAGAGTGAAATTTAAATGACAAGAATTCCTTTTTTTCCCCCAGTGGACCATTTAAAGAGTCTCACTGAGGGGAAGTAAAATAAAAACATGCTGTGTCAGAGGGAAGACAAAAACACACAAAGACAAACATATGGAAATAAAAGAAAAGCAACATCACCATATTAAACCAAAGAAAACAATGTTAACCATGGAAATGCATGTTAAATAACTTTCTTTTAGGCAAATTTAATGAAAGGAAATAGGATGAGAGTAGTCTTTAGTAACTTTAAAAGAAGTCAACGTATTTGTATCTCTTCCTCCGCAAGAATATTTTAAAATGATATCTTTCTGTTGAGGTTCCTTGCTTTCCTCGTAGTTCTTACCTCAATTAGCTGGTGACATCTTCTCTAAAGTACCCTGGAACTAGTATATCAGCAGAGTAATTTAAAAATATATGAATTTACATAATTTTAAAATTAAAATTCTGAAGCAGTAAAATATTTCTTATGACAATCCTTGGTAGTTATTAAGGTAGATTCTTCAACAGTAGCATTTATTTACCAAGCCCTTGATGAGTCAATTATGGGGAATGGTTTAAAAAAAAAGAGAGAGCCACCAATCATAAAGCTTTTTTTGTGACGGTACAATCCAAACTCATTGTATTTAATTTTTTTTTAGATTTGAATCTATATAAGATAGCAAATAAATAAATGAGGGAAATAAAAATCAGTCGGCTTTTGTTTCAGAACCTATTACAAAAGTGAGCAACAAAGAGAATCACTAAAAGCCTGAAGTCCAAGAGAGAATCTGGAGGACCTAAATCTTACTTAAAGTAAATTCAGATCCTATCTTAGAGTAAATAGGCATGCAATTTTCCAGGTGAAGCAATTTAGAAATAGGGTTCATAAATTACTAGTAATTACGTAGCTAGTTTTGACTTTATATGCTTGCCACAACAATACCTTATTATTTTTCCGGCTGGTTGATAGATTATTTTGCTATTAAAAGGTTTCCCATCATCATCTGCTCAGTTAAACTATCCGAGTCACACCAAAAGTTCACTGTTACTTTGCTTCTGACAAATAACATCATTCCATTTCAGACTCTACCTGCTGGATTTTCTGCACTGGAGATATTTTTAAAAGCTGACATGATATCACTCTCTCATCTTGATTATTGATATTTACACCTGTTTTTCAACAGCAAAATATTCCCCAGCCAGTCAAATTAAGAAAACAACCTTCTAAAAACTCCACAAAGCTACATTAATCACTTGGAAAAGCTCTAGTGTTGCTTGTAGTGTGACTTCCATGATAATTAAGTAGAATGAGTTTGTGACAAACATTAGAAAGGTAGGCTTGTGTTTTAAAAACATACACTTTACATTAACTGATTCTTACACTCATCCTATAGAGTGTGAGTGACATGCCTTATTAGCAGAAAGAAAAGTTGATAAGATAAATGAGATGAAAAAGCATCTACATTGTGATCACTTTGAAACCGCAAAGGTAAATCTGCAAACAATGAAAGCAATGTTTTGCTCATAGTAGGTCCTTGATAATTTTCTGTTGAATGAATGAAGGAATGAGGCACTATTCTCCAGTGTTGTGGGTTCTGAAAATACACAATAAAATTAATTCTATGAGTTGGTATATTTAAATTTGCTAACTTGATTCTATTGGTTTCCTTTAGTCCCTCTTCTATACCATCCAATTCATTTTAATTATAATTGTTTGCTTAGCAAGTTAGACCAGAATTCCAGTGGATCTTAAAATGTCTTTCCATATCAGCTGTACTGCCTCATTCTTAGAACTCAGAATAGATATTGCTTGGCATTTTTAGTTAACTAGAAATAAAACTTCACAGTGGATTAAATTTTTCTAGCTATGTATGGCCATATGGATTGTTAGGATCTTATATTTTGAAATGCAACTGCTCAGCATATTTCTGAGTAATAAAATAACTTTTTAAAAGAAGTAAAACAGTTGCCTATTTTTAATATAGAAAAGGCACTTTTGACGTCTTTTCTCCAAATATTAAAAGGTTGCTTTACGTGTAAGTCAACAAGTCGCGTAAGTTTATTTGATAACGTTTTTAGATATTTAGTTGATTTCACATTCCAAATGACCAAAACTATGTAGAAACATAAGGATAGGAGAAATATTAGAATATCATCTAATAAATCCCTTTCTTTAAGCAATAGGTAAATTTGAGTTGCTACAGTTTTATATTAAGTATTGGGCTTAATTTGAAAGCGCCATTAGGTGAATTCAGCTAAATGGAATTGTGTACTAAGTGAGGAACTTATCTATGCTCATAAACTGTTCTAATTTTGAATTGAATATAAAAAAATTATGCCCTTAATTTCCAAAGATAACACTGTCAGTTCACCCATAGTAGATATTGATTTTGGTCTGCTTCCACCACTCTCAACAGAACATATGGACTTCCCTCATATATCCAAACCATCTTGTAGTTCTTGTGACAAATAAAAGCATGTCTTTGTAAGAGATGGAAATCTAATTATAGCAATATGGTGTAGAACTAGAGGCTGAACATTTTGCTTTGTTTGGGTTTTGGTTTTGTTTTTTTCCTGACAAAAGCTATTTGATATAAATGGATAGGAAACTTGTAATCTCAGCCTTATGAGCCAACCTAACATATACCATGTTCCAACGAACTGAACTAAATATTCTGGCTAATATACTTTTGTTAACTATAAGTATGTATTATTTTATATACATCTATCTGAAAAAGGTATTTCCATAAATATTGAAAACTTGGAAAAGAAAATTCTTATTACCAATATCCTCAGCACTATCAAGTGGTTCAGAATCAAAAACTGATCATTTATTCAGTGGAAATAGTATTAAAAACATTTCATCTCTTTTGCTATTTGTATCTATGCATCAGAAAATGGGCTTGAATGCAGAGATGATATGTTTTGTAATTGTACATTATTGATTTTTTATACAAACACCTTTGCAGGAAAAAAAAATCTTGGGAAGTGCGATATTTGGTCTCTGAATTGGAAAAAAATTAAGAACTATAATTCTTTCAAGTCTCTCAACATGAGTTAAGGAATGGTGATAGATTAAACATGTCTTGAGTAGCAATAACATTTTAGATAATAAACTAAATCTAAAATTATTGCCTGGAAGATTTCATTAAGTAGAGAGAGATGACTTATATGTTTTATTTCTAAAAGGAGCACCTTTCTAGGATGATCCCAGAAACCAGGACCTACCCTAAGCATTTATAAGCCATCTTTCTCAGTCCTAGGCCTCCACAGTACCTCCTGGACATCCTAGCTATGCCTTCTCCACTGGACCATACTCATACTGCCATCTCCACTTCTTTTCCCCAAGAAATTTTGATTCTGTCCCTGAAACAACCTTGGACTTTGATAAACTACCTTTGGTTTCAGCTTGCTCAGGTCTAGACCTCCACACTATTCATCTAGTCATCTCCAGTCATTCTTCTAATTGTGCGTCACTTTCCTCTCTACCCCATTTCCAGCTCCCTTTTATGGATTTTCATCTTGACATGAGCTTAGAATGTGCACTCCTTGAGACTATCTTGTTTGCTTTTATGTCCGTCCTTAGCACTTAGCACAGTGCTTGTCACATAGTAAATAAATCTTTTATCTATCTGTTATTAAAGATTTGTCTAACTCCCATCTAGTAGGACACTCATTTCCGAGCTTCTAGGTAATTGATCAGAATATAGTTGTCATATCATTCATTAATAACACTCATTAAGTGAATCATGTTTATGAATTTTTGAAGAAACTTTCCTGAAATTTTGGTAGATCAAATTTTGAGAAAAAAATATACTTGATAGTGTCTAAAGAAGAACAAATTATCGGATGCAAGATAGTTTCACCTGAATTAGAAACTCAGGCCTACCATTCTAATAAGAAGTTTTATGTGTCCCCATGAAGTGGTAATTGCCAGAAGACATTTAAACAGTTAGGTGAAGAAACTCATTCAACATTTTATAAAATATTAGTTGATATCTGAAGCTATTATGAAAGGACAAGGGTCTGAGATAAGACTTTTTTGTTTTCTTGCCTACAGTATTTGAATTACAATGAAATATATTTTCATTCTTATCATTAAGGAATTACCATTAAAAGTGCTTTTCATGTCTAACAAAACTCCTCAACATCTCTGAACACAACTTCAATAGAGGGTACAGAAACTAAAGCTAACTAATACACAACACATATTCAACATAAAATAAAGAGACTGAACAACTCAAAGATTAGTGAATGCTAGGTTGTTAATCAACATAACCCTGATACTCCACAATAAATAACCTCTAAGTATTTATAGCCTTAGTTTGTCATCACCTATAACTAGTGTTTCCTTCTGAATGGCTGTCTAAAAACAGAATTGGATGCTTTGGGTAAGGTAAAGAGAGACTTGTTGGTTCTTTTCTAGAGAACAGAAAGTATTTTGGGGAATATAGATTATTTGAAGTCCCAATATACTTCATAAAGATAACCCACCTATGTGGGAAAAAAATTTTAAACTACCTCCAGTCTTCTCAGGAAAGCTTGCTTGCTAAAATTACATGCCAAAAGACCTAGAGTATCATCTCCTTGAAGCATGGCTTGTGACCTTTTATCTTGGCCATTAATAAGTGTCCCATTTATTTATTCTTCATTACCTAAATGAGATGATCTGTGAACTCATCTGGGTAGATATGTTTTTCAGTAACACAGATCATAGTTCGTCCATGCTTTCTCAGCCTATGGGAATCTCGTTTGTGTTCTCCAATGTACCCAACGTGCTAGGAAAACTCGCCATAAGTCTTTCTCATTATATGGGTAGCAGTATACCCTGAAGCTGCTCTTGATGTTATCTTTTACTCATGACTGGCCAATTACTTTTCCACTCATACATCTTTTATGTATTGTTTGTCCTTTCTTATGTGTAAGTCACTGTTGATAATATGCCTCAGCTAAGTTGTGCCTACCAAACACTGTTCTCTATTGTTCTTTTTGGTCAACCCTCAATATTGATTCTTCAGGTACCATTTTCTTCTATTATTTATAGACATGATGCATCTTTAGAAACAACGGTAGTAATTATATTTTATTTTTTTTTGTTTTAGGGAAAATTTGGGGGTAGTTAAAATGGCTGGTACAATTTCCCTAATGAAATCCAAGCTTCTTAATTCTGGGAACAGTTTACTTTCCATTTTAAAGTATCCTTCTAAGATATAGGAAGTGACAGACTGGCTCATAAGCTACTCAGTCAACTGAATAACATTATAATCAGACAAAAGTTCTGGACATTAAACATCCTTTCCTTCGTTATGCACTTTTATTTTCCCTGTGTGATTCATGGGTCTGTATTCTTTGAGCTGTTATAGATCTACTTTGTTCCAGGTCCTGATGAAATTAGCACAAAGTCAATTGTAAATGGGACAACAAAAAGATCTGATCATCTATAGGATGTCCCTCTTTCAACTGCATTATGTTAGACATAACATGTGTTAGACATAACAAATGCTTTTTGTTGAGCATACATTGGCCTTTGAATTGCACCTTGCTTAATAATAATGCCCAGATGATTATAGGACAAACTTAGCTTTACTGTAAAATTTTATGATAATGATCTACACATAGACTGAAGTTATTCTTGATGAAAATTTGAGAAAAGAACAGACAGGTTTTCAAAACTGATAGTCTTATTTTATAGGGATGAGAAAAAAATTACAGGATAGAACATGTATTTCTTTACCAGGTATTCTGGTCCTTCCAGAAAGTGATCACAAGCTGCAAAAATCACATGGTACTTCCCTGAACAAACTCCTCTGTTACAACCAAACAGGAATATTTGTCCTTCCAATAAGCTTTGTATTTTACTACCTCTGAACATGTTGTGACTCTGACCTGAAATATTGCCTTCTCCATCCCTCTCTCTCCTTTAACTTTTCCTTCTCTGCTTCTGTCAAAATTCTACACATATTTCAATCTAATCCAATCCCACAAACATTTTATTAATCATCAACTATATTCTAGGTCTGGTTTTCTTTTCTTTCTTTTGGGGGGGGGTTTGTGGAGGGTAAGGCAGGGCAATTGGGGTTAAGTGACGTGCCCAAGGTCACATGACTATTAAGTATGTCGAGTGTCTGACACTGGAATTGAACTCAGGTCCTCCTGAATCCAGGGCCATTGCTCTATTCATTTGGGCCATCTAGCCTGCCCTAGGCCTTGTTTTCTAAGTTGTGAATAGGAAGTCAAAAATAATCATCATTCCAATCCTCAAATACTCACATTGCACTGGGGGGAAACTTCAGGGATCACTATAGTTCCCATTTCTACTATGAAGACTTTCCTGAAAACTCCAGCTATGAAGGAATTTTGTTTTCTCTGAATTCCTATAGCATGTATGAGGTATTTCCCACACACTGTGCTTAGACGACAAGATATTATTTTTCACATGTACATATCTGTTTTCACTTAGTAGATCATGAGGTTCTAAAGGACCTTCTGTCTCTGCCTCCCTCTTTCCATGCCATCTAGAACATTTGTGAAAATATGATGTTGATTTCTTGATAAACAGGAATTTACCTGTTTATAATACTACTTCCAAAATATGGATCATATAAAACATTGATTCTTAACCATGAAAAATTACAAATCTTTTGTCTCCCTTTTTAATGACTGTATCAGATATCAAGTGAACAATTTCTGTTAATGATCCTCAAGTCTCATTGACTACTAAAGGAATTCAGTTTCTGGATTCCGATTTCCGATATTTCTGTTTTTATGCGTTGTAGTTTTTAATCCTTCTAGCCCATTCAAAGCAGCATGCAAAGCTCTCTCTCTCTCTTTCTCTCTCTCTGTCTCTCTCTCTCTCTCCCCCCCCCCTCTCTCTCTCTCCCTCTCTCTCTCTCTCTCCTATTGAAGAGCTTACCAATATATAAAAATAAATAAACCTTATTTTGTCATTGAAGCTTATAAGAGCACAAGAGATTTTGTATACCATTGTCAAAATAAAATCAGCTAATACATGAACTGTGTGCAATAAACTGAAGACTGCAATTGCTGCTTGATTTTTGTTGTTGTTTGTTTTGTAACAAGCACTTCAGGTGAAAGGTATGCTTTGTTCTCTGCACATGTGATGTATAGCAATTTCTAACTTGTCAACCTGTTTTGTTCTGTGGCAGGTTTACTTTTCAGAAATGACTTTCTGGCCCATTCAGGCTAACATGGGTTCTAGAAACAGAATAGAGTCCCCAGAGACACTGAAGTACACTTTGCATTCTTTTACTGCAGGGGGACAGGTAATTAAAGAAGTTGAGGATTGTTAGTTACCATGCAGGTGAAATGTATGTGTAAACGTGCTTTCCTTTAACCCTTAGGGTTTCTTAATGAATTGATTCTAAACCAATTATTTCAAAAGACAAAAGAAGTTGACCCAAATTGAAACATAAGTGTATATAAAGAGAGAGACACAGGGAAAGGGAGATGGGGAAGGAGAATAGGGGAGGATAGGGAGAGGAAAAATGAGGGAGGGAAGGTGAAAAGGAGAGGGAGAGAGAGGACAAGAGAAAAGAAAGAGAGAAACATTAATTAGGAGTTAGGAGTGAAACTTTTCACAATCGCAACTAGTAATAGATATCTTAGTAATCTCAGAAGCAATGTGATTATATAATGGAAATTCTGATGTTTTCTGCCTGAAGGCCAGGGTTCATGTCTTGATCCTCTTTGTTATTTGGGGCAAGTCATAAGCTCTGTAAACCTAGGTTTGTGACCTCAAATAATTTGATTTAACTTGTATCTGGAGTAATTATATTTGCAACTCCTTTTTTATGGGATAAAATTATATATATATATATATATATATATATATGAAAACTTCTTTGTTGTTGTTTGTCCTTATAGAAGACCAAAGATAACAGGAAGGTGATGTCTTGATTTGCAAGTAAATTGAATTTAAATGAGGAAGGGTAGTGCAAACTCATTAGCCTCACTCTCTACTCCCATGATTTGGGTCCAGCAGCAAGATATAGAAATATATAGATCAGGACAATAGGAGATGGCAGCCAAATGATGAAAATTTACTCCAAACATACCATATACCCATCCATTCATTGAACAAACTTAAAACTATAATTAATAGGCTAGATGCTAAAGATACAAAGACAAGAAGGAAACTGTGCCTACCCTCAATGACCTTATATTCTATTATAATATAAACTTTTATTAATCAGTTTAAAAGTAATTGAATGAAACTGGTTAATATACCTGACACAAAGACATGAAATGGATATTTTTCCTATTTAATTTTATTCTGTATCCTAGGTGCTTAATAAATGCTTTCTAATGAACTGTTTTTTCAATCATAAGAAAAAAGGAGGATTGTCATTTTCCTATAATGTTTCTTTTTCTCCCAATAGCAAGCAACATAAAATTGCTATTATGATTTAGGTAACAGTTGAAAATTAATAACCACCATGTTGTCTTAATCTCTTCTCCAGAATAATATAGTATTCTCATCTAGCAGATAAAAATAAAACTTGAAAAGTTTTTAAAATATCCTTTTTAGCCATTTAGTCTTTCTACTAGCTCCACTTTCCAAATGAAATACTTACAACAAAAAAATTACTTTTAAAAAATTGAAAAATACCCCAATTTCATTCTATGGGGGGCAACCAAGAGTCCAACCAACTTATATAATTATAATGCAACTTTTTGTACAAATCAGACTTGTTGCTTAAATGGGATCTGAATGAATTTATTTTCTTTAGATTAGCTATTTTTTATTTCTAAACTTATAAAATTAATTTAAAATTTAAAGCATTAAAGAGCCAAACTCTTAGATATGGTACCCTCTTTCTATAAGACTGTCAAACCTTTCTAGGTATAGGACATCATTCAAATTTAAAAACACAATTTTTAATAAAAATTATAAACAGCATTTAATCAATTATATATGTTGAGATATACATATTTATTCCATAAACTCATTTTCAGCCACAATTAGAAAGACCCAATTCATGTATGAATCAGCATATATAAAGTTGTATTATAATCACAGCATAAATTGATTTGTTTTTCTGTGTGTGGATCTATATTCACACATACAGTATGCCCTTGTCACCTCAAGCTAAGTCATTTTATGTCTGGAAAATCTGATTTTTCTTTGATTATGATATAGGCTCATGACCATACTAAGGTGTTTGGGAGTATCCAGGTCCCAAATTGAATTCTGTTACAACTCAGATTACTTAGTGTAAAAAACGTAGTACATATGTACATAAAAATGTACGTATGACATAACTGTTATAACTATTTTGGCATTTCCAGTGGCATACAATTCAACTATGGAGCTCCAATATGAATATGTTTCTCTGTGTGTGTGTGTGCATGTGTGTGTGTGTGTGAAAGAGAGGAAGAGAGAGAGAGTGCATGCATGCATGTGTGTATATATACTCTATGTGTGTGTACACACAACACATATTCATTTAGGGGAAAATGTTATAAACTAAAAAAAATGTGAACAATTCATTATTATTTACACCAAATTAGCATTTAGAACAACAGAAACTACTGTTAAATTTTTTTTTTCACGGTTCAACTCTTTTGTGGTCATATTTCTCACGCTTCAGGACAACTGCATAAATCTGTACATGCTTAAATATCCAGGTTACTGTACAGTTTTGTCACTGACAATAATTACACTTTTTCCTATATACTCCTTGATCCCTTTTGCTTCTTAATACATTGATTCTAGAAAACAGCAATGACACCTTCCAGTCACCTTAAACTAAAGATCCTCAGGGCATAACTCAACTATGATACACCAGTTGGCAGAACAGTTTGCTGTTTCTGTAGAACCCAGAAGTTGGAATTTCAGTAATTAAAATAAGTATGAAAGTCATTACATGGCATTAATTCCAGTGCATTTTAATTTCTTTATGTATGTTGCCAATTTGAAAAAGGTACTAAAGTATAAAATGTTCCCAAATGCAATACTTAAAAAATGCAAAATTAGCAATTATATTGAAAACTTTCCCTACAAATATGTAGAGAAATGTGAAGCTGTTACTAAAGTTATTGTTAAAAACTGTTCACCTGATTATTTAAGAAAGTCTGTACTTTCTGTATGCACATATATTGCAATAAAGCTACTCTGACATATGCATACAGAAACAAAGAAAGATGAATTCCAGGGACAGGAAACTGTGGAATCAGAATTTTTTTTAAATTCTCCCCATTCTTTTTCCATGACTTTTCTCTCTTTCCACCCGTGTCTTTTCACAATTGTCAATATTCTCCTTTAAAACTGATTCCTTTAGGAATGGCTAGGCGGCAAAGTAAATAGAGCACCGGTCCTAACATCAGGAGGACCTGAGTTCAAATCTGTGTTCAGACACTTAACACAAAATCTAGCCATGTGACCTTGGGCAAATCACTTAACCCCAACTGCCTTCCAAAAAGCCAAAAATAAGTGAAGTAAAATAAATAAAAATTGATTCTTTCCTGTTAGAAAAAAGCAACCCAATAAACTAAATAATTCTTAAGAGGTTATGATGTTAAAGTTTTCCTTCCAAAAGGTATCTATTTTTTAAAAGGAGACATCAGTGAAAGAAAAATGCTTTACCCAAAGAAATTAATGTCTAAAAATGAAATTTCTGGCTGGGGAAATTCATTTACAGTAGGAGGATCTTTTTCCTCCCCTTAGGTAATTATCAAACCAATACAAGAAATGTAAAGGGAATAAGCATTTATAAAATGTCTTCTATGTGCCAGGAACTGTGCTAAGCACTTTATAAATATTAGCTCACTGGATGTTCAGCACAACCCTGTAAGGTAGATGCTGTTATCATAAGCATTTTATAATTGAGGAAACTGAGGAAAATGAAAGTTAAGTGACTTGCCCAGGGTCATATAGTCAGTAAGTATCTAAGTCTGAATTTGTCCTCTCAAATCTAGTCTCAGCACACTATCTAGGCATTACCTAGTTGCCTCCTTACTCTAAATGGGAGACTGCTTCCTCTACTGATGAAGTTTGATATGTATGGGAATATCAAGGATTATTTCATTTGTTAGAACTTGCTGGACATCAAGAAAAAATAAATTTCAAATCATATTTTCCCTAACAAAAATAAAAGTCCACAGAAGAAATCTCAGAAATGCCATTGGTTAGTGAACAATAATTTCAGGTGTATGCTAAAGGATAGCAGTAGCATCTGTTATAAATTAAGTGAATTTTAGCAATGTGCAAATAGTCCTAGGCCATAGCAGCATATGGTCAATGTATCTTATTCTACCTCCCATAAAAGGGCAAATATCAGAAATAAAAGTAGATGAATGGTTTCATATCCTACTGATCCAAGGATACCCCACCTAACCATTCTTCAACAAGAATGTCTCCAGAAAATCTTAATTGTGCTTAGGGGACCCAGGGATTCTGCTACTTTTGATGGGGGAATTTTCCAGTCTCAGGAAGATTCTCTTCACCTTAGAGAGTCAGGGAAGATAGTTATTTTATTTTGTTCTGTTTTGAATCTATCTATAACTACAATTTCTTCTACATAAAATTGAATTTGAAAAGATTTCAGTAAAAAAAAGCCATGAAAAACTACCAAGTGATTCTACAATGAAAATTACCATGTACTCTGATATTTCTCAAAACAAGAAAGTTTTTATAATCTTTCTACAGGGTCACTGTATAATGCTGGTATTCTTCCATGAATTTGATATCTGTACCGTAATGAGTGCTGTACACAAAAGTCAGAAAGGTCCAGTGGTATGTTTTTTAATAGCATCACCATCTGACCAAATGCCAAAAACCCTTAAAAATCAGTAAAGGCAAAGAAGTATATTGTTTACTTGTTATAATCTTTTTCTTTACTGCCTGCTGACTGAATAGGAACTATTTGAAATATTTATGTAGTCAACAATAACACTAAAAACTGGCCAAAATATTAAGTAATGTGTCTCTCCTCACCTTTCAAAACAGGAGAGGGGACTTTTGTCCCTCAGTATTCACATCTGTTCATGTAGGTACTAGAGAAACATGGGCATCCTGACAGTGTCTTTGAACTGAATTTGTGCTGTGGCAGCTAGCAGTTAGCTTAATTTATCCATGTCATGCTCATCACAAACCAAAGAGACAGAATTAAACCTCAATTTAAGTGTTATTTTTTAAACATGTGCAATATTGAACATAGTGCTCCTGCCTTTACCAATTTTATACATTTTCATTTCTTTTTTTCCCCCTAACCCAATTGCATATTCATTCAGTCAGAGGGTATGATTTTTCTGTAGGCAGCACAACTCTCTCTACTTAGTCATGTCCATAAATGAAATGTTTTATCTTATATAATGAAAGAAAAGACAATTTTAAGATTTGTCCAATCAGCTCGCTGTCTGAAAAATCTCATCCTGATATGAGAGAAAATGCCAACCATAGTGCTTCTTTACTATCCTCCTTGTTAATCTATATCAGAGAGATTCTTCTACTTAAAAAAGTACTGCATTTCATATTTTTCCATCTATGTTGATAATAGAAGGAACTGACAAGGAGCATTCAGAATTAATTCATGAACCAAATGGTCTATTTTCATGTGAGGTGAGAGATTTTATAGCTGAATTCTTTTTTGGGTTTTATTGACTTTCTATATATTTATAATCTAGTGTCTCTCTTTGCCCTGCTATGAACAAAAAGATTCTGTGCCTTTGTTCCATTTTTATTACACAGGAATTATACTTATCTTTATCTGTTAGTATAACTGAGCAATTAAAAAACATATTAGACCACTATGTTTCTTTTATTTCATTTCTGAATAGCTATAGCAGTCACATATAAGTCACGAGAGAGAATATTAATTACTTCATCTAGCCATAGATGAATTATCAAACACAGGAAAGCATTTCTCATTCCTATTTGAGTTGAGAACCTTGTTAACATTTAAAACATTAATAAATCTGAAATGCATATTTTAGCTTTTGAAAAATGCAAACTTATTGTGTAAGATCCATGTATTATGATCACATTCACCATTTTGTAAGTTGCTGCATTGCTAATTTTGGGGACTACTTTGAAAGTTTATGAAATAGGACTTCATTTTAAAAGCCTTACTAATTTCCTCTTTCACAATTGTTACTAATTTTCAGTTGCTACATGTACCCATCAAGATTTCAAGTAGTATGCTTTATTGATGCTTAAAACCCAATTATCTCTAAGTACTGGGCTTTCTATTTGAACATTAGCTAACTTGTATAAGGGAAAGTGGAAAGGAACTCAAGATGCAGTAGAAATTCTCACTAAATTGAAAGAAAGGATAGCTTCTGTGACCCAATCTGTCTGTCTTTCATGGCAAGTGAGCTATGTGAAATGCAGCAGCAGCACCCAGGAAGTAGACCTGCATTTAGGCTGTAGTGTCTAAAAGATATATAAATCTGAGTGAGCAATGGAAGCCTGACTTTGTACTGTAGTCTGTAATCTCTTCATGTACACCTTTCTGTCTCAGAATATTTTCTTGACATTTATTATTAACAATAAAAGCTGAGAGAAATGAAAGTAGCAGCTGTATTGATTCTGTAAAACTGGAGAGGTACACTTAATCACTTGATGCCTTCGCTAGACCAAAATACACATACTTTTCTTACAATCATATTCTTCCCTACCATTAAAAACCAAAAAACCCCAAAAACTCAAGACAGTGTTTTATTTGATGTTGCTATATAACTGATAGGAGCAAACAGATTGCTACTATTTCTCTGTTGATTAAAGCTATCCTGGAGGAGAAGAAAAACAATAGTATTCATTCCCACAAGGGGAAAAATATATCATTGTCATAATTTCATTTCAGAGACACTCATTCAAAAATATCAAGAAAAATTCTGTGTGTAGTTGAAATGTACACAAAATTCATATGTGATTTTATTTTTAACAGTGGATTTTCCAAGCAAACATTATTTCACTATGAAGGACAGCAGAGACATCATTAATATTACAATACTGTATGTGCTTGTAGAAATGACACTAAAGAGAACAAATGTATGAGAAGCGTCTGCATTAGGGAAAAAAAAGATAACTCATGGAAATCAGAAATGGAGGTGAAAAATAATAAGGGCATAAAGAGAACAATTCACAAGTTATGTATTAGAAGGAAAAATACCAAAGAGGAGGGAGGATCTTGGACTTTATTAATTATATCCCAAAGTATCAAAGGAATATATCAACAATCACTAATGTAGATGCCTATTTTCCATCTATATAAACAAAATTTGGAGAATCAATTATAGAAGTATTGAGGGGTATCCTAATTTTGATTTTTGTTGGGGACCAGGCAAGATTTTGCTATTACATCATTGAATAAAGGAAGCCAACACACAATTTCAGTGTCTTTATGAATTATTTTAATAATTTGAATGGACAGGGCAAAATGCTGCCTTAAAGGCTCTATTTTCAACTCATTTTTGAAGTTGATAATTATAGGAAAGGTGTGCCCAGTGAAAGAAGACTATTAGGATAACCACACAGACACATATAAATGTAGACTGTGAAAGAGGGATTTTTAGTTGGGATATTACTATAAACCATTCCTTACTTAACCTGAGACTTCAGATTTGCTACTATGGGGCTACTATTACCTTTGTCTCTCTACTAGATTCTAGCCTTACCACTGTCAATTCCTCCTCTCAGTGGGAGGAGAGTTTGATACTCACAGTCCCCATGAGAACACACATACATTGGCACACTTTTATAGCTTATACACAGTAACTGGCAATTAAGCCAAGGGTATACCTCATATTTGCAGAGAAAAATAACACAAAAACTTTAGATCATAAATATAATTGTTTCAAATAAGATCATAAGGTTGAGCTCCCTGACACTATCCTTTGTATCCAGTGTATCCTTGTGGGATCACAGATATCTCTTATGACGCCATTTGGTGAAGATGTGTCTGTGTTTTCTTTCATCTGTGGAAAAGTTGTACAAAAGCTTCCAGACCTTAACATCATATTGAAGAAACCAAATTATTCTAGATGTTATTCTTCTATAGGCATCATGAACTTTCTTACTGGACATATGCCTTAGAGTTTGCAGGCAACTTAGAGATTATCTAATCATAGATTTAGGGATGAAGGTGACCTTGGGGGCCACTGAGTCCAATGTTCTTATTTTAAAGATGAGGAAACTGAGGCAGAGAGATGTTAACTGACTTACCTAGAGACACACAATTAACACGTGTCTGAGACAGTACTTGAAGCCAAGTCTTCCCTAATCCAGATCCAATGACAACCACCATGCAATATTTCTCTGTATTTTGTAGAATAAGAAACTTGGGGCCAAAGCATCACTAAGGCATATTAAACAGCAGAACCAATATAGTCAAATCCAGGTTCTCAGTCTCTAAGTCTTAAGCTCTTTTCTCTAAAAAATGCTGTTCAAAATATTTGGTGTGATTTTTATGTATTTTTTTTCTATCTACTATTATCGTAGGGAATTTGATTCAGTAAATCATTACTTATTAATCAGCCTTAGCTCTGCATATTTTGAGGATAACGTTCTGTGGAAAATCATATCTTTATGTATTGCATTTAGTCAAAATTTGTTACAGTGTTTTTGGTCTGGCTTTACCTTGTCATGCCATAAGAGGCTAACAACCTGAGAATGTAGTTTTATCAATCTTTGCCATGACAGTTGCCTGAAAGAACTTCTTTGCAGTTCCATTTCTCTATTAAAGATTTCCCAAAACTTCAGAATGGGAATAAAACCAAGAATAAAGGTAGCACAGGGGCGGCTAGGTGGCGCATTGAATAGAGCACCGGCCCTGGAGTCAGGAGTACCTGAGTTCAAATCCGAGCTCAGACACTTAACACAAAAAACTAGCCGTATGACCTTGGGCAAGTCACTTAACCCCAACTAACCTCCAAAAAAGCAAAAAAAACAAAAAAAAAGAATAAAGGTAGCACAATGGATAGAGTCTTGAGTCAGCAAGACTCAAGTTTAAATCTAGCTTCAGACAATTAGTAGCTATGTGATTTTGGGCAAATAATTTATCCTCTGTTTGCCTCAGTCTCCTAAATTGCAAAATGGAGATAATAATATATACCTCCCAGGGTTGTTGTGAGGATTAATTGAGTTAATATTTGTAAAATATGTAATATAATTCTTAGAACATAGTAACCACTGTATAAATGCTTATTCCCTTATTCCCTTTCCCCCCATAAAAATATACAAACATATTCCTTGATCTCCCTATCATTGTAACAAAGAGATAGAAAGGACAAAATAATGAAGTATAAAATACTTATGTATATTTTTCTTAATTAATTAAAAATGACTAACTGAATCTTTTTCAGGAAATTCCTGGATTGACGCAAAGTCTTTTAGCTTATTAGCAAATTAATCTTTGGATTACTGGGTTCACTAATAAGTCATGCTGGTCAAAGTACAGAGCTTGCAAGATTTTTCGCCAAGTTCAAGCTATGCAATGGGAATGTTTCATAAACTGAATATCAAGCTAGAGGAATTTGCACTCTGACTTTCATAAGGTTTTTCCCTGGTATCAAATTTTAAATTACAGTTTCAAATTGTGAGCTGTGGTTGTAATGCTGAATTTGCAAAGGCATAATTAGGATTTACTGCAGTATTTGTAACCCTAAATGCCAGCCATGTTATAATTAAACGTGATAACATTTTGATGCACTACCATTGACACCCAAAGGATAAAACCTCACCAAGAGAATGGCTCTAGATAACAGACAGTTTTACAGGAAAGTGCACAGACCTCCATCAAGTTAAGAATCGATAGGGCCTGGGCAACTGCATGAAAGTAAAAGACACAGGGTATCAGCTCATGAAATAACCCTCTATGCTGGAGGTATATTAAATTATCACAGCTAATGCAAAAGCAACCTTGGTGTAAAAGATAAAAAGGGGTAAAGTTCTCACAAATGATCACTTATCACTCCATTCCAAAATGCACACAGTATTCATTATAGATTGAAATGCCACTCAAATTTCAGCGTTTAGTGGAGGTTTGGAAATGGCTAAACCATTAACAGGAGAGAATGGTGTTTCATATTTATACAACTAGTGCCTAATGAAACATTATACTCAGTGTGCGAAGGGGAAAACTTTATTTTGTAATGAACCTAAATGAAGTCCTTTTTTAAAAAACACATTGTAATATAGTCTCAGTGTTTCAATGAGCCTCTCATTACTTGTGTCAATAATTCTAGGTAAACTACTGTTGAACTTCACAGCATTGATCTAGCAGCATGAATAACATTAATCCATAGGGTGCTTTTGATGAATTGTGGATCAAAAAGCAAAGCCAAAAATGACTGCATACAAAGTGCTTAGAGAAGTATTTATTAGAAATATGTCAACTGCCAAACTACCTAAAGGTAACTTGGCTATTTAGGGAATCATGCTGCTGGTCAGCTTGCAAACACTAGAAAAACATATACATTTTCTCCATTTGAATTACTTACTAAAAAAATATAGATGGCATACGTTTCACAAAACTATATTGTATTCCTGTCAGTTCACTTTTAACTCTATATTTCTGTGGCATATTGCTTTCACATCACTGTGACTTGCTACGTAACATGCCCCCAATTCCCCAATGACTAGCTATTAAGTAAAGGGAACATTTAAAAGTTAAGGGTACAACTAGCTCATTGTGTTCTACCTATGCCCTGAGATAGTTGGTGGGCCAATATCAAAGTGAAGGGCACTCTAGTGCCTCATTGTATAGATTCATTTCATTCTTGAGACATGAAATGATATACTGATACTATTCTCCTGGAGTAGGTAGGAAGTTGGGTGTTTAAGGTGTATTAACCCAGTCCCATTAGATTAATTAAGAAGTGGAGATGCAAGATGCCCAGGAAATGTGAGTTTGCACTATTCACAACATTCTGCATGTTTTGGTGCTTACTGTAACAAACCATATATGTGTAAGAACCTGCCCATATCATATTAAAATTATGATTTTTGAAAGAATATTTTAGGTCTGTGTAATAGCTTCATAGAAGACCAAATTAGTTTTAGAACCACAGGCTTATTGAATGTTGCAGCTAGAAAGAGCCTTAAAGTTCTTCCAACCTAATGCCTTCATTTTAGAGATGAGGAAACTGAGGCACAGAGAAGGTAAAGTGATTGGCTGATAGGTGTCTGCAACAGAACTTGAACCACTGTGCTCTGGCAAGGTCAGTGTTCTTCTCATTATGATACATTACCCAGAAAACAAACAAACAAATAAAAAAAACCCAACCCACACCCATTGTACTTCTCCAAAAGTTACATTATGCAGAATGGACAAAATATTTCTGAACATTTTGGGGATTTGGTGGATCTTTTATAGGTATAATGAAGCAAAGGGAAATCCCTGAAATTGGTTTTTTTGCACGAGAGATGTACGATTCTCTTCACTTTGGCACTTGCCTAGTGGCTACTATAATGTTCCTACATTTACAACAATGTTGCCTCAGACAGCAGGAAGAATAGCTTTTCAGTTTACTTTTGGAAGAGTATCTAACAAAACATTCACAAGAAATAGAAGTATTTCTTATTAACTGGGTATGCCTCTCATATCACTGCATCAATGACATAATATTAATTCCATTACAAACAAGTAAAAAAGAATAAACATGAAGAAATGACTATACATAATCTGCTGGAAATACAATTTTAATCATGCTTAATAAGAACCATATGTTCTTATGTTTATAGTACAGAGATATATAGCAAAATGACTCATTAATCCAACTAAGAAAATTAAAACAACCTGTTTTGGGGAAAGAATGCTCTCCTTAATTATTGCTTCTTAGACTTTTTCTTTTATTTTTTGATAACAGTTAAGTTGGACTTTAAATAAAGAATACATGACTTATAATTCCATTCTATATCTTCACTAATAATAATTCAAAATGGTACTCACCATGCACAATCAAGACATATTCTGCACTGCTTTGGCCAATAGTGTTTGTTGCTTCACATCGATATGTACCATTATCCGTTTTGTTTAGGAAAATAATATTTAGCTCCCTACCACTCACAACCATTCGGTCTGGATCTGGTAATTCTCCACCATCCTTTGTCCACAAAACTGGTTCTGGCCTATTGGATACAAATATGTATACAGATATGTCAGAATTAAGAAAATATGGTTTTATATTCTCATGTACACATTTGCAGATAGATGATAGCTAGATAGCTAGCTGGATGATAGATAGAGAAAGCCATAGGAAGATAGATAGATAGATAGATAGATAGATAGATAGATAGATAGATAGATAGATAGACAGATAGACAGATAGATAGATGTTAGATGATGGATAGATAGATTTTGCAAAAAAACTAATTGTCAAAGGGTATAAAGCCTATCCTACATTACTCCTTATTATGAGCAATTTAGTAGTAGCACAAAGAACTATTAAAAATAAAAATTAATTTGGAACTGGACAGTCTACAAACATATTAAACTTAACACATCCAAAACAAAACCTATTATATTTTCCCCCAAAACTCTCATTTTTCAAAATTCTCTGTTACTATTGAGTCATCACCATCCTCCCAGTCTCAAACTCAAAACTGCAATGTCATCTCCAATTCTTAACCTGAACTTATCCCACATATGTAATCTATTGCCATATCTCATTATTTCTACCTTTAACACATGTATATGCTGTCTTTTTTCCTTGGACACAATCACCATTCTCATGTAGGCCCTCACTATTTCCACTACTGGCGATAGTACAATGGCCTTCTGGTTTGTCTGCCTTCCTCAAACCTGTCCTAACTTCACACATTCTTCCACTTAGCTGCCAAAGTTATCATTCTAACCCTATCATCCCTTCATTTGATCAGTTACAGTGGCTCCTAATTATATCCAGGATCAAATATAAAACAAGTTTTTGAAACCCTTCATAATCTTGCACTTTCCAGTCTTCTTGTACTTTACTCTCTTCTATATACACTACAATCCAGCAATGTTGGACCTACTATTTCTCAAATACAAACCTCTTACGACTTCTTGCCTTTTCATTGTCCGTTTTGCCATGCCTAAAGCACTCTCTCTCCTTTTTTTCTGTCTGACTTCCAAGGCTTTCTTCAAGTCTCAGATAAAATCCTACCTTCTTCAAGAAACCTTTCCGTGTCTCCCTCACTGCTAGTGCCTTCTTTCTGGGATTGCCTCACATTTACTGTGCCTTCCTCTTACATGTGCACAGTGGTTTGCATGCTGTTTCTCCCAATAAAATGTGATCTCCTTGAGGACAGAGACTATTTTATATTTCTTTACATTCCTAGTATTTAACACAATACCCAGTACAGAATAAGAATAGTAGATGCTTCTTAACTAATTAATTTACTAGAAAACATAAAGCAAGAATCAATATTTATCTAGTTCTATTTTACAAGTTAAAATTTTCTTAAGAAACTGAATGTGTTCCCCACAGAAGCTGTGCTCTAATAAAGCCTGGTTATAGTATGTCATACTGGATACAATGTTTCTTCAAGGATATGCTCATATTCTTACCTGCTACATGGTAAGAAATAATGAAATGCATATTGTACATTATTAAAAAGGTTACAGAGGGCTTAATCAGGCTTAATGTGTACATATAACATATATGTGCATAATGCATACTTTTGTGTACACAGAGATGCACATGTATACACATATGTAAATACACAGAAACCTATGATGCATGTAGTACATATCTGAATAAAGACTATAAATGTGTGTGCATACCTATATGTGTGTATACATACATACATACAAACATATATGCATATATATGCCACCTATCAAACAATATTATATGGAATATTTATATATATGTAAATAGGCATGTAAACCACCAATCACATACATTATATAGAATGTATATGTGTCTCTGATATCAGCCTTACTTAGTGCCTTCCCCAAGGTCAAAGAAAAAAATATTCTGACAAGCTTTTAGAAACATGAAAGGAAACTACAAGTAAAGGAAAAATTAGTGAGCCAAATACAGAGCTGGAATTTTTATTAGATATTAGAAAAGGCTATTAAACAAGCATGTGGTAAAGAAAATGCAAGAAAATGGTACAGAGTATGCACATTTTATCATTATATCCATGCAATATCTGAATAAGTAGACATATTGCAAAATCCTAAATGAAGGCATTCATTGTATAGAAAGCTAAGTTTGGGAAAGCTCTTTAAGATAATCCCATTGTGCAAATAACTCACATTCATTTTATTTAGAGTCAGAGTCTCGAACCATTAATACCTCTAAGCCTCTCTCATATCCTTTATTTAATAATCACCTTTAATGTTTTAAAATTTCAAGGTTGCTACACTGCACAATTCAAATAGAGTAAAAGTCCTTTAAAAATCACACTGCCACAAAAATGTCTGAAACTTTCAGAGTTATATGGATCATTTAGTACAAACTCATCATTTTACACATATACATATGTCCACATATGTTGACACAAATATGCTTGTAGAATTATAATTAGACAAGTTGAAATACATATATATGTATATATATGTATATGTACATGTATATATACACTTCCATGTGCACATATATCTAGAAAGACAGATATCTTAACACTCTGGATAATTATACATACTTGTAAGACAATAGCAAATCATGTTTGACTTGTAGAGTTCTTTACAAACTAAGGTCACTTCCTAAGATTCGTTGCATCTACAGGTATCATATAATTTAATCCACATCTTCTTAGCCCATTCTTCATGTTTCTCTCATAACATGCTACAATTATGTAGTACTTTCCAATTTATAATGCATTTTTCACATTGATCAGATTAGATTTTTGTATCTGTATCTTCACTTCCTAGAACACTTTCTAACACATGTTAGTCACTTAAAAAAAGCTTGTTGATTGATTAAAACAACCTTGATTTCATAGTGCTTAGCACACTTCCATCAATGATTTGCCCATGAAAAATGCTGTGACAGGCTATCACTATGGTCAAGCATGACCAGAAGAGCTAGTGGGCCAGTCATGAAGAAAAAATGAAGAATAACAGATTTAAAACCTGAATGCTGCACTGCTATTCATGAAATATTAAAGAACCCCAGAGGAAAGCATCCATCACATTTGGTAAGGTACTCCATAGAGACTTTAGAGAGACATGGGAACTAGTTGTAAAAGATGAGAAAGTGGGTAGAGTTTGCCATCTACACAGGTGAAAGCACTCATGTTAATGAGATAGTTAAGAGAACTACTATAGTGATAGAAAATAATCTCCTTTCACTTTTAAAGAAGCTGAAGCTCACAAAGGTTTTATACTTTGCCAAAGTTCCTACAGGTATAATTGAACTGAAACATAAATGAAGACCAATTCCACTGTTTTTTCCATTACTCCACATTGCATCTAGGATGGAGATTCAGATTGGCTTTCCTTGTGATATTTTTTTAAAGTCCATCCCCTTCCTATTAAAAAGTGAGTGGATGTGTATGCATATTTGTGTCTCTTTTCTCTTGGAGGGGAAAATAGCACAGAAAAACCGAAGAAAATGATCACAGAGATTCCACAGCAAAAATGAGTGTCCAAGCTAACTGTAGTGGAACTTTTCATTGTTCTCTGTATGACAAAATCTTCGAGGTGGCCAAGATTATTAACACTGGGAAATGCAATTAGAATGGAACTGGGGTTACAGTTTAAGCATGAGAAATGGGGTACACATATTTCAACTTAAAATGCATAAACCTCACAACTTTTCTACAGAAATATTAAATGATCTACCAGGTTGTGACATGATTTGTGTTTAGCCCTGGAGGGCCCTAAGGCATTCCCTAATTGGAACCCAAGAATGATCAAGTTCCTTCCTGAAAATGAATAACAATCTTCCCTGCTGTTAATGTGACCAAAACCCATCATTTAAAGAGTAGCTCCTTTTTTAAAAAAAAGAAGACTTAAAACAGAATAGCAGAATAGCATCAGGAATAACTAGAAAGTGAACGAATTATTAGGTAGTATAATATAAGTTAAAATTAATAAAACTCCACAGTTAATAAATTAGCATAGTTATTCCAGGGAACTCATTATAATCCCATATCACTGAAAATGTGGAATATTCCAAAGAAAAAAAAAAGAATTTAATTTCTCCACCACCTCCAAATCAACATTATTAAAAATGTATTTTCTCTCTCATTCCATCTGATATTGCATTTTCTGAAAGTTTTTAATGCATACAGACAGAAAGAGATATGATCCTATGTTATGTAAGCCCTTGGTATGGTAGAAGTTAGACTGAATGTTAGCTGATTTTGGAACACTGGTTTCTTTATTGTATTTATTACTTAGGGCTTTCTATACTGTGTACATTCTTCTACTGTTTTAAACTAGTGGTCCTACACTTTTTTGACTACATATCCTTATCAGTTAAAAAAATAAATATATTCTCCAATATATGTACATTTACTTAATTACAAATTCCATGCAATTGCCATTAGAATAACGATCATGTGCATTATAAATCTTACAAGAGGAAGTATGCTATAGTGTCACAGAGAGCTAGTCTTGGAGTCCAGAAGACCTTAGTACAAGTCTCTCTTCAGCTGTACATCAGGTGTGTGACCCTAGGCAAGCACCTTAACTCCTCAATACTTTAGATTCCTAAAACTGCAATCTGAAAAGAAGGTGGAAAACCTACATTGAAAGAGGTAGTCTCTTCACATGGGATCTCCCCATGTTAATAAAATAATATGTACAGTTCCTATCCCTATAAAACACAAAATATTTATTAATAAAGGATAAGATAAAGATGATATAGTATTTACTTGATCCTGGAGCTTATAGAGAAGTAAAGCATTTTATTGATTGGGGGGAATGATGTGTCTACTTGGGGAAAACCACTTTGACAACTATGTGGATGATGGAGAAGATAGACTAAAGAGACCCATTTGGAGACTATTTGTAACAGGCCAGGCAAGAAGTGTTGATAATCTTCACTAGACTGGTGGTGGAGTAGAGAGAAGGAGCCAGATGAAAGTTGTGTAGATATAGGAGAAAAAAAATAGCAACTGAGTGGATATATGGGGTGAGAGAAAGTTAGAAGTCAATGATAATATTAATTTTGTGAACCTGAATGACTGGAAGAATGGTGGTGTCCCAAACACAAGTTTAAAAGATGGGTAGATTTTGGGAGAAAAATACTGTGATGAGGTGTACATATTTTTGCATCCCATCTATTCTTCATTCTGTGCAATTCACTCTGTCTCATGGAAAATGAAAAGAGAAAAGGCAAAGATCTTTCCTACTACTCACCACTTCCATCACAGAGACTGCTGTTTGAGAGGTCTATGACATAACTGTGATGTGTTTGAGAGAGGG
This sequence comes from Pseudocheirus occidentalis, assembly GCA_028646575.1. Classification (NCBI taxonomy): domain Eukaryota; kingdom Metazoa; phylum Chordata; class Mammalia; order Diprotodontia; family Pseudocheiridae; genus Pseudocheirus; species Pseudocheirus occidentalis. The sequence goes on from CM053600.1 coordinate 55,984,338, forward strand.
ATAAGCATGTTGTGTTTCAAAGTTTTTTTTTCCTCCCACAGGGAATTTCCTCAATAAGATCTAGGTCAGCAGTTCTCAACCTGTGGGTTATGTTCAATTTATAACAATGAAAATACATCCTGCATATTAGATATTTACATTATGATTTGTAGCAGTAGCAAAATTACAGCTATGAAGTAGCAATGAAAATAATTTTATGGTTGGAGGTCACCACAACATGAGGAACCATATTAAAGGGTCGCAGCATTAGGAAGGTTGAGAACCACTGATCTAGGTAATAGTTAGGATATAATTGCTTTAGAGGCTGACGTATGGCTAAAAGCAAAGAGATTGGACTTTGTATAGCAGAGGAAAGGATAGCATGGGAAATTATTAGACCATAATAGTAGATGTGATTTTACTTGAAACAAGCTCCATAATGGGGATATGATTCATCTTTCAAACCTTTGTTCAATGGATCACACATGCCTTGGGATTACTCCATGTCCTTATTGGGGTCAGACTATTAACCTCCAGAGGAACCCAGATTCCAACATGTAGAGTGATGTCTTGAACTAATTCCTGGTGGCAATTAATACCATGGGGAACAAACGATGTTCTTTTATGCAATTATCTCAATTCTGTGTACATGGAACCAGTAAAGGATTTTGAACAAATTCATAATGAAAGGAGATAGAGACTTTTTGATAGCCAAAAAACTAGGCTTTGATAGATATGGATATTAAAGATAGAAATGTGGATTTGGTCATTGGAGAAGACTGATTTTGCCTCCTTATGTTACTTTTTGTCTTCCCTCAAATTCATTTTCAGCTAAGCTAGAAAAAAAAAACTTGAAAGTATGTAGAAGCTACCCACAGGTGAGGTGATGAAATAATGTAGTTAGCTATCTTTAACAGGATTGCTCAGTCAATAGAGGCATCTTATTATGTGCCAGTCACCGCGCAAAGTGTTAGGGAATACAAAAGTAGGCAAAAGACAGGCCCTTCACTCACGAAGCTTACAAACTAATGGGGAAGACTACATAGGGGCACATATGCAAAGCAAACTGAATACAAGATAATTAGGAAATAATTAACAAAGAGAAGGCACCAGAATTCAGAGAGGTAGAAGAAATCTTCCTTTGAAGGGGAGATTTTATTTGGGACTTAAAGGAAGGTGAGGTGAGCAGTTGGGATACAGAAAAGAATAGCATTTCAGGCATGGGATAGCCAGAGAAAATTCCTGGAGCCAAGAGACAGAATGCTACTTTATGGAACGGTCAGCAGGCCAGTGACACAGGATTGAGGGGTTCATGTTGGGGAATAAGGTGAGACTCAAAAGGAAGGAGACAGTTGGGTTACAAAGAGATTTGAATGCCAGAGTGTTTTGTATTTGCTCCTAAAGGTAATTGGAAGCCAATGGAGTTTATTAAATGGGGAAGGGAGGAAGGCTGACTTGACAAGACCTTAGAAACTCAGTTTAGTGTCTAATAGAGGACAGATTGGAGTGGGGAGATACTTAAGTTAGGCAGACCTACCAATTGGCTATTATAATATTCTGGGCATATAGTGATGAATACCTGAACTAGAGAGGTACCAGTGTCAGCAGAGAGAAAAGGGTATATTTGAGAAATTTGCAAAAGTGAAATTGACAGGCTTTGGCAATAGATTGGATATGGAAGATGAAAGACAGTAAGGAATCTTAGATTTCAAGTCTAATGGATTGGGAGGATGGTGTTGCCCCCTAGAGTAGTGGTACAGTAGGCTTTGATTTTCAAAAAGATGGCTCTAATCTGCCTACTTCTGGTTTATCTGAGTGTGCTGACTTTGAGAACTAGCCATATTCCTGTTTTAGGAAAAGATATAGCTATAAACCATACTCTAATAAGGTGAAGTCCCATCAAGAAGGAATCCCCACACTCAGTAAGGAACAAATCTAGCAGAGACGTCACCACATCCAATAAGGACTGGTCACAGAAAATATTTCACTGTGTCTAAAAAGGACCAAGTCTAGTTAGCCCAATGGAGCAATGTATCTAGGAGATATGATACAGTCTGTAACAGGAATACTTGCTGATAAGTACTATGGCAAAAATATTGCCAGAAGATGTCATTTGGTAACATCAGAAGTATGAATGACCCCACATATGGATTGCTGGTCTCCCTTAATGCATGACCCCAATTCCTTCTCCCCATTGCTGGTGTACATACTGTGGGAGAGATTTCCTGTGTCTATGAGGACAAAATTCTACTATGTAATGTCTTACTATACTTTTCATTAAATGACCTTTCTTTGAATTAATTTTTTTTCTTATTTGACTAGAGTAGACACACTGATGGGGGTTTGTGATCTATCATTTTGAGCCTATGTGTGCTCACATAGAAATTGGAACATATTATATGTCCCTATATATGAAGAGGAATGCTACATTGTAGGGAATTGTTCAGGATATTCCATCTTGTATGAGCTAGTAGATTTAGGATTAATTTAAGAAAAAGAGACTGGATAGCAGGGTTTTCAATATGCATATATACATATATATATATATATATACATATATATTAAATTCATTTACTTGAATTTAAATATACATATATATTTAAATTCAAGTCAATTCAGTTCTGTAAAAAGTATTTATATTCTGTAAATCATGTTATAATATTTTGATCATCAACCCTATTGAACTTTGAGGTCACATTGGTTTTAGTACCTTTTGTACTGTGTAAGTATTAGAAGCTTAGTGTTCTTTCATGAGAACTGGCTCACAGCAAGGACTATGGGAGTACCCTGTGATTATGTTCAGGAAGATATTGTGCAGGCTTTACACTAAGCTAAGTACATATGTGCGGGTTTCAGCCAATGTATTCAGCACCATCATGTTTCTTCAACTCTATTTTCTTAGGCCTCCATAGGCCTCATAAGAAAAACTACCAGTATGTGGAACACATAGTTAGTGGAGTTTCCTAATAAAGGAGTGAGTCTTAGCAGGATGACAGACACTTTGGCTCTGATAGATCCACATCTGATTAACATTTCTTGTGTGTCAATTGTTGATTGGGTTAATTTCATCTAATTTGTCCAAAGTATAAATAGAAAAATCAAGGCAACAAACTGGGATCCAATATCCAGAAACACTGAAAATGCATCCTTTTTGTTCAGAAGCCTATAGGAAGACAAAAGTTAATGCTGACAGAGAACATTTAAGAAATGCTATTTGACCTCAACAGTAGATCAAAAAAAGTTGCATTTCTGTGACTTCTAGTGCCTGAGGAATAAAAAGGATCATTTGGGGATAAAACTTAGTGCAAGGAATAGTATGTTCTCACTGAATGAGTATAAGATGTGGGCTGTGACTGAGGAGTGACTCAGAGTTCAACTCATCAACTTCTGACCCTTGCAAGAAGGATCTCAGAAAATAAATGGAAGACTTGGAAAACCATTTAAAAGAACTATTATTCAATGGTATCACCACAGGATCCAGCAGGCCATATGCTTTACCCATTTTTCTTAGTACTGAGAAATAATCGAAATATCCAGCCTGTGTAAACTTCCAGACAATGAACAAAAGAACTAAGGTGGACTCGTATAATATGCCACAAGTTAAGATGCTAAGCATTTATTGAATAGTAAGCAGTTTTCAGTATGGTATTTATGTGCCGTAATGGAAACTAACAAATCTATAGTCAGAAAAAGATCTTGGATTTGAGGTAGACTATTATTAAGAAGATCTAAGAATATGTATAGCTATATTTTAATGTATAGATAGGCATACAATACACTTACCAATACTCTGACCATTGTTAAGTTGGATGCTACTTACCAGAGAGGAGTAGAAAACCTAAGTCAACTATAAATTCAGTGTGCACTGTCAGTCAATTATACACATGCCCTTTCCCATTGACCATATGATTCTAAAAGGACAATGATACCTCTAGAACAGGTGACAGTTAAATATGGTACAAGGGGACTAAGAAAAGGGAAACATAGTTGAAAACTGGAACATTTATTGAAGTGTGTCATCACAGGAGGTGAATGTTTTTGCATTCACCTAATTCCCTTTTCTTTCTGTTGCCTTTTTGTAGTGAGTATGTACTCTAGCCTCACCACATCTCCTCCTCAGCATTTAGGCATATGCCTAAGGATTTGGGATGATTTTTTTCTATTATGATTGGCTTAATTCCCAATTCCAGGTGTTGAATTCCCACTGTTTACAACCAGTGACTAGCACCTCCATTCTACTTAGCTAATTAACATGAATTAGCATTTACAAAGAAATATTTGTTTCCAAGACATAGCAAAAACACATATAAAAACATTTCCCTTCCCCACCTTGTCCCAGTATCTCAGGTGAATATTCTCCCTTAGAATTTGAGGAGAGTAAGCTTAGATTTAATTTAGTTTCTACTAGGTGGCAGAGTGGATAGAGTGTGGGACCTGAAGTAAAAAAGACTCCTCTTCACAGATTCAGTTCTGGCCTCAGACACTTACTAACTGTGACCCTTTGCAAGTCTCTTAACTTTGTTTGCCTCCGTTTACTCATCTGTAAATTGAACTAGAGAAGGAAATGGCAAACCATTACAGTTTCTTTGCCAAGAAAACCTCAAATGGGGTTACAAAGAGTTGGACAGACACTTCAATAAATGTCACAGTATTCAACTATATTTCCATTTGATTATGGCTTAGTCACCTCGTACCACATACACTGTCACCTGTTCTAGAGGTATCATTGTCCTTTTGGATTCACATGGTCAATGGGAAAGAGCACATTGGACATGACTAAAAGCAACTAAACAACAACAACACTTAGCATTGACTTCACCAAGTTTTTATACAAACACACTGCTGCCACTAAGCTGAGTCCTGAAGGTCACTCTTTGCTTCTGGGAATTAATGTTTGGTTGCCTGAAAAAGTCAATATGGATTCAAATCCTAGACTTCTGAACACCCAGAGTTCTGTATGGGCTCAGTTTTCTGGCTTTTATCACAAGATTGTAGCCACCAATTTCCTCTACTTAAAAGAACGTATCCTGAGACAAAGAATTGGAATCAGCCTTGGAAAGGGAGGTCTGAGCCCTCTCAATATTGTTTCTCACTGGACACTATAAAGCAAGAAGATGATGAGAAGTAAAACTGAGAGAAGAGATTCATCTAAGAGTAAGCAGCAGAAAATGACTAAAGCCCATTTCAATGCCTCTGTAGCAAAGTAAAGACCCTATATTTGCATGATTAGCCAATTGGAACCAGTTAGAAAATGTCACATACCCCCAAATTTCTCTAATGCGCTTTCATTAGTGTTTTCATGACTCTCAGAAAGGAGACCACCAGCATCTTCCCTGCAGAGAATTCTATGCACTCTGTGCATAATTATAGGGACTGGGCTCATTGGGAATGGTCCCTATTATACTTAGATAACTTTTGGCAGGAATAATTTCATGAATAAGGGCTGCAAGAAGTAATGCAAGTCATAAAGTGAGAGAGGACTTGAACTTTTTTCTCTAGAAGGTATCTTACTGTTAAGAAAAAGGCAGAAGTTGGAGCAATTCAGTGTAATTCTGTGCACCACTGTGTCCGGTTTTTAGCTGAACAAACACATGATATCATGAAACATTGCATATTCCCTAACACATTTCTTTGTCAGCACCGAGGGATGATTTTGGACCCCTGGGTTGAGAAATGAAATGTGAGATAGTATTGAACAAATTTTGCTGGTCCCAAGTTGCAGCAGATAATAGTTAAATAATAGCTAATATTTATGTATCATAATATGCTGACCACTGTGCTAAGGGCTTTACAGTTATCATCTCATTTAATGCTCACAACAACGCTATTTTACAGATGAGAAAACTGAGGCAAACAGGTTATGTGACTTGCCCTCGGTCACTGAGGTAGTAACTCTCTGAAGTTAGATTTCAACTCAGGTTTTCTGACTCCAGGCCCAGCACTCTATCTACTCTACCACCTAACTGAAGCATAAAAACTTGTACCCAATCTATTTCCAGGAAAGTGCAACTGAATCCTGCTGCATGCTTGGAAACCATAAACACTGGTAAATTGTTGGAGCTCATATGTATGATTTTTTTGTATATAAACAAATACTTGTCAAAACTAGCCATTTCATCAAGTAAACACAAACTGTCACAACCAAGAATCATAAGCCTTTCCAACTGCTAAGGAATAGGAGTTCTTTGCAAACGGTGTCCTATTTAGGACCCACTCTGGCCAAGATATAAACATGGAGCTATTTAAAGAGGTTTTGGCTTTGGTAGAAATACAGAACCCTAGATTCAAAAGTTACCCTTAGGGAAACCCACAGTCTTAGTCCTTTGGTGGAATACTGCTGAACATTCTGGTGTCCTTGAGTAAAAGAGGTTTTTTAGTGCATGAATACAGAAATGGTGCCACAGGCTTTATGTTGTGCCTTCTGGTATTTGGGTGAGAGCCGTCTTTACCTATCAGCTTATGCATTAGAGTCTCAGAAGAATGAAGAAGACATAAAGATCAGCAACCAGGATTTCTCTTGGCTAAAAGATCAGAAGAAAAAGACCTGCTGCCTCACTATGGCTTCAGGTCAGATATGCTCTGATAGAAATAAGTAACAGCATGGTGCTTGAGCTCATTAACAAGATCTTCAGCACACTGATAGAGTTCAGTTAAGAAATCTTGGTGTGCAAGAACACACAAGATAGCAGATTGATTAAAAGCCATCCCATATCAAGTTGCTGAAAGACTGGGCAACCTGCCAGTTTACAAGAGAGCCACAGAGAACAGTCAGGACCCTATAAAGACAACATAGCAGCCATCTATTGCCTATTGGGAAGTCAGTCAGTCACTCTCAAGAACAAAAGGAAAAAAATAACGGACAGTCAGCCAAGCAGACTTTTAGAAGAGCCCTTTGACCAGGGCCAGAGAGAATATCAGAGCTAAATGATAGCTCAAAAGATGATTACTCAAATGAGAGGGGAAAATGTCATTGCACCTGCTAGAGTCAGGAAAATGAACTGTCTGTCCCAGTGCCAGGAAGAACCTTTATTTAGTTGTGTAGAAGAAAATAAAGCAGAACCCCAAGGTATACCCTGCTTCACCTAGTATTCCAGCTGAGTAATCAACTAGGGAACTGAGGAAAGCCAAAGAACCTTGCCAGAAGGACAATCAAGGTGCGTCATTCATAAATGGGGCAGCTAGATGATACAGTGGATAGAGTAGCTGGCCTGGAGTCAGGAAAGCCCAAGTTCAAATCCAGTCTCAGAAATTTACTAAATGTGTGACCCTAAGCAAGTCACTTAACTTTTTTGTGTTTCAGTTTCTTCATCTGTAAAGAAAGGGAAAAAAAAATAACACCTACTTTCCAGGGTTCTTGTATCATATCAGATGAGATAATGACAAAGAGCTTAGCTAGTGCTGTGCTAGCACAGGCTTTATAAATGTAAACTATTATTATTTATAAGTTCTGTATAGGGAATACACCTCATGAAGTTTCAGAATACTCCTAGGAATGCTTTTTCTTGCCAAATATTCCTGTTACAGAGACACCTTATGATCACAGACATCTGTAGAACCCAGAGTCAGTAACAGTGAACTTGAGCCAGTTACAAACTGAGACTGAAACCACACACTAGTAAGTCTGAGGCTGCTGAAAGAGAATCTGAACTATCTCTAAGCTTGGAAGTTCAAGACAGGAATGCGAGGCCGAATAGACAAGTGGCTGAATTAATATAAATGGAAGAAATGATTACTCATGTAGCCAAACTCAGTTGATTGCCATAGGATAGGTAATATGTACTTTGCATATAATTGCAAGAAATGATAATATGCATTGCACATGACAAGCATTTGCTATCAACTGTTAAACACCGTATGTATATTGTACACATGTGAATATATGCATTTTCCATCAATTTATCAGTCAGACATTTATTAAGTGCTTACTATATGGCAGGCATGAGTATCAAATACACACTGAGTATCAAAGTCTAAATAATGAATAATCTCTTCTCCTGGGTATGTATGTATAAATTACAGAAGAAATGCAGTGGAGACTCTATAGAGAAAGCTGTTACTGTACATCCCTGTGTTTGTGAGAGAAAATAAAAGACATGCATTCAATACAAAATGACTTTGCAACATGATTGAAAGGTGATTTAAAAATATTTCATGTCTCCTTTCTTCTCCATGTTCTCTATTATTATTTTTTTTTACTGTCTTAGGTTCAGAAGAAGTTGGTCCAGATTGCTATGTCAGCAGGCAGTTTCCCCCAAAGAGCTGTGAGTGTCCTGTACCCTCAAACAAATATCAGCTCAGGAGAACTGAAAGGGAGACAGAGATAAGAAAGGAGAGGGAGAGAGGCAACTAGAGAGAGCAAGTATTGACTCATTCACCATTTCCTTAATCTCAGCAGTGACAAGCAGCAGGATAATGCTTGCTGCTTTTGTGATTGAACTGACAAAGACAAAGCACATAAAACTTTGTGGGGGGAAAAGTATTTCCTAAAGCTGTGAAGGAAGCTGATATATGTTCTTAAAGCCTCCAAGGAGCCTCTGTTAGCATTCGTGGATGTTGCTTCAAAGCAAGAGAAAAAAAAAGTTGGAGGGATTGATTATAAGGGAAGTTAGATTATTATTTTTTTATCATTGATTTTCTTGTCAAATATGAAATGGAACAAGTATGTGAGTAAATACAATATTTTAAACAACCTTCATTTCTGGTGCCTGTTATGTGCCCTGACAGCCATTGATACATAAAACCATCATTTAACTTACTTTGCTGCTCACCTAAAAGTGATTAGATTTCATTTGCCTCATTATATTTCTGAAATAAATCCATGACTAATGCTTGCCTTGGAGATTCATTTTTTCTGTAATATCTATAAACTTTATTTTGAACCTACACAATTAACATAATTTATCATAGGATCTAAATGATTATAGTATGGATTTTATTTACATAGTAGGTGTCCATATACATGTTTCCTGAGGTAAAAAAAAACAAAAACAAAAACAATAACGACTATATATTTATTTATCTGGTAAAGGTATCAACAGGCTGGATTTGGAGGAGGACAAAGAAATTTTTCCTTTTCCCTTCCTGGAGATATGACCTTAAACCAGGTTACTTTTCCTCATAGAACTTTCTTTTAAAGCATAAAAGAGACAAATGACTGCAGCCAGGAGAAATTAAAAGTAAAGAATATGTCAGTGGTTTTCTCCCTTTAGCAGCTTAGGTTCCTTGCTTACTGACTTGTAATAATATGGCCAAATAATCTGACCCCAAATACTATTTGTTGGTTTTTTTTTCTTTTCTAGTAAACAACTCTTCAGTTAAATATGTAGATTGAATGCACAGCCAGTTTGTATTGACAAAATGCAAATTTGGTTTTTAAAACCTCAGTATTTTAAATCTTTGGAGAGGACAGTTTCTACTGAGTGATGAAGTCAGAAGCTAAAAAGCTTTAAAAAATAAAACAAAATGAGGAATTACAAGGCTTTTAAAAAGAGAGTGAGTGAAGGGGAACTCAAATCACCCAATATGGGTGGCTTTATCAAGGAATTTATTTGTAAAGGAATCAAAAGATTTATATCTGATAGTGACGGTGATAGGGGAAAATGAGTTTTTCTTTTTGTTTTTGTTCATAAGGGATGGGAAGGGTATATGGACATGTTTATAGAAAGCAGGAAAAAGGGTCAGCGTATAGAGAGAAATTGGAAATTAGTGACTAGAATGCTTAGAACAGCCACTATGGAGAGTGGGATAGAGAACTGATTCAGGAGAATAATATTGTTGTAGTAAAGGCTCAGTTAGGAAAAGATAATATAAATTTGTAGAATGACTTTATCCAGCTCCCTTTAGTTGTATGCAAATAAAAGCAAAGAAAATAGATAATGGGAGTAAAGCAAGGTTAGAATTTAACAAGGCTTGATCAGCAAATGGTCAAGGGGGGGCCAAAGGATTTGAAAGTAGGCAACAATATGGAGTTTAAATGGCTCACTAAGGAGTCAAGACAAGATATGGAAGGAATGAATAGAAAGAGTGAAGGGGTGATGGGCTGAGAAAAAAATGATGGCTGAGTCAGATTGTAGTCAGATTGAATAGTATTAGGCATCCTAAGGCAATAAGGAAAAACAAAAAGATCATTATGATCAGAAAAGGAAATTACAGACTCCATGAATATGTAAGTGGAACACTTGTGGATTATGACAAGATCAGGGTTCTGATCATGTAACTGGAATAGGGTGATAATGATAATGATAAAAATAATGTACTACTAATAATAATGATAATAATTACTAGCATGTATATAAAGCTTGCTATTTTCCAGGCACTGTACTGTTATCTTTATTATCTCTTTTGATTCTTATAACAATCCTGGGAGGCAGGTGTTATTATCATCCCAGTTTTACAAATGAGAAAATTGAGTCAAACAGAGGCAAATGTGACTTGCTCAGGACCACACAGCTAGTAAGTGCTGAGGCCATATTTGAAGTCAGGTCTTCCTGACTCTAGGCCCAAAGCCTTATCCATTTAGCCACCTAGCTTCCTAATAGAGTAGCTCATGAAAATTGGGCAGAGTGATGAATTATAAAGTTAGGACATTTGAAAAAAAAACAATGACATCATTATGTAAGTTGAAGTCCCCTGGCATGAGAGCAAAATTTGTGCTGGATAGAAAGACTGTGAGCAAGGCTCTGAATTCATTGAGAAAGAAATGAAAATGTCCTGGTGTCAGTAGATGACAATTACCAGAAGCTGGATTGGGTGATACATTTGGTTTGTGTGAACCTCAAAGGAAGATAAATTGCTGAATGATGGAAATTTCAATGGGGAGAAAATTGGCCAATTATTTAGGGGTATGAGATAAAGTATAGCCAGTACTGAAAAGGGTAAAGGGGTGTGAGAAACAGTGTCATTGGGAGATGAGCAGGTCTTAGTGTCAGAAGGTGTGAGAAAGAAGAGATTTGGAAGAAGACATTCAAGAAGGGGTAGGAACATTTGGAACATGACATTGGTGGTATAGGTTTGGAAGGAAAAGGAATAGGGATGTGGGCAGTTGTTGATGGGAATTGGTATTTATACATTGTTAACTGGAGTTCAGAATTGTTGGGATAAGGTTAAAAAGGTGAATATAAGGGAGGGGCAGGACTTTAACCATATTTTGAGTCCAGGCTGAGTATAAATGATTATTAGAGAGAAGCTTGGTGAAGGGAGGCTATTTAATACATATATGTATTATACATATGTATATGTATAAGCTCCTCCATTGAGGATCTGAGGTTGGACTGGAAAAGACCTTGAAGGTTAAGACAGAAGCCACTAGCTAAGAAATAAAGTCTTGTCTCTGAATGGCTGCATAGAGAAGTGTCTGGGTGGTGACTACCTCACCTGGCTAGAAGAAGTCACCAGATATTCGATGGAAGTTAAGAGATAGATGGCTAGTCCTGGTCTCCACAAGTCTTTAGTTTATTGAATGATGAAATCTCTACATTTAAATTATTTAAAAGTATATATGTGCTTTAGTTTTCCAGTGGATCATATTATACACTCTTTTCAACCTACTGCTTCATACTTAAAACCATTAGGTGTTATACTAATTTCCTGGCTACTATGGTTTATGGGATTTCTTATCCCTATGTAATTGACTCCCCCTGAAAAAAATCAATGAATTTGTTTTCCTTTTTCTGGTTTGTAAATCCCAATGATTCTTATAAGAGTCCTCAAGAAATTCAGTTACTTTAGAACAGCACAAAACCATATTTAAGTATCACCATTTGTACTTTCATTTAGCAGAGTTACAGGCTTTTTAGAATTGGCAATCAATGAAGTCCATGTAGAGTGCCTAATTCAATCCTACTTGTTCCATTAGACTGAAAGTTGAAACTGTGATTCTGAGTTTATCTGCTCATCTAAATTCTTAAAATCAGTTATTGAAGTAACACACTCTCAAGTAGGAGGAGCCTCATTATATTAAGGACTACATTCAGATGAAATGATGGCACTAGGAGAAGACATAAGCATTAGAGTTGAGGCCTCAATAGTAACTAGGAAAATGTACCACTCCACTTCCAACTCTGATTATTCTAGAAATGCTCTCTTGACTCTGATTTTTTTAGACACTTTTTATCACAAAGTATAACAGTTGTAGTTGAAACAGGGATGCTTCCATTTTCAATAGGTAAGAGCTGATTAGAAAGCTCGAATATAATGACATTCTTAATAGTTCCAGTGAAATTCTGGTCTACCTTTTACTGATAAGTGTGGTGTTAATTGGTGATTATTTTAATGGATCAGAGAAAGCAAGTAATCCTGTTATAAATGAGCACTGTGTTCTCTCTCTTTCACATGCACACACAAACACACACCCCACACACAGACACACAAACACATACACCAAACTGCCTCACAACAAATAAAAGGCTATCTTGAGAAAAGATCAGATTGTAGCAATCCAGAAGTACTGACAGAACTTAGAATTTAGGGGAAAATATGCAAGTCTGATGCAAATGCTTTCTTTCAAGCTCAAGAAGTTTGTGTTCAAAGCAGAAACAATTACCTTTGCCTTATCTATAATTAGCATTTCTATAGTGAATATAAAATATTTATTATTAAATAATTAAATTCTTGTTTGAGAGATCAAAACATCTTTAGTAAACATCAAAATGTTTTATACAAGCCATTAGTAAATGTGTATGCCCACATTTAGAATAATTCCATATGCATAATTCACTTCTTATTTCTCTTTTCTTTATTTGTATTTCATACAATTAATGTCTTTCAACTACTAAGAAGCATCCTTGAACAAAATGAGTTTCTGGGATGCTTGAGATTGTCACAGGCTATGTTTTAAGAAATGGCCCTAAGTTAATTTACTCAATCCACTTCAGACACTTGTCAGTCCTATATAATAAAGACAGTTAAAAATTTGAGACTTGAAGAAAAAAAAAAGTATTAGTCCAACTTCATATCAGCCATGCCAAATCACCTCAGATGCTATTTGAAAGGATTAATTCATCTTATTATAAGGCAAAACAATGAATCTAGAAGATTAAAATCTTACTAAAATACAGTTTGACAATTATCATACTACTTTTGCCTGTAGCCTGTTTTATCCATATTATAGAATCCAAAATTATTTGAGGAGTAATACCTCACTTATCTATCATCATAAGGAAAGAGATGATTAAAATAAATTAATTTTTCAGAAAACCAAAATCTAACTGTTTGAACAACAATTTGAGAAATTTTATTTTGGCCATTTTAATGGGAGTCTAGAACATATTAGGCATGCCTCCTCTTTCTTAAACTGAAAACACTAAAAAAATTTCTTAATTTTTATTCATGGATTTTTCATAGATAGGAAATAGAGAAAGCAATTGACAATCTATCCCAGAGTTTGAAACTGTAGAACAAAAATATAATCACTGATATTCATTTAGATAATGCTTTAAAGTTTTCCAAGTGTTTCAAATTATCTAATTTGAACCCCACAATAATACTGTAAGGAAGATACTAGAAATATTATTTTCTTCATTTTTAACATGAAGAAACAGTTTTAGAGAAGGCAATCAACTAAATTTTAACTGTCAGATTTAAATCTGGTTCTATCCAGGTTCCATGTCTCGGTACTTGATGTTTTGAACCATACTATATTGATGAGAGTGCTAAATCTGATGTTCTTTTCTCAGTGCTCACCTTTCTTGACTTGTCTGCTACATATAACACCATTGACAATCCTCCCATAGATATTTTCCACTATCTAGGTTTTTGGGATACTATCTTTTTTACCTTTAAAACTGTTCTCAGAGTGTGATGATACATATCACATTTTGTTACTGTGGTTATTTCCCAAGACTTTGTCCTGGGCTTTCTTCTGTTCTCTACACATTCTTGGTGACCTCATGAGCTCCCATGGAAAAACTATAGTTTCTATGGAGATAATTCAAAGACTAGCCCATATCTAGCCCATTCTTTACAGTAAGTTTTAGTTCATATATTATCAATCGCCTAATGGTCATTTCAAACTAGAGATCCCAGAGATATCTCAGAAACTTATTTTTCTTTTCCCTAGACCCATACTTCCTTGTCTCTGTAGAAGGCATTCCCCTTCTTCCAGTATCCCTGGTTGCCAAAATTTGCAATTCTACCTGTACATTTTTCCCTTCTTTCATTTCAAACAACTTCCACCTTAGTTTATTCATTAATCACAAGTAATTTCCATATAACTTCAGTAGCTATTCAGGCTGAAGCTACAAATTTCCATTAAGGAGAAATTGGTGGTAGTTATGTCAAATCACTACTACCTTGATAATCATCATTTTTAAGACCTCCCAAAGAGAGCACAGAACCCTGAACCCAAAAGCCATGAGGATACCAAACAACCAGACTTATTTCTAGCCCAGCTCCAATGGCCATCACTGAGGAGAGGAATCATTTTAGAGGGGGTTCCACTTTTTCATCACCACCAGCAAAACCTGCAGATCAACAGCCACCAACAAGAAGATAGGTACAGGAATCCTGGGCAGTATTCACTCTACCCCTAACCCTCAGACCACCATTCCTGTTTCTTGCCTAGCCCTTACAGCCATAATCCAGGGAAACAACTCCTTTAGGGAAGGGGTCAGTCATCCTCACCAACTGTCACACACAGAGTAAGCAAGTCAATCTAGCTGAGGAAGAGACAAGAAGTAGAAAGTACAAGGTAAATTAAAAAAAAAAACCCAGTATAATTTTAAATGCTATCTCCCGTCAGACCTGAAGTAGACAGTCCAGAATTCTGAGCCCATGAGCCTTGGTAATAGCAGTGCTCGCAGCCAACTGCCTGTAACCATCAACCTAGGGAGCAAACCCTGTGGAAACTGCTCCTGCCAGTGTCACAGCTACAGCTGCTGGAACCAACATCTTTGACACTGTCAAATGGTTTGATATCAGAAACATATGGTTTTATTAGTGGAAATGACATTAAAAACATATTAATATCATCTTTGAAGATGCATCTTAAGGAGACATTTTCATTTGACTTAGAGCTGAAACATTTTGGTTGTTCTCTTCTCCATTAGAATGTTAAGTTCCTTAAGGTTAAGGACTGTTATTCTTCTGTTCATATCCTTCACATTTCTAGGACAGTGCTTGCATGATGAAGGTGCTTAATAAATGTTTCATTCATTCATACAATTTTAAAAGTGGAGGGGATACTACAGGCTAGCTTACTTAACAGATAAGTAAACTAAAATCCAGAGATTTAAGTAATCACCCAATATCATTTAGCTTTTCAATAGGATTACATCCTGTGACTCCCAGTCCTCTATTCTTTATACAAGAGCATCCTTTCTCTCTTCTATTTCATTTTTCAAGTACTTCCCTGATATTCCTAAACTTCCACCATCAGCAAGATGTAGCTCTCATGACTATCACTATCAGCCTTTTCCTCCAATTAGTATTTTGGGTGATCTTTGCATTTTTAGCTCATTTTAAAATTTCTTTCTTTTCAAAAGCACATTCCTTTACTGAGTTCTGCCCAAATATTTGACCTCATATTTATATAACATTTTAGGGTTTATAGAGCACTTTCCTCACAACACTTTGGGATGTGGAATTTGCTAAACAGTTAGCCAGAGTAAATCAACAACTTCCCCAGAATGCTTTTGAAGAGATGATCCAGTGGACAAAAGAGGGAAAATTGTGGACTTCCCAATTTGAAGCCAGTATTGATGATGATGGTGCTGCTTTTCATGAACATATATTTTTGGATAAACACCTGGAAGATTTTCCAAAGCAAGGACCAATTTGTCATTTCATGGAACTAGTTACTTGCAGACTCTCAAAAAACCCATTTCTAACTGTTAAAGAAAAAGTTGAGCATATAGAATGGTTTCGGAATTATTTCCATGAAAAAAAGAATATTCTTGAAGAAAATAACATTCAATTTAACTGAAAACATGTACATTTTTATTTTGTGGGAGATGGACACTATCACAGAATATATAGAGATTTTACTTTTCCCCCTCATGTTAATTTGTGGTGAATAATTATTTTAATTGGTTTGCATTACAAAATCATTAAATTGTTTAAGAGATTAGCCATGGTGGCTAAAAAAAATTATTATTATTATAACCATTCTATAGAGAGAGACTGAGGCTCAAGGAAGTTATCAAAAGTTTGATTTTTGGATAAGTTAAAAAAACTGAGAAATTCAATAAAAAACACAAAACCAGATTTCCATTTTTGCTGCATCTTTTATGGAAAATGCATTACATTTTATATATTTTAGAAATGATTCTAATAAGTCATGAAGATACTGAACACACTTGTCTTCGCATATTATTTCCTGCATCTGCTCATGATAAAAACATGACAAAAAACAAATTAAATGGGAAAAATTTTATTCAATTGTATTCACTGGGCAATATGCTCACATGAATGACATAAAGAGAATAATTCTTAGCACTTAAGCCTATTTTACCATTAAAGTTAAATATATTTTGCTATTTCACTACAAGCAGTATTTTAATTATACATAGGTCTAGATATACATGTAGATATGTGGAAGTAAATAAGCCTAATGTGTAGTAGTGTTTGTGTGCATGGACATGTGTTTGTGTGCGTGCATGCATGTGTGTGTATGTGTTTGTGTGTGTGTGTATGTGTATAAAACAAGGCAGCTAGGTAGCAGAGTGGGTACAGTGCCAGGTCTGGAAAAAGGAAAGTTCATCATTCTGAGTACAAATGTGACCTCAGATATTTACTATCTGAACCTGGGCAAGTTACTTAATCCTGTTTGCCTCAGTTCCTCGTCTATAAAATGAACTGGAGAAGGAAATGAAAAACCATTCCAGGATATTAAAAGTACAAGCTCTTCACTAAAGTATTACTTTGATGCATTTTGGTATCGTAGAGGTTTCTTTATGTTCCCAAAGGCTGTATTAGAGGAACATAAACCCTTGCAGATGAAGGGCTTCAAGGATGAGGCAAGAAACAGGTCATGTCCATTATTCAGGGACTAGCTTAACTATATTTAGAAAAGTCTTTCACCAAAAGTTCACTACCAGGTAATGAAATTCTTGCCTAAGTCTAGAAAAAAACTTCTACTAAGACATAAAAAGTTTGCCATCTGTATTAGTGAAAGAATATCCATATTGATAAAATTGCAGATTTTTGAAGGAAATATGTATATATATGTTACAAATGCATATACTTTATATATCTATACATATAAATTACGAATACAAATACTTTTATGTATATGCTTATGCATATATACACACACACATATGCATATATGTGGAGAAAAAGAAAAAAAATATGATGGTCTGCTCAAATAGGAAAGGAAGGGAAATAAGAAATCTTATATAACATCTACTATGTGTCAGACACTATTATTCCCATTTTGCAACTGTGAAAACTGAGACAAAGTTAAGTGACTTACTTTAGTTCAAACACCTACCAAGTATCTAGGGCTAGATTTGAAATCAGGTCTTCCTAACTTTAGGCTTAATGCCCCATCCACTATGCCACCACTTGTCATTAAATAGGGAGTGTGTGAGTTTCAATACCCTCACAGTTTCAAGAGAAGCAAGTAAGGCCCCCTTACAGTATTGGGCAGAAGCACTATGGTGAATTTATGGAAAATTATTGACAAGAATAACACAGAATGGGGATAAGTAGAAATGGATTATAATCTGCTTTATTGGAAGGAACAGCCATCCTTGATTGTGTATGAACATACACATATTGTTTTACATTCAGAAAACTGTGTCTGTATATGTATTCTGTTGTACAAGAAAAAAATCACATAACATAGGAACACTAGACTGTTTATTGAACTGTGTAGATTTGAGCAGGTTACTTCCTTTCTCTGTACCTCAGTTTCTCTATTTATTAATAAGGGGCATTAGAGATTTCTAAGAGCCCTCTACATCCTATGAGTCTCTATTTGTTGCTCTTCAAATAATGATGGCATTGATATTTAGACACACACAGAACAAAGCTGCTATAATTTGACACTGAATATATCAATAAATTCTACCATTTTAATGCATAAGTAGAAATATATAGTTTTCCCTTGAATTCTTTTCACTGTATGCAATGAAATAATTCCACAATGGAGTCTTAAACATATTGAGACATTTTTGTGTAAGGTTACTCATTGAGCATTTACATAATCCTTCAAAATAATTGGCTTTTTGTTGAAAGAAAACTGCTTACCTGGAAATGTTCAGGAAGTACATTTCCTCTATGGGTCTATAATCTTGGTTCTGCATGCTCTTGTGGGACTTCCACAAGACATTTGAACATTTAATTGAAAATGATTGAGTGCCCAGCATACCACAGATGCCCAGCATAAATAACAGCAGTGGAGATTACTGAGATTCAACTTCTTGTTTCAAAAACAAAACCAAATATATCCTGTCCCATTTCCAAGATAACCACTTATGTGGTTCCAGGGAGTAAACGTGTGATTGAATTGTGAATCCATGAGGTGGAAGAAAAAGACCATATGGTCTAACCTCGAAAGGAAACTCACATGGGTACCTCAGCATATGGGTAATTAAAAGAAAAATGAATGGGATAACTCAGAACCAATTTTATACTCACATATAACCAAGCAGTATATCTTCATGAGCAAATACATGGAAATAAAGACTATACAGAGCACAATGCCATGAACTATAATTTATTAAGCATATTCACATAAAGAACATATGGTACCCAACAATTGTAGATTCTCCCTAACTTACCCCAACCCACATTTCAGATTTAGTAGGAAATATATGTGTGGAAGCCAGGGCATGACACATATTTGGTCACTAGCATAGGTTTAAACTAGTTAGACATACCTGTCCAGATGGCTGAATTTGTATTGTTTTGCTTTTATACTCCTAGGTCAGTAATCCCATTGTTTGAGGTTTTTCACCACGTGGTGGTGGTATTTTGTTGTTCCTTTTTCTGATTCAATCCCTTGATAAACATTTACTGCCTACTGTGTGCAGGGCGCTGTGCTAAGCCTTGGATACATGAAGAAAGGTAAAAGACAATTGCTACTCTCAAGGGGCTCACAATCTAATGGGGGACAAAACATGCAAATAATTATGTACAAACAAGATACATACAGGATAAATCAGAAATAATCAACAGAAGAAGGTGTTCGCACTAAGAGGGATGAGAGGTCTGTAGAAAGTAGAATTTTAGAAGGGACATGAAGGGATCCAATTCTCCTACAGCAATAAGCATAATGAAATAAAACTTCGAGTAGCCTACTGCATATCTTTGTCTATGTCCATAATATTCATTCATTCCTACAGCTTCTGTAATCTGGCCATTATCCCTAAAACTTTACTATAATTATTCTCTCCAATACTGAAAGTTCAAAGCCTGGTAACCGTTCCCTCACTTTCAATCAAGAGCAACAACAAGAAAAAGCTATAACCTTTTTATCAAGTCATGGAACCTCTCTGACCCTCAGTTTCATCATCTGTAACTGGGGATCATAACAGCATATATGTCAGAGGGTCATGGTGAGAAGCAAATGAGCTAAGATTTTTAGATATTTGCAACCTTTTAATTGCTAGCTATATACATGTTAGCTATTACTATTATTTCTCAACCAAACTGTTTCAATAGCCTCCCAATTGGACTATCTGCTTCTAATCTCTGCTATCTGTAATCTATCCATCATAAAGCATCCAGATTATTCTTCCTAATGCACAGATATGTGCATGCACTCACACACACACACACACACAATCCTAATGTGTTTTCCTCTTATTTGTTGGATAACATACAGATTCTTTAGCCCGGTAATTATATGTGTACTTCTCTATACTGATAAAAGGTAAGGCCCATGAAGCTGTCATTTTTTTTCTCTTTTCTATCTACAGCACCTAACATGGAATGTGGTACATGGTAGGTGCTTTAAAATACCTTATTGATATGTTTCACATGAATTCATATGTATGATGGGAATTGTGATTCTTCTCAATGGGACAGAGAGGTGAAGGGAGGGTGAAAAATTAAAAAAAAATTAAAAGGCTTTCTCTCTTGCTTAAGTGATTGATATCAAGCCCATAGTTTTAACCTCTCTATCTAGCCTTATTTCACAATATTCTCCTTCATACACTCTGCAGTTTTCCAGACAGACTGAACTTCTGGCTGTTCATCTATCTTATCTACCACTCCCCCATTTATAAAGCAATGCCTCCAGAACTGGCCTGTTGAAATTTTGTTTTTCCTTTAAGGTCTATCTCAAGTAATAACTACTTCATGGAGGCTTCCCTAATCACCCAGCTCAAAGTAATGTCTTAGATTACATTGTCTAGAACTCTAGGTTCTCTCCTTCACCCTTATGACTTTTCCCCTTGCATCATGCATTTTGTATAATTAAACATTTCTCCTCCTCTCACCCCCTGCCTCTCCTTAACTTTGATCCATGAGAGCAAAAACTTAACTAGAAAAGAATCCTCTACATAGTAAATACAACAGATTATAGACACTCAGAATTGGATGATAGCTGAAATAACATGCAGTCATACTCATATATGAAATGGAAACCACTCTATACTTTCCAGAAGAAATGATCAGTTAGGGATTATTTCAAGACCTATAGTAGCAGCCCATTCCACTTCAGGAAGGTCATAATTGCTAGAAAATCTTTCCTCATATAAACCTTAAATTTGTTTTTAGGCAATTTTTGCTCATTTTTCATAGTTTAATTCTCTGGGGCTAAGAAGAAAAAAAATATAATTCCTCTTCCAAATGATATCCTTTAAAATATTCGATCCTGACCACCAGCCTTAATTTTCTTCTTTAGCCTAAATCTCCTTGGTTTCCTCAATCAATTCTTATTTCAGAGGGTTTCTAGTTCTTCCTTCTTATACACCTTTCTCTGCACAGACACTGGCTTGTCAGTTCCTTCCTAAAATACTGAACCAAACACAGTTTTCCAGATTCAATTG
Organism: Pseudocheirus occidentalis; assembly: GCA_028646575.1. Taxonomy (NCBI): domain Eukaryota; kingdom Metazoa; phylum Chordata; class Mammalia; order Diprotodontia; family Pseudocheiridae; genus Pseudocheirus; species Pseudocheirus occidentalis. Next base: position 56,005,253 of record CM053600.1, read on the forward strand.
GACCAGGGCAAAACTGGGTATTTTCTAAGCTTTACACTTCGTATCCTTAATTCCAGGGTCCATGAAATACACATACACACAGATACATGCACATACATGTGTATAAATATAAATACATATATGTATACATATATAAATAAAATTGGATTTCAAAATAATTGTAATACTGTGCATTTTACTTTATCCATTTAGAAACATTTTTTTTCTGAGAGTCCATAAGGTTTCACCAAAGCAACAAAGGATCCATGAACAGTTAAAAACATTTGTTCCAGATACTACACCTCTCAATGTAGCCTAGATTCACATTCACTGTTTTGTCCACCATGTCAACTCATGTTCAGCTTTCATTTCTCTAATTCTCTATATCCTTTCCATATTAACTATTACCTACTCATGCTTCTACCATTTTAAACTTAGGCAAATCATCTTCAGAATGACAGTATAAAACAATTCCAGTTCCCTTTATCCAATGTAGGACTTTATATCTATTTATTTGTTAGATAGTGAAATTATGTTATGACAGTTTATTTTTTAAAGCTTCATTTCAAAATCAAAATTGCATATTAATTTAGTTAATTCCTTTATTTTATTAAGAATAGCTTGGCATGACTAAATGTCGATCTTGCCATTTCATTTAGGTTTACTTTGACTCTACAACTGACAGTAAACAAACAAACAAACCAAAAATTGTAGTGGAGTAAGGACTTGCCTCAAAGCCAGAAAGATCTGCTTTTGAGCCCTGCTGCTGCATTATTGTTTAGTTCTTTGTAATTGTGTCTAACTCTTTGTGAAGCCTTTTGGGGAGTTTTTGGCAAAGATACTGGGGTGTTGTACCATTTCCATCTCTAATTCATTTTACAGAGAAGGAAACCAAGGCAAACAGAGTAACTGACTTGTCCTGGGTCACACAGCTACTAAGTGTCTGAGACTGGATTTGAAGTTAGGTCTTCCTGACTTCAAATTGTCCCCATTGTCACCTAGTTGCCTCACTTCTGACATCTAATTCACTTAATCTTTTGTGTTGCAGGGAATTCCATAAGAATATAAAGTTGTAGAGGAGATTCTCAACTTCCATTGACAAAATGGGTCCTCTTAGGTAGCTGTTCCCTCCACCAATGAAATCCAGTACCTTGACTCTGAGATATTTCCCTATTATTTTCCCTTTGTTCCCTCTGTTCCCTACATTTGGAACACCCTACTCCTGAATGTTCACATTCTAAAAGCCTCTCCAACTTGCAAGGATGGCACTCCCTCTGTGAAACCTTTCCTGATTCACTCAATGATTTCTTCAGCTTAAGTTTGATGAGGCAACAGCTGTGAGAGCTGTAAGGGTTCACAGCTGCCCACAGTTGTGAATTACCCACTAGGCTGAAAGAGAACTTCAGGATGTTTTCTTGATGTTTGTAATCTGTGCAGTGGACCTGTTAGAAATCTGTTCTTATGTTTATGAAGGATACAATAGAGCCTGAGTTGCACAAGATAGGAAATTAGGATTTGGTTTTGGTATCTGTGTAGAAGTGAAAGCTCTTGACTGTGTGGTAGCAGAATAGGGAATAAATACGTGTTTGCTTTCGTTGCTTTTTTCTCTTGTTTTTTTGTTGTTTTAGCTTTCATTTAGTATATTATTTTCCCTAGTTACATGTAAAAGCAATTTTTAAGATTTGTTTTTAAAACTTTGAGTTCCAGATTCTCTCCTTTTCTTCCTACCCACCCCACATTGAGAAGGAACAAAATTGATACAGGTTATACATATGTAGTCATGCAAAACATATCCATAGTAGTCATGTTCTCTGAAAAAAATACATAGAAAAAAACTGGAGAAAAATTAAGAAAGTTTAAAAAAGTATGCTTCAGTCTGTAGTCTGACACCATCAGGCCTTTCTCTGGTGAAGAACAACATTTTTCATCATAAATCCTTCCTACTTGTCTTGGACCATTGTATTGCTGAGAATAGCTGAATCTTTCCCAACTTACAATATTACTGTTACTTTACACACAGTATGTTTCACTTTTCATCAGCCCATGCAAGTCTTTCTAGCTTTTTCTGAGAGCATCCTACTCATTCTTTCTTATAGTACAATAGTATTTCATCATAATCATATACCACACATTTTTCAGCCATTCCCCAGTTGATGGGATTCCTCTCAACTTCTAGTTATTTACTCCCAGAAAAGGGCTGATATAAATAGTTTTGCACATATAGGCCCTTTTCCTTTTTTAAAAAATCTCTTTTAAATACAGATCTAGTAGTGGTATTGCAAGATCGAAGGGTAGGCATGATTTTATGGCCTTTGGGGCATATTTCCAAATTTCTCTACAAATGGTTGAATCAGTTCACAATTCCACCAACAGTGCATCTCATTTTTCTCACATCACAATTCAGCATTTTTCTTTTACCATTTCTGTCCTATTAGTCAGTCTAATAGGTTTGAAGTAGTACCTCAGACTTGTTTTAATTTTCAGTTCTCTAATCAATAGTGAATTAGAGTATTTTTCATATGGCTGTAGATTACTTACTTCATTTGAAAACTGATCATATCTTTTGATCATTTATCAGTTGGGAAATGGCTAAAGCATCCTTCTCCTTACTGGCTTTTTTTTCTTACCAGATGGTTAAAAACCATTTGGCCTAGTCTGTTTTTCTTAGTGTTATTTTCTTCTTCAGTATTTTTTCTTATGTCTCCTTTACCAAGCTGTTGACTAGTTTTTCATGATTATCTGCCATTGCTCTCCTTTTTCTTCCCAGTTGTTCCTGTTTGCTTGATTTTCAAAATCCTTTTTTGAGTTCTTCCATGGCCTGAGACCAATTTGTATTTTTCTTGGAGGCTTTGGATATCGACTTTATTGTCTTATTCTATGTGTGTTTTGTGAACTTCCTCATTCCCATAGTAATTTTAAATGGTCAAAGTTTGTTTTTCTTTTTCTGTTATTTGCTCCACTCCCAAGCCTATAAGTTGACTTTTAACTCTTTGTTGAAATAGGGCTCTGCTTCCAGTGTTGAGGGCACATTGTCCCAAGCTTAAAGGGTTTTGTGTGGTTGTGTTCAGAGGTACTTAACAGGGACTTGTAAGTTTTCAGTTTTTCTTAGGTGTTATGATCTATGGAGAGGTGTTTACTCCTCTCCTGGCTTGTACTCTGGTCTGTGAGCAACCATAAGTACTTTTTTTCTGCCCTGGAACTGTGAGGAAGCTCCCCCCTCCAATGTGACTACAAGGTAGTCCTATTCTTCACCATGGAACTGGCACCTAGGACTTCTACCGATATCCAAATATGGGCAAAATGGACAGAATCCTACCTCAGGACTGTCCAGAAGAATTCTGTAGTCTTCTTCTGGCCAGCTGTTCAACTCACTTACCATATATGGGCTGAGAGCCCTGGAAAAAGTTACTGTTGCTACTGATTCAGTGGCTCCCAAGACTGCTCCTCATTTGCTGGGACCAGTGCTATGCTGGCGTGCCCTGTGCTGGACTATGTTCCTCTCTCACTTTGGTGCAACAGACCTTTCCTGCCAATCTTTCAAGTCGTGTTGGACTGGAAATTAATTTCTCTCTGTCTTTTTGTGGGTTCTGCTACTCTAGAAATTGTTTAAATCCATTTTTAAAGGTATTTGGAGGGGTTGGGAGAAGAGCTCAGGTGTGTCCCTGTGTTTTACTGAGCAATCTTGACTCCAACCCTCTGTTTTCACTATTAAAAGGAAATTCCAGATGAAGGAATTCTTTCTATCTACATAGCTCAATACCTTCTCTGCCACTTTTTTTCTTAAACAGTTGCTTAGAACCCTCAGAGTTTAAACAGAGACAGACAGCTTGTCTCAGAGCCAGGACTTGAACTCAGGTCTTCTTGTCCTTAGGCTTGCTGCCTCTCAATCTACTAGCAGAGGGGGGGGGGGGCTATTATTGGACTGAGGTATAGGAGTATGAGTTAAAGACTGAGTATATGGTAGAGTGAAAGGGATGTTCATATGTGTGTTCTTAGGCAATGTAAAGGTATATTTTCAGATTCCATGTGTGGAGCCCTGGAGCATATCCTGTTGTTCAGACTGATTAAGTCATGATTTGTGTGCAAAGAGAGAGTGGTTTCTAGAGTGACTCAGAACCAAGCCTACCTGCTGACTAAAAAGATTGTGTGACCCTGAATCCTAGTGCCAGTCCTCATGGAGTATTATAAGTATTTGGAGAGCTGTGATGATAACTCTGCTAGATGTAAGGTATCTGACTGGCACAGTTCTGAACCCCTAGTGATTTTCTCATTGGAAGATAAGGTTTCCAACGGAAGGGCAGTGTGAACAAACTGAGAAACAAAGCATAAGTATTTGTGCATGCAAGTGGGTTTAATTCCCTCAGTGTTCTCAAAGATCTCTATATCTCTCATGTACTCATCAAATGAGATAATGCCTATAAAAAAGTTTGTAAAACAAGAAGTGCTATATACGTGCTAGCTATTATTATTATGTATTTGCATTATAGTAAAATGGCTAGCATGTATATAGCAAATGAAGGTTTGCAAAACGCTTTCTTCACACACACACACGCACACATATACACACATACCTATATCTATCTCCCTATCTGTCTATTTATGTATTATCTATTATTTGATCCTCACAACAACCCTGTGATAAAGATTATTTTATTATCCCGATTTTACAAATAAGGAAATTGAGACTAAGAAGATTAAATGCCTTTCCCAATGTGACCTAGCTAGCAAGTTGTCTGAAACAGGATTTGAACTCGGATCTTCCTGATTCCAAGTCCAATTCTTGATCTTTAGTATCTATCACAGCCTAACGCAACAATTAACAAATATTTATTAAATTGAATTGGATTGGACAAATACAAAGAAATGCTTTCAAAATAAATAGAATCTATAACATGTCTACTTTCAAATAATAAAGCAATTGAATATCTTTATTTTTATTTACACAAATTATACTAGTATACTATCAAAAGACATTCATAGTCATCTTCCACAGTGGATGAATATAGTTGTTCTAAAATAATTTCCTAGTGGATATGTGGTGTGTAATAATTCTTCCTAAAGATTAAGAGCTTCCTATCTTGTGCCAAATGGCAATAGTATATGTTATGCAATTATGCGAGTTAGTTTTATGACAGTTCTAAATAAGAAAATTGAAGGAAATACAGATATTCAATGAAATAGAAGACTTTCAAGCATCCTTGATGAAAAAGAAAATTTCACTTTCAAATACAAGAAGCAAGAGAAGCATGAGAAGGTAAACAGGAAAAAGAAATCATAATGAATTTATTAAAGATTAACTATTTACATTCCTACATGGAAAAATGATCATTATAATTCAGGAGACTTTTCTCAGTATGAGGATAGTTGAAGGGAATATATATGTACATATGTGGATATATATGGATATGGATATATGGATGTACAGGAGGGTATATGTGTGTATATATGTGTGTATGTGTGTGTACATGTATACATAGACAGGGGGCATAGGATGAGTTGAATATGAAGGGAAGATATCTAAAAAATAAAATTAAGAGGTTGGAGAGGAATATAGTGGGAGAAGGAGAAAAGGGAGACATAGAATAGGGTAAATTATCTCACATAAAACTGGCAAGAGAAAATTGTTACAATGGAGGGAAAGAGCAGAAAGGTGAAAGGGAATGAGTCAACCTTACTCTCATTGGATTTGGATTAAGGAGGGAATAACATGCCCACCACATTGGGTAGTTTATGCTACAGGAAAGTAAGGGGAAGATAGAAGACAGGACAGAATGGGGGAGAGAGAAGTTAGAAGCAAACACTTTCAAAAAGGGGCAGAGTCAAAGGAGAAAATTGAATAAATGGGGGGATAGAATGGGGGAAAATATATTTGGTTCTTCATAATATAACTGCTATGGAAATGTTTTGCGTAACAACATATGTACGATTTATGTTGAATTGCTTGTCTTCCCAGTGGGGGTGGGTGAGGAGGGAAGAAGGGAAAGAATTTTGAAATCAAAGTTTTAAAAACAAATGTTAAAAAAATTTTTTTAATGCAACTGGGAAATAAGATATACAGGCAATGGGGTATAAAAATCAGTCTTGCCATACAAGAAAGTAAGGAGGGAATAGGGGAGGACATAAGAGAGAACAGATTGGGGGATGGGATATTCACTATGCTTGCTATAGTGGGGGGTAGAGGAGAGACAGGGAGAAAATTTGTAACTCAAAATCTTGTAGAATTGAAGGTTGAAAACTAAAAACTAAATAAATTTATTTAAAATTTTTTTAAAAAAATTGTAGGAGACTAAAATAGTGAGTAAAATATAAATATGATGCTTTTTTTATCAAGAACTAAAATATTTGGCCTTTGTTCCTTTTTCATCTGAGCAAAGACGGTTAACAGAGTTTCTTTGTCAAATGATATACATGGCAATGGATGAAGATGGTAAGTGGAGAGACAGAACAAGGCAGACAAAGAAGGGTAGGGGTAGTGACAGACGAATGACCTGGAGAAGAGATAAAAAATTTAGGTGTGTTGTTTGAGTTACAAAGACTGTTAGCAAGTTTGAGAGAGGAAAACATCATCACTACCGTTACTTCTACTTCCTCTTTTGGACAGTAAGAACCAAGGCAGGATTTGTGGGGAAGGAGACTTTGCCAGTAAAGCCTTCAGCAGTGTGACTGGAAATTTACACACATCTTTGGGATTAATGGTTACTCATCACATGATTTGTATTTAGCTTCTTTGCCTTCATTAAAAAAATCTCCTCTGTAATATTATGAACTCTGTGATTTCAAGTATAGAGATTTCAATATATTTAGGAATATGAATATTTATATATATGTATATATGTTACATATACATATACATATATATACAAATTTATCTGTGTATGTATACACACATGTGTGTGTACCTGGAAAAATCTCTGAATATATGTATGTGTGTAAAAGTATATGTGTGTACATACACATATGTGTATACATGCATGTATATGTACATACATACCAGGTTTCCCAAGTAGTACCTGAGTGAAAGTTCCCAAAAGAGTATATTTTTATCCTTTATTTTTATCCTTTGGTTCACAGGTCTATCTATGACATTAGAGTTAGCCCCATAATCTGAAATGGTTTCTTATTTTATTTTTAATGCCAAATAGATTTAAGATGTAATATTTATTTACACTTCCAGTAAAATAATTTTCTGATGCCTCATCATGGAATGGTAGTGACTCTCATATTCTCGAAGGCTTTGCATGCAGACCACAAGCTCTGCCAGGCACTATCAGGCTTCTGGTACAAGCCCAATGACAGACTGTATGTGCATTGTCCAAGGGCCAGCCTTGTTAAGTTCAGGAAACCTCATCACCAGGCTGGCTGCAAGGGGAGGAAATTTTTGGCCACAGAAAATCTCAAAGGCCATCTAATAATCACAGAGGGGTCCTGCTCCAAGTCAGCAAAGACACTACACACACCAAGAGAAACGAAGCACCTTGAAATATTGTAGTGTTCACTTAACCTGAGTTCTCGAGGGCTTTCTGAAGTAAATTTTTTCGCAATCTTACTATTTATATAATCTTTAAGAAGATTCTTTAACACAATTTTTGGACAAGTGATTATATGCAAATGTCAAAGTTTGTTTGAGGGGGGATTGTGGGGAGAGATGTTCATGATTTTTTTATGTTTTTTTAAGCTTTATATTTATTTATTTTCTTGTTTACATTGTTCATTTTCATTACATTTTTGAATTACAAATTTTCTCCCCATCTCGCCCCTGCCCCACCCCTAAAGCAGCAATCCCAATGTAAAGTCCCTCCCCTGCTCTGCTCTTTTACTTTCTGGTAGGGCAGAGAGGGTCTCCCTATCCCAGCCCCTGTATATTTTAATTCCTAGTTGCAGTTATTACAGAGATGTTCATGATATTTAAATGTATTTTATAGGTACATTTTTTTTGTTAAATGTAAGAATGCAACAGCCTAAAAGCTATTCTGCGAGAGAGGAAAAAGGGAGGGGTATAGAGGAGAGCAGAAATGCAGTGGACTTAAAAGAAAAGTGGCTGGCATTACCTGATACTCACTTTAAACTAAAATTAAAACAATAGGTAGACATGTACAGTAATCTCTCTTTTAATGGAAGAATAGCATGCCTCGGCAGCAATGTCAAGTGGAACAACTTGGTCCCATACCAAGTTATGCAGCTGTTCCACAGGAAAATGGCAAAAAGGCTTCAATCCAAAGCAGCCAAATAAGGCATGATTGTTCATAAACAGTCACTAGGGTCCTCACATTCAAAACAAGCAAAACAACATTAGCATCTAGGAGGGCAGGTTAGAAACTCAATAGTATCTCATCTAAACACATCACCATGTAATTTATTTCAAAGCTATCAGTATGGCTATTCCATCTAAAATCAGGGTAAGGACAAAATCTGATTTTGGCACTTTATAGTTTAGAAGAAATTTTTCACAGATTACAGATGGGGCTATAGTCTGATACAAGGTGAAAATAAATGGCCATCTCTGTTACTTACCCGAAGACTAGAAATTGATCAGACTGAAGCAGGAGAAGGGAAGATAAAGGTAACTGGGAAACAGATCTTCATGTTTCCAAATGGAGCCACATTGTGCTGCCTGAGCCTGTTCCCCTAAGTGCCAAAATCAAGAAAAGAGCAACCAGGTCCAAATGCAGCAGCGGCAGACCTGGGGTATCTGGCTATGATAATATTTGCCTTATTTGAAAAGGTAATTTCAATTCAGTTTGTGGGGCATTCCTTCTGTCTAAATATTTGATTCTTTTTTGTAGAAATGGAAATGGGAAGTGTGTGATTAGAGAACCCCTGATCAACGGATTTCTTCTCTTTTTGTAATTTCCTCACCTAGGCTGGGGGAAAATCCACTGATCAGGGCTCTTCTGATCAAGTCCCACTCTTATAACCATGCCACTAACTCAAATCCTAATGACCAGGGCTACTGAACCTCAGTTGAAAGAGCTCCTCTGGTACTCTGCCTTGTCCTTATTAAACTGTCTCCTTGCTGGGTGTGGTATCCGCCAGTGGCTAAATAATTCCATGAAAAATGTCATGGCCGGTGGAGTGTGGAGTGGTAATGTGAGGATAGAAAAATCCAAATCCCTTTCTCTCCAGGAGTCAAGGAATAAGTCCTTTATTGGGGGATTCTACCACAACTGACTCTCATTTCCACTGCCAGAGGTTATTTTTCTCAGAGCCTGGATCAGCACTCATGTGTTCTCACCCCTAGACTATTACTTTTTCTTTTATTTCACATAATTTATTAGGAAGAATTTAGTGAGTACATGAATTTTTTAAAATTATAATATAAGAATTACACTGCTACAAAAGAAACAGAAGAAACAGTTCTTGTCCTTAAAGATACTGCCTCCTTTTTTGGGCAAAAGATCTATTCTGGTTAGTTTAGCTTTGAAGAGTAGTTAGCATCAAAATAGTTATGTGTTCATTTTTTTTAACTTCCCAGAGGGAATAAGGAGAAGGAAGGAAAATAATGAAGAGAAACTCCAAGAAAGATGAGCAATGGGGAAAGAATTGGCAATTCAATTATAATTCAATATGCCCATTAAATGCCTACTCTGTGCAAGGACAGAGGCAGTATGCTTCAGTAGTTTGAGGGCCAGGTTTGGGGAGGGAAGGAACTTAGGTTCAAGTCTTGCCTATTAATATTACTGTATTTCAGATTTCCTACACCAGTAATTCCTTATACAGATAAAATCACCAGAGTAGCAATTACACACACACACACACACACACACACACACACAAATACACACACTTCCTCCTTACTCCTGAATTGCAAGTAATGGTGGTAGACACCAGAGCAATGTGTGTGTGTGTGTGTGTGTGTACATAGATGTGTAATAAAAAAAAAACAGCATAATACCTTCTCTCAAAGGTCTTATGGCCCAATAGAGGAATGGCAAATAGAAACAGTATATTCTAGGTATAGGAGTACTGTATAATAGATAATAGAATAAGCTAAGTGCTATCAATCCAGTTCGTTAGAAATGCATGTCACTAATAATATTAGTACAAAGGAAGACTGAAAAGAAAGGTTGGAACCAGAATGGGGAAGGCCTTAAATGCCAGGCACAGTAGTTTATATTCTATCTAATTCATAATAAGGAGCTACTGAAGATTTTGGAGCAAAGGAATCCTTTTGAAAAAAAAAAGATTTTTTTTTATCAAACCTGTGCATTAGGAAGAATAGCAGCTACATGAAAGATGTACTTGAGAAAGGAATACTTGAATCAGGACACTCTTATGATAGTTGAGGCAACAGGGACCCAACAAAGGTAGTCATAATAGGAATGGCAATGAGGAAATGGATAGAAGAGTTACTATAGCTAGAGAAACTGATAGAATCTAGCAACTAATTAGATGGAGAAAGCAAGAGAGAGGAAATAATTGAAGGTGACACAAGTTTTTGAGCTTGAGTTACTAGAAAGAAGAAGGTGATAGCAACATGTAAGGGCTGAGGAAGGATATAGCAACATGTAAGGGCTGAGGAAGGATATTTAAGCCTCTTGCCAGTTCACTGACATTATGACACAACTTCATTTATCCTGTTAGCCTCACAAATCTAAATAGAAATTCCTATCACCATTTTGTCCATCTGCATTTCCACCTTTTTTCATGTTAAAAGACTTGGAGTACTAAGGATATGTTCACAATTGGGCAAATATAATGAAAGATTCCAATTGAAGCATTACAATGCCATTATCTTCCTTTTCCCTTCTTCTTAAATATTATGGAGAAGGCCAAAGAAAATAAGATTTAAGAAATAAAGGTTAAATATATTTACTCTATTCAAAAATTGTACTTGTAGTTGAGAAATATTTTCAAAATTTTCAAGGGGCAGGAAATATTCAGGTTTCATATAGGATGTATGTGTTAAGATAAAAAGCAGCAATAGCCCAAATTTAAGGTATAAGAAACACTAATTTATTCTAATAACACATTTAATTTATTAATTTTTGAACAACTATCAATATTAACTATTAACATTTACATCTATGATAAATAATGACTGGTAAAGAGCATAGATTTAATTCTGAAAAAAGATAATAGTTTAATATTAATATTATAGAAGCTGGCCCCAAAAGAGAGATATTCAGAAGGCAATTCAATTCTACTAAAATTTTAAATTTAAAAATGAATCAATTATAAATCTTTCTAATAGTTTCAAAAGACAGCAGGCTCTTGAAGATTACCATTTCCTCTTGTTCTCTTACGGTGCAACTCCTCAATATTTGAAGATTTACATGGAAAATAAGCATTATCAGGGAATAAGTTTAAGATAGATGTTTAGGAGCACTTATATAAGTGACCATAAAAATAAGAATTTTTGAACTGGAAGGGATTCAAAAGTTGATTTAGTTTCACCATTTCATTTTCCATATCAAGAGATTCTGGGCAAGTGACAATGTTTCTAAGTTCACTGTCTCACAGCAAGTCATTAGAACAGATACTTGATTAGAACCATTTCTGGTTGTTTTGTTTCATTTAGGAAAAGAAATACTTTAAAGAAAGTTATTTTATTCATTGTAATTATTTATTTCTATATATATACCAAACTTCACTAGTAAGATTTTGGGTCTAGTTGTTTTCTCTTACAATCAGACATCCCTTGAGATTTAGGACTTGAAGAAAAACTTATTTGTGATTTCTACTATTTCTGTCTATGAATAGGAAGTGGAATCCATAATAATAGAAAAAAATACAGCCAGAACTCTCTGGGTCACTACTACATCACTCATTTTCTTATTCAGAGGGTGCTTCCAAGATGTTCATTCAGGTCTGGTTGGTTAATGATCACTTGTCTCACAATCACCACATTACTAATATTTCCCCAATAATGAAAAGAAATTCAGAAAATAACTTAAAATAGGTACCTGCCTGGACTGCTTTGCAATTTGAAAAGTTTTCAATGAGAGATCAACCTTCAAGAACACATACCTATCATAAAATTCATGATGTTAACAGTGACCAGTTAAGTTCAGCATCCTTTCACGGGAAAGTATCTTATTGAATGGAAAAAAATAAATAAATAACCTTTCATCTGGGATTTCTTTCCCAAAACTTCACTAAATGACAAATTAAATGACCAACATCTCACAGACAAATGACTAATCAGGTCTTGATTCCAAAGGTTTTATGTTTTAGAGATCACTTTTACATGAAAAGATTTTTTTAAAAGATAAAAAAAACAGCTTTCCACAGTTAAATGCTTAATTAAAACAGTTCATCTAATAAATTATTCATTTTGTCACTTACAAGGGTTTTCCTTTGGATTCACAAGTCAAAACTAATGGCTGTCCTTCTTGTGGGAATGGAGTAGATGGTATAATCTTAACTGATGGTGTATCTAGGGAGAAAAAATATTAAAAAGGATATTAGCAAAATCAAGCTAGTTTAAATTATATATTGTGTTACTGTATATTGTCCCTATTTGCAGATTTTTTCTAATTATAGACTCGAAATTATATACTTTATAAAAAAAAACCCAACTCCTTTTCCTCAGCTGCTAAAATAGTCTCTGCAATACTAAGAAGAAAACTTCTTGTTCATGCAAAACTAAGAGAAGTACCTGAATAACTTAGGAATTCATTGGTTACATTACTGCTGAATTTAAAAGTGAAATGCCAAAAAGTATTTAGGATGAATATCAAGCATACCGTACAATTGTTTCTACTTCTATTTATAGATGTCTATGAATACTGTTATTAAGAACTGAATGCATTAATGCACATTTGAATAAGAACACTTTCATTGTTGCAGTAATCTGGAACCTATAATGAGCATCCAACAATAGGCTGATAGTTAAATCACCTTCTTACAAACATTAGACAGAAATCTTTCTACAACATTTAGAACAGAATAATTTGTCCCTTAGTAGTTAGCAAATAATTTTTAAAATAACCAATAAAAGTTACCACCTTGTCAGAAACTTTTAAATACTAATCTTATACAATTTCAATCATTTCATATTACACTAAAAAAGAACGATTTAACAGAAAAAAATCAAAGCATGGTCTAAAACAATATTTACATATATCATAAATATGCTGCATGATATTCCCTTGCCAATAGAAAAAAGTGCAAACTTTATAAAATAATAGGTAAAATAAAGTACAATGTTAATGCAAAAACCAAAGCAAGAATCTTGGTTTCTACTTGTTTGGGAGAATTTGTGTGTATGTGTGTGTGTGTGTGTGTGTGTGTGTGTGTTTTAAATGAAGAAAAAAGTACATATTTTCCTGAAAATCTACTTCATAATAATAAGTGTAATTTAATTTTGACAGCAATAAAATTCATGTTCTCCATCAAGCAATATTAGCTAAAGATCCTAATGCAAGGAGGTAAATTTTCTGTTATAGGAATCACTGAGATTTGGTGGAATAAGACCTCTGACTGGACTATGGTTCTGAATGGTATGTCCTATTCCCAAGAATTGGATGGAGACATATGTCTACGTGTATATGTATGTTTATATGTGTGTATAACATAGATCATATTATTTATAATGTATATTCCTCCTATATGTAAATCCTCTCTCTATTATATATTCTCTCTCTCTCTCTCTCTCTCTATATATATATATATGTACAAATATAGTTTTCATATTCATTGTTACTTATGGCTAAATATTACATTTTGTTTGACCATTTTCAGTCATGTCTGACTCTTTGTGACAGCATTTGGTTTTTTCTTGGCAAAGATACTGGAGTAGTTTGTCATTTCCTTTGCCAGATCATTTTTCAGATGAGGTAACTGAGGCAATCAGGGCTTAAGTTACTTGCCCAGGACTACACTGCTAGTGTCTAAGGCCAGAACTGAACTCAGAAAGATGGTTCTTCCTAACTCCAGGCCTGACGTTCTATCCATTGTGTCACCAAGCTGCCCTGGCTATTTGAACCATTTCCCCATTTGGGGGCAGCCATTTTGTTTAAAGTGTCTTTTCACTACCACAAAGAAGACAGAAGGGGGAAACAGATGAAGCATTTGTGAAGTCTGTCAAGAAGTCATGTGCAAGTCACAAAAGCATGATTAAGTAGTGATGAGCAATTTCCACTATTCAAATAGCTGTTCAAACTCTTGATTTGTCCTACTGATTATTTCATCCTTCCAAAAGCAGAGGAATCAATGAGAGGACTGGGGCACTCTATTCTGGTTCCAACAAGGAGATTCTAATGACTGGGAAACAAATGTTGGGAATCTTGGGGTAAGGAGATATTCTCTTCTGTTATTTGAAGTAAAAGAGAGAAAAGTCTAAAAAGAGAGTTGTGAACAGGGCAGTCACTACCAACCTAGATTTTTAAAAACGCATGTTTAGAAGATGGTATAGGTAACAAAGAATTCATTAAAAATAGCACACAGTTAAAATTAGAAGAGTGCTAGGCACTGTAGAACTCAGAATTACCTGAGGCTAGTAAAAAAAATGGTGGTATGTTTTTTATTTTATGCTTTATGCAGGAAAAGAGGAGGATAAAAAAGGGGATAACATCCCTACTTTGGTATACATAATGATAAGTAATGTCAGAGGAAAAAGGCAGAACCACTCCAGGTTTTTCTTTTTTTCTGTATGGAGGAGTAATTTTTTAATTAAAAAGATGGCAAAAAAGTACTATTTGTGAGTTGATCCTCAATATAAATAGGGGAATAAAAAATATATCACTCCCCTTGATGAATTCTTTGTGTTCAAATGTACTATATCCTTGGGTACTGAAAGAACTGAAAGATATAGTGGTAGAGCCACTGTCAATGATATTTGGCATAGTGGAGAATGGCAGAGAGTTCTTGAAAATGAAAAAGAATAGATTTTTTGCAAAGCATAGGTCAATGAACTTAAGTTACATTCCTTGAAAAATCTTAAAATATTGTAAAGGGATGTCAGGAGAAAACCTAGAAAAAAAGAAGCAAATAACATGATTTCATAAAGAACAAATCATTCCAGAAAAGTCTTATTATCTTTATCTGATAGGGTGACTGGACTGAAAGATCAGGAGAAAGCTGTAGAAACAGTTTACATCAAATTTTAACAAATGTTTTGAAGAAATTTATCAGCTGAGAAAGCTAATTAAACCTTAGACTTTAATTAGACAAGTCTCTAGGATTAGGAAGGTTATAGTCCCTTTGTGCTTCAATAGGACAGAACACATATGAAATGTTAGGTTTAATTCTGGGTGGCACATTTTAGGAAGGACATTGATATAACTCAGAAGTCTTAAGAATATGCCATAAGAAGTAGTGGGATCATAATACCTGTAGCCAAGTACCAGAAGAAATGTCCCTTTGAAGCCAAATGAGATTAGTTTTGCTTGGCCCTAGAACATAGAACTGGGAGCAGTTGAAGAGGGTTTAAGATTTTTTTTCTGTTTATGGCCTGAAGGCAATAGTAGAACAATTAGCAGATTTTGCAGAGGCAAATTTAGGACTAATATAAAGAAATGCTTCCTTATAATTTGAACTATTGCAAATGTTATGACCTACCTCAGCCTGTTAACAGTTACCAGTTGCTAGGTAAAGGTAAAGCGGCATTTTGTTCAGATATGGGTCTTCCCACTCTGAAATTCTGAGACTGTCTAATTCTATGAATAAGTACTGTACCTTATTCCCTGGTATGGAGAGGTTAAGATCTCTGAGGGAAAAATAGTATTCACATCAAAGATATCACGGAGCTTTTGAAGAATTGAAATAATAGCAGAAGAAATACTTTGTATTGAGCTGAAATACACTAAAGAGAACTTATAAAATTATTTTTATTATAACTTCATAGGTACTATGAGCTCAGATGTAAAGTACTTTTCAAATAGCTTCCAGAAGACACAATGGAAAGAACTTTTTGATATGCAACATTACCACTAATTTGGTTCACTAAGCACTAGAATAAAGGGTCAGTTTAGAAGTTCAGCAAAGGCAAACTACAGCTAAATATTCATGTCCTTTTAACCTCAGCTCATATTTCAGTTTAATTGAGTGTCTGCTGCTGTAACTTCTTCTTGAATATGAAACCTTCACTTTTTCTCCATTGGATAAAAATAGTTTCTCATGATCTATAAAAATGGTAATTTCTTTTGTGTTGCAAGTTTAACATATCTGTAAACTAGCTTTCTCTCATCAATTGACTCTTGCAAGAAGGTCACTTGACTGTGGGGAAATAAATTTGAAAATTCACCTAAAGCTCTAGTTGATATTTGCATCTAATACCACATTAGAATTATTCTTTTCAAACACAACATTATTTAAAAATGCACAGAAAGGATTGCCCAAAAAATTAGCTTATATTTTGTCCTAAAGGTAATGAGTAGCTTTATAGAGTAGGTAGTGAAATGATTAGACATACTTTGGGTAAATCACTTTGGCAACTGCATGGCAGATGGATTGGAATAGGAAGAGTTTAAAGGGAAAGTGTTCAATATGAAGATTAGTACCAAATAGTATACTTACTCTCCATCGATAGGGAGAGAAAGAGAATGAAAGAGAGAGAGAGAGAGAGAGAGAGAGAGAGAGAGAGATTTGGATATTACCTACAAAAAATAAGACCAACACCTGATCATTGTATATGTTGAAAACCAATGGCGTCACCAAAAGAAAATAAATAGAAGTAAAAGAGAAGAAAGTCTTGGTCAGAGCCTTGGGGAACACCCTTAATTAGTGAAGGAGATCCATCAAATGAGACTGAGGAACACTCCAAAATATAAGGAGAAGAAAGAGATAGTAGTCATGAAAATCCAAAGTAGAAATATTATCTAGGAAAAGAAGGTGGTCAATTTTATTATATGCTGAAGAAACGTTTAGAAAAATAAAGACTGAAAAATGTTTATTGGAATTGGCAAT
Organism: Pseudocheirus occidentalis; assembly: GCA_028646575.1. Lineage (NCBI taxonomy): Eukaryota > Metazoa > Chordata > Mammalia > Diprotodontia > Pseudocheiridae > Pseudocheirus > Pseudocheirus occidentalis. The sequence continues at coordinate 56,022,080 of CM053600.1, forward strand.
TAAGACATTCTTGGTAATAATATGAAAAAAGACACTTTTAACTGAATGATTTGCTCAGAAATCAGACCACAGAAAGATTAAAAGTGAGAAGATGAAATGAAGGTACCTCATATAAATATAATTTAGAAATGAAGTAATGAAATGACATACATGATAATAGTGGTGTTAATAGGATCTAGTGAAGTTTTTTATTTGTTTGTTTTTTGAGTATATGGGAGATATGGCTATGTTTGTAGACAGCAGGAAATAATCCAGTACATAGTATAAGACTGACTTACATTAAACGGAAACAGAGGATGCCAGTGGAGGGTAGTCTACTAGAGAAGACAAAAGTAGATGGAATCAAGGGAATATGTGGAGTGATTCACCTTGTCAAGAGTGGTGGTTTCCAGAGACTAAAGTGAAGGAAATGATGAAGAATAATGGTAGAAAAGATGAGAAGGGGAGAAAAAGAAGCTTTCAGTCAATGGCCTAGTTCTTTGACTGAAATATGAGGTGAGATCCTCAGCTCTGAGGGTGAGGACAGAGTGGTACATAGGGAAGTGATTTTGAAGGAGTTGAAGGATTTCTTGCTATAACGAGGGTCCATTTAAGATTAGTTAACACAAGTCTGTAGTGGACAGAAAGCATGATTTCATGATTGCCTTAGTAGTACATACATGATATAGATGTAAAGGAATGTAAATGGTAGGAGTAATCCAGAGTGAGGGTCATCATGGCATGATTGAAATAGAAGTGAACAAAGGATTTAAGGATAAAGAATACAGGGGGATTGAAATGGCTCATGAAGGGGTCTAGTTAGGGAAGAGAGTCTAATTTATCCAAAGGAGAGACCAAAATACCTAGATGAAGAGGACTTGGAGCTCATAGGGAGTATAGGGTTTAGGTATAAAGAGAAATAAAGGGATAAGGAATGATAAAAGATTATAATCAAGAAAAAGGATATTTAGTATTCTTGAGTATGAAAGCAGAATCTTTGTGGATAATGGCAAGGGTAAGAATATAACCATTTCTGAGGTATATTGGAGGAGTAAGTTATGAGAACTGAAAAGATTAAGAAACTGAGAAGTTTAGGGTATTGTAACAGAATCAATTTAGCAGATAATTAACACTTAGTAACTTATGCCTAAGTGTAAGCTCCATCCCCTGTTGAGAGCGTATAAACTCCTCTGTTCCTAATGTAGCAGGAGGGGACTGGCTGAGACAGGAGGCCAGTGTGTGTATACAAGAAAATTCTGGAGACAGAGAGAGACAGAATTGAGAATCTTCCTCCTGGTGGCTCCTGTTGGAGGAACCAGGATTGTCCCAGCATCTGGGAGCTGGGCTGCTGGACTGAAGAACTAAGTTGGAGTTTTCTTGAGAGAGAGAGAGAGAAAGGGAGAGTTTCTCTCCCAGCATCTGGAAGCTGACTGAGAACTGAGTTGGAGTTTTCCTGAGACCAGAATCTGGTGAAGGCCCCCTGAAAGGCTGAGATTTCTCCTGGGTCCTAGGGCCAGCTGAACTGCTGGAGGACTGAAGAAGCATGACCCAGATAAGACTTTGCTGGCTTGGCTGATCTTTGAGTTCCTGGCAACAGAAGTGGTGAAAGGTTTGAGATGTGCTGGACCCTGTGAACTTTGGTGTGTGCCAGGGACTGCCCAGAGGACTGCACAAGGACCTGGGAGCTGTCTACCTCAGAGGACTGGACAAGAACCTGACAGCTGTCTGCTTCTGGATCTAGGTGACTGTTTGGTGGATTCAGGTAGGAGCTGGGACTATGGAAGAAGATGCAGAGAATCAGAGAGACCACCCAGAGTCAAAATGAAGAAAAGACCTCCCCTTGGATAAAACTGAGGTTTTTCTGGACACCAAGGGGCAGAGGGTTTGTGTGGTTTTCTAATGACTGTACTTGTGATTAATGATATTTAGTAATTGTGAATTTAGATTAGTGACTAAGTTAATGGTTGCCCCATGAGTAGAAGATTGACTATTGTATTATGAATTGATTGAATGATTAAGTAAGGAGGATTTCCCTCTTAGTGAAACCAGGTGGTTATTCTTTTGTTCTTTGTTCTAAATATTTTGGACACTGTAGTGAAAACTGTGTGGTCATTCTAATGTTAAACTGCTGTGAACACTATATCGTGATTCTCTGTGATAAGATGTAATGTTGGGAATATTATTTTGTGATTTGCTGTGAATGTTTGCCTTGATGTGTTTTTTTTTTGTTTGAATTAATTAATTTATTTTCTTGTTCACATCACTCATTTCCACAAGATTTTGAGTTACAAATTTTATCCTCGGCATTCTGTCTCTCCCAGTCTCCTTTCATTCTAATCCTCTCCCACCTCAGAATTTCACATTTTAAATTATCATCCCTTCCTATTCAATTGATCCTGTGCCATCTATGAACTCATATATACACATACACAGATATGTATTCATACACAAATATATACCATCCTATATAGACATATGTGTATGTATACGTATATATACATTTGTATTCCCTGCACCTATCCTCATACTAAGAAAAGTTTTGTAAGTTACTATTATTGTTTTTCCATATTGGCATGTAAATACTTCAACTGTGATAAGTTCCTTATGATTTCTTTCCCATGTTTACCTTCTCATGCTTCTTGTATTTGAGTGTCAAATTTTCTTTTCAGTTCTGGTTTTTTCAGCAAGAATGTTTGAAAGTCCTCCACCTCACTGAATGACCATATTTTCCCCTGGAACATTATACTCAATTTTGCTGGGTAGGTGATTCTTGGTTTTAATCCTAGATCCCTTGATCTCCTGAAAATCATATTCCAGGCACTTTGATCCCTCAATGTACAAGCTGCCAGATCCTGGGTTATCCTAATTGTGTTTCCACAATATTCAATTTGCTTTCTCTTGGCAGTCTGCAATATTTTCTCCTTGATCTGGGAACTCCAAAACCTGGCTATAATATTCCTAGGAGTTTTCTTTTGGGGATTTTTTCAAGAAGTGATTGGTGAATTCTTTCAAGTTCTGTTTTGCCCTCTGGTTCTAAACTATTGGGGCAATTTTCCTTGAGAATTTCTTGAAGGATGCTTTCTAAGTTCTCTTTTTGATCATGGCTTTCAGGTAGTCCAATAATTTTTTAATTGTCTCTCCTGGATCTATTTCCCAGGTCAGTGGTTTTTTCAAGGAGATATTTCACATTGCCTTATATTTTTTCATTTGTTTGGATCTGTTTAATAGTATCTTGATATCTCATAAAGTCATTTGCTTCCATTTGCTCCACTTTAATTCTGAAGGAATTATTCTCTTCAGAAAGCTTTTTTTTTCTTTTTTTTAAATTAAATTTATTTATTTTATTGACTTATTTGTCTACTTTTAGGTAATAAGATTCAGTTCCAGAATCACTTGAGTTTCAGATTTTTCTCCCCTTCCTCCCCACCCCACACCTCTGCCATGGTGGCATACAATCATGTACAGGATCTGCAAACTTCTTCACATTGTATACGAGTCTGATTGAACAGGTGTTATAGTCAATGGAGTGAACAATGAGAAAAGAGAAACAAAAGTCAAACATCGAAAAGAATGCTAGCATGCATTGCTTCAGTCTCCTTTTAAACTCTGATCTTTCTGGTTCTTTCTCTGACTGTAGACATCTTCTTCCATCCTGAGACTTGTAGAGTTGTCTTTTAAC
>CM053600.1:56026237-56098628 GCA_028646575.1 Pseudocheirus occidentalis
CTTCTCTTCATTGGCTTTCTGGGCCTCCTTTGCCATGTGAGATAATTTGCCCTTTAAGGTATTGTCTTCTTCAGTCAGGTTGTTGACTTTCTTTTCATGACTTTGTCGCATCGTTCTCATTTCTCTTTCCACTTTTTCCTCCACTTCCCTTATTTGGTTTTCAAAGTCCTTTTTCAGTTGATGTATAGCTAGTAGGCAATCTTCCAGTGTCTTGGAAGCATTTGGTGAGGGAGTTCTGACTGAGTTGTCTTCCTCCCGCTCCATGCTTTGGTCTTTTTGTCCTTAAAAAAGGATTATAGAGTTTTACTGCTATTCCTAGCCTGCTTCCTTTTTCTCATGTTGGCCAGTCTATTAATTGCTTGGTTTTTTATCTATGTGAAACTCTGCTTCCTGGAGGGGGAAAGCTCTGTCCCAAATCGCTGGGGCCCTCACAGCTGCCGGAGCTATTAGTGGGATGCTGCAGCCCCCCCGCCAGCTTTGGCTCACTGAAAGTGCACCCCAGGCCCACCACTCAAGACCACAATCCAGATCCACGCCCCTCAACACAAGAGCCCTTGGCCCCGATGGATCGCGTCAGCCCCCCTACTATCTGCAGGCTGAGGGCTCCAAAGCAGACCAGTGGAAGCTGCTGCTGCTCTGTTCCTGCTGCTACAGCCACCTTCCGCTGCTTCCTTGCCCTGGGAGCAGTTTGGCCGGTCCTGCTCTTCTCCTCCCCAGTTAGCAAAATCCACTGACCTTTCTCTTAGCCTTTTTGTCTTCTGGCCTGATAAATGTGGTAACTGTGCCTCCAGTGCAGCCGATCTGCTCTCCTATAGACTCGGCTCCCCGCCTGATGCCCCAGGGCCTGAGCTGACCAGGTTTTGGCCGGGGCTCCCAGACAGCTGAGAAGAGCCCCACCTCCTGAGCTGCCTGTAGCAACAGATGTGTTTTCTGTCTTGTGGAGAGTTTTGGAGCTTGAAAATCTGTTTAGAGTCCCATTTTATGAGTTTTTTAGCGTGTTTGTGTGGGAGCTGTGGTGCTTTGCTGCTTCTACACTGCCATCTTGGCTCTGCCCTCCATTTATTTATATTATTAATTTCTTTCAGTTTTTAATTTTCCAACTAGAAAAAAAGGTAAAAGCATAATCCAACATGTTTCTAAACACCTCCCTCTACTCCCTTTTTTCTTTAGGATATTTTAGAAAGTTTATTTGAGGCACCTTGAGGTAGACCTGTGACGGCAACACAGTAAACAACAGATGAACTATTATACTAAAATACTGATCTATTTTGTGTTTTTACATATAGCAGTAATTTCAGCTTTTTGTTTTGATGTAAGTGGGTATAACAAAAAAACAAAAAATGCAGTAGATTGTGTTTGAGTTAACCTGGATATAATACTTTATACTTACCTATGGAACTATAAAAAAAAAAATGTTTCTCCCATTTCTTATTAGAAGAGAGGGGAGTAAAGAGGGAAGAGTAAAGGAAAAGAGTGGAATACAGAGGTAAAATATTATCAAATTCTTATGCAATATTGGAGAAAATTTTAAAAGAACTTTTTTACTCTGGAATAAAAAGAAATCACTAAAAAATAGGCTAATAGCTAAATTCACTCTGTGATAGGATTATAAGCTTTCTACCGCTTACAACATCTCATACAGCATGAAATTCATTTAGAGCTGATTTTAAGCCATTAATTTGGATGTTTAAAATGCAAGTAGTTCATATTTTTTCCCAAGAAGTTGGGGTTCCATTTATCAAATTTATTTTTGTCTCATTTTCTTCACCAATTTTGGTTCTCTAGAAAAGTAAGTGAAAAGTAATTATATAAAATTTGTTGGCATCAGTATTACCTATACGTTTCATAATTTTCTTCTATTTTAGGTTGCTTAGTCAATGAAATAAATCAGACCTACAAAAATAATGGCTACTTCATCTTTGCAGGCATCAGGGCAAGACCTATTTTTGACAAGATGTTGGGACTATATTCAATCTATTTAATGAATGCAAGTGAATTTCAATTTTCTAACTTCATTTTTCAATTTCAACAGAAATATCAGAAATGAATGATGTTATACAGTTGCAATTCTTTCTGTAGTTAAGACTTGAATGTATGCTAATTATTTGATAAATATTTTACTTTCAATTCTAGGGAGAGAGAAAAGTTGACTAGCATTTTTCTAAATTTCTTCCTAAATGCCAAATATTTAACGTTTCTATAAAACTCTTTTTTCCCTGGGATTTAAGCAAAAGTCAACAAATATATTATAAATGTGCAAATTATTAAATGCTTAATAACTCCATCATGCACACATGTACATGCACGCATACACACACACACACACACACACACCTTTTATCATTATTATTATTCTCTAAAAAGCCCACTATAATACCCTGCACATAGTCTTTGCCCAATGAATATTTCTTGAATGAATTAATGAATGCTTACTTGTCTATAAAATGCACCTTAAGACTTCCTGGGGCCAATATCACGGAAGTGATTCATATTCATTTAAGGCCAAGAGGTAAGACATACTTCTAAAAGAAGTACATTGGTTAGCCAACAGAAATGCTTATTTAAATTTCTGAAATTTTAACTTAAATTTGATATGATTTGCTTTCACCTTAAATATCTTTCTTTTGTTTTTACTTTCAACGACTGAAATACTGTGATATTGTTGTATAGATGCACGTAATATCAAAGCATTTAGAACTGTACAGGACTTGATAGACTGTGTTATCCAAATTCTTCACTTTCCAAATAAGGAAAGTTAGTCCCAGTGAGATTTATGAAGGTCATTCATGATACTTGTAGCAGGCATGAAATTAGAATCCATGTCCTTTTGTATTAGAATGAAGCATTCTTTGTGTTTTGCAATAATATATTTGACTAATATTTTATAAAATTTGAACTAACCTTTGCCACAGCCCTGGATTTCTGATGATCTGCCCAAAATCTCATCCAGAATTATAGGATCATATAGTTAGAGTCGGAAGGAGTCTTAGAGGTCATATAATTAAGCTTTTATAGGCAAAGAAAATGAGGTCCAGAAAAGTTAAGGAACTTGCTCAGGGCCACACAGGCAGTAAGCTGTGAAGCCAGGATTCAAACTGATGCTAGGACTTCAGATACAGCACTCCAGTTTCATTGCTTCTTCCACTGCATCATAATGTATACACTGTTTCCCTCTCCCCTGCGTTTCAGATCCTTTATATGTCATCCCCAACTAAATAGCTCTTAACACAGTCCCTAGCACATAGAGCAGTTTTGTTTGCTAAAAATATTTGCTGACACCGTGCTCTAGCTAAACTGGTATAATTGGTCGTTCCTTTTATATAACACATTTCCCAAGGCCTTTTTCGTGGGCAGTTCTCTTGCTTTTAATACTCTCACTCCTACCTCTCGGAACCCTTAGTGCACTGAAAAAGCTTAGTTCGAGTCTAACCTCCCAGAAGCACTTTGTGATTCCCTCAGTTATGTCTCTGTCACAGATGTCTCTTTATTTTCTTTGTATCCTCAGTGTTTGGCACAATGTCTGGCCCATAGTTGGTGCTTACTTAATGCTTGTAAACTGTAATTCAGCAACATATGGATGACTGGTGTACAAATTATATCTAAACTTTGGTTACAAAATTCTTCCTTCTATGTTGTTGTTCAGTCATGCCTGAATTTTCGTTAACACTGTGGACCATACAGTCCACGGGGTTTTCTTGGCAAAGATACTGGAATGATTTTCCATTTCTTTCTCTATCGGATTACAGCAAACGGTTTAAGTGACTTGTTAAACTATTTGTCTGAGGCCACATTTTAACTTGGGTATTTCTTACTCTAGGACTAGCATTTTATCCATTGAGCTACCAAACTGTCTCTTAAAGTCAATAATATGGACATTTTAATCAGATCCTCCAATGATAGAAAAATGAGTGGATGTATCATGTATATATGAAAGTGACAAGTGAGAAGAATTTACAAGAAGCTGGCCTGGTGGACTGTATGTTTCTTGGTGTTTGGGGGATAATTCAATTTTGGCAAGTATGGAGAGACATAGGTCTTTCTACACCAAACATAATTTTCCTAAGAATAATAAAAATAACAAGCATGTGTATTTAAGGTTTGCCATGTACTTATCTAATTTTATGCTTCAAACCTGGAAGTTAGGTGATATTATTATCTCCATTTCAGACAAAGAAACTGAGGCACACAGATACTGAATGATTTGTGCAAGGTGGCATGGCTAGCAAAAATCTGAGGACAGATTTGAATGAGGCTTTCCTAATGCCAGGTCTAGCATTCTGTCTGCTACACCACCTAGCTTCCTTCATTTTTCACACTTAACATTCAGCAAGAGAGGCAGTAGGCTTAGTGGATAGAAAGCTGGCCTAGAAGACATTGGTTCATGTCTTATCTCTGTCAAATCACTTAACCAGTCATTGCTTTAGGCAATACTCTAATACTGCAGAAAAGAAGGTGACCTTCACTGCTAAAGGTTTTTTTTTTCCCCCACTTATGAATTCTATTTACAGACGCAGAGGTCTAGTCTTTATCTCTAAGGTTTAATTATGACTACTGTGGAAATTAGCATGTAAAAATCCTTTTTGGGATCTGTTCCACTTGAGTAAAACATTAAAAAAAATGTTCTCTTGGATTTAAGAGAACTAAAGAGAGAATATTTTGGGAGGGGAACATTACGTTTCACCAAATTTATGACTTCTCTTTTAGGTGCCCAGGACAGTAAGAGGAGAAGCAGCGGTTGAGTGATCTACAGTGTTCAAGCTACCAACTTGTAAAATGTACATTAGAAAGTCCCAGGAAATAGCTGGTATCATTTTTCAATCACAAATCACTTTAAGATACATAGTAATTTTGTTGCCAAAGGAACAAAACAAAGAAAATAAAACCATGGAGAAATGTGTGTAGATATATCCTATGATACTTTTGATTGACAGATGTTAGCAAAAAGTAAATTATAATCAATTATATTTAATATGCAGACCCAATTTGCAACGTCTCTGAATGGTAAAGGTTAGGACTATACATTAGCCATTTGAACTAGCTAGCTGCTTTGATAGATAAAACTTTGACAGCAAATGAACCTGCAAGTTTTAAAAGTTATTTTGCATTTAAATAATGGATTTCTTATTTTCATCCATCATTAACCTAATTGATCTCATTTAAACATGCAAATTATGGCATTGCGCTTTTGTGCTCATGGATATCATCTTTTTATTGCTCTTATTATAAATATTTATTAATTTAAAACTTTTTTCCTTTACATGGGATCTAAGCAATTTAATGATTCATAATTTAAATTCATTGTGTCTTAAATAATATATATTTTTCTATGTATTAATTTTAGACCAGTTTTTCATGCTTTTGGTTTTTGTTATTCTTTTTTCTAAGGCGCAGCAAGCAAAATTACTCAGAATGGTTTCATTAGATGAAACATTTTCCAAACTTTCCTTCATTTTACTCTTTAAAAAATATTTGACTTGGTTTATGTAATTATCATCTATGTAATTGGTGGGAAAAGAACTCGTAGTTATCCTTAATTGTTTTATTCCCTGTTTCCTACATGATTCCTTCTGTTAGTGCTGATACAGTATTCCTGCTGAGAATTAAATAAAAACTGACTCATACAATCTGTTCCACTAAAAAATATGAAATCAGACAAGTACAAAAGTCATATTACTTCTAAGAGACTTAAGTAAATCAGTGAAATGAATTAGACATTTCTCAAATGTGTTATTTAGCTATACTGAACATTATTAGAACATTTTTTTTACATATCCCTATAACTTATGATGAAAAGACTACATTAAATTAAAGGTAAAAGGGCAGGTAGGTGGCTTAGTGGATAGAGTGCCCTGCCTGGAGTCAGGAAGACAGGTCAAATGTGGCCTCAGATACTTACTGGCTGTATGACCCTAGGCAAGTCACTTAAGCCAGTTTACATCAATTTCCTCATTTGTAAAATGGGTTGGAAAAGGAAATGGCCAACCACTGCAGTATCTTTGCCAAGAAAACCCCAAATGGGATCGCAAAAAGTTGAACACAACTCAAAAACAACTGAATTTAAAAAAGAACAATGCATATTAAATGCAGATTAAACATAATCTGCAATTTGCTAATAATTTACTAGCTTATTTTAAAGTGAATATGGTTAGGGTTTGGATACATGTTTTGGTGGGTATACGGAAATATCCTCTACAAATAAAGGTAGTCACCAAATCTGCAATATGTCTCCTCAGAGAGTTTTCTAAAGCAGTGAGAAGTCAAATGTCTTGCCCAGGGTCACACAGGTAGTATGTGACCTGACTACAAGTTTAAAGGCAGATCCTCCATATACTATACTCACCAACTCATTTGTTGTCCTTAAATTATATAAATAATACTTTTTAAGACGTATAAGTGACTTTTTCTTATAAACAGCAAAAGCATTGCATATTTTAGCAAAAATAAGTAAAATAAAACACCTTCGTCATGGGCAATTTGAGCTAGAAATCCCTTATTAGTATCCACAAACTCTAAATATAAGGTTTCTTAGGCAAATTTTAACATAATGATAATTCTACATTTCCATACTTGATAGTTGTGTCGAATATAACTATATGCCAGATTCTTGCAATAGACTCCTAACTGCTGGTCTTCTTGTCTCAATTCTATCTTCACCCTAATCTCTGACTACAGGGAGTTAGTTGGGGGCACTTGGCCTGGAGTCAGAAAGATTTCAGTTCAAATGCAGCCTCAGACATTAATAAACTGTGTGTCCTTGGACCAGTCACTTAATAGCTATTTGACTCAGTTTCCTCATCTACAAAATAAAAATAGTATCGCCCGCCTTCCAGGATTGTTGTGATGATAAAATATGATTTTTGCACAATGCTTCGAAAAATTTCAAGTGATAATCTATATTCAACCAGCCAGTCAACATTTATTTTGAGCCTGGCACCATGTTAAGTGATAGGCATACAAAAAAACAAAAGATAGTGCCCGCCATCTAGGAGCTCCCAATACAGTGGAATACAAGGGGAACAAAAAACAAACTAATAAGTACAAACAGTGTATATATGCTGGCGTTAAGAGGGATTAGGAAAGAAGCCCTGTAGATGGGATTTTAGTTGGGATTTATCATAAGTCAGGGAAGACACTAGGTGGCGCTAAGGAGGGAGATTTCAGGTGTGGAGGATAGGCTGAGAAAATATTCAGAGGCAGGAGATGGGAGGGTCTTGATAAAAGAATACACATTGGGGAATAAGGTGTAAAGAGACAGGAAAGGTAAGAGGAGTCCAGATTAGAAAGGGAGTATAAATGCTGTTATAACTGTTGCTGTTAAATTGCAGCTGCCAGTGATTTTCCTTAAGTACACATCTGACCACATCATTGCCCTACTCTCAATAAATTCCAGTGGTTTCCTATTGCTTTTAGGATCAAATATAACTCATTTGTATGACTTTTAAAGTCCTTCACAGTCTAGTTTCCCCCTATTTGGGGGACTTATTGGAAATTACACATCCTTCCATATTTAGTGATCCAGCCAAGATGACCTTTTCTCCATTCCTCAACATTCCTCAAAATGATTTGAAAACCTAAAAGGAATTTTGCAGGACTCCTTAGCTTTTTTTCAGATAGTTTATATAGTATTGGAGTTAATTTATTTAAATGTTTAGTAGAGAATTCTCCTGTGAATCTTTTTGGCCCTAACTTCATCTTCAACTCAGACTCCTAGAATCAATCCCTTCAAGAAGTATTTCACATACTAATATCTACATGAATCCTTTCCCAAGGCCTCCAACTACAGACTCTTTTAGAAATCCCCTTGTTTCAGCCACTTTGCACTGTTTTTATAATTATATTGTACATGTTAAATATGTACTTTTTGTCTTCTCCATAATAATGAGCTCCTTGGTAGCAGGATAGCTTCATTCATTGTACTTGTAGCCAAAGTGCTTAACATAAATTTGACACCAAGTAGACACTTAAATAAATGTCTATTGATTAATTTCTTGATTGTTTTTGATGATTCTCTAGTATTATATATGATGTAACCATATCCTGTTCTACACTGTTGTAACTTATATACCAATGATGTGGATACAGAGGAGGCCTAAGGGTTAAAAATAATATTAAGTGTTGCTTTCTCAGTACTTTGGGAGGCCCTCCTGATCCTGAGAGCATCCTAAAGTACACTTCTCCCTTATCCTAGGCCTAGACTATTTAGACTACCATAAAACTTCTCTCTTATCCTGGATCATAAAACTTCCTTGTCTCCCCCCATCCTGGGTCATAAAATTTCCTGTCTCCCTTATCCTGAGTCATCCATCTTCCTCATGCTGTCCCTAAATTTCCAATCCCCATTAGAAACCCTAAAAAATTACTATCCTATAGGTTGTGTAGCTTTTTGGCTATATAAGTCTGGTCCTTGTTCTATATCAATGCCTCTGTTTAGCTCCTTGCTAAGTCTCAGGCCCACATGCTTTTGAGTTACTAAAACTCCCTTTGGTTAAGGAGGTTTGACTGAACCAGCTCTCCCAACTCCGACCTCAGCACCAAGCCCAGGAAGAGTATATTGCAGAAGGAAAGAAGGGTGGGTTTTGTTTTGTTTGCTAAAGGTATGGTTCCTTGGTTTTCTTTATATGTCTTCTAAACTTTGAGTATACATTTCCCCTCCAAAGTCTAAGCCAGGAGATTTTGAAACTGTGATGCACTTCTTTCCTATTTTCTATTTCCCTCCTCCTTCTTAAAGCCTCTGCTCTGTCTCTGACCCCCTCTTATACCTTGCAGGACGTTAGCTGGAATATAAAGTAAAAACAAATAACATAACAAATAGAAGCAAATGAACTGAGGGGTAATGATGTTTACCTGACAAGAGTGATTGCTTACTTTCTGTGGGATCATGAGCAAATCATTTTACCTCCCAGAGCCTTGGCTACTTCATTCCTTAAATGAAGTTAATGGTACATGGGATAGGTCTATGGAGAGTTCTACAAAAGTGTTGTGTTATATTATTTTACACACTCATGGAGCTTGAGATCTCAGTGATAAAATCTGAGAGTTTTTGCGAGATACACATGGCATCCTGAAAACTAGTTTAGGCCCTACGTGGAAAAAGGATTTATCCTTTCAGATTAAAAAAGAAGGAAAAAACAAATGGTGATAATCTCTGTTATCTTTCAACCTCAGGGATGTTTTAAGGCCCTACCTCAATGTAACTGAAGCCTGCTTTACTATGGCTCTGAGACCAGCTGTTGAAGTTGCCCCCACTAACACAATGGGAAACTCAGGGACAACCAACATAATCATAAAATAATTTTAATTAAGCTCCTCCACATGCATGGTGATATACTAGATGCTGTGAAAAAGAAATTAAATAGATTTTTTTTCCTCTGCCTTCCAGACATAGTCTCACTAAACTAAGACAAAGTAAAAGAATTTTTATATTTTCCTTTTCTTTTCCGTAATTAGCCTGCCATCCCAAGGGGTGTATGTATGTATGTATGTGTGTGTGCATGTATACATATATGTATGTGTGTGCATGTGTTTATACATATATATGTCTCACTATAACTATATTTATCATCATTAAACTTTCAAAAAGAGTGACTAGCCCTTAAATATTCCTCATAATTCTGTGCTGCTTAGTAGCCTTTATTTGATGAATAATCTCTTCTAGAATTCGTTTAACTAAAAAGGCAATTATGCAGCTAAGAATACCCACAGTGTGTGCCTTACCTTCCTTCTGGAATTTGAATAATCAAATTACCCTGATTTTCTTTCAATTTTAGGTTGAAATTTGAATTTCATGTAATAATTTAAATTCATTTTAATTTTTCTTATTGGCTTTGCCTATATAAGACAAGAAAGTTCAAGTAAAGGAATTCTGATGCCCTTCATTCAGTATAACATAAAATCATTTGCCAGCCATTTTAGAGAAGTACTTGATCAAATTAGAACATGAGAAATCATGAAATTGAAATAATTTAAAAATTAAATAAATAAGTATTAATAATAAAAGGCTATGATTTATTATAAAAAACTTATCCTAAGTTAACAAAGTATTACATAATTATATCACAACAGTGACAGACTAAACAATGAAAAGCCATATGAAAGAATTCCCTTCATCTATCTCTGATGCTAAGGTTATGAAAAAAGACAAGGATAGCCCCAACTGACCAATTTAAGCTTTGGTCATGAAATCTGTCAGTTTGACAATAAATAAACCTTGTGAGGGGGCCTTTGTGCTACAATGGATAAAGAGTGCATTAAATAGATAGATGGTTCAGACACAAAGGACAACATAGATTTGGAGGTAAAATCTCAAATAGGACATTTGAATGTACATAGGGTATTACATGCATAAACATTCATATGAGAAATAAGTTTTGCATTTGACTTGTCAAGATATAAAGCACTTTCAACCTTTCTTCACTATAATAAAACAAGGTAATATCTGCAGGGAATATAAAAACAACCTAAGATTACTTAATGGTGACCCCCCCCCCTTAAAAGTCTATGGAAGGGCTTAGAATACAATTTAGAAATTAGAATTTCCAACGTCCAGATCCATTCTTACTTCATTTTTGCTATTTATTTTTTCATATACTGAATGTAAGAAAGTCCTACATTTTTTTTAGAAATTGCAAATGAAGAAGTACATTTGCTATGTTCATTAAACTACAGTGTCTAGGGTTCAATTGTCAGTACTTGTGAGTCCTGTTAATATTTTCACTTGGTTCTTTACACACACACAAAAAAGATTTATTTTTGACAATCAACAAAATTTTGAAAACAAGAGTGCTTTAACCTTACAAAGTTACTTTTTTAAACTTCATTATCAATAACGAGACTGATAAAAGAATTATTTCTCTCTGAATACTACTAACATGAAGAGGTTTCATTTAATTGATCTGAGTTCTGCTATAAGATGAACAACTTGGATTTGATTTAAAAGGCAAAAGAAAAGATTTCGTTCACGAGTTTAGGGAGAAAAATGTTTACTTACAGTGTATTTCTAGGACCTGCATTGCTACCTGAGGTGTGGAGTTTAGAGATTCATGGTCTACTCTGCAAATGACTTTCACGCCATCATCATTTCGATCCACTCGGAAATCAAGTGTACTGCTGACAGTGAATGTCTTCCGATTTGCATCTTCTTCTTTTAAGTATTTGACATCTAAAAGCAAAACATACAATTCAGAACACTGTGAGTTTTTCTTTCAAAATATTAAGGGATCACATGAAATCGAACAATTTCATGAAACTTTCTTTCCTCCATCTTTTTTTTTTTTTTTTGCTTTTTGGAGGGCAGTTGGGGTTAAGTGACTTGCCCAAGGTCACACGGCTAGTTTTTGTGTTAAGTGCCTGAGGCCGGATTTGAACTCAGGTAGTCCTGACTCCAGGGCCGGTGCTCTACTCACTAAGCCACCTAGCTGCCCTCTTTCCTCCATCTTTAAAGGTTTTTTTAAAGACCAATTGTTTGCTGATTTAACATTGAATCCATTTCAGACTGAAAAAGAATGAATTTAAATAGAACCATTTTAAAAAGAAATAAAGGGAAAGATTAACAACATGACATTCTCTTTCCTATATTCTCCAAACAATCTTGATTACAAATAGCTACAAGCTTTCTGAGCAGATCATTTGGGAAATGTAGATTCCTTTCTTCCTTTCCTAAGAATTAGTAGTTCCACTAAAGGAAATGCTTTCTTATTCTAATCACAATAATACAATATGGGGTGGGGGTATTATTCATATTTATCTTTTTGTAGGTGAAGGTTTTATACTGCACAAAAGAAAGCATAAGATTGTTGAACTATGATTTAAACATGAACAACACGAATGGAGTCAACATATTTCCTAGAGAACGTGCAAGATAAGAGAGTTGTCATCTTTGGCTACCAAAGGAGAAAGTAAGGATGACCTGTGCATTTTGAATATTCAAATGTGTCTATGTAGTCAACTCTGTTTTCAGATAAAATGTTATTCATTTTTGAGAAATTCATTTCAATATGAATAGGAATATACATTTTTTGTTGATCCTTTCAGGTCTCAAGATCCACACAAACTAAAAGAGCACAATGTCAAATTAAAAAATAATAATAATTCTTTTGTTACCCATTTGAAATAATTGTTCATCACTCATTATGCACTGAAAGGTACAACTAAGAGTTATTTGTTTCATGGTATAAATATTTTTAGTAATGCTGTCATTTAGTTTGGAAATTCTCAGTCCTGAAATAGCTCATAAGTATTTGGGAATTTTAATCAGCAAAAGAATCAATAAGCTGAGGCTAAAACACTCATTATAACAATACCTCAAATTAATTAGAAAACTGCATCTGCTTTACTTATATACTCTACACCCCTCTCTCATTGTTCTCCTTCCTCTTTGAATGTTTAAAACAGATTTCATGAAATATCTTGTTTAAATGTGTATTACATATTTTTTAAAAGAAATGTGAAAATAGGACAGTAGCATTAGTTTAACTAGATGACTGGGGTAAGTTACAATTCAAAGATACAGTTCTTTTTCTAGGTTACCTTTAAAGAAATATTGGATATGTATTATTCAGCACATAGCTATTTATATGGCTCATTGATTTTTGTTTATTTCAGCAAAAGAACAACCTTGTCTTATTGATTTGTCATAATAAAGATCTTTAAAATAAATTTTAGCAGAACAATAAGCAGATGAGCTCATACTTGCCTTTCAAATTGTGTGTGTTCATTTGTGTGTTCATAATCATGTATTAGATAAAATTTTTGCTTAAGTAAAGCTTCCATGATAAAAAAAAGATATTATATCTCCTCAACTGGTTTTTATTAAAACAGTAGAACCATTGAGATAAGGGTGGAAATAGACTTCTGAAAGAATATAAAGACCTAGATCTAGTTTATATCAGAGTTCTGCTTTTTAGGTTTGAATAAACTATACATGGTTTAGGATTTTTTTTCTCCCCATTGGTTTATAAACATGTGTTGGCATAACATCTCTATTTCTGCTAGCTTAATTCAGTTCCTTAGATTTCAGCATTCACAAATTAAATTCTGCTTTGCTGCTTTAACAATAACGTTACAAAGTTCTGATTTCTGCTAAGGTAAAACTATTGAGCATTGATTTAGTTCTTTGGTAATGTGAAAATCTACTAGTTGCTTCTGAATTTCCCACTTTGTCAATAACACGCTAAAAAGGAAAAAGAAAAAAACCTTATTCTTTTCTATTAATACAGTTTTTCTTTTTCCAGATTTAAAAACACAGAAAAGAAAAAATAATATTGTCTCCTAGCAAAATATTTGGAAGGTTATATTTTCCTCTTTCACTCCCTCCTTTCCTTTGTTCCTTCCATCCACCTCTCTTTTTGGTCTCTATTTCATCCAGGGAGGAAGTTAAGGGGTTAGCATCAGGGTTGCATAGTCATCAGCTCAAGAGTTTTGACCTGCTTTATTTCCAACTTGGGCTGATTTGCTCCTTGTAGGTGACCTGGGGATTCTTACTTCCTGGGTTTAAATACTGAAGTTGGTATGGATACCCAATTGATTTTGCCTATTGCAACTCAGAATTCTATGTCCAGAGAAATCCAATAATTTTGGCATCTTTGGGTAGAAAGGATTACAGAAGTATACCACATACCCTAACTAGAAGGTTAGATTTTTAAGAAATGTATGAGAAACTTTTATGAAAATTTATTCTTATTTTTCATCTTTAACAAATGCAGTGTTTATGTGAACTGCAAATCAACACATCTGTTTTCTTACATATTTGCTTTAAGAATATAGCATTTAGCTTAAATTCAACCAAACACATACAATCTGCTATAAGTTGTTTAATGGAAGGTCCATAATAGGGTGGTTGAAAAATAAATTGTACTTGCACAATGAATTTACTTGAAAGAAAAACAAATTGAAATACTATTTGCTTTTAAATTATTAAACAATTAATTGTACTAATCATTACTAATCATAACAGTAACACTAGACCAGAAATGTATACACCAAAAAAGGAAGAATAGTTGACTCTAGAATACAGGATATCATTTTCACAAAAGATTGACAGGGTTTGAATACAAGACAACATAGGTAATCTTCTGCCATTTAAAGGAAACTTTTAAGGTCTGACTAAAATTCTTTAGTTGCTTCTTTTTTATTTTCTTTTTCTTGGATTTGGTTTCTTCATAAGATGCACTTAAAATGCATCTTTTTTTTTTTTACTCAGGAGGAACTAATACAGCAACACGCTATTATGTAAGCCAATATTAATTTATCATTTCTCTTGCAGATCCTGGAGGGGATTAGAACACAGGACAAAAACATTTTAATAAGGAGAATAGGGGAGGGAACCAGGAAACTCTAGGTCATGTGCTTGTATCTAAATGGGGCAAGTCCTTGTCGAGAAGCTTTAGCAAGGATTCCTGAAGAGGTGGCAATAAAAAGGGGGGCTGGGGAACCAAGAACAAACAACACTTATTTGATAATACTGTTTGGACACAATTTTGTAGACTAGATGTGGATTTTTTGGAAGATTTTTTAAAAAGGAAAGAATTAACCAAGTCAATGAAACATAAGGAATAATATGAAAGAAAATAAAGAGATAAAAAGGAGGAAAGAACATGTCCCAGAAAAGATCAATTTCATTTGACTCTAAAGAAGGCAGTGATAACAGAGTATCTGAGAATCACAACTAAGTCATAAAGACTCTGAAATATGAAGTGATTTAGTAAAGTCTTTAATAGCTAATAAATGACAGAGCAGGCGCTCAAACTCACGTCTTCTGAATCCAAGTCCCATATCCTTTCCACTATATCCTATGATGGGAACCTACTCTTTATTGTTACTTGGGCACAGGCTATACTTTTGACTCCTGCTAGTAATTTTGCAAATATGCTATATATAAGATTATAAGATTAACAGGGTGTAAAAATAGTTGTAACATGAATATGAATATAAAATTTATATTGAAAAAATATGTATGTTTGTATGTATATAATATTTGTATGTATATAATGATAATAATTAAATATTGAATTTCCAAAGTCTGAATTAGTCAAACAGACTTTAAAATGCCCTTTCCTGTCTCTGCAACTTGAAATCAGGAATAGGTATTTCCCCACACCCCATTGTGACAGGATGCTTGGAAATTCAGAAATTGTCGAGGGGATACATTCCAGATGGGGAAGACAGAGACATCCTGAGACTGTAGCTCTCTACTCTCGTGTCATTTGTCCTGTATTCACATGGAGGTCATAAATCAAAGGGACACAAATATCTTGAGATTGTGCAAAAACATATAAAATCTTTGTTAAATCTTGTATCAGTCAATCAGAACTTATGACTCTGATTCCATGTACACGAATCAGCTAACTTTAAGGGAGTAAATGAAATAACTATATATCACCTAGTTTGTCTGTCTCTTTTAACCAAACTTTTCAGGTTAACTATATAAAAATATAAATATAAATATATAAATACACACACACACATATATATACATATATACACATATGCATATGTAAATTTTCTCATTCAGTAAATTCAAGTTTAATAGCAAACACAATATTGATCATTCTTAAGTAAAGTTATTTCTGAATCATAATTCTTTTTATAAGGAAAAGACTCGTTTCTCATATACATTTATATATTATTGGTCCAACCCTAAACCTGCTTGCATATACTTCCACCTCTACCCTAATACTTCCTCTTAAAAAAGTGTATGTGTGTATATGTACACATATACACATATAATACACACACACACACACACACACACACACTTTTTTTTCAGTTCCAAATTCTATCCCTCCCTCAAGTCCCTCTCCAACCTATTGAGAAGACAGGCAAAGTGAAATTCATAACACATATGAATTCATATACATGCATTATTGACAGCAGGCTAATTATCTGCACTCAAAAGATGAATGAAGTTCTATACTACCTCCTAAGACCACATGTTACACTTGTGGATAACTCTAATGATTATGATATTTTTCCTTATATCAACACCTAACATGCCTCTCTGCAGCTTCTACCTAATGTTCCTACCTTTGTACTCTACCGTCCTGTGCCATACAAAACACATTTGATCCTTCTTCAGCATGACAAGTCTTCAAATACTTGAAGGCAGTTATCATGCCCCTAATCCTATCTTTTCCAAAGTAGACATCTAGAGAGCTTCAAATTCTAATCAATAGGCCTAATTTTCATAAAATTTATTTTTAATTGACATTTATTTTTCTCCACCTCCCATTATACTTAGTAGGAGAGGAAATCTTCACCAAAATGTTCCTTTACCATGGGAGTCTGTAACACCAACACAGGCAAAACCAATCAACTCACGTTTAATTTTGCTAAAACTATCACCAGGTGGGAAAGAATATATATCTTTCCTATGTTTGTCACTCAACCAAAAAGCTTCATTGTCCTGGCCACAATATTCAAGAAATAAATTATATTTGGAAATTAGTTCTCTTAAAAAAAAGCAACATTTTTCTTCAGTGCCAGTTTTTGCCACTTGTTAGGTGAAGCTGGGTAGGTGCAGTATTTATAGCCCAGGGCCTGGAGTTAGGAAGACCAGAGTTCAAATGTGGTCTCAGGGCACTCCCCAAGTCACTTAACATTTGTCTGTTTCAATTTCCTCAACTGTAAAATGGGGATAATAATAGCATCAAAGATTATCTTTCTTGTTAATCAAGAAATATCCAAATCAACAGCAAATCCCAGTACTTCTGAAACAACAGCCACATCCTTCATCACCAGATACATCTGACAAAGTAACATCAAAACATACAGAACAAATACTGGCATCACAGTCATGTTTTTTCCCAGTTCAGTCCTCAGCTCTCATTTCTCTCTCTAGTGGTAGCAGCAGCCTCCAGATGTTGGTTCCCAGAAGTTCTTCTGACCTCTCTCTTCTTTGGCCTTCTCTCTGCTTGGGCCTCTCTCTAAATCCATGGCATCAGCTCCTCCGTGTTCAGCCCCCTCCCTTCACATGCAAGTCCATCCCACAAGGAGAATTCACAAGCTCTGGGTTTTAACATTTAACTCAAAAACCAATCCATTACAAGAGGGTCTTTAAATTCCATTACCATTACAGGATGGTAAAAAAAAAAATCTGAGAACACATGATTTAGGGGAAAAGGTATGAGAAAGTCAAAAGACTTCTATAAACTTAAAAGTGTTTTGTTCCTCATAATATGAAATTTTTCTTTGAGAAAAGAAATACTAGTAGGTATGGGTCATGGCAGGTCCTAAATAATATTTCAGGAAAAATAATAATGAGGTAGATTAAATTGTATCAGACAGGAAAAAACTTGATATTGACTTAGGAGTTATTCCTGAATCACCCATCTGTGGACAGCCAGACCACTGACTTGTCTGGACAAAATCAGAATTAATAAAAAGCAAGAAGGAAGAATAATAATGATAAAAGGTACGTAATCGAAATTGCAAGATTTTGAACTATTTAAAGGAGTACTTAGCAATGAAATAAGGTAAACGGGCATCAGAAATAGAATCAACAGTGATAGCAATCAATATATGCAGCTATCCAGGACCTCTATATCTATTATCACAACAAGAATACCAACAAAGAACAACAAGTGAAAGCACCCTAGTCAGCGCATACTTGATTTAAATTGTTAAGGAGATGGTGACCTAATGTCACATAACTCATTTATAAAATCATACAATGAAGGGTTATGGAAGATTTTAAACAATATGAAAAGAGAGAAGCAATGGAAGGTTTAAAAATGGAGTAAAGAAAATTTAGAAAATGATTCATCTAAGTAAAGATATGCCAAGGACTTTTAAGGATGAGAATAGAGAGTAGATAAAGAAAAATGTAAATATCTC
This sequence comes from Pseudocheirus occidentalis, assembly GCA_028646575.1. Taxonomy (NCBI): domain Eukaryota; kingdom Metazoa; phylum Chordata; class Mammalia; order Diprotodontia; family Pseudocheiridae; genus Pseudocheirus; species Pseudocheirus occidentalis. The sequence continues at coordinate 56,044,067 of CM053600.1, forward strand.
TAAAGACAGCTATTAACTGGTTTCACTATTAAGGATAGTGGAAACAATGCACTTGGATCATCGTCCCAAGATTTTCTTCAAGATAGTAGAGCAAAGCATCCCAGATTAAACAAAACTTGTAAAAACAAGAGAGCATCAGAAAGAGTAGTAATCAAGAAATTAAAGAACAAAGTATGTGTGCATTTTTTTCTAGCCCTGCCTAACAAAAAGAAATACACAGAAGCCTATGTATACTAGGAAAGGGGTTGAGCCCGAAAATCTTGGCCCAAGGTGCATAGTAGAAGGATCCTTACCAGAAGAGACAAACTAGGGAATTTATGGATCTCACAGCTTTGTGCCTAGAGGAAGGGAGATGGTAGAACAAGAACTAGCCAAGGACACCTACAGTCTTCAGCTATATTTCTATAACTCTAGAGAATGAGTTGGGAGCCTCTGAGGCTTATACTGGGAAGGAAACAATTAGGCCACTCCCTGACCTTGCTGTTCCAATTTAATTATCTGATTCCCATGAAGAACACCACACTTAGATCTTAAGAGGATGGAGGAACAGGAACTTCAGTGATAGAGGTCAGGACCAAACCATGCCTCACTATTTTTTTTTCTGGAAGGGTGTAGAGTTCCATTTCAGGAAGGAAGGTTAAAAGATTAGTAAAACAAAACCAAACCAAACAAACAAAAACACCAACAATCAATATTATTGAGCTCTGAGGCTTTTTCTTTTCAGATTTGTGGATAATCTTAACATTTCTTGATGTTAACATTCTTGATCTTAACATTATCTTGATGTTTCGTAAGGTTGCCTCACACATAATGCTCAGTCCCAGATCAATTCATTTTCTGGACTCCTTTATGTCTCCATAGCTTAACTGCCTCCACATAAGTATCCTTTGTCCTTCCTTCTCACTTTGAAATGTCCCTTTATAAATGTTTATCTTTAAAAAAATCTGTATCTTTATTGTTTAGCATAGTTCTCTGTGTAATAGTAATGAAATTTGAAGTTCCTTTTGTATTGCAAAGCTGAGAGGTACTTAGAACTTAGTAATTAATCAAGCCTTTGTTAAAGAAACAGAAGGCATGAACCCCTGTTGCTGATGTAACAGGAAGGAGTTGGCTGAAGTGGGAAGAAGCTAATGCTTTGTGTGTTTATAAGAAGCCCCTGCTGGGTCAGACAGATCTTCTTGGAGCAAGCTTTGTGGAGGCAGAAACTGCTGCCACCAGGGAGGCTGAAGAGGAAAGGCCCACCAGGTTGGAGAAAATGATTTTGATTTGAACAACCTAGGTGAAGTGATTTTGATTCTGGGAACCAGCTGGAGCTTCTGCTGATGAGCTGCTGTGTCTTAGGGCCAGCCAGAGCTTCTGGGAGCTGCTAAAGATGTCACAGAGCCAGGTGGAGCTGCTGCAGACTGAGGAAGCATGACTGTGATGTTGGTACTTTGTATGAACCTGTTTGTGGCTTTGTTAAGCCTTAATTTCATGGGAACAGGTGGACTAGATACTGTGAGTTTCAGTGTGGAATAGGAATTGCACAGAGAGCTGGACAAGGACCTAGGAGCTACCTGCATTTGAACCCAGGTGATGGTTTGGTTAATTCAGGTAGGACCTGGGACCATGGAAGAGAATCCTGGGGATCTGAGAGACCACCCCATGTCAAGCTGAAAGAAGACTTTTCTTGGGTACTTGGTCTGACTGAGAAATTGTAATTTACTAGTGACCTAGGGGTGGAGTGCTTGTGTATTTTCTGATGATTGAATAGTGAATGATGACTGAATAGCAATTGATTTGTAACTTAGTGTGCCCTGTGGGTGAAAAATTTTGACTATTGTACTTTGTGTCCCTAAGCCTCTTTAAGAATGATTGAATGGGGCAGCTAGGTGGTGCAGTGAATAGAGCACCGGCCCTGGAGTCAGGAGGACCTGAGTTCAAATCCGGCCTCAGACACTTAACATAAAAACTAACCATGTGACCTTGGGCAAGTCACTTAACCCCAACTGCCCTCCAAAAAAAAAAAGCAAAAAAAAAAAAGAATGATTGAATGACTGAGTTGATTGAATGACTGATTGACTAAATGATTGTACTTTGTTCAAAACTTTGTGACCACTGTGGTGAAAACTATACGGCCTTCTTAGTGATAAAGTTGTTGTGAATGCTCTATTTTGATTTTCTTTGATAAGCTGTAACATTGTGAATGCTGTACCTTGGTTTATTTTTAATGTTTGGCTCTGATTTGTTATTGAATAAATAGACTGCACACTAAACTATGTAATCAGAACCTTAAAAGCTATTCACATTCTTCTGGAAAGCTGCTTGGCTTTACACTCTGTTTGTCTCTCCATCAATCCAGGGATTCTCAAGCCACAAACACAGAAGAGAATAACTTCACAAATTTCCCAATTAAACCACATCAATCCAATCAATTCCTGAACAAAAACACAGATTGTCATTAGCTCCACTAAATTCCTAAAAGAAATGAAGTCAAAATTATAAGTTAAATAATTGCTCTAAAGAAAAGGTTAGCAAAAGAAATGATATTACTAGACAAATCAGTTAAAAGAAGAATGAACAGGTAAATATAGAGTGTGGAAAACCTTACTCAAGTAACATACTCCTCAAAAATTAAATTTGACCAAACAGAAATCAGGGATTTCATCTCTCATAGGATTTTCTCTGTACTGGCTTTCTCTCTGGAATGCCTTCTCTCTATTAATCTTCTCTTCTTGGTATTCCTAACTCTGGGACTTAGCTCACATCCCACTTTCCTCAGAAGGATTTCCCCAGTCTCACATCCTTCCCCGCAATGTCAGATTTGAATTCTGGTATTATTGACTCTAGACCCAGAGCTTTATCCACTGCCCACACTGGCAACTTGAGAGAGACTGCATTAGAATGGGTAGTTCCTCTGAAAGAGGAACATGGTGTTATTTAGAAATTTCCAGTATTTTTAAGTGGCATCCAATGAGATTGTTGGATATCCTTAAAGAATATAAAATGCTGTTAAAGAGTACTGAGTATCAGGTATAATGACTTAGTAGGTGAGAGAGCTTAGGTACTTGAGAGTCATCTGAAAAAGGACAATTTTCAGAGTAGGATGAATGACAAACTCAAAGCCAATCTAGAAGGCACTTTATGACTGAAAACTTGCCAGATAAGATGAACATGCTTATCCAGTTTGGCAGATAAAATATCAGCAAAGGGATCAAGCATAGAACCCAGAGGCTTGAGGGAAAGAGATAGACAGAAGGACAGGCAACCAACTCTGGAATTCATATAACAAGAGGAGACCCGGCAAAATGTGCATCAGAAGGCTGAAGTTTTTCCACAGACTCTTCAGTGTCGAGAACTGAGTAATCTAGCTCACCAGTTTTTCAGACTGGGAAAAGGGAGTTCATGGAGAAGCAACAGAATTAGTGGCACCTGGGAATGGATGAAGGTCTTAAGTTTCTAGGAATTCCTGATCCACATTTTTTGGGGGATGGGGGAGTGTGTGTGTGTGGGGGGGAAATGTCCAGGGTATTACTTACAAGTATTGCTGTCCCTGCTGTGATGGGAAATCTTGGTGTTGCCTTTCCCTGGATTAGACTCAGAGGAGTGAGACCAATATCTAGCTATAAGCCCTCACTACAAAAATAGGTGCTAGAATCCAAGAACATTAAGACACAAAGATTTTTCAGTCTTCTAGAATGAGGTACAAGGTTATGAAAGAGTGGATGAACACCTTTTGTATCCTAAGGATAAAGTTCAGGGAGCTCTTACATCCAGAAAGAGGAGGAAGAATTCAGTAATCACAACTATTCAATTTAGAACCCTCTTTGGGATTACAGTCCTTGAGGACTAGACAAAGGGACTAATGGGAAAAGTGGACTAATGCATAGAAGTACCTAGACTTCTATGAAGAATAACAAGAAACTAAGCAAATTTAGAATCAGGAAAGACTTCAATATGTTGTCAGAACCTTTTCCTATGCAAGCCAACAAGAGTTAAAAAATTCATTCTCTAGGAAGTGAGAGGGAGGAAAATGACATAAAGAAATGTGATACTTTCAGAAACTGGAAAACTATGGAGCTGAGAAGGAAAGGAGAAGCACTTTGTATGTGTTTGATGGTGAGTGGGGGGAAGAAAGGAAGGACAGGATTGCCTGCCTAGAGCATGAAGACATGGCCAATTTCCTGTTGTCAAGTTAGAAGTCAACTAGGTAGGGGTACTCCTTTTTGGCAGTTAAAGAAGGGAGGGTAGAATGTAGACAGAGAGCTAGAATTCATATACAGAATGCTATCAGCAATTGCGAAACAGTGGAGAGAATAGATATTGGCCATAAGTGGTCAGATGGAACGACTGAGTGAATGTACATGCCAAGAATAACATATTTTAAGGATAATTTCAAGGAGTACATGTGAAAGAGTGACTGAGCAGAAATGTGGTAAAGACAAGCCCTAGCTTGACCCTGAAGGAATGAAGAAGGTTTAGGAAGATATAATTAACTTCAAATATCTGAAAGGCTGTCAAGTGAAATAAGTATTAAGTTTGTTCTGCTTAGTCTCAAAAGGCAGAACTAGGGGTGATGGGCAGAATTTGAAAGAAGTAGATCCAGGCTTCATATAAAAACTTCCTTACAATTAGAACTATCTAAAACTAGGCTTAGTTGCCTCGGGAGGTAGTGGGTTGCCCTTCACTAGAAGTCTTCAAGCAAAATCAGTATGACCCCTTGTCTAGAGGGGATTCTTGTTCAGATATGGTGTGGAATATATTATTTCTGAAATTCTTTCCGTCTCTGAAATTTTGTGATTCTGAGCCTTAGTTTGGGAGAGACTATACATAGGAGGAAGTAGAGTCTTTCCTTATACTCCTACCCACCACATACCATAGATAAAGAGTTCTGATAAAAATCTTTGAATCCTAATTCTATTTATATAGCATATATTCATATACAATAGAAATGTATAATGTATAAATGGTTATATGTTTACACACATATATACACATATATATTTATGCGTGTGTGTATATACATAGATATATATATATATTCAATTTCTTTTGACTGCACAAATATTTTTCTAGCACTGTATATTTGGCACTGTAGTAAAAACTCAAAACACTCCATGCTCTCACTTTTCAAATGTGGTTCTTCTGAAATCCTACTAGTTCTTTCCAGAAATGATTGCCTGGTTAAGCAAAGAGTAAGGATCATGATTCACAAATATGTCACACTAATTAATGCATTTTCTTCCAACTAAATGGAAAGCAATTCACAAAATTTTCTCACCTCCTTATCTAATCATGGAATTTCTAGTATTCTGTTTCACATTAATTACTCCCCCCCACACACATACACAAACACACACAGACTTTTAATCCTATCACCTGTCCATAGTGTTACTGTTTTTCAAATTTTTAAAAATATATATTTGAAGATGGTTTTAACTTTAACTCTTCAACTTTTTAAATCTATCTTCATCAATATTATCTATACTAGATTATAAATCAAATGTTTATAGGAGTAAATAGCTCTTTGACAATACAGTCTAGTATTTTCCAAATGATATCCTTACTAATCTTTATTATCCAGCAAACAAATAAAATGTCATGGGAAAAATCCAATGCTACTAACATTTTTCTTTGTATAAATATGAAATTATACCTTGTGAATATACTTTTTAAATAAATATTAATATATTGGGAGAAAAATAGATTTGCATTCAAGTATTTTTGTTTTAAAGTTCCTTGTTCCCCATTTGCCAATATGACATTCTTCACTCATAGATCCAGACTAGTAATTACAAATTTCAGTAATATATTCCAATGCTCCAAAATATTTGTGACCAAATTAGTTTTGGAACTGCTTCTATAGACAACAAGTCACAACTTAATAAATTATTATTGATTCATACATTCATTGGAGAATTAACAGAAGGCCAGAAAGAATGGGGTTATAAAAAGAAATCTGAAACATTTAGTGGAACAAATGGTGTTGCCTTTCGGGCAGATAACATGCAAAGATTAGAAGAAAGCAGTTAGTAATAATTGTTCACCCTCTCCAAAAGCCTCCCTCCCTCCCTCCCCTCTCCCATTACATGGCATTTTATGTATTAAAAAGCACGTTGCTGCCAACAACCCTAAGGGATATGTAGTAACTAAGCAGTCCAGGGATAAATGGTGACTATGTACTATGAAGTGTAGTCATAATGTTATCAAAATTTAATGAGGAATTTGACTCTATAGTAGCAATGAATGCTAAAATAAATTGTGGGCGAGGCTGTCTTCATATCTTTCAAGCTGGATAGTAACCAAATAAAAGTATCAGTAGTATGTTTAAAACTTCCAAGGAGGAAGGGGTGGTAAAGAAAACTATTAAATTTTAGAAAGCACATTAATAATCGGGAGATAGCCAGAAGAGGGTAATGAACATGAAGAAAGTTTCAAGTCCACATCACGTGAGAATCAATTGAAGGGTAGCAGCATTTTTATCCCAGAGTAAAGAAACCTCAAGAGAATAAGACAGCCATTTTCAAGTATCTGAAAGACATATAATGTGGAATGGATATTAGATTTGCTGTGTTTGGCATCAGAGTGAATATGTCTTTTCTTTGGCCTGGAGGGAACAAGGTTGGATGGAAGTTGCAAAGAGGCATATTTGAGCTTAAAGAAAGGAAAAACATTATAAGAAGCAGACCTATTGAGAAATAGGCTGCTTGAGGAGGTAGTAAGTTCCTGGTCTAGAGAAATATTCATGATAAGGATACATGACTAATTGTCAGGTTTGTTGAAGAAAGGATTCATGGTAAAATAGCTTATCTCAAAATTTGCATGTGTGGGAAGATAAGGAAAGAATGAAACTTTGAAAATCACTTTAAAATAATTTATACATTGGGGTGACTAGGTAGCACAGTGAAGAGTGCACCGACCCTGGAGTCAGGAGGACCTGAGTTCAAATCTGGTCTCAGACACCTCACACACACACACACACACACTCACACACACACACCTAGCCATGTGACCTTGGACAAGTCACTTAAACCCAGTTGTCTTACTTTCCCCTTCCAACAAGCAAAAAACAAAACAAAACAAAAAACCATCTAACATTTTGGGGCAGCTAGGTGGTGACCAGCCCTGGAGTCAGAAGGACCTGAGTTCAAATGTGACCTCAGACACTTAACACTTACTAGCTGTGTGACTTTGGGCAAGTCACTTAACCCCAACTGCCCTGCCTTCTACCCTCAAAAAAAAATGGCCAAAAATAATTTGCACATTGTTGTTTAATGATTTTTCAGTCCTTTCCAACTCTTTGTGATGCCTTTTGGGATTTTCTTGGCAAAGATACTGGAGTGTTTTGCCATTTTCTTTTCCAAATCATTTTACAGATGAGGAAACTGAGGCAAACAGGGCTAAGTAATTTTCCAGGGTCACACAGCTAGTAAGTGTCTGAGACCAGATTTAAACTCAGGAAGAAGAGTGTTCCTGACTCTTGGCCCAGCATTCTATCTGCTACACCATCTAGCTGTCTCATTTATACCTTCCAGTTACTAAAAGTCAGTTTTGAGAAGGCTAAGGGGCACAGTGAAGAGATCACTAGCCCTGGAGTCAGGAGGATCTGAGTTCAAATCTAGCCTCAGACACTTAACACTTACTAGCCATGTGACGTTGGGCAAGTCACTTAACCCCAATTACCCTACCCTCCACCCTCCAAAAAAGCAAAAAAAAGAAAAAAAAGAAAAAAAAGTCAGTTTTAGAAATAGTATCATATTTTATCTGGAGGATAAAGATTAATTTAAATAAGAGTTATCTTACCACTAAAATACTGCCACAGCCATTGGAAACTATTTCTTAAAATTTAAATACCAAAATCTCAGTTTGCTTCTGGAATATGTGTTTAGGTTTGGCAAGAGTACAAATTGGCCATAATATGATAATGGACAAATGTGTATTTTTAAAAATCCCATATTCTATACAGAATTTTTTATGCTGATCATTTTTATTACATAATATTCTCTGTAAAAAATAATTACAAAATTTATGTATGTGTACATGTGCATGTACATATTTGTAAACATGTACCCTTAAAGCAGTCTAAGATTCAATCAACAAGTTTAAGGGAAAAGACTTGGTTTTCTGTATGGATTTTCTTTCATCCTGTACTGGATTACATTTTTAAAAACATATTTTTAAATTTTATTATTATTTTCACCTTAGCAAACACCAACTAAAATAGGTATTTCCATTTACATAGCAAAACACAAAAAGAAAATTGTACATGACATCATGAATCTCTGTTTGATACTGTTTGCTTTTCTTTTTAGATATGTGGGAAGTTCAATCTGTAGCTTTCAATGTTGTCCTACTTGTCCTGCTTCATTCCAACAGTTTTTCTTGTGTTTTCTTCTCTGATTTTTAAACAAATACCACCACAGACCTCTTTTCATTCCATTAAAAAAAATTTGTATTGCAGTTTAAATGTTACTCAAAGGAATTTTGTCAAAGTAGTACTGAATCATGACAGACATGGATAAAATCTTTATGATTACTATCTTAGGAGAATCATATTTAAAAACTGATAAAATGTCTTCAAGCTCTTTGGGTTCTTTTTCACAAAAAAATCATGAGGAAGGATATATAGAAAGATTATATTGAGCTTTTTGCCATAATGAAAACAGATACAAGGCTACTATTAGAATAAAGAGAGGGATACAAGTCTTGCAGAGGTAATTTACAGGAGGAAGTAGTGAACTGAGCTCTTCTTTTTTTTCCAGAAATTTTTCAAAGCAGAGCAATTTATGGCTGCCATATTGTGATATCCCCTCACTGGTTCATTGATATTCACATAATACTATTTCTTGAGTGTCTACATTTCCAATGTCTTCATCCTTGATTTATGCCTACATGCTTTGTTAAAAAAAATTAAAAGAGAGAGACTTCTATACCATAACTTTCACTGCTTTTTTAAAATGAAGATGAGGATTAGTATAAAGCTAAAATACTATATTGTTGCTCTAATTAAAAACATCTTTAGGGATAAAACACAATTAAAAGATATTTGTATTTGTCTCAATTATCTGTACTTTGCAAGAGTTGATCTACTCACCCTGAACAATAATTAACATATACCTGGTGGTAGCTACTCAAGGGCTCATCTTGTATTTCCAAATATACTAAGTAGAGTTAACTGGAGAGAAACACAGTTTTTCATTCTCATTTTAGGGAACAAAACTTGATCCTTGGTAAAAGCAAGTACTAATAATGGAATTTTAATGTATATACTATTCCAATTTCGTATTCTCTGAATTTCAGAGACCAAAATTCTCTGTCTCCCAACTTACCCCTAAGTAACAACAAAGAGCAAAATATATTTGAAAATGCTTATGTATAAATAAACACAAAAATATAAACATTTTAATTTGTGTATATTTTAACAACCATTGTAAATGAAGGGCAAGGCAGCTAGGGGGCAACAGATTGAGTGGCCGGCCTGACATCAGGAAGAAGGGCAATTCAATTATACTTAATCCTTGTATAATAGCATTTTATCACATATCATTGAAAAATATGATCTGCCCAGTGTCTCTCCAAATTTTTATGAGTTTACAAAAATTTTTTTTCTTTTTTTGGCAAACATGGAGAGTCTAATATATTTTTTTTCAACAAACAGTAATTTAATGAGCTAGTATAGAACTTCCCATCAGACTGAATTGAGGGACTAGGTGAACCTCATTTAATACATGATTGACACATTAAAGGAAACTCTTGAAAACAAATTTAAAATAAAGCTCCTTAGCATTCCATTTCAAATTGAAAGACATTGCCTTGAATTGCAGTGGCATTTCCTATTCCTTACCTTTAATCTCTTTATCATTTTTAAACCATCTGATGTCAGCTGCAGGTTTACTTCCAGATGTTTTGCAAGTTAGTTGCATCAAGTCTCCTTCCATAACTGGTGATGAAAACCCACTTATTTGGGGCTTCTCAGGAACACCTAACAAACAAGCAAACAAACTTATTAAAAGAAAACATATCTGTTATTGTCAATTCATTCCTGTGAGATTTGGACCAATGTTGACAGGAACAAAGCTAAACTAGGTCAGCTGCCAAGAGTACCGAAGAGCTTTATGCGCCATAATTAGCTCTATATTTTATGAATGGGTAACAGCCCCATCAAGAATAATAAAATGAATGTCACAGAGTATACATAAACTAAATATTTGATCTAAGTCATTCTGGATTGTCACTAAGGTGGTTCTTACCAATTTATAAAATATAATTTTATCTAAAATCCAATTCTGCCAGAAATAAATGCTAATATGTTCCATTCAAAGTAGTTATCATCATAAAGTGCATAAAATAGCTAAGGAAATAATAGTTTTGTAACTTCATATCTTTTTACTCTTGAATCAATCTAAGTAGGAGTGTGGCATAGAGGACAGAACACTGACTCTGGAGTCAGAGGATTTGGGCTCAAACTTTGACTGCAACAGTTACCAAACCTCACTGGGTTTCATTCATTTCATCTGTAAAATGAGGGAGTTATATTATGAAACATCTGAGGTCCCTTCCAGCTCAAGATCTATGATCCTATTACTATTAATTTAAAAATTCACATAAGGTAGACCAAGTTTTATTGCAATATTTTTTTTTAAACCCAAGAATACATTGTGCTTTTCATGAGTCCATTATACTTTTCCCATTCTGATTTAATGAAAACTTTTTTTTTTGGTCCTGAGCCTATGATCCTATTAAAGAAAGGGCCTTCCCAGTGTGGAAAAATCCCTTCTCCCATGACTGGCCTACTTATTTTTCCTCCATAGATATACATCTCCCAACTCAGGGACTGTCCTCTGCATTTGGAATTCTTTCTCATCTCCAACCTCCTCCCCCCAGTCAAGACTTCCCCCCCTGCTGCAACCCTGCCCACCTCCTTCAAATTCCACCAAATACTTACTGGCTGTATGACCTTGGCCAAATCACTTAACCTCTGTTTGTTTCCATTTCCTCAACCATAAAATGAGGCTATAATAGAACCTACATAGTATTATGGAGATCAGATGAGATAATATTTATAACACGGTAGATGCAAGAAATAATTGTTCCCTTGTTCCCTATAATTAAGCTAAATGGAGAAAGGCTTCCTATAGAAGATGTGATTTTTAGGTGGAATTTGATCTTTCTCAGCATCCCTAGTGCTTAGCACAGTGCTTGTAATACAGAAAACAATTAATAAATATTTATTGACTGACTGACAATGAACAAGTCACCAAACCTTTCAATGGAAACATAACAAACAATTCTACAGTAGAAGAAATTATAAAATTTAATTATATTATATTGTATATAAAATATTATATATTTATAAAATATATAAAATAATATAAAATTAATTATAAAATTATATAAAATAATAAAAGTTATCATTTTTTAGGAAGAACTTGGTTCTAAAAGGATATTCCTAAATGAATGTTTTAATCACTAATTCACTTTGACAAGTTCAGTGACCTATCTTATCCTTCACAAAAAGATACTATCAGAATGATCCACATGAGGACCAATCTACCCTGCTGTAGTTTTCCCCAGAAATGTAGTTACACATTTTCCCCCTGAATTACATAGATTCTTTATCTTTCATGATACCCATAATTTAAATGGTATTGCCAAAGAAAAATTGTGATTAGTCAGAAGATTTATGTACATTGTTCAACACATGATTACAAAGATAGCATATATTATTTTTTAAATAAGCATTGAACATTTAAGGAAATCACTGAGAATTTTGAAAATGTCATCCTCCAAAAGTGGTGATAAAGCCAAGCTGTCAGAGCATCATATGCTCTAAACAGAGGAAAACATGTGTCAGAAAGCTCCTACACATTAGGGGCAGGAAAGGGGACAAAATAAACACTAGAAAAGAAGCAAAACATATCAAACTACACTGATTAGTAGGTATTGGTTATGCTTCTTTCTTTCCATTTTTTGACTTGACAGTGAAAAGTGCCTTTTCATCTATGTCTTACTACCATTTAATAAGCTGAATTCAGTCATCTATTCTTGGGATTTCAAGGTGGCTCTCTACAGAAAAATACATTAACCTTAGACAGTTGTTATCCTGAAATACTCCATTTTTAGTGGGTATTTTTTTGTCCTTAATGGCAAGCTTCTGAAGATTTTTATAAAATAGTCTCAGTGGGACTCGTAAAGAAACATATTTCATATCCTATGCACAAAACCAATTCTCTAGCTGGATTAACTTTAATATTCCCAGCCGAAAGAACAGCATGCATTAGTCCCTTTAAATGCAACATTCAGCCTTTATCTATCCAAAAAGGAAGGCAAGCTCAGGGACAAAAAAATCAATCTTTAAAATCGTATAACTTGTTCAGTACACAGGTGTGTTTCAATGAACTGTAGCAATTTCAGCTGATTGGGCAAGTGACATTCATGGAATCAGAGAGAACTCAGCACTGAAACTTTATTTGCTAGGCATCTCTATGAACGGATTGCTTTTTTTGTGTCACTTTAACCTTTGGGAAAACAGCACATTTAGAGAATGAAGCATAAAAGAGGCAGCAAGCTGCAAATACAATTGCCAATGTACACTGCAGAAGAAACAAATCTGGAGAATGAGTTTGGGAAGTACATAATTAAGAAGAAAACATCAGGAAAGTGTGAGGCTCCTTATTAAAAAAAAATCCTTTTGCTTTCAAATGTGATCCCTGTTGTGGTAGTTTACAACAGTAAGAGTAAGGATGTTTACCCACTCCTTTTAATACAGTTGTTCAGGAGCAAAGTCCTATTAGCCAGTTTTATAAACCACAATCTTGTCCTTTCATAATAATGATGCCTATGAAATAAAAGCAAAATTAAATGAAAGACAAGAAAGAACAGGTCTCCAAATTTGAATTCTACAGAGAAAAATCCATGAAAATGGTCCTCAAAATAATTTTTACAGATTTGTGAGGTTTGAACTATGACAGTACTCATTTCTCTGGTATATTACTTTGGTATCCTTAGTCAATTGCACTTACCTAGTACGGTGAGAAAAGCCTTGGAAGTTTTGACAGGCATAGTAAATAAAGAACAGGTATATTGTCCTTCATCTGAGAGAGACACATCACTGACGCTGATACTCAATTCATGCCATGTAGCTCGAACCAGCTCAATCCTATTGTCCCTTAGAGCTGGAAGTGGGAAAGAGGAAATGTTAAAAAAAACATGAGTCATGCAGCATTATTAAAATAAAATAAGCTACATGTCCATACATTGTAATTGAGTCTACTGAGCAATTTTTTTTCTAACCCACATTTGAACTATATATTTCTGCTAAATCCAGGTAATTCTTATAGGCTTCTAGGAACTTCAGGAACATTTGTTAACACAAGTTCAAATGAAATAGAATTCTGTATCAGATGTTACCAACTTATTGCACTAGTGATAACAACAGAGTAGAAAAATACATTCCCTGTGATCCTTAAAAATATCAGTTTTTATTCTATTTCATAATAGCACCTATCCTTACACAGAGTAACCACTGAATGCATGTTTCTTGTTGATAATAATGATAATGTTATAAATGACTTCACATTTACAATGGAATATAGTAGGAACTCAAAGTTACAATGTATTTATTTTTTAATACAAACCTCTGGCAAGTATATTATTCATAGAACTGATAACTAGAAATAATTTCATTCAACAAATGTACTACAAAGTGCTTTGCAAACTTCAAAACATCATACATATATAATTTATTGCTATCAGTATAAGTATTATCATTTCATTTCCACCTTATATATAAAATAAAATATAATATATATATTATATAATATATATATATATTTAGTGGAGGGGGATTTAGATAGAAACATCATCATCATCATCATCATCATCATCATCATCATAACAGGGCAGCTAGGTGATGCAGTATGTAGAGAACCACACCTGAAGTCAACAAGACTAATCTTCCTGAGTTCAAATCTAGCCTCAGACACTAGTTATGTGACCTTGGGTGTATCATTTAACCCTGTTTGGCTCAGTTTCTTATCTGTAAAATGAATTGAAAAAGGGAAATGCCAAATCACTCCAGTGTCTTTCCCAAGAAAACCCCAGATGGGGTCACAACCAGACACAACTGAAAAATGACTGAACAACAATATTATTATTTTTAATCTCTTTTTATTATCTTCAAGTAAAAACAGCATGAGGATGTCACTCCCCTGCTATTATTCTTTTATGCTTTAATGGTCAATGAACTGTTCGTTAGGTAAATAAAAATGACTGCCGTTAATAATTGACTAAAAGTATTAGGAAAGAAAGTATCTTCAGAATAACTCCAATAGCAGGAAAAATAGCATGAAGGACACACCTCCTCCTATTCCCAATTTTTTTTCCATTCTATATAGTAGGGAGATTATGAATGTTCTTACAGGTAAATTATTAATAATGATAAATGATAAATATAAATCAACAATACATCTAGACAAATGTAAGCAATAGCCATATTAATGTTTAATGATTCTACATTTCACATATAGCTAAACTATTGAATACTCAAGGATGTTTTGGGATTCATAACTTTAATATAAAGATTTGTTGTTTGTTAGATTACAAAGGATTGCAACTTCTGGTATCAAATTCAGAGACACAGTCATTTATGTCTAGTTATCCAAAGGATGCACACTTTCTACCATCTCATTGCATAATCTTTAGTAACCAATAAATCTAAGCTTTTAAAGAAAATCTTTCCTATAACCTCTGGCAGCCAGAACCTCATCCTGGATGCCATTATAAACTCCTCTGTTTCTGAAAATAAACCTGCATGATTCAAATATTTGTTCAATTTTTTTTGTTGACCATGAAGCATTATTTACTCCAATGAAATGTGTATATCCTCTCTCAAGCTAATCAAGACAGCATTGTGTGTGTGCATGTGTGTGCATGTATTTGTGTGTGAAATAAGTTATATGATATAATACTTTTACTGGACTTGGATTAGACATTTTTACAAAATCAACTTTCTGATGCTATGATTTAAAGAAGCAGAGTATGAGATTTATTTCTACTTAATGTACATTGGTACGTGTGATTGGTGAACATGTATTGGGAGTATGGGAGAGGTACTACAGAACTAAATAGGCATAAATATCACTATTTTTTTTTAATGGGAAAGAAGTAGAACCTGAAAAATGAAAGCTAGTTAAGTACTGATTCTTGGAAAATTTCTCACCTGTTGTTAAGGGGAAGTTTATGACCATTTAGAAATAGGAAAATAAAGTGATGACAAAAGGAATGAGTAGGGGTTTATCATGAACAGGTCATGCCAAAATTCAGTTCTGTTATTGTCGCTTGGGTGGGGTTAATAAACTAGTAGATGAACGGAATGTATGTATGTATATCAATATGAATACAGATATGTAGATATAGACATAGATATATAGTTGATCAAGATTTCAGGAAAGCCAGCTCTTTTTGTGGAGGCAAAGAACTGGAAGTTGAGGGGATGCTCATCAACTAGGGAATGGCTGAACAAGTTGTGGTATATGAATGTACTGGAATATTACTCTACTATAAGAAATGATGAGCAGGAGGCCTTCTGAAAAACCTGGAAAGACCTATATGAACTAATGCTGAGTGAAGTGAGCAGAACCAGGAGAACATTGTACAGCCATATTGTACGATGACTAACTTTAATAAACTTTGCTCTTCCCAGCAAAGAAATACAATTCTAAAAGACTCATGATGGAAAATGCTATCCACATCCAGAAAAAGAACTTTGGAGTCTGAATGCAGACTATTTGCTCTCTTTTTGTTGTTTTGTTTCTTCTTTCCTGTCGTTCCTCCCATTGATTCTAATTCTTCTTTACAACATGACTAATGTGAAAATATGTTTAATATGATTGTATATGTAGAGCCTGTATCATACTGCATACCATGGGTGGGGGGGAGGAGGAGGAGGAAGGAGGAGAAAATTTAAAACTCAAAATCTTATGGAAGGAAATGCTCAAAACTAAAATTAAATTAGTTAATTAAAAAACTTATTAAGGAAAAATATTTCAGCAAAGCCTGTAACAATTTTCTTTTGACACAAAGAAACAAAAGCCTGTAAACAATTGTAAAATTTCTTTTATCTTAGTGACAATACAAAAAGGAATAGATAATAATTTTGTCAAAATTGAAAATGACACAAAACATGAATGAAGAACTAATAATATAGGTGATAGGATTCAAATAGATCTCAAAAGAATAAAACTATGGTCAAATCCAATAAGATGAAAATCAGTAGTGATAAATAAAATATTTATTTTTAAAAAATCAACTTAAAAGTATAAGAAAGGGTAGATATGCCTAGAAAGAAGTTTCTATGGAAAAGATTTTATAGATGTTAGCATATTATGAGTGCAACTATATGGCATCAAAATAAAATTAAAAAATCTTAGTATATGAAACTAAATTAAGATTGGGGTATACCCATAATTAGGGAGGCCATGATTCATTGTACTTTGCTTTGTTCAATCTATGACTAAATTTTTTTTTAATTTCCCAGCACCACATTTGACAAATGAAAAACTGGAGTTAATTCATAGGTAGGCAACCAAGATGGAGAAAGGCCTAAAGATAATGTCAGAGAAAGACTAGTTGAAGGAAATGGGTTTGAACATCTGGGAAAAGAAAGATTTAGCCAGATACAATACTGTATTTAATTATTTGCAGCAATATCTGGTGGAAAAGATATTGGACTTGTTTCATGTGGCCCAAAGAATAAAGAACAAATTATGGAAGTTTCAGGCTTTGGTTTAATGGCAGGAGAAAAAAGTCCCTCTGAATTGAAGCTATGAAAAAGTGTCATTGGCTACTTCAGGAGATAACAGAGATCCTCTTATCTAAATATTTTCAAGGAAAGACTGAATTACCATTTGTCAAGGATATGTGCCGAAGGGGATTCTTGTTCAAACAGCAGGTAGATGAAAGGGTCTCTAATAGCAATCCCAACTCTGAGATGGTTCATGAAATTCAAGAAAATCACTACATTTGTATTCTTAAATCCTAATTCATATGATCACCTCACTAACAGAAATAACCAAATTGTGTGAAGGAATATTATTTGTTCCACTAAATGAGAATATGTCATCAAATATCACTTTCTTGAACATGACAGATATGAACTAGGTAGTTAGGATCATAAAAATCAACAAGCAATTATTAAAAGTCTATCATATGCCAGGAATTATGATAAAAAATCCAGAGATCTAAAGATAGGCAAGAAGAGTCCTTGCTCTAACATGGCTCAGTCTATGGGACAAACAAATTGACACCCAACTAAAAATAAACAGAATATGATATGTATGAGATAAATAAGAAATAATCAACAGACAGAAGGCCTTAACACTAAGGAAAACCAGGAAAGACTTATTATAGAAGGGGGTATTTTTGTTGAGACTTGAAGCAAATCAGGGAAGCCAGAAGATAAACATGAAGAGAGATTCCACCACCATTTATTAAGCATCTACTAAGTACAAGGAGCTCGAACCATACAGACAAATAGGCTCTATCACTTGGCGCAGTGCTGGCATAATAAGTTCTTAATAAAAAATGCTTGTTGACTGAATCCAAATTATACCTATAGCTGCGTATACTTTTAAAAATGGCATTATTGCAGATCCATATTTTCCATGCAATTTTACTTTTCTAGATACATTGAGCTGCTACAGTTAAAAAAAAGAAAAATTAAATTAATATTTAAGCTTTAATTTTCACAAGTATTTTCCAAGTCCTCACAATAATCTATATAAAAAATGATCACCACTAAGGACATAGGATGAATTCTTCTGGATGTGGTCTCCTTCTGCATAGGGTGCAATTTTTCATTCTGTTGCATAAGAGAATTCTCTGAACCCTTGAAGAAGAGAAATAAGCATATTGAATAATTGAGGGGGGATTCCTCAAACATCCCAGAATGAAAAAAAAGGACTAATGGGTTAAGCCTCCAATTAGAATGTTCTGCTTCCTCAGCCTTTAAATTCCAGGCACCCATTGGTGAGGAGATTGAACGGTTCAAAAGTTTGAGCTCTAGAGGATTTAATCATGCATGACATAAGAAGCAATGACCAAAGAGTAGAATTCTATTAGCTATTACTTAACTCCAGAGAAGATAATTCCCTTAGATAAACCACTAGTTTGAAATGGTTCCCCAATTACACAAATCCATATTAAGGATTCATGCTGTGTAAAATCAAAAATCCTGGTGAAAATCTCCTAGAAAAGTTCATTCAAATACTGTACTCCTTTCTTGTAAAATTTATCTGAATATTCAACAAGCCTAATTGAATTTTAAGTCAACATTTAAAATGAAATGAATTTTAATATGACTACTGTGATATTTTGAGTATGTCAAAACATTATCATTTAAAAATAACACTTTCTATACATATTTGAATCCACTTGTTTTCTTCTTTAACTGCTTTGATAAGTTAACGATTATCATATAGGTAATTAGTGAATCTAAAGGTATCTTATTTTAATGTTTCTGGTGGGACGACAATCTATGTCACAACACTGATGATGCAATAAGACCTATGTGTGTGTATACACATATGAAGAGGGATTCCACAAACATACATACATATATGTGTGTATACATCCATACATACATACATACATATATACATACATACATACATACATACATACACATATCACTGGCTTTGTAATCACTTTCAAGTGACTATCACAATGCAATTTAACAATCACCATACAAAACTCCTGCCTTAAATGAACTCATCAACATGAATTTATTGAGCACTTATTATGTGTCTGGTCCCATGACAAATGCAGAGGAAACCAAAAAGAAAAAGAGAAAAGGCTAAAATAGTCCCTGCCCTCATGGAGATTACATTTGAATAAGAGAAATAATATATCATTGAATCAGTAGATACAAGAAAAATACAGAACAGCTGGAAAATAGCCTTAGAGAGACCCCAGAAGGATGATGCCTACATTTCAAAGTCTTTACTTAGCCCTGGTTTTTTGCTTGTTTTGTTTAGCTTTGCTTTGTTGTTGTTGTTGTTGTTGTTTTTAGGAATCCTTGAAAGTCATTCATTTCATGAAAGTTCTCTTTCTCCTCTGTAAGGAAAACTCCCCCCACCACACACACACACTCTTTTCCTTTTCTCTTCTAATTGTTTCTATTTTACTCTCTTCCTAAGCTGTTTTTTGGATATCTATAGGGTTTATGCTGATTCTTTGTTTGTTTTGTTTTGTTTTGATTTGATTTAATACTGATTAATGTCTTCTTGGTTGTACCCATCTCTTCAACCTGAGTTCCTGAACTGAAGCACTGTGCCAGTCAGGCTCTGTATACCCCAAGTCCATGCAGCATGTATGGTTATCTTAGTGACCCTGCTTGGTTACTCTAAGTGATCCAGCTACTTAGGTTGTTCTCCACTTCCCAGTTTTAGGCTTTCGTAGATTTCTGAAGTTCAGAGTGCTGGTTCTTCAGGAACTTTTATAGCATCTAGAGACCACAGAGTCTCTAAATGCCCAGAATTATCCAGTTCTGATTTGATTTCAATGCAACAACTTTCTGAGGTTTCCAACTCCAACTTCCAACACTGAGGCTTTCTCTTGGGAGTCCTCTACTCTCTCTACATAAGGACACAGAAGTGTCTCTGCCCCACTTCTGGTCCTGCTATGAGGCTACTGATTCTCTGCCTGTCCTGGCGCAGGATTTGTTAATGACTCCCTCTCCTATTTGGGTTTGTGCATAACTCTTCACTAAACAGTTGACTGTAGCTTCTCACTGGATTTCTTGAGCATTATTCAGTCTGGTGCAAATTTTAGGTCT
Source organism: Pseudocheirus occidentalis (assembly GCA_028646575.1). Lineage (NCBI taxonomy): Eukaryota > Metazoa > Chordata > Mammalia > Diprotodontia > Pseudocheiridae > Pseudocheirus > Pseudocheirus occidentalis. Next base: position 56,063,880 of record CM053600.1, read on the forward strand.
TTGTTGGAGTAAGTATGTGGGAGCTGGGTGCCATTCAGGCAGCCAACTATTTTGCCATTTCTCTCTGATTTTCAATTAGCTTTTCATTTAGGTAATTAGATGCATTGTCATTCATTTTGTGTGTGTGTGTGTGTGTGTACACAAATATACATTTATGTATGTATACATATATATGTATGATTCTATTTCATTTTCTACATTTAAATATAAAATAGCTTCTCTGCTTAACTCTTCATTTTTTGTTTATACTGTTGCTTTGTCTAAGATTGTTATTGTCATCCTGATGGGGTTTTTTGGGGAGGAGGAGAAGTTGTTTGTTTTTTAAGATTCACATGCATTACAATGGGATATTGCTACACTATATGAAATGATGATTGGGCTGATTTCAGAAAAGCTCGAAAGGCTTACATGAACTGATGCAAAGTGATGTGAGCAGAACCAGGAGAACATTATACACAGCAACAGCTATACTGTACAATGAGCAACAGCTCTTCCCAGCAATACAATAATGATCCAGGACAAATCCAAAGGACCTACGATGAAAAATGCTATCTACCTCCAAGAAAAGAACTGATGGAGCCTGAATGCAGATCAAAACAACCTATTTTTCACTTTTTTAATTTTATTGTGTGTGTGTTTTCCTTTGGGTTTGTGTCATCTTTCACAACATATGTTTTGTATGATTGAACATGTATAACCTATATCAATTTATTTACTGTCTCTGGGCGGGAGCAGGGCAGTGCAGGAGAGAGCAAATTTGGAACAATTTTTTTAAATGAATTTTAAAATTTGTCTTTACATGCAATTGGTGAAAAATAAAATGTTATCTTAAAATTTTTTAAAGAAATGATTCACCTGCAGCATAATATATTCTGCTTCAATCTTTCATTTTAACTCTGTGAAGCTTTTTCAGCTGTTTTTCTTATAAACAGCATATTGTTTGAATCTCAGATCTTTTTTTCTGTTGTTTGAATGAGTTCATTCAATCACCATTCACAATTATGATTGTTAATTGTATTCTTCCTTCCATTACATCCTCTTAGAATTTTTCTTCTCTTTGCTTTCAACCCATGCTTTACAAAATAAAATGAGGTGAGGAAAGAAAAAGAATGAGATCAGCAGTAGTCAGATAAAATTGAAATGGCCTGATACTACTCCCTTGCTCCTCATGTCTTCACTCAACTCTGACCCTGATCACAGGATTTTACATTTTCTTTTTCTCATTTTAATTCCTTGTTCATGCCCTGTGCTCCATAGTTTAAGTTTGTTTTTCTTAGTGTGCCTAGTGTGGTTGTGTTGCATGGTTGTGAGTTTTCAGATATCTTTAGCCTCTGAAAAAACTGACTATTACTGTATGGCAATATAGAGTCATATGATGGATTGGAACAAGGCTGAACCTCACAACAAATGAGGAATCAGAAAGAATTCAAGGAAAGCATATAGAAATATATGTTTTTAAAAAATCTGCTGATCATGTGGTAAAAGTGCACTACAATGGTATTCTCATAATGCCAGCACACAGTTGGAAGGTAAGACTGTAAATTCTTTGAAGGGCAGGAACTGTTTTTGTTTTCTTTAATGACCACAAATCTTAGTACAGTGCCTGACTTGTAGAAGCCATTTAAGTCTTACTGACTGATTGACCAACAGTAAGGCCACCAGGATGTTGGATATGCTCCTGTAAATTGCACAGTCTGGGCAGTCATAAATAGGTTTAAATCCGAATTTTAGAGAGAATGTAGACCTCAGTGAAACTACAGATTGAGTATCTATCTTTATATAGTGTAGAGATGATGGAATATAGAAAACTTCCTAAGTTCAATAACAATAATATTGTTTTAAATGAATAGAAAATTGTAAAATGAATCTTTCCATCAGTTCTAATATGATTTGATGTTGAAATGCATAATTTCTGCTACATGTAATTCAATGAAGCTTTAGAAAATGCCAGAAATGAAAGAGTTAAAATATATGGGGGGGGGGGACCAAAAAAAAGTAAAACTAGTAAATCCTTTTTTTCTGTTTTGTTCTTTTACAGTCATACAACATAAAACAATCTAAATCAATCTTCTGGAAAATTGGTAAAACAACCATTGCTCCAGAGCTGATATCTGGTATACCAAGTTTCAGCCTGGAGTAAATTTTTACTGAAACCATGGAAAATGGAGTTTTATAATAAAAATGCTAACAGATCCTGAGCAATAAAACTGGAAAAGTGACATGAACCCTTTGCAGGAAGCTTTTCAATGACAGGCTTTCAATTACTAAACCTGTCTTTTCTTTCTTCAAACAACTAAAAATGCCAAACCTGTGCTATCATTCTCATATGTGAAATGTCCTTTCATGGAAAACTAGAAAAGGCACAATGTCATTATACCTAAGAGTTAGCATTGTGTAAAATAAATGCAAACTTAGGAGTGATGACTCCATTACTGAAAACCTGGGGGGAAGAAATGAAGACTTCCTGGAGTTCTGCATTTTCCATGATTTTACTCATGCTGTTTCCTATACTTGGAAAATCTTCCTCACCATCTCTCTATTAAAAGCATATCTACATTATAAGAACTAGCTCAAATTCCCCAGAATTTATTTAATTACTATTCCCATGACAATATCCAGATACTATCTCGTAGTATAATTTTGAATATACATTTTTACCTCTTCTTCACTAGAAGAGAAGCAACTTGTCTAGATGACTGGCCTTAAAGTCAAAAGGACCTTAGTTCAATTCTGATTTATTAACACGCTAGCTGTTCCACTATGGGCAAGCCACTTAATCTCTCCACACCCTACAGAAATAACTGTTAACGATTATTCATTTCAGATTGCATTGCTGACTTATTTTATCAGAGTGAGGTTCCACAACAGGAATCACCTGAATCAGTGAAATTATAGGTTTGGAAAGCCTCCTACTGCCACTTTCTCAAACACCCTCTCCCATTAGATTAACTATTTCTAAAGGACTTGGAACATGACATATACATCTTTGAATTCCACATAGTGCCTAGAACATTTCCTACCTGTTTATGGAATGGCTGGTAATGTGAATGAGATTTTGGGTTTTTTATACCTCTAGAGGAGTAAATAAAAGATGGCCTAAACAGGAATTATCTTGCTATAACAAAAGACCAATTAGAAAAACTAATAGTAAAAAATTTCTTTCCAAAAATCTTTCACTTAATATTAGATTTTAAAACTGGATGTTATTGAGAAGAAACTCATGTACTTTAACTTTGCCTTTGTTGAGATAGACTTCTGATCTAGATTTTCAGCAACTAGGTGCTGCTATGAATAGAGTAGGTGACCGGAGTCATCTGTTTTCAGACATTTACTAGCTGAGAGTCCTGGTCAACTCATTTAACATTTGCCTGTCTCAGGTTTTATAAGCTGGAAAATGGGAATAATAATTTGGAGCTAACTCCCAGGGTTATTGTGAGAATAAATAGATAATGTTTTTATAATACATTACAAATCTTAAAGTGTTACTAAAATGCTAGTTATTATTATCACAAATTTACTCTAAAAAGACTATATTTATGCCTTAAAAAATTCAAAAAGTGAAACTCTGCAGAAGAAATACAATAGCACTTTAAAAATATATCCATAATTCTAGATTTCTAAAAAAAGATATTTTGATATTGATTTCACCAGGACAGTTCAAAGTTTAGAAAAATAGATGATGAAATGCTATAAATGCAAAGATTTTGCTTTAAAATGTGAAGACAGGCTACTGGGTGGTATTCCAAGCTTGTATTTAACCCTGTTGTGTCTTTTCATTGCATATTTACATGAACATACCCTTAGAATGTCAAAACTTGTTAAGTGAAACCACAGCTCAACAAAATACTTTTTCCCCCCAAAGTCATATAGTCCTAAAGTAGATGTGTTACTCTCAAGTAAAAACCTCTGCCTTTATTATTTTTTAGTTAACAACTATGCAACATGAACAATACACGAACAGTGAATCAATCCACTATATGCAAACATCCCTACCAATAATATCTTAGATTTTACCAAAAAGAGGTTTTTATGAATTTGCAAATAGCCCCATTTGAGGACTGTTCCAGCCCTATAACTAAAGGTATGGCCAAGAAGATCTCCAACTCCCTTGATAAAGTTTTTAATTAAAAATTACTCATAACTCTCTACCCACTTTAGATTATTTAAGGGGAGATAAGACATTAATGACATTAATTTCATCCGTGAAACTTTGTTATATCATTGCTAATAACTATTAAGCATTTAACTATATAAAATTTCTTTACATAAGAATGATTTTGTACTCAAAAAACTCCTCAAGTCACTTTTATTCAAATACCTAATGCAAGGAAAGTTCAAATATTCAAACTAATCATTCATCTGCACAGACATGTTAATAAGCAAATAATGATAAAGTTCATTCAAAGAAGGGCAAAAATGATTAAGATCTAGAGTGTAGAAGAACAGAAGACAGGAGTAGATGACCTCTAGAAAATCCTCTTCTAACTCATATGTTTCTATGAAGATATCTTTAAAATGTGTTATAGCTCATCTAATTGTCATATGTTTTATTACTTTCGGCATTACACTGATTTTTTTTAACTGAATGGATTACTCATTTTAAATTCACCCACTTTGACTCATTCCTCAAGCATGTATAGTGAGTTATACCTTAAAAGTAATGTTTTAAGCTAAACATGTTTAATCATTTCTAAGGCTGTGTCTAAACAACACCAGATGGAAAACAGCTCAATTTGATATTCTCAGTCTGTTTAATGACTAAATTGGATCACCTGCCAGAATGAACCAGTTGTTTATGTGGAAACTGGTCACTGAGATGAATGAAAAAACTAATTATTCTAAAATGCTTGAATGAGTATGTTTCACAGTCCCATATCTATCCCCTAAGCACACAGAGAGTACCTCAAAATGAGCACGACTATTTCTGAGCTTCAATAATACTTTGATCAATAACATTAAATTTGGGGGATAGAAGACATCATGAAAATTATTTGTGTGAGTATGCTCAAATGAGTTAAGGAAAAACAAGAAAAGTATAAGAATATAAAAATCCTTCGAAAACAGTAGTTGGATTGCAGTATAATTTTTCACCAGAACTATAGGAAATTACTTTTACTCCTCTAGATAAATCACTTTATCATCATCTTGTCTGGAACAAGCTATTTCCAGTTCCATTTTTTCAATTCTATGATATTTGACTAAAATATATGGAGAAATGGTTGTTTTTGTTTGTTTCTTTGTTTTTAAGTCTGGATTTTCTAGCCTTAATTTCCTTATCTCTAGACTCAGAGGCTTTTTTTTTTTTAGATTATCTCTCAGGTGCTTTCTAGCTATAAGATTCTATGAATGGAGTAGTAACAGCTTTTCAAGTCAGGAATATGTGGTTTCAATACTGCCTCTAACACCTATTAATTGTCTAACTAAGGGAAGGTGCCTTGGATAACTCTTATTAGACACCTTTCATGTGCCACACACTATACTAAATTCTGAGGATACCAAAAAGGAGTAAGAAAAGTCTCTGCCCTTCAAGACCTCACAATCTATTTTAATCAAACAATTCTCTATGAAATCAGAGGTCAGACCTCCTACAACTCCAGTATAAAAGGAAAAGAAATGGGAAAGGGGGAAGAATAATGGTTCACTTTTATTGAAAATTCTCTAAGAAAACAGAACAAATATTATTTATTTATGATGTCATACAAATAACAAAGCCATCTTATGGAACAGTGACCTAAAATGCCACTAAAAGTTTTGTTGGCAATTGTTGTTTACTTATGTTTTGGTATATCATGCCAAATATTAGCATAATTATATATGTATACATATAAAATAAGTATTATATATGTATGTATTATATATGTGTGTATATATACATATATATGCATGTGTATATATGTATATATACATGAAAGCAAAAGAACTTGAGAATATTCATGTTAACTGTGACTGCCCGTGTAGTCAAATTGGCCAGCAGAGAAGCCTCTGCATTGTAGTAGTGTTTGGTACACATAGATGATTACTGGCAGTTTCTTCCAGCTCTGAGCTTACTTCTTCACTGCTTCAAACAGAGACGATTTTGTCAGTATCAGTATTCTCTTCACAATCCCTCTGGGGTGTAAAAGACATTAGTTGTGAGTTTCTATGGCCAAAGTAATTCATCACCTGGTAACCAACCTTCTAGTGATCAGCCTTTCTGAATGCAGTGAAGGATATTCCTCAGACAAAAGACACAGACTTTCATCAAATCTATACAAAAAGATTTTCTGCCGTAATATAGGACATGTGCAAATTTTCACCAGTTATTTATCCGAATACTATATGTCTCATAGATGAAAACAGACAGATTTGTGCATACACATATGTGTATTTTTGTTACATGTTATTAAAATTATCTGATGAGCAAAAACTTAGAATGACAAACATTCTGAGAAATATTATTTCCAAAGACTGTATAAATGTAACTGAAAGTCTTCTTCCCACTCTCCCTCACTAAATATTCTTGACTATGTTACCAAAGCACCTGAATACAGCAAATACATAGGTTTTGATAAAATAATTTGTCATTTCCTTAGAGAAAATGTCTTACAGCATTTGGCATCATTTGGGATAGTTATATGCCTAGTTCCATATACAAAGAAAGTTACTTGGCATTTGAACTCTGCACTGTTTGTTAGCATTCACTCTTTGCAGCTGCCTACAATATACTGGTCACATAACCATGTAAAATTCATTTTTTTGTATCTAACCGTAAAACTACCCCATGTAGTCATGTAGTGAAACCCAGTGAGTGTATTTATAACAAAGAGACAAGAAGATTAGATGCCATGCTATCATGGAAAACACATCTCCATGACATACTTGAAAGAAAGAGCATCTGGCTTCATTAGGTATAGAAACCATTACCCTAGAGTTTGATCTTCTTCTCTTTTGAGGGCTTTATATTCCATAACTTCCTGGGCTTAGTATTTCAAATACTTGTAAATAAATGAATTCAGAATTCTTTGGGGGAGGTTTGAATATTTCCAGTGTCATATTTCCTAGAGTCTGTACTTTAGCTCTCTTCTGTACACAATGTATAGATAACTCATCTTAGATTCAAGAAAATCTAGAATCAAGCCCTGCCTTTGACATACACTAGCTCTGTTGACATGAGAAAATAACTTAACCTCTGAGCATCTTAGGTCACTCTCTAAAACTATCAGTTTCAACAGAAACAGAAACACAAACATACACACATACATACATATATGCATTCATACATACATACATATAATCACTTAAAATTTTAAAAAATAATCTTTGAAATATGCTAGAGACATAATGGATTTGAACTACCTCAGAGTTAGAAAGTATTTCCTCACAGAGAGTTTCCTATACCATTACATTTCAGGTCTAATCCAAACAGATATGAAAAATCTCTTGGGATCTGGAATTTGGCATGTTTCATTTGAAGACAGTTTTCTCAAAAATTATAGGAGGTCCAGTGATAACTTCTGGTTATTTCTCATTAGAGGAGGCAAATTAACTAATTACACCAAATGCTGTGCTTTGCCTCTGTATGCTAGTTGTGGAGATATGAACATGATTCAGACGAGAAAGTATCTAGTAAGAAAATTAAGACAACTATATAAAAAAGTAATAAAAATGATGCATGAGATATACAAGAGATATGTTCATAATTATAATAACAATGATTACAATAGTAACTAGCATTCACAGTTCTGAAAGTTTCATAAAACACTTCACAAAAACCTCATTTTATCCTCACAAAACTCCTAAAATGTAGGTGCTATTTTTATCCTCACTTTACAGATCAGGAAACTAATGCAAACAAAAATTAAATAACTTGCCCAGGCAATGGTGGCCAGGGAGTGGCCACAAAATAGTAAGAGCAGATGGGGGCAGACCCAAGATGGCAGTGTAGAAGCAGGAAAACTCTGCTGCTCCCCCATAACCACCTCAAATACCTATAAAATATGACTGTAAACAAAATTTAGAGCTATACAATCCACAAAATGACAGAGAGTAACAAATCTCCCACTGAAGGCAGCTCAGCAGTCCAGCAGGAACAGTCCATCATAGCACCCTGGGAGCTGAGCCCAGCCACATGTGAGCCAACAGATTTAGCCTCAAGGCAGCCGCAGCCAGCAGCAGCTGGAGGGACTTTGGGAGAGGGGATCACCAGCAGCTGTGGTTGTTTCAAGATATATCAACCCATAAATGCCAAGAACAAAGTAAAAGGTCAGTGTGGACTTTGGCAACAGGGGTACTGAGAGTGCGGTCCCACCTCTGATCCCAGAAGGAGAAACAGCTGAGGAATGGTAGCTGTGCAGTACATGGCTGCTTCAGAGCTCATGGTCTGCAGGTAGAAAGGGGACCAAGTGACTATTCTGAGGGGTAATCACTCTTGCTTTAACCAGCTTGAATCTGGATCACTGTCTTGGGTGGAGATACTGGGGTGTGTGACCAGGTGCCAGAGCCTGTGGAGGTTTCAGAGAAGGTATCCAACTAATAGCTCTGGCAGTTGCAAAAACCCAAGCAATTTGGGATAAAGATCTCCTCCCTGGAAGCAGGGTTCTACTGTGTCAAAGAGCTCAAAAGTCAAGTAATTGAGTGGCAACATGAGCAAGGAAAGGAAGCAAAAAAAGCCCAGCAGTCCAACTTTGTATTTCTTTTTTTGGGGACACATAGGATCAAAACATGGAATAGGAGGAAGACAACACAGTTAGAACTCCAGCACTAAAAGCTTGTAAGAAAAATATGAACTGATTACAGGCCATGGGGAAGTTTAAGATGGATTTTGAAAACCAAATAAGAGAAATGGAGGAAAAATTGGGGAGAGAAATGTGAATGATGTGAGAAAATCATGAAAAGTGAGCAACAACCTGACTGAAGAAAATAACACCTTAAAAATAGACTAATTCAAATGGCAAAAGAGTCCCAAAAATCCAATGAGGAGAAGAATGCCTTAAAAAGCTGAATTTGCCAGATAGAAAAAAAATTTCAAAAGCTGACTGAAGGGAATAATTCCTTCAGAATTAGATTGAAGCAAATGGAAGTTAATGACTTTATGAGAAATCAAAGTACTACTAAACAGATCCAAACAAATGGAAAAATAGAAGACAATGTGAAATGTCTCATTAGAAAAACCACTGACCTGAAAAATAGATCCAGGAGAAATAATTTAAAAATCATTGGACTACATGAAAGTCATGATCAAAAAAGAACCTAGAAAGCATCCTTCAAGAAATTCTCAAGGAAAATTTCCCTGACGTTTTAGAACCAGAGGGCAAAATAGAAGTTGAAAGAATTCACTGATCACCTCTTGAAAAACATCCCCAAAAGAAAACTCCTAGAAATATTATAGCCAGGTTCTGGAGTTCCCAGATCAAGGAGAAAATATTAGAAGCAACCAAGAAGAAACAATTTGAATACTGTGGAAACACAATCAGAATAACACAGGATCTGGAAGCTTCTACATTGAGGGATCCAGGGCTTAGAATATGATATTCTGGAGGTCAGAGGAGGTAGGATTAAAACCAAGCATCACCTACAAGCAAAATTGAGTATAATGTTTCTGTGGAAAATATGGTCATTCAACAAAATAGAGGACTTTTAACCATTCTTGATGAAAAAACTAGAGATGAATAGAAAATCTGACATTAAAATGCAAGAAGCACAAGAAGGTAAACAGGGAAAAGAAATCATAAGGAATTTACCAAAGTTGAATTATTTATATGCCGACATGGAAAAATTGTAACTTATGAAACTTTTCTCAGTATGAGGATAGCTTATGGGAATATAAATGTATATATATGTATGTATACATACATACATACACACATACATGTCTATACAGGAGGGTGCATGTGTGTATGAATACATATGTGAGTGTACATACATATGTGTACAGGTACACATAGACAGAGGGCACAGGATCAATTGAATAGGAAGGGATGATCCTTTAAAGGTGAAATTTAGAAGTGAGAGAGGAATATAATGAGAGGAGATGGGGAGACACAGAATGGGGTAAATTATCTCCTCTAGAAGAGGCAAGGCAAAACTGTTATAATAGAGGGGAAAAACAGGAAGGCAAAAGGGAATCAGTCAACCTTACTCTCATAGAATTTGACTCAGGGAGGGAATAACATACACACTAAATTGGGTATCTTGCCATATAGGAGAAGAGGGGGGAAGGGGATGGGAGGTGGGATGATAGAGGGGAGGACAGGTTGGGGGGGAGGGTAGTTAGAATTACACGCTTTTGAAAAGGGACAAGGTCAAAGTAGAGAGTAGAACAAGTGGGGGGCGGGGTAGGACATAGGGAAATATAGTCAGCATTTTACAATATGTCCAATATGGAAATGTTTTGCACAACTACACTTGTACAACTCACATTGAATTGCTTATCTTCTCAGTAGGGATGGGTATTGAGGGCGGAAGGGAAGAAATCTGGAATTCAGAGTTTATATATATGTATGTGTGTATATATTATATGTATGTATATGTATATATTATATACACATATAAGTGAAGGACTTAAACAATGTGGTCTCTCAGTTTCCTCTCTATGAGATTTGTGTTCTACTTGACTCTAATTCAGTTTCAATTCCTCTGATACCTTGAGTTTGTAATTTTCCTTTTCTAGGATCTCAGTTCATCTATAAAATCGGAGTCAATCTGACTAGATAATCCCTAGTATCTCACTCAAGGGATATGAAAATAAACTTTGGGGTTTTGGGGGGCAGGGGATCAAGAGAGGGAGGTAAAGGCTGGCACCAGGTCCTCTTTTACCCCCTTCTCTGAAAACATTTGTCTTTTTGTTGCAAATGTTCTTCTGTCTCCAGTAATAAGGTTTCTAGAATTTCAAGAGTGAAAAAAATCTTAGCATCAAGTTCAGAGTAATAATTACTTTATAAAGGAAGTTACCAAATGCCCCTATTCCTCTGGAGGTAGGTAGGTTGGCATCATGGTAATCTTTTTTGGGGGGAGTGGGGAGGTCTATTATTTTGTTCAGGTGCGATGTCAAAAATAATCATTTCAACAGCTATTTCTCCTCATTCAGAGTCTAATGCTTTTTGCTACTATATAATTCTGCTTCAAAACCTACTAAATGTACAATAGAGGAACTGAATTTAAATCTATCACTTCATCTCTTTAGATCTTAGTTTCCAAGGTGATCACTAAGGTCCCTTCCAGCTATAAAATCTTTTCCAAAATTTCAATAATTCTGTCTTTGTCAGAGGAGAAATATCATTATTGCATGAAGCTAGCAAATCTTTGCATGTCCCAAAGATCACTGAAAACCTTTGGTAGTAAAATATTATAAACCTGAATTACTTTAAAAATCTCAGATGTAACATGGTTACAAAAGATATCTGAATATCACAGATCTTATAAAACTTACTGGTGGCCTCTATGACACTTGTTTAATATTTTATCACAGACAACTGTAGATAGTTCTCTGGGAAAAAAGCTCTCTCATTCAGAAAGGACAATTTCTTACCATAGTTTGGTGTTCCCTTTCTCTCTGATTTCCCAGTTAGCATGTTATTCCTGATCATTTTGGTTAAAATGTCCTTTAAAAAATCATCACAGAAGAAAAACCCTGATGTGAACTTTGGAACCAAACTAAACTTCATACATATCTTTTAAAATTGGTTAACTTTTTCCTTTTCCAACTATACCATCTTCTTTCCTTGGGAATATTGAGAGAGTACAAACTTGAACCATTATACTGCCTAGAATTTTCAATGTTGGCTTCCTGACTTGTTTCTTTCAGCATACCATTTCAATAGAAGAGTTTAGAGTTCCATTTTTCATTCAAGTAATCTGATTTCAGTACATTCAAAGAAGTTAAACTAAGTAATATTTTTAAGATTCTTCTCTTTCAAAGCTCCATAGTATTCTTTTAAATTATAAAACAAGAAATCATCTTTTACAGCATTCCTTACTTACACAAGCACTTATTAAAAAGCTATGTTCAAGATGCTGTGTTATGTGCTTGAAATGCAAAGAACAAGATGAAAACTTGGCACCACAGTGGAGTAGTAGAAAATGGGTGCTAAGAATTATAAACATTTAATTTAAGTGATGGTACTGTAACAGGATGAATCTTGGTACTGGACAGATCTGACATCCTCTTACAAAGGGAATATGTGTTGCTCTTTGCTGAGAGGACCTAGTTAATTTTTCTTGATTCCTCTGCCTAGAATTGATGTCAAAGAAGATGGGTCACTAAGTGTCTTGGGGGCAAATTCTTCTTTGTCCACCCTCAGAGGGATGAGAAGATAGGCTTCATGTTTCTCTTTTAAGAGGATACATTATTCTCACTCTCTTTGGTTCTTAGGATTCACATAGCAATATCAATCAATATATGTTTGCTGAGTTCTTGGATCATCTTCTGCATCTTTGATAAGAAACTTGATATTCTGAGGATGGATGTTTCCAGCCTTAGAGGATATTTCATGAATAGAGTTAGAGAGTTCCTGGGTTCCTTGAGTCAGTATTGGCTTCCCAGGAGGAGGTGATTTCCTCCTATGATACCATTTTTAGAGGAGAAGATGGCTACTAAGATGTTCTTACTGAACCTGAGAAAAACTAATGAGCTATATGTAGATAACTAGAAGATGCAGATCTCATTAGCTGTTCAGACACCACAGGACTCAGTTGAAAATTAAATCTGCTCAACAATTCCACAATGTGTCAGCTTTGGGGGACAGTACAATTACGGCATACAATAGTATTATTACAATAGTATTATGCTTTAAGTATTTTTTTCACACCTTTAAATGCTCACTGTTACATATAGTAGGTACTTAATAAATGTTTCCTAAATTGAACTGAAAAAAAAAGCATTTTTTCATGTGTCCATAAGCGTTTGTTCTGGTCTTTATATGTAAATAACCCTGAAGAAAATGGAGAGCCTAAAATAGTTCAGGCACAAAAATTTTAGAGGATAGTGAGACAAAGTGAATTTTGTGAGTTTTTTGATAACTATGTACTTTGGGTGACTGAAATTTTAAATATTTTATCAAGTTTTACAAAAAATAAAGACTGAAATAAATACCTACCATACACCTAATAGCTCATTTGTACATTGAATATCTTTTCAAAGAAGTAACCATGCTAATCCCTGTCAGACAGATCCTAAACATAAGCCACAAATAAGCTTTATACTAGAGAATTTTCTTGAAATTCTACATCAGGATGGAGATATGACAAAACAGAGAAAAGTCCAACCTCCCTCTCTCATACACCCAAATCTTCTCTTTTAGGGAGTCAGTCCACCTTTAGTATGGACACAGCCCATGTTAAGCCCAGAGCCAGAACTCTGACCTTTCAACTGAAATCAGAACTTATGCATATCTACTAAGAGTCAATCTATAACTCTACATTCTTTCCTTGGAGTCAGTGTGCCATACTCAAAAATCAAATGGATACACTGTTAGAATTTTCAGTGGTGACTTCTCAACTGAAAAGATAACAGAACCGTAGGTCTGGATTTCTACTGAGTCTAAAGCTGACAATGAAGATGGCAACAAAGCATCACGCCCACTGAAGGGATAAGTCAAAGGATACAAAGCAGAGATTTTCCACCATTTCAGAAGCAGCATAAGAACATCAAAAGAACACATGGAAGGTAGGGCAGGGTTGTGCAGCAGAGGTAATCTAGTAGAGCTTGAGCTAAAAATTTGAGTTGTCAAGGGTTAGATGTCACAGTAGAGAACCCAGGTGTCCTGAAGACATCCCTGGTTAGCAGCATTTGGCAGTGATTAGTGAAATAGTACAAATACCTCTTGTCTAGTTCTACATGAACAGAATAAGGGAAGGGAATATAAGTTTATATGGTGCCTACTAAGTACCAGGCACTGTACTAAGTGCCTCTCACATATATTATCTCATTTGATTCTACTGTTATAAAAACAAAATGATGGTGATATTAATAACATCTACCTCCCAAAGTTGCATATATTCACATGATCACGTGAATATAAAATCATAGGGTACTACAACTGAGAAAGAAGCTGGAGCTAGCAGACAAAATGACCAAGCAGTGACCAGGAAAACCAATGGTGACTATATCATGATCCCAAAGTTAGGAGTATAGAACATTGACAAGTTTTCAGCCCTCTAGAATCAGAGGCATTAATTCTCCCCTCCTTACTCATGTATTGGCCCATACACGGATGCCTGTGTATGTGCCTCTCTATTCATAAACTTCATATGTGTCTACCCTTCCCAAAAGTCATGGGTATATTTATGGGAGAGTATACATTAGAATGGAAGTAGGAGGGCATTTTGTTGCTTGGGCTAATTGCATCTTCTACCTACTAACATTAAAAATGTCAATGATATCTCATGAGCTACAGATTGAATAGTGCATATCTACAGATTATTTTGAAGGTAAGGTAGTCACTCCTGGGGGATGCATACTGCAAGTGAAAGGTGGGGGGGAGGATGAAGTTTGCATCTTATTTATATGATTTACCACTTTTTTGCAGAATACAAATCTTGCAGATTTGCATGAACTTCCTGTAGATTGTATAAGTCAGATGTTTATCAGAGATGTTTAACACAAATATATGTTTTCCTGAGTACATACCTTTTCTCCTAATACTAGTTGTATTGATGTGTGTGTAAATGAAAAATTTATTTTGTTTTTAGACTAGGCATGCAATTTTATGCGTTTAGGTAACTCTTAGTGAAAGATTCCTTTCTCTGTCACTAAAATAAAGATCAGTACCTACTAAGAAATGTATAGTCTTCAAGAGTTGTCTGAGGTACTAAGAGGCTAATTAATTTGATCAGAGACAGAACTTAAATTCAGTTCTTTCTTATATATTTTCTGACCTCAAATACATACTGTGTGACCCTGGGCTGATTCAGTTTCTTCATCTGTAAAATGAGCTAGAGAAGGAAATGGAAAGCTGTTTCTGTATCTTTGCCAAGAAAATCCTAAATCAAATCACAAAAATTGGACACAACTAAAACAAGTGAACAATAATGTTATCTTGTTTCTGCTAATGAAAATATTTATTTCTAGTTATAAAAGACCCAACTTTTCATTCTCTTTTGTTTCTTATGGTGTGACTTTGGAAATCTGAATCATTTACTCATTGTGATATAAAACACAGTACAAGCTTCTGGTCTGAACCTGTTTTCTGTCATTCTATTTTATGGTTTCACTAGTAGATTTTTAAAAAATCAAATAAGTAGTTGAGTTGAGTCCCTTCCTCTGTAGTTTATGTTTATAGTTTATCAAGCAAGAAACACATAGTGGGGCAACTAGGTGGCATAGTAAATAGAGCACTGGCCCTAGAGTCAGGAGGACCTGAGTTCAAATCACTTACTTGATTGACACATTTACTAGCTGTGTGACCCCGGGCAAGTCACTTAACCCCAATTGCCTTGCCTTCTCCCTCAAAAAAAAAAAAAAGAAACACATGGTACTCAAACTGTTGAAAACAAAGATATAAACCAATGACAGCAATCTGAAGAGAGAAGTTGAATACATTTAGCTAGATTGGATTTAGCTGCTATGCCTCCTGGTGTCTCCTGAGTTGACCTCTGTGGACCCTTTTTCCCATTGCTGAGTTCTTCCCAGAACCTCCATTTTGGGAAAGAGCACCCAGAGCAGCTATCCCTTATTATTCCAACCTATCTGGTAGTATCCCTTCCCTCTCCCTGATTTTCAATTCCCCTTTCGTTGATCATCTTTCTCGTATTAGAATGTAAGCTCCTTAAGGGCAGGGACTGTCTCTCCTAATTTTAGGTTCTTAAAAGAAAATATATTTACTTGTTTTTTATATATTTTGAAATTTTGAGTTCTAAGTTCACTAAATTCACTCTCTCTCCCCTACCCCATCCTGCACTGAGAAGGCAAGTAATATTATATGAATATTACATGTGAAATCACACAAAATACATTTCTGTATCAGCCATACCCATCTCTGTCCCCCTCCCCCTCAAAAAAGCAAGAAAAATT
This sequence comes from Pseudocheirus occidentalis, assembly GCA_028646575.1. Taxonomy (NCBI): domain Eukaryota; kingdom Metazoa; phylum Chordata; class Mammalia; order Diprotodontia; family Pseudocheiridae; genus Pseudocheirus; species Pseudocheirus occidentalis. Next base: position 56,079,868 of record CM053600.1, read on the forward strand.
AAGTGAGAAAATTATGCTTCAATTTGTACTCAGTTTGTCAGTTCTCCTCTGGAATTGGGTAGTGGGTAGTTTTGTCTTTTTTGTTTGTTTTGTTTATTTGTTTGTTTTGTTTTATCCTGAGTCCTTTGGAATTGTCTTGGATCAGAGTAGCCAAATCTTTTGCTCATCATTACATCAATGCTATTACTATGCACAATGATCTCCCAGTTCTACTCACTTCATTTTGCTTGAGTTCAAATAGGTCTTCCCATATTTTTCTGAAACCACTGGCCTTGTCATATTTTATAGCACAATAGTACTCCATTGTAATCATATGCCACAACTTGTTCAGCTATTTCCCAACTGATGAGTATCCTCTATCCTCTCAATGTATGGATAGGTCTTTTTCTTTTTTCTTTGATCTCTTTGGGATACAGACATAGTTTTTGGTATTTCTGGTCAAAGGGTTTTGGACAATTTTATAGCACTTTGTGCATAATTCCTGATTGTTCTCCAGAATAGTTGGACCAATTCATTACTCCACCAACAGCTCATTCATGTACCTGGTTACCTTATCCCTGGTATTTGCCATTTCTGATAGGTATGAGGTGGTACCTCAGAGTTGTTTTAATTTGCCTTTCTCTAATTAATAGTGGCTTACAACATTTATTCATATGATTATAGATAGCTATGATTTATTTTGAAACCTGAATCATAATATCCTATGATCATTTGTCAGTTTGGGAATGGCTCATATTTGGATAAATTTGATTTATTTCTGTACTTCATATATATTTGAGAAATGAAGTCTTTATCAGAGAAAGTTTCCGTAATTTTTTTTATTATCATTTCATAGTCTAAGGTACCTTTTTAGCAAAAAGTAGTTTCCCTGATTATCTGTTTTAATTGGGTCTATTTTTGCTTTTGCTTTTTCTAAGACTATAATTGTTACTCTTGCCTTTTTTACTTCAGCAGAAGCATATTAGATTCTGCTCCAGTTCTTTATTTTAACTCTGTGTATGGCATTCTGTTTCAAGTGTCAGTCTTTCTTTTTTGTTATACTTGTACCCTTAAGCACTTAGCATAGTGGATGATCCATAGTATTGCTTAATAAATGCTTGTTGACTGAAAAAATCACACAGCATGACAAGGCATGGATGGGTTATAGAAATCATTGGGGAATATTTCCATTTCTAGGAAGTATAATAGCAAGTTACAGAAAGCTGGACAAAAATGGAAGGGATTAACATTTTAAAGATGATCACTCTTTAATTGAAGTCTCTTTATATGTTTGGTATTTTTTTTTAGAAAAAACAAGTGTCAGACCATTTACTATTTTGCTAATGAAACTCTACATCCAATGAAATAATCAGAGTCCAGAAAATCTTAATTTATATTATTCTTACTAGGAAGATTGTTTTAAATAGTGGTTAGCTGTACTCAGAATAAAACATTTTAAAAGCATTTAAAATGTGAGTAAAACAAGTTAAAAGAAAAATAACAATCAAACAATAAGCAGAATGTCAAAAATATTCACTTGAAAGCAATTCCTTTTCTAAGTCTAACAAGGAACGTATCTAATGAGAGCACATTGTTATTAAATTCACTCCTAGGAATATTGTACATATTTTCAGACTTTTAAAAATATTTACTTATTCTGATTTTCCCTCTTCTTTTTCTACTTTTACATTTTTAAAAATATTAGTTGTTATATGGGATGCCTCTCTGGGAGGGAAAAAAACACAGTGAAATTATGGTGATGTAAAAAAGGTCATTAATAAATACTTATTTTTAAGAAACTTTCTACTGTAGTATATAACAGAAGTAGATATAAGGTGGATTTTTTTTTCAAAAGGGAAAAACAAAATAATGTCCACTCAATAAGGTAAAATATGAAAATTAACAGGAAAATTCAAATTTATCAAGAAAGAAATCCAACAGGCTAGGATAGAAACTGGGAAAACTAGAACATGTGAAGAGCAAATGATTAAATGTAATTTTATAAGAGGCTTTTAAGAGTAGTCATAGAAAAAAAGGACTTTTTTCAGTCATTCAGAAGAGGAAATAGCTAAACCATACTAAAAAGACAAGGGAAAAAACATATCAAATTAGGCACATTAGGTGAAAGCCACAATAAAAGAGTACATTGTATTTGATTGCATTCAGAAGTAACCTTGAATTTCTACTGTGCAACCCAGTTGAAATGAGATATACTGTGGAGGTGGTGACTGAAACACGTAGGGAAGGCATTGAATATGTTTTACTCTTCAGAACCCTCAAGTGGGAAATCCATAGCATAGTACCTTCAGCTTCAAAGGGTAGTCTACTTACTGGCACCACAGTAATAATGCTGAGCACTGAGATAAGGACCAGTAGGCTTTGAGGTCAGTGGCCTTAAAATTGCACTGGCTAAGCATAGATTCTACTTCTCTCCTGGATAGGTTTAACTAATGTCATGAGAAACACATAAATGAAACACAATGTAAATTTGGTCTTGTCTATTTTGAGCAAAAATGAAAGATTTTATGAACCATCAACCACAGAACTATATATTTGTTCCAGCAGATCCTTTCCAATGCATGACAATATAATATCAATAACAATGATAGAATTTACACAGTGCATTACAATTTGCAAAGAGCATTGCATATACTCTCTCATTTGATCCTTACAAGAGGTAGGTACTATTATACTCATTTAGAGATTAGAAAATTGAGGCACAGAAGGAAAAGTGACTTGCACAGTATCAAATAGTTAGGTCTGAGGCTGAATTTGTACTCAGATCTTCCTGAACTTACACAACACTATTTTTGCTCTACCCAGCTGCCTAAACCCTTCACAATGCAAACAGCAATATCCAAACATGCTCAGGCAGTTCCCAGATGAATTATTATTGATTTTTCTAAAAGTGTTACTGAAAGTGATGTCATGAGAACTCTCAACTCTCAAACTCTTAAATGATCACCTATGAACTTAAAAGAAGAAATGATAGGCTTATCATCCCACAAAGAGCTCGTGAGTTCAACATAAAAGTGATCATCTCACAAAACTGTTCCAAGGAAATTAGGATAATTATAAATTCAATGATTCAACTTAATGAATATTTATTAAATACTTGCTAGGGGCAGCAGGGACATAAATGATATATACAATATAAGTCTTGAGGAGTTTAGAACCTAGTAAGGATGTGAGGGCTTGTGGGTGGTGGGAGGAGTAAAGAAGAAACTTCACAATTTAATTATAATACAAAGGCAAATTATATAAGAGAGATGTTCACAAAAATTGTTATGAAAAAATCTAAGGGGGAAAGACTACTTTCAAATCAGGAAAGAAAAATAGGGTAAGGAGGTTGAGGAAAGATTTCATTTAAGGGGGTGACATCTGATTTGATTTTAAGAGAAGTGAGGGAATCCAAGATGAGAAAACTGGTTAGGAGGGGAATTCTTCCTAGAATCCATCCTAGGCATGGAGGATAGTCTGAGCAAAGATACAGAAATGGAACAGGGTTAGATTAAAATGGAGGAATGAAGTATACCCTATTTGGGCTACAATGTGGTCTATATTAATTCATAGGAGATAAAGGTGAAAAGGAAGGTTGAAGTCATTATAATGCAGGGCCAAGAATTTTAGGAACTAAACAGTTATGCCTTTATGCAGTAAGCAGTAGGGAGGCACTGAAAGTTTCTGAGATGAGGGAGTGATTTTATCTTAATGATGTATTTAAAAAGTTGCCCAGGCAGCAATATGAATGCTGTTATCAGGAAGATGATGGAGGAGTTTACAATAGTAATCTAAATGAAAAGAGATAAGGAGCTCAATAGGGAGGGATTGCTGTGGAAGTTGAAAGGAAGGGACAAATGTGATAGATCCTGTAGAGGTAGAGTAAGAGAACTTGCCAATTGATGGAATATGTGGGGTGAGAGTAAACAATCAAAGATGACTCTAAACTTATGTTTCAGTAATGGAAGGATGGTAATGCTCTACCATTTTTTGTAACCATAAAGAGAATTAGGGGCATGTTTTGGGTGGGAGGAAATTATTTTGGTTTAGGACATGCTGAATTTGGGGTACTAATGAGACTTTACAATGGAATCCTCCAGCAGGCAGTTGGAAGTATGAGACATAATTTTTAGAAAGAGTCAGGAGGTAGAGGCATATATATTTGACTTGTTTGAATAAACATGATAATTGAAGACAAGAAGATCAACTGAAGTAATCAAGGGATAATTGTTTTGCTTAACTATATTTTGAGGATTTGCAAATCTTCTGATAATGTGGAAATTTTTATTATAGTGGAATTTAGTAGCAGTATATTTTAACAGAAAGTGTACTGAATTAGGAATCAGGTCTTACTTAGTTCAAACTTTATCAGTTTCTAGTTGTGAGATTATTCATGGAGCAATAAAATTACCTGGATCTCATGTTTAGGATAAAACATTGGACTATTTGGTTACTAAAGTCACTTAAAGCTATAAAAGTCTATGACTTTGAGATTGCAGAGAAAGAAGAAAAAAGGGTCAACGATAGTAAGTAGGGTGTTTCACCTATGGTTAAGGAATAGAAAGAGAATGAGTGAGGTATTACAAAGAATAGGATGGTGTGGTCAGAGAAGTAGGAGACAGAACCAAGGAAAGGTGGTATCAAGGAGTAGTAGGCAGAATACAATGGAAAATGATGAGGAGGTTGAAGATGGGGGAAAAAAGAAGACTAGATTTAGTGATAAGAGAGATTGAATGACATTGAAGAATATGATTTCAGAAGAACATTAAGCACTGAAGAATAAAAAAAACGTGTGGAGGAAATGGTGGCAACAAACATAAGACTATTCTTTTTAGAAGTTTGGAAGTGAATGAAAGGAAAGTGGGCAATAAAATTAGAAAAAAAAAACAGCATAGTAAATTCAGTGAAGAAAAATGTGTCTGGAGAGTTGAGTTGAGGAAGGAGAGTTGGCAGAGCCAAAAGTTGAGGCCTTATTTTTAGTGAAATAATTAAACAAAGTAGTTAAAGTGTTTGACCATGTGATTTAAAATCTTTAAGGTAATATCAATGGAAGCATTCAAATTAAATGGACTTAGTCTTTTAGTGTGTGTGTGTGTGTGTGTGTGTGTGTGTGTGTGTGTGTGTGAGAGACAGAGAGACAGAGACAGAGAAAAAGAGACACAGAGAGAGAGAGGGAGGGAGGGAGGGAGGGAGGGAGACAGAGACAGAGAGAAACAGAGGGAGAGAGAGAGAAGAGAAAGACAGACAAAGAGAGACAGAGACAGAGAGACAGAGACAGAGAGAGGGAGGGAGACAGAGACAGAGAGAGACAGAGAGACAGAGAGAGAGAAAGAGAGAGAGAGAGAGAGAGAGAGAGAAACAGAAAGAGATAGAGAAGGAGGGAAGGAGGGAAGTGAGGGAGGAAGACAGAGATAGAGACAGAGACAGACAGAGACAGACAGAGAGACAGAGAAAGACAGAGAGAGAGAGAGAGAATTAGACTTTTGTGCTTCTTATTCATGAATCAATTAGCATTTAAGTACCAATGGGGTATAATGCCTTGTAAATACATACTGGTAAAAGAAACAATCATTAAAATACCATTTAATCAATAGGACTGTGCAATCAAGACAACATGAATTAGATGAGGTACCAGGAAAAAAAAATTTGAGGGTCAATAAATTACAGGAAAATTTTCATGACTTTTTTGAGGCATCCTATTTGTATATCAGATAATTCTCCCTGTACCATGAGAAAACAAAGGTGAATGCTATTAGTCACAGTACCATTTTTTTAAATGCACAATTTTAAGTTCAAAGAAGATCTGTGCTTCTTTTTATTGCTTCATCTAATTTATTTATGTCAATTTATGATTCTAGAGATAGTAATAATTCCTTACAACTTCCAAAAATGCTTGAAAAATCACAAAAAAATTTCCACATGGTCCCTCAAATCTATTGTTACCTATTAACCATTTTGTACATTTACATTGAAATCCTAAAAGTAGAATTTCTACATTTTCCAGAGATAAAACTGTAACTGGAAATAACCGCATCATTTTAGCTTTGGAATGAAAGAGGTTAATTATTCTAGTCAGAAGAGAAATATATTATTCTGGTGGGGTAATTAAAACAGAACAAAATCTCAATCTGTTTTGTGGATCAATTCAGAAGGAATATGAGAAAAACAATGTTTAAAATGAACAGAAGAGGACACCAAACCTGACAGACTTGAGTGATGACATAATACCCTCTTACTCTGTGATGGTGACACACAAACGCCAAAGGACACAAAACTGTCAGTCTTGTTGTTTATCTTCTATCTGAGACTAATAAAAGAAGGTGGATGATTGACAGGATATAGACATAGGCACCCTCTTAGACATACAGTTTGGACTTTTATGTGGAAAAAAAATAACACCCACTGTATTGATGATTTTTGTTCTGGCATATTATTGTCCCTTTCTGGGAGGACCTCCCTCCCTCTGAAATCTTTTTGATAAAGAAATATTTTCTACTATATTAAACACTTTAAAATATTTATTAGATATCTTTTTACTCTCAAATGCCCTGTCTTTTTTAATTTTATCTTGAATATATTTATTAGGAATCAAAAGTGAGAGAAAGGAAGAAAAAGAAAGAAAAAGAAAAAAGAGATAATTCCCCCAAACCTAGAATTTGTGTTAAGTGCTGGGGTTTTTTGTTTGTTTGTTAATTTTTTTTTCCCTGCAAGGGGGGGGGGCTATTATTATAGCTTCAACATAGCTCTTTAAAAAAATATCTTTCCTTGTATATTATTCATAGCTCAGTTGGGCTGTAGGTAAACTAGATATTCTTTCAAAATATATGATTCTTCAAAATACAGTAATCATTCGCCCAATGTACTGAGAGCATATATGGCACAGCAGTGTGTATAATGCATGTAGTATAAAAAGGTAGAAAACTTCCCCAGTCCCAGTAGTTTATAACTGATTTGAAGGGGCTGGGGGAAATGAGATATAGATTGGAAAGAAGTAGAATAGTGGCAAAGCAAGATATATTTAAATGATTAACATAAGTAATGGTATTTGAGACTAAAGTACAACAGGCTGAATCAAGAAAAAGTCTTCTTGGGAAGGGTCTTTCTTTCTCCCTTCTTTCCACTTTCCTTCCTTCCTTCCTTCTTTCCTTCCTTTGTTCTTTTTTTTCTCTTTCTTTTCTTGACCAGTGGAATACCATGTTCTCTGCACCCTTCAGACAGTTATAAGATTGTCATAAAGATGTGGTCTACCAAATAATATTATTTGAAAAAAAGCTACCTTTGTCTTTCTCAAAATATTGATATGGGTAGTAGATTATTTCATTAAGATGTATGTATTTGTTCATTTATCTGTCATCTAGTCATCTATCTAACTAGCCGTCTGTCATTGATCTGTCTATGTTTACTTTGTTCTTTTGTTTAAAAATTGTGATTTCATAAGTGTAGGAAATTTGCTATGGAAAAGAACTCTCTTGATTCAGCCCAGCAACTTATCTATATCTCATAATCTTATTGAGTTGCTTTTGGCAAAGAAGAAATTGTGACACATGATTTTCATAGCTTTTATGTGTCAAAGACAGAACTTGAATCCATTCATTTATGACTCCAAGACATGCCCTCTTTTTACTACGCCATAGTGCATTAAAATACTTTAGTAATGGGAAAGTAGCATGGCTGGGGAGCATAGAGTTTTTCTCCAAGTGCCAATATTTGGGACAGATCATTGTTTCTCCCCTAACAACTGAACCTGGAATGTGTCTACCCAAAGTCCTTCTCCTTTTCTTCTCTTTTGCACTCCCTTTTTCCTAATAACATTCTCATTTCCATTAACCTCATACATAGCTCTCCCAAGTTTGTTTATTCCTTTGTCCTCTATTGTTAATTTCCTCTTCATTCTAGATCTCTTCTTTTCACATTTCTTTGACCTTTTAGTGCTGATTTGAACCTAGCCACCACGCTCATTTCTCTTGCCAATTTTTACTCTACCTTTCATACTTGAGTTTTTACATCCTTTTTGAGCTCTTCCATAGCCTGAGGAAAATAAAATCATATTTTTCTTTGAGGCTCTGGATGCAGGAATTTTGACTTTGTTTTCTTCTCAGTGTGTGTTTTGATCTTCCTTGTCACAATAGTAACTGTCTATGGTTAGATTTTTTTCCCCAGTTTTTTGCTCATTTTCCAGCCTATTTCTTGACTTTTAACTCTGCTAAAGTGGGGCTCTACTACCAAGTGGAGGGAACATTGTCCCAAGCATCAGATGTTTTTGTGTAGCTGTTTTCAGAGGCAATTCTGGGGACCTGTAACTTTTTGGCTTTTCTAAGGTGGTATGATCTAGGGAGAAGTGTGTTTACTACTCTCCTATACTGTGCACTCATTTGTGACCTACCATAAACACTCTTTCCAACCCCGGATCTGTGACTAGGGTCCCTGCTCCCCTGAGGCCACAGGCTCCTCTGTGCTATTGCTCCTCCTCATTCTGGGACTAAGAACCAGGAGTAGGACCCAGATCCAAGTATAGGCCTTACAACGGAATCCTGCTGTTGGGGCCAGCAAAGGGACCCTTGTAAATCTCCTTCTGACCCCTTGTCAAATCATGTTACCTTCTGTGGGCTGAGAGAGCTGGAAATCACCACTGCTGCCACTGATTCAGTCACTTTGAGCCCTGGTCCTGGCTTGCTGGGGTCTGGTCTGTGTTGAACTGCACTCCTCACCCACCCTATTGCAACAGACTTTTCTTGCCAACCTTCAAAGTTGTCTTGGGTTGAAAATTTCTTTCACCCCATCATTGTGAGTTCTGCCAATCTAGAATGTGTTTAGATTCATTATTTAAGGGTGTTTACTGAGTTTGGTTGAGGGCTCAAATGAGTCCCTGACTTTACTCTGCCATCTTGGCTCTGCCCAGCCAAGGAACGTGTTTCTTAAAGAAAATGATGTTAATGTATTGGCAGAGGGAAGGCAGAAGGCTATTTCAGATCATAGGAATGACAGGAGCAAGGTCAATCATATACTAAGGAATGAAAAAATTGTTGTGGTGGCGAACTGTGTTTTTATTTATACGGAGGAATGCTCAATGTAGAAATTTCCTTCTCTATTTCGTAGAGACATTCTGGGGTCACTAAGAAATTAAATGATTTGCTTATGATCATACAGCCAGTGTGTTTCAAAGACAGAACTGGAGCCTAGGTCTTCTTGACTCCAAGGCAAGCACATTATCCATTATGCTATATTATCTCTCCAAACACATAGAGGGAGAGGCAGCTAGGTGGCACAGTGAATAGAGGACCAGCCCTGGAGTTGGGAGGATATGAGTTCAAATGTAGCCTCAGGCACTTGACACTTGCTAGCTTTGTGACCTAGGGCAATTCATTTAACCCCAAAAGTCCTGCCACACCCAATAAAAAGAAAATATATAAAGGGGACCTAAAGATATTGCACCTGATGGGACCACAGTTGCAGACTACAATTCTAAGTCCTGCTGAAATATACATATAATTCATAAGATGATTTTATTACACTTGCTTGATTCTAACTATCATTAATATTTGCTTTCCTTTTGTTAGTATTATCCTGCATACTTATTTGTATATTTACCATAAAAACTTATCTCTGAGGATTCAGTCTTATGATTTAGCAACAATTCGATATCTTAGCAAGAAACTATGCTTCACATTAACAATAAAGACAACCATGATAGTAATGAACATGCATTGAATAGATAATGTTTGTATAATGTTTAATATGTACCAGACACTGTGCGAAATGCTTTACAAATATCATCTTAATTAATCCTCACAAGAACCCTAAGAGCCAGGTCCTATTAATCTTATTTTACAGACAAGTAAACTGAGACAAATAGTGATTTATCTCACATTGCACAACTAGTTAAGTATCTAGATCGTATTTTAGTCCAAGCCTTCCTGATACCAGGGCAGGTGCTCTATGCACTGTATTACCTAACATTTATGAGTAGTATATTTTCCTAATTATGTATCAAATCTTTGGATTAAAAAAATTCCTGGAGAATTGAAAATAATTAGATTATAGACACTTTAAATATGAAGATGATTAAATTATTTTTAGCTCATATCAAAGTATTAACTTATTTTTACAATTACAAAATATCAACAGTTTTCTAAACCCCCCAAATGGTTCGCTTTTGCTCTATATTTCATATCTTTTTCTCTAGTGGACCACTATGATCATTATCTGCAAAGATAAACCATAGTCTTAATTATATATGTGATAATAACTTGATTGGAGGAGGGGACCCTCATGTTATAATGCACTAAGACAATTCAAGAGAAAACAAAGATCTTTCATTTAAACTGTGTTCCTAGTACAGCAAGTTAAAAAAATATGACATGTTATCTGAAATGAACTATGATCTACCTTCTTGGACAACAACCATCCAGTCTTCACTGATAATAACAATGGAAGACAAAGAAAAGGAATGATGGCTATACTGTTAGAAATAAAGTAAATGAAAAAGGAGGGAAAATACTGCCTACATGAGGAAAAACAAAGTTTTCTGGATAATTATTATTTGACATTGAATTCTAGAATTATGATGAACTAAAAAGTTTACTCCAAGTTCACATATCCTCTTCCTCTCCTCTCCTTTCCTCTCTCCTCCCCTCCCCTACCTTTTCCTCTCCTGTCCTGTCCTGTCCTCTCCTATCCTATACTTTCCTTTTTTGTTCTTTTTGGGGGATTTTCATAGCAACAGCTTTAAACTACAAAAACTCTAAATAAAATTTCAAATGAAAAGTTGTATAACTTTTAAATTTGTTTTCTATATTTCTTCCATTGTCATCATCATCAAATACCTACTGGGTATATTTGTGCATATATGTCAAGAAAGGTAAACCTAATCCAGAAGTAATTTTTCCTTTGAAATAACTTAATAATAGTAATGTTGAAAAAGACACATAAATAAGATCAACATCATTAGGATTTTGCTTTTATTTTTTACCATGGTGAATTTTAGATTACTTAAAAAAATAAATTATCAAGACATAAAAGAGTAAAATGGAAAAAATAAAAACACTGAGCTAAGATTCATAATACACAGATCTTTGCCTCCCATTCTATCATTTATTAGCCATAGCACCTTCAACAAATCACTTAACTTCAGTTCCTCATCTGTAAGCTGAGTAATAGTGTTTTTGTCCTCATGGCGCTCTCTATGTAGATAAAAAAACTGAACATGTATGTAAAAGTGAGGACAATAGCTTAGAGACCAGCATTTCACAATCTTCGGGTCATTGATTCTTAAGGCACTGAAGAATTATTATTACAGGCCCTCAAATACACCTATACAATGAAGATATTAATAGCACCTATCTTATAAGATCATTGTAAGCATCTAATGAAATAATATATGTAAAGTGTATTTCAAACCTTAAAATAATATATAAATGTTAGTGATTGTTATTATTCATGTCAAGTATTATTATTTTTACTTTTAGCTCCAATAAAATATGTATTATGAAAATGTAATAAATGATTAAAATGTTCTATATGCTGAATAAATTATGTCTTAGAGATATTATTTTTCAAGTGTTATGAGTAATAAAATACAAATTCATTTAAAAGTATGACAATTCACAGACATTCCTATCAGCATATATTTTCTCAATCAAAAGTTAACAGCTAGCATCTGTAAATTCCTTTACTTTTCATAAAGCTCAATATGTCATTTAATCCTCATAACAACCCTGTGAGGTAGGTACGATTATCATCTCTGTTTTACAAATGATGAAATGGATACTGAAACAGGTCAAGTGACTTGCTCAAGGTCCTATTGATAGTTTGTGTTTTGAGCCCTATTTGACTTGAGGTATTCCTGACTCCAGGTCCAGCAATCTAATACTTTACCTCCTAACTGCCTATAGAGCTATTATATTCTGTGTATAGGGTGGGGTAGGGAAGGAAAAACTTATTTTTTGTGTGCAAACACACATATATTGGTATATACACACATGTTTGTGTGTATATCTATGTACATATATACACACATATATGCATATGAATACACATGTCATTGTACTCAAGAAGGTTGGGAGTCACAGTTTCAGATCATCCTTAATGTTATTAAGCAAAGCACAGTATAAAAGGTTCCATTGGGGCGGCTATGTGGCTCAGTGAATAGAGCACTAGTCCTGGAGTCAGGAGGACCTGAGTTCAAATCTGACCTCAGACACTTGACACACACAAAAATTAGCCGTGCAGCCTTAGGCAAGTCACTCAACCCCAACTGCCCTGCCTGCCCCCTCCAAAAAAAAAAAAAAGCAAAAAATAAAAATAAATAAAAAATAAAAGGTTCCATTAGACTTAATTATGGAAATGCAAAAGTGAAGAAAAAGGGCAACAGAAGAGAAAAAGGAAAAAGAAAGGGGAAAAGAAAATTGAAGAAAAAAAGAAAAAAGGAAAGAAGAGAAAAGGAAAAAGAAGAGAAGAAAGCGTGGTAAAGAAACAGTTCAATTTATTCTTTGGGGGATATTAGGGGCATTGGTTTATTAACCTGTCTATCACTTACTTATTCTTTCTAACATATTAAAATAATAATAAGTCACTCTGGGGCATGCTTTGTTATATGATTACTGTGTCAGTTCAATGGTCTAAGTAACTTGGCCTTTGGCATTCTATTGCCATAAATTGAAGTCATAGCAAAGTCCACTAGCACATTCTTCCATAACCTGATATAAAAACTTAATATAAAAATGTTGTCTCACCAATGCATAGAGCAGCAGGTAAAATGTAATTGCATTCAACTCACGTATTTCAGGTAATAACTGAGTATTTTATTATCATTTCAGGTGCAGGAGCCTGCCAACATTTCAGCCATCTGGGCTTCCTCGGGGCAGTATACAAGTAAAATATGTGAATAAAATATGTGAGTTGAATACAGTTTCATTTTATTTCCTGTGATGAGCACTAGCAACACTGTGTTCTATATTTCAGAAAAGTAATTTTATAATGTTAGTTTATTTTAAAAGACCATCAGCTTTTGCTAATTTAAACTCATTAAGCTTCTCACTGAAAGGCCCATAAGTAATGCCTGATGACAGTTAGTGTTCAGCTGGTGATTTTATAACTAGACTTTTGTGTTATATGCAGTATAAATGTATAAACAAAAGTGATCACTCCTTAGGGGTTAATGAACATTCTTTCTTTTAGCATTTTTCACCAAATGCCACATCATGACACAGAGGTACAATTTATTAGTAGTTAAGCATATGCCCATCACAATGTAGCAAAGCTTTCATGACTCAGAAAAGGCAACAGACCACTCATAGCTAAAAGGGAGAGACATTATGTGGGCCTGTAGACTACAATCTTAAATCTTAAAAATGTTTATTCCCCATCAATGGGTTGTCAAGTTTTCTTAGCAAAGTCAAAACAAAGTAAAAATTGTCAAGACCACAAGCTGATGTCAGTGTCAGAAAATCAGTTTTTATTCTTTCCACTTCATACATCATTGCCTACTATCACCAAAAATAAAGAGACAAAAATCAAAATTAGGTTTGTATTTTGCTGATGTTGCAAGAGTCTAAAAACAATACAGCTTATTCTCCTTCTGTTGTATTGACTCTGCATTGCTGACTGGCAGAAATAAAATAAAATAAAACAAAACATGAAACTGCCTTTGTTAGTAAACAGTGGTGCTGAAAACCTCTACTAAAGATAGGACCATGATGCACTTCATTTGTGTGAGCTCTACTTTCAGAGGTAAAACAAAGCTAACTGGATTTGGATTCTCTTTCAAAGTTGACATAAGATAATAATTTCTAGGATAAGATATAATAAACTTCATAAAACAGTTCACTTCGACACTATTAAACATTTAGGAAAATTATTATTGAAAATATTAAAACAATTAAATATCACAGCATTTCCGCGTACTCTATCCAAATGTGGACAATAAATGAGTAACTTTTTTTTCATAACAAAATAAGGGAAATGTCTTATGCTGTTCCTAGGGCTAATACACATGGGAATATGCTATAACAACCCTCAGCCCTATCCAGAATGTAATCTCTTCTCACCTTGACTTCATAGAGCTCTTGGTTTCTTTCAAAACCTAGTTCATGTTTACCAAAAGGTGTAAAAACATGATGCCTTTGTTTATACCCCTCCCCTCTCTGTTACTCTCAGAAAACAATATATTATGTAACTCAACCCAGAACAACACATGCTCTTTGAAGAGAGCTGCTGTCTTTTTATCTTTATATCACCAGAACCAAGAAGAATGTTTTGCATATATTAGGTGTTTAATAAATTTTGCATTAGATAGCGTCAAACCAAATGAAATGCTAAGATTTTAAGCTAGTAATTCCTAACTCTGGCTTTACAATTCCTTCAGTGTTTTTAAAGGATATCACCAAATTCTTAAAATATTCTTATCCAAAATTAAGTTTATCTAAAAATACATATAATATGAAAATCATCAAAGTTATAGAGGAGTCTGTGGAAACCATACTTTTAGCACCATAACTCATAAAACAAAAATTAAAAAGAAATATTAACACTAAATGTCCCAATATTTCATTTTACTTCTTACCTTAAACCTTACTCAAAACTAGCCTTTGCTGAAAATTTAATGGTGAATTGAAAACTAAATCCATTCCTTATTTTATTGCCCTTGAGTTCAACAGGGCAATAATTAAAATTGAGTTTCATCACCTTGCTCTTCAGTGTCAACATCTAAATCAGGATCCTGACTTTGGTATCAAGCCTTTTCCCAAACCAACATAGCATCACACATAATTGTGTTGACACCTGTGATCTCTGACTATGTTTCTGTTAGATTTTTAATGGTATACTGACAATAAGGAATAGAGAATAAATGTCCTTATTTTCTTCCTGAAACAAACAAGTAACACGAGCTTTCATGTAATAAATCATTCAGGAGTTACTGCTCTATGCTAACTGCTTCAATGATTAACTAATTCATGCTTACAACAGAATTAGACAGAGTGGATAAGAGCCAATAAGTCTCCTTGTGAATATCTGCAAAGCCCCTAAATAAATATTTGATGATGTGCTTTATGCCCATTATGAAATGCATGACTTGACACCCAGATATTTAGTTGGAATAATAACAGTAATGGCTGACATTTGTATAGCAATGCACAGTTCTTAGCACTTAGACATACATGCATTATCTCATCTCATCCTTATTGCCATCCTATGGGGTAGAAGAAGCAGATATTAGTATCTTTCTTTCAAATCTCAAGAAACTGAACCTCAGAAAGTTGTTGAAGGCCAGTAAGTAGCAGAATTAAAGAATTCCTGTCTTCTAATACCCAACCTATTTCTTTTTACTATTTGCAATAAAACTGCCTTCCAGTGGTATCTATGGGAAGAATGACAAATACAACACTCCAATAGCTATTAGCTCAGGCCCTTCAACAATGCAGATCGTAACCTATCTATATCAATACAACTTGTGGCTTCCTGGTTCACATTTCCCAAAAAATTTGCAACATGCTACAAATCTGGTAGTATGTGGTATCTTGAGAAATGAAAAAGTATAAGTACGAGCAGATTAGAAATGACACATTTCAAAGGAAAAATTGTCTAAAAGGTGTAATCATATAAAAGAAACACTGGGGAAAAATGGGCTGGTAATGTAGAAAAGAGCCTGTGTGTCACAGTAGTATTCATGAAATATTAATAGAACTTACAGAAAAAACATTAAATAAAAGCAATACACTGTCATACAGCTTAGGCACAAGGTGGTATAGTGGAAATCATTACAAAGGATTGGGAGTAGGGAACCCTGGATTCCATTCTTTTCGTATCAATAGGTCACTATCTTGGACAAGTTGTTTAATGTGTTTGAGCTTCAATTTCCCTCCCCAAATAGAGAACATTTGATTTGATAACTAAACCCTCTTACAGAAAAGGATGGTACCTTTTGTTGAACAATCTATCACTAGAATTGTCCAAGGCATCTAAGAAAGATATGACCTCTTCAAGGTGTGCAGAAGCTACTAAACCAGGATGGAAATCTTTCTCTACTAGGGAGAAGCAGTGGTTGGTGTTGGGCCTTGTGAGAATGGCCTGCTCAAGAAACCCACTGGATTCTGTTGAGATACACTTGCTAATGGCAAGATGAACCATTGCAAGTAAAGCTGTAGTGCTATAGAATTAAGGTTTTTAAAATTTATTTGATGAAGTAAGCTATTGTAAATACAAAAAAGTAAAGCTGTTGTAAATACAAGAGTTTTGGGCCTGGAGTCAGGAAGAAAGACCTGAATTCACGTCCAGCCTCAAATACTCCCTAAATGTACAACCGCAAGCAAGGTATTGAACGACTGACCACCTTACTTTCCTCATCTGTAAAATGAGGGTAATAATAGTAGCTACTTCCCTGTGTTGTTGTGAGGACAAAATGATATGATACTTATAAAGTGCTTTGAAAATCTTTAAACGCTACATAAATGCTTACTATTATTATTATTTATTATGGAAGGCTTCTAAAGTCCCTCAATTCCAGTAGCTTTCTTCTGTTATTTTTATTTATCCTCCATATAGTTTTGTACATTCTTATGTGCACTCTGTCTCTCACATTAGATTATAAATTCCTTGAGGGTAGGAACTGTCTTTTGCCTCTTGTATCTTCAGTGCTTAGCCCAGTGCCTAGTACACAGTAGGCACTTAACAAATATTAATTTATTGATCAATGATGAAGATTAAGCATGATCTATCTTCCCAGTATCTGAGTAGCAGACTTAGTCAACAGAAATAAGATAAATCTATTGATGGTAATTTTGTGCTTCTGGCACCACTTAAACACGAGGGTTAACCCCCCCCCCCCAATATCTTTATATATTTTTTGTTCATAGTAATTTATTTGTAATATTTATAAGTGGTATAAAAGGATTAGTAACCTAGTGTCAATTAAATAAGTAATTATTCTGAATCCATAAACGAGAAGAAAGAGAGAAGATGATGAAATGGAAAGAGTTCAGTCACAGGACCCAAGTTCTAATCCCACCCCTGCTGCTAAAAACCTGATTAACTCTGCAGATGTGGCTTAATCTCATTTTTTGCATTTGCAAAATGAAGGGGCCAGAGAAGTAGACCTCTAGGGTCCCTTCTACCTTCTGAACTGTACTCATTAACTATCCAGATAATGTTCTTCTGTTTAACAGCTTTGAAAACAACAACAAAAACAGTTATCTGAAAAACTTAATTTTGGACTATTTGGGTAGAAACTGAACTCTATATGAAAGAATGCCTAAAAATAACATAAGTATATGTACTTGTGCATACATACACACACATATGTGTATGTACACACATATATACATACATATGCATGGGTGCATCAACTTTCATGATTTCTTTTTAGCTCTATTTCTATTTTATTTACTCCCTTTCACCTTTAGTCACTCTTTTACTCCCTCTACAATTGGTTATGTGGAAAATGTAATGACCTGCATGTCTGTGATGCTTAATTGCCCTTTTCTAGCTGCCCAGTCAGATAGAACTTCCACTTAAGGTTTTAATTACTGCTAATTTCCTAATGACAATGCTGGCAGAGAATGAACATTTTTTAGAAATACTGTTTAAAAATGAAATTACTAGCCCAGCTGTACTTTTCCACAGTTCTCACTTGTACCCAGGAGCTTTCTGTTAATATTCTGTTAAAAAGATTAGGGTTGTTGTCTCCACTCCAATGAATTCTTAATACACTTATTTATGAAATTAACATAATCTCTTTTATATTATACTTATTTTTGTTTGTATTATGTGTATATGTACAGAAATAACTCACCTTGTTGGTTGGCAAACATAACAAAGGTAAAAATCACATTTTAATAATCTCTTCATTTTAGTATCCTTTAGAGAAGGAGAAGCAGACCTGCGCTTCTTTCACAGGTATGGGCAATGCCCATAAAGAAAATGCCTTCTCTTGATGGATACTGGGAAATGATCGGCAAATTATAGTCTTAGACTGTTCCCTTGAGCATTCAGAATCTGCATGACTTTGCCCAGGGAGACATGGACAGCCTGAATCAAAGTTTTGATTTGATCCCAACTTTTTGTGACTCAAAATAAGCACTAGCAGCTTTTCAGAAGAATGCTACTGTGAACAGCTTTTAAAGTTCTGATTACACAGTATAGTGAACACTCTGTTTATTCCATAACAAATCAGAGCAATAACAAATCAAGGTACAATATTCACAAAATGACAACTTATCACAGATAAACAAAATACAGTATTCACAACAACTTATCACAGAAAATGGTCACACAGTTTCCATTACAGTGGTCATTAAGTTTTTTTTTAATTTTTTAAATTTGTTTTCTTGTTTACATCATTCATTTTCATTACATTTTTGAATTACAAATTTTCTCCCAGTCTTGCCCCTGCCCCAACCCCAAAACAGTAATCCTACTGCAAAGCCCCTCCCCTGCTCTGCTCTCTCACTTTCTCACAGAGCAGGGAGGGTCTCCCTATCCCAGGCCCTGTATATCTTATTTCCTAGTTGCAGGTATTGCAGAACTTTAAATTCTAGATTCTTTCAATTCCTCCCTTGTCACCCACCCCCACTGGAAGGACAATAAATTCAATACAGGCTGTGGATGTGTGATAATACAGGACATCTTCATAGTGGACATATTATGACAGTGATCATCTGTCTCTCTTTCCTATCCCTCCCCCTCCCCTTGTTCTGCTCTCAACCCTGTCCCCGTCCCTCCACTGAAGTGTGTGCTTCCAGCATCCCTCTCCCAGACCCTGCCCTCCCCTCCATCATCCCCCCTTTCAT
>CM053600.1:56099128-56174322 GCA_028646575.1 Pseudocheirus occidentalis
TTAAGGCATTCTTCTCCTCATTGGCTTTCTGGGCCTCTTTTGCCATTTGAGTTGATCTACTCTTTAAAGTGTTGTTTTCTTCAGTCAGGTTGTTGAGTCTCTTTTCATGATTTTCTCGCATCATTCTCATTTCTCTTCCCAATTTTTCCTCCACTTCTCTTATTTGGTTTTCAAAGTCCTTTTTCAGTTGATGTACAGCTTCTAGGCATTCTTCAATTGTCTTGGAAGCATTTGGTATGGGAGTTCTGAGTTCTGCGCTGTTTTCCTCCCATTCCATTCTTTGATCCTTTTTGTCCATAAAAAAGGATTCTAGACTTTTATTACTGTTCTTATTTTGCTTCCTTTTCCTCATGTTGGCCAGCCAATTAATTGGTTCGTTTTTTAGCTCTGCGAAACTCTGCTTCCAGGGAGGAAAGCTCTGTTCCAAATCACTTGGGTTTTCCCAGCTGCCGGAGCTATTGGGGGGGGGTGTTGCAAGTCCCCCCAGCTTTGGCTTGCTGAAAGTGACCAGGACCACCACTCAAGACCATGATCCGGATCCAGGCCGCTCAACGCAAGAGCACTTGGCCCGGATCAATTGATTCAACCCCCCCTGCGGTGTCCACACAGCAGGGGCTCTAAAGGAGCCTGGTGGGGGCAGCCACCGGTTCCAGCAGTTCCCTTCCCCCACTGCTTCCTTGTCCCGGGGGCAGATTGGCCTAACTGCTTTCTTCCCCCAAATTAATTTTCTAAGTTTCACTTTCACTAACTGTCTCTGAGGATTTTAAGATCCCCTCAGGCAGGTACTTTAGATCTCTGAAGTAGACTCAAGCTGCGGCTTGGGAGGCTCAGCTCCTCCTGGCCGCCCTGGAGCCTGATCTGGCCTTGGCTGCGGTTTTGGGCTGGGCTGGTCTCTGGTCTGGTGGGAGCTGCCCCTCTCCCGTCCAGGTTCCTCACACCTTGGCATATGTGGAGGTGCTGGAGGTTGTAGAACCTCTGAAGACTGGCTGCGGGGCAGCGCGGCTCAGCTCAGCCCAGCTCCTTCCCACCATCCCAGGCTCGTCCACGGTCTCGGCTTCAGGCTGGGCCAGCCTCCACTCCTGGCCACCACGATGAGCCCCTACTGCGGAGCTGCCTTCAGCCAGAGATGTGTTTTCTGTGTTCCTGTGAGTCTGAGAGTCCTAAACTTTCCTAGACTTTGTCTGGGCTCGTATTTTATGGGTGTTTAGGGTGGCAGTGTGGGAGCTGGGGGACCTTGCTGCTTCTGGTCATTAAGTTTTGAACAAAGAACAATCATTTAGTAACTCAAGCATTCACAGAATCCTTAATTTAATCACAAAGTACAATAGTCAAAGTTTTCCACTCCTGGGGCTTGCTAAGCTACAAATCAATTACTTATTCAGTCATCAAACACTAAGTACAATAATTTAGTGGATCAATCACCCTTCATTATTCACTATTCAATCATTAGAAAATACACAGACCCTACACCCCTAGGTCACTAGTAAATTTAAAATTTCTCAGGCAGTAAACTGTATCCAAGTAAAGTCTTCCCACAGCTTTACTCAGGGTTGTCTCTCAGATTCCCTGGATCCCCTTCCATGGTCCCAGATCGTAACTGGTTTCACCAAACTGTCACCTTGGTTCAAAGGCAGACAGCTCCCAGGTCCTTGTCCAGCTCTCTGTGCAGTACCTGCTCCACGTTGGAGGTCACAGTGCCCAGTCCATCTCAAATCCTTCACAGTCTCTGTTCCCAGGAAGTCAAGGCTTAACAAAGCCATACACAGACAAAGTCTTAAATCCCTCACAGTCATGCTTCCTCAGTCTTTGGCATCTCTGGCTGGCCCTCCGAAATCCTTAGCAGCCTCAGCAACTCTGGCTGGCCCTCGGACTCATCAGAAGTTTCAGCTAGATCCCAAAAATCAAAATCATTGCATCCAGGTTTTCAAAATCAAAATCATTCTTTCAAAGCTGGGAGGGGCTCTCCTCTTCAGCCTCCTCAGCTCCTCTTCAGCCTCCACTGAGACTGCTCCAGTAAAATCCTCTTCTCCATCTCTGTGGATTTTCTTATATACACAATGCATTAGCTTTCTGTTTCAGCCAACCCCTTCCTGTTATGTCAGCAACAGGGCAGAGGAGTTCATACCTTCTGTTTCCCCAACAGAGGCTTTCTCAATTACTAAGAGCTAAAACCTGCTACCTTTGCCAACACAAAGGGATCTTCAAATTCAAATAACATTATGCCTACAAGACGCTGGCACTCTATCCAATATTCCAGGATGTCTTTAATTTCAGAATATAACAGGTATTTAATAAATACTTGTTGCACAATTGCCTGTCAATGCAATCCTATGGCTACATGGTCTCTTATTACCATCTCTTTCTCTCTATTCCACAGCTCTCTGTGTCTCTCTTCAGCAACATTCCTCTCCAAGCTATCTGTAATAACCTGACCTAAGTACTAGCAATACTCTTATTCCACCATGCTCCCCATCTCTGTCCTTTTCTCTGTCTCTTCTACTTTCTTATCTTATCTGGTCTTTCAGTGCTCTTACGGCCCAACTGCCTCCCTACTGTGAAGAATCATTATTAAATACTTCTGAGAAACCTACTCAATGAAATGAAAGAAATTGTGGAATTCTCCAAAATGTCCAATAAAAACATTACCAACGGGGAGTTGTTAAATTGAGGAAAATCTGATACAGAAAATACACATGACTGACAGTTTTAATTTTCAAAAGGTTATATTATCCCAACTTTCTTTTTAGTCCCTGAACCACTTCAATTTTGAACTACCAGACATTTGAAATACATACAGTTAGAAAGTGACCTGTCAAGAAAACACAAACTACTCAATTTGCATTTTTCAATGAATGCCTCAAAAATATTTTATATGGACAACTGTGATCTTCATATCCTGCCAAATAAAGATCATGTGAAGGATGCATATCAAATTTGTACATTAGTCATAGTTCTGATATGCTTCTGTGTACTGTGGTGTCGCAGCGGGGGAGCAGGGAGTGTTAGGTAGTGGCAACAAGTTATAATAGACAGAACACAATTCAGAATCACATGACCTCAGTTTATATCCTGGACTAGTTAGTCTTCTGCAAGTTCATTCTCTTTCCTCTACATTTTCTTAGCTGTAAAATGAGAAGGTTGTAGTAGAATGTGATTTCTAGTGATCCTTCTGCTATTAATTCTAAGAAGTAACATCACTGGTAAAAATCCATTTCATTTTTATTATGGAGAAAAAAAAATAACAAAGAGAAGCAAAGTGGAACCCCTGAGAATCTCCTTTGCTCCCACAACTCTCTGTAACTCTTGAAGCAAGTGGAAAAACTACCATAAATGTACATTAAACCACAATTCCATATAATTTCTTCATGGATCTCTTCTTTACTAAATTGGGAAATGCTAAAAAAATCAATTTTATATTAATCTTAGCTTGGCTAAAATCTAATGTTTCAGGTTGAAAAGTTCATCATTTTTATTAATTAACTTAAAGAATAATAATATGTGGCTCCTTTTGGTGGTTTGTTTTTTGTTTTTTGTTTTTTCTTCTTAATGTAATGGATACAAATGTTATTTAGCAGTACCCACAAAGGAGTAAAATATCTATTTTTTTAAACCAGGAATTAAAAGCAGACAGGACAAGCAATATTGATGCAGGGTTGTGTTAGCTCTTATTGGTTCTGGATGGTTCAGTGTTCAGTGTGAGCATTTACACCTAGGAAATTGGTAGTAGTTACAAATCAGGGCTTTATTTATTGTTTTATTGATTGTCTAGATCTAGGAAAGTGATGGCAAAAAAGTTAATAATGCAAATTAAATTGAAAAGTCTATCTTATAGAAGAGCCAATTGTTAAACCTTTACCAGCACACCCCTGCATTGATGCAACCAAGGAGTAAGGAGTAGATAAATCTAATCAGAAGGCTGAAGCAAGAAAAGAAGATGAAAGGATGAGGTGAGATGTTGGATTTCAACTTGAGACCTTGCAGGCATTAGCTGAGTGAAGCTTTTGTCTGCTTTAAGGCTTTGTTGGGAATCTATAAATTACAGAAGAAAGGCAGCCAAGTAAACGATAAACAAGACATAAATAAAGCCCTTGGTGGACAGGCATGACAAACAGGCATTTTGCCTCAGCAATTCAACATGGTCGTTAGCCTCAAGAACAACAAAGAATTGAGAATGTTAAAAAAAATGATGCCTCTATGTTTTCATATTAAATTCATATACCAATTTATGCCCTCCCCCTCCATACATCCATCGAACCTTCACTTTAAAGAAGAAAATTAGACAAAACCAAATGACAAATTGACTGCTTTTGACAGTATGTAGCAACATTCCCTGTAGTACTAAAATTGTAGACAAGATAATATAAAAAAATAAATTGCTATAAATTAGCAAGCTTGAAATTGGTTAAACAGTTAGATTTTTACCATTTCCTGGTGAAATCTCATAGTCGGCCTCCTCAAATAAAAAAAAAAACCTAAGACAAGATGCTAGCATCTTTCCATCTTCAATTAAACTTTTTTAAAAAAAATTTTCTTCTTCAATTAAAGCCCCCTGCTTGGGGACAGGTAGGGCCTCTTTCCACTCCAAAGCAATACTTGGAGCTGTTCCAATACAAGGCAATTTCTACCTCCTAC
The DNA here is from genome assembly GCA_028646575.1 of Pseudocheirus occidentalis. NCBI lineage: Eukaryota > Metazoa > Chordata > Mammalia > Diprotodontia > Pseudocheiridae > Pseudocheirus > Pseudocheirus occidentalis. The sequence goes on from CM053600.1 coordinate 56,103,761, forward strand.
TGACAGTCTCATATAGAGAAGCTCTAGTGCTAGTGCAAAGAGTAACAACCCTCGTTTTAATTCCAGGCCTCCCATCTTTTGCTCTGCTTGTCCTTTGATTATAGAGGAATGACACCTTCCACTCAATGATGACCATTGTCACACTTCGTCATGGCCTTCAGATTCCACTGTCTCCAAACTCCAGTGGCTCATAGCCAAACTTCATTCCGCAACCTTGCCATTCAATTCCTCCTTGTTCCCCAGTTCCCCACTGCCACTTCGAGTTTTTCTCTCTTCCTCCAACATTCAGTGACCTCTTTTCCTTTGAAGTTCATGCTATTCATATCTACCATACAATCAAAAGCCTGATGACTACTGTCTACCAAACTTCAGATTACTCCTCTTACTTACTCTTTGATCCAGTGACAACAGTCTTCTGGTCATTCCATAAAAAACAAAAAGAAGAATCAAAGAAAGAAAGAAAGAAAGAAAGAAAGAAAGAAAGAAAGAAAGAAAGAAAGAAAGAGAGAGAAACTAAGATAGAGAGAAACTAAGAAAGAAAGAAATTAGGAAAGAAAGAAAAAAGACACAATCTCTCAGCTCTGATTTTCACTGTCTGTGCTGCATGCCTGGAACGTTCTCCTCACCTACCCTGAACAATGACCTCTCTGCTACCTCCTAAATAAAAATTCATTGTCTACTGGAAACCTTCCACAAACCCTCTTATTTCTAGGGCTTTACTCCTGTTAATTATTTCTTTGTATTGTGTGAATATAGTTTGCTTTGTACATTTACTTGCATGTTGTCTCCACCATTCTATTGTGAGGTTTTTGAAGGCAGGGATTGTCTTTCTGTCTCATTTTGTATAGCCAGGACATAGCATAGTGCCTGAAATATTGTAGGTACTTAATAAATATTTATTAATTGGTTGATAGAACCAAAATACACTCATTAATAGCTTGATGTCAACGTGGACATTGATCTCTAGTGAGTCGTTCCAATGATTCCTATTTAGAAAAAAAATCAATAATGTGAAGGCAACAATGGCCTACTTACAAATTTCTAGAGGACTTTAAGCTATGAGTTATAGAGTATCCATCTGGAAATGATTCATATGTGAAATATCTTGATAGGCAAAGAATAATGAGTGGAAAGATAAAATTCCATAAATCCCACGGGGCCAAAAATTCAGTCTTACAAAGAGTCAAGGAATATTTGCTTAGTAAATAGTTTACATGAAAGATACTATGAGTTTCAGTGTACTATCAGCTGAATATGATATGGCAACTATTAGAACTAACAGAATCTTAGTCTTCGTTATGAGTCAATTTAAGAAGAGAGGAAGTAATTCCACTATATTCTCAGACCACTTCTGAAGTATTATGCCCTAAACTGTGCATAAATTCCTTTTTTAAAAAATCAAATTGTTTTGAATACAGTGGAATTGGCCTGAACCAAAATTAATATTTTCTTCAAGCAAATGTGGATTTTAATTACAATTCAGCAAACATTGATTAAGTGATTACTGTTAGGCAGTTAGATGGCACAGTGAATAGAGCACCGGCCCTGGAGTCAGGAGGACCCAAGTTCCAATATGGCTTCAGCCACTTGACACTTACTAGCTGTGAGACCCTGGGCAAGTACACACATATACATACATGTGTGTATGTAGACACACAAAGAGATTTGAGAAATACTATGAAAATGGGTAGCATTTGTGAGATTTGGCGTGGATGTATTCCAAATTACATACAGTTTGAGAATGTAAAACCTAATCTGTTGTATTTCAGTTGTGTCTAAATTTGTGTGATCCCATTTAGGATTTTGATGGCAAAGATAACAGAATAGTTCTCCATTTCCTTCTCCAAATCATTTGACAGATGAGGAATTGAGGCAAACAAGATTAAGTGACTTGACCAAGGTCCCACTACTAGTAAGTATCTGAGGCCTAATTTGATCTCAGGAATTTGAGTCTTCCTGGTACCTAGTCCAGTGTTCTATGCAATGTGCTACCTAGCTACCCTAAAACCTAATAGCATTGTTTTATTCATATTATTTATAAATCTTTATACCTCTAGCTATAGAAATAAGTCCCTAATATTAAATTGTACTAAATGTGTTTGTATATGTATGTGAATCTTCTTGTCATGGAGATCAGAGATTCATCAAGCTGAAGATAAAGTATCAAGTTTATGAAGTTCCCAATTAAAATCTGACCTATGAAACTTACTAGCAGTGTCACCCTAGGAATGTCAATTTATCTTTTTCAATTTAAGTTTCCTTATCATCAAATCGGTATATTAACAGCACTTATCACATGGCTTGTTACAATTACCGCATGAGAATACAGATGTAAAGAGTTTTGAAAATGAATTTAGAGAGCTATGTACATGTTGACTGCTACATAGTCTTAAACTATTATTTATGAATGTGTGCACACATAATATAGAATGTAAAAGGGAATGGAATCTCATTCCCTTGTAACCCAAATAATCGGATATAACTCATTCATATCTCCTTCGTAGAATAATTTATTTGCTGCATGGAATTAACTGATGATAAATAATGAAAGAGTGGCAATAATTATTTACAAGTATTTTTCTTTGAATTTTACAAAGTCACACAAGATTTCATAGGAGATAATTCTAGCTGCTAAGAGAAATACCTCTTTATTTTACAAACTAAAAAAATATAAATAAACTTCCAACTTTATGTAAAATGCTGTTTCTCCATGTAAAATTCCCTTTGCAAGAAAATATGAATAGTAGAACAATTGTAAGCAATTTTAAAAAGATCGTTATAATGAATAAGACACAGTTGGAAATAATCTCCATCATCCTAAATTTATCTCAACTAATTAAAAAAAATAAAAACATCATAAATGTCCTCTAGCCAATGAATTTAAACTCAGAATTTATAGTTGAACCAATTGTACAATTATCTTTAAAATACTCTAAATCTTTAAAAATATATATATTCTAAAAGTGTTTTTAAAAGCATTTTAGAATCCTATTAACTTAAAAATACTGAGCATCAAATTCTAGAAAATCTGATCTATGAATGTGAAGGGTGGGATATTTTACGATTGAAGGTATGTCTATTAAATCATTTTTTACTTTCATTGTTTTGGTATTGAATTGGTATGGTAATATTACGTATATAACATACTTAGTTTAAATATGCCAAGATGTTTGGGGTTTCATCTCATCTCTCTAAGAAGAATAAGACTGACAATAAATGCATTGATTATACTCATTGTCTGTTTAAGCTCTCTAACAGTTGTTCCCAATCTAGTCAACACCTGCCAAGCTTATTTTTCAAAGTTGAATTTATGAACCCAGGTTCAAACTTGTAGTTTTACCCTCAACACTAACCATTTAACAGCCATTGTCAGCATTATTGTATCAACTCTTAGAAAGGAATGGGGTCTTATACCTCTCTAACAGTATAACATAGCATTCTTATAAATTAATAGTTTTGCTAATAATTGTTCCCTGAATGCAGCTATTAGCCCAAATTTGTGTCACATATATCCATATCCTTTAAAGTATCTATTTATACAATGCTTCCATAACAAGCAAACTTTGACAGGTCTATTCAGTGTGTGTGTGTGTGTGTGTGTGTGTGTGTGTGTGTGTCTGTGTGTGTACAAAATGTATTTTCATGATGAAAGAAGAATTCAGTAACTCAGTACAGGTAAGAACGGAGAAACACTCATGTTTTAGACTTATAGGTAATATTATTCTTTCGCTTCCATCTTATGTGGAAAACATAGCACCAAACGAATAATACTGGATGGAAGCATAAGAACTCCATGTAATCATAAATAGCAGGCCTGCAAATCTCAACTGTTGCAACTAACCTGAGGCAGCTGATTGTTAGTACCACAGCTCTGGTTGAATGAACTATAATTTGACCCTAAAGCACCTGTCCAGCCAAGGAATATCAATGAGGAGGACATGAGAACAGCAATTTCAACACCATATTTGCAGGAAGAAGCAGACATGGAATAAAAAAGGATAAAACTTTGTCTCAACTAAGAACTGAGAAAACCTTTATAAGCTTGTATCCAAGGGATACTTGCAAAACTACATATATGAGAACAGAAAATGAAGAATAGAATATGATCATTATTATTGACTAGGATAAATTTATATTTTAGCTTTCTGGACACTATTAAAATCCCCCATATGTGTTTTTGCTTTTGTTTTTCAAAACCATATTTCTTAGCTTCCATTTATTTCTTATATCTAAAATCAAGTTATAGATGGAAAGAGCACTTTTAAAGGCATTGTTAGAAATAAAGTAATGGAAAAAAAACCTGCTGTTTTTAACACAAAGTAATTAGCCATTGGAAATAATATTAGTAAGGAAACAGTAAGAATTATCTTGTTAATTGTGAAAAATAGAGATATACATACACACATATACATATGTGTGCCTGTGTATTATTAACACATATAGGGATAACATAATCTACTTATATTTGTATATACATACAGGCATATCCATACATGTATGTACTTATGTACACATATACACACATGTATACATGTGTGTCTGTGTTTATGCACACCTAAATAATAGTCTCAGAGGTTGAATGAGTTGACCATGGTCATGTAATCAATGTGTATCTGAGCTAAAACTTGAACACAGACCTTTCTGGTTTTGAAGCCAGTTTTCTCTACGTGCTACCACACAAGTATTATAATGTTGGTTGTAATAGAGGCTTAGGAAGCTCACTTCCATACCTGATCTAGTCACATAAGCAAATAAAAAACTAAAATTAAAATGATAGAGCTATTTAGTTATTTTCAGTACTTTTTAAAAAATTCATTTTTGTGTTGATTTTTAATTTACATCATTCATTTCCACAAGATTTTGAGTTACTAAGTTTTTACATGTCTTTCCTCTACCCACCACCCCCAAAGAGCAATTCAATTGAATACCCCCTCTCCCATTCTGTTCTCTCCTATATCTTCCCCCTTCTGAAATTCTGGTAGGGCAAGATGGATCTCCATACCCTAATGCCAGTATATCTTACTTCCCAGTGGCATGTAAATGCTGCTGCTGCTGCTGCTACTACTACTACTACTACTACTACTACTACTGATAATAATAATAGTCACATTTAAAAAAAAACCCAGCTGATTTTAAAACTTTAATTCCAGATTCTTTCCCTTCCTCCCTTGTCTCCCACCCTTATGGGAAGATAAGCAATTCAATATAGTTTGTACATGTGTAGTCACACAAAACATTTCCATAGTGGATATATCATGAAAGACTGACTGTATTTCTCTCCATCCTATGCCCCCAGACTTGTTCCATTCTCTACTTTGTTCCTGTGCCTTTACAAAATTGTGTGTTTCTAACTACCCTCCCCCCCAAGCTGCCCTCCCTTCCATTATCCCCCCCATCTCATTCCCTTTCCCCCTGACTCTCCTGTAGAGCAAAATACCCAATTCAAAGTGTATGGCTCCCTAAGCCAAATTCAATGAGAGTAACGTTGACCCTTTCCCTTTTGCCTTCCTGTTTTTCCCCTCCATTGTAACAATTATCACTTGCCTCTTTTATATGAGATAATTAACCACATTCTGTCTCTCCCTGTCTCCTTTAGTTCTATTCCTCTCTCACCTCTCAATTTCACCTTTTAAATATCATCCCTTCCTATTCAATTGATCCTGTGCCCTCTGTCTATGTATACCTGTATATATATATATATATATATATACACACACACACACTCACATATGTATTCATAGGCATATATACCTTCCTATATAGACATGTTTGTATGCACACATACATATATACATATATGTACATTTAAATATATACATATATCAGAGAGAGAGAGAGATGGATGGATGGATGGATGGATAGATGGATGGCTACACACACATACACATTTATATTCCCTTCAACTATCCTCGTACTGAGAAAAGTTTAATAAGCTACAATTATCTTTATTCCATATAGGTATGGAAATAGTTCAATTTTGATAAGTTCTTTATGACTTCTTTTCCCTGTTTACCTTCTCATGCTTCTCTTGCTTCTTGTATTTGAATGTGAAATTTTCTATTCAGTTCAGGTTTTTCATCAAGTGTGCTTGAAACTCCTCTACCTCACTGAATGACCATATTTACCCCTGAAACATTATACTCAGTTTTGCTTGGTTTTAATCCTAGCTCTTTTGATCTCCAGAATATCATATTCTAAGCCCTTTGATACCTTAATGTAGAAGCTATTAGATCTGTGTTATCCTGATTATATTTCCACAATATTCAAATTGTTTCTACTTAATTGCTTGTAATATTTTCTCCTTTGTCTGTGAACTCTGGAACCTGGTTAAAATATTCCTAGGAGTTTTCTTTTTGGGATCTTTTTCAAGAGGTGATCAGTAAATCCTTTTCATTTCTATTTTGCCCTCTGGTTCTGAAATATCAGGGCAATTTTCATTGAGAATTCCTTCAAGGATGAGTTCTAGGTTCTTTTTTTTGATCATGGATTTCAGGTAGTCCCATAATTTTTAAATTATCTATTTTGGATCTGTTTTCCAGATCAGTGGTTTTTCTAATGAGATATTTTACATTGCCTTCTATTTTTTCATTTCTTTAGATCTATTTAATACTATCTTGATTTCTCATAAAATCATTAGCTTCTGTTTGCTCCAGTCTAATTCTGAAGGAATTATTCTCTTCAGTGAGCTTCTAAAATTCTTTTTCCATCTGGCAAATTTGGCATTTTAAGGCATTCTTCTCCTCATTTGCTTTTTGGACCTTTTTTGCCATCTAAGTTAATCTATTTTTTAAGGTGTTGTTTTCTTTAGTCAGGCTGTTGACTCTCTTTTAATGATTTTCTTGCATCATTCTCATTTCTCTTCCCAATTTTTCCTCCACTTCTCTTACTTGATTTTCAAAATTCTTCTTTAACTCCTCCATGGTCTATAACCAGTTTACATTTTTCTTGTAAGCTTTTGGTGTAGGAGTTCTGACTGTGTTGTCTTCCTCCCATTCCATGTTTTGATCACTTTTGTCCCCCAAAAAGGAATCTAAAGTTGGATGACTGTGCTTGCTTTGCTTCCTTTGCTTGCTCATGTTGCCACTCTATTACTTGACTTTTGAGATTTTTGCCACAGTAGAACTCTGCTTCCAGAGGGGAGAGTTTTGTCCCACATCACTTGGGTTTTCTCAGCTGCTGGAGCTAGTATGAGGGTGCCATTGCTCCAGCCCCCACTAGCTTTGGCTCACTGGTCACACACATCAGGACCACCACCCAAGACTGTGATCCAGATCCAGGCAGGTTAAGGCAAGAGTGCTTAGCCTCCGAATGGTCGCTTGGATCCCCAACAATATGCAGGCCAGGAGCTCTGAAGCAGTCCAGTGGAACTTCCGCTGCTTCTTGCTCTGGGGGTAGAGACCAGACCTCACTCCCTTCCTGCCAAATCCAGGAGAGTTCCACTGACCTTTTACTTTGTTTTTCATATTTCTGGGTTGATAAATCTGGAAACTACTACAGCTGCTGGTGATCCACTCTGCAAAGTCCCTCTAGCTGTGGATCACCCAGGCCACCATGGGGCTAAAACCAAGAGCTCACAAGGGGATGAGCTTGGCGCCCCGCTAACTATGATGAACCCTTCCTGTCTGCCTGCCAGGCTACCTTCAGTGGGAGATTTGTTTCTCTGTCACTTTGTGGGTTCTGTAATCCTAAAATTTGTTTAGAGTCATATTTTATAGGTATTTGAGGTGGTTATGGGGGGAGCCACAGAGTTTTCCTGCTTCTATGCCACCGTCTTGACTCTGTCCAGTTGTTTTCAGTCTTGTCAGACTCTTTGTGACCTATTTTGGAGTTTTCTTGGCAAATATACTGGAGTGGTTTGCCATTTCCTTCTCTAGCTCGCTTTAGAGATGAGAAAACTGAGAAAAACAGGATTAAGTACCTTGCCCAGGGTCAAATATCTAGTAAGTTTTTGAGGCTGAATTTGAACTCAGATCATTACCTGACTCAGGTCCAATGCTCTATCTACTGTGTCAACTATCGGCCTGAAATTATAGTACCTAAATTGAATAACTTCATGTTCTAGTTCTAAGAAGGGGCTATTAGCAACAAGCTATTCTTTTCATAGAAAATTTATCCATTTTTTGGCTAAAACTCTAGGCCATTGTACATAATGCCCTTAGCTAGAGAATAGCTGGTGTGATGGGACAAATTCTTCTCAATAAAAACAATCACCTTCGTGTCAAAATGTAATTTCAGAAGGATGGGGGGGGGATGAATTGTCTGCTGCATAATAAGAAAGATTAACTGATTCTAAGCATTCAACTGATCCTAAGCAAGAAAATTAGATGGTGAGCTGAAAACAGTGGTGTGTTTTTACAGTACTACATACTTCAATACTACAGAATCCTCAAAAAAAGACTAAATTTAGCTATCACAAAACACAGAATCTAAAGATATGGGGGGAAATGAAGCAGAACGAGTTCAGCTGAATATAAAATGTGATTACTTAAAGGATCTCCAGAGATGAGCAGTAAAGACCAAACTGCTACGCTGAGTAGATGACCTTACATATGTTGAGAATGCTTCAATATTTTAAGAATCCATTATTTTATTAGTGGAACTATTGCCTCCCCTCTTCCCCAACACAGACTGGTATGTTTGTTGAGATAATGACAATGATATTTGCAAGATCATGAAGAATGGAAGGAATGTCATTTCTACACATCATTTCAAAAAAGGAGGGAGGCAAATGTTCTAGTTTTCACAAAAGGGAAGAAAGTAGATTTAGAAAACTCTATCCCTTTTCCAGTCCTATGGCACTTCTTCCATTCTCCATGATCTCTCAAATATCACTGAAATTGGCTCATCAATCAAAGCAGCACTTTTTTGCATCCTTTGAAATAGTCTCTCTGGTTTAATATACTTGAACTAGTCAAAAGTAGCTAGTTCTCTTATCATTTCCCAGCTTATATTAGGTTTCAATACCCTATTAGATATTTTTATCCTTTCTAGTACAAAAGTTATTCTCCTTGACAAAGAAAGAATAATCACAAAAAGAGTTCAGTAGCACTTTTTTTTGACTCTGTCATGTCATAATCATCCCATCCAACCCAAATAGTTGTCCTATTGCATCTCTGATTATCTTGTGGGCAATCTCCATGCCATGAAGGTTAGAGTAGCCTCTATCAAAAGGGGAAAGGGGAAATGAAAGGAATAGGCATTTATAGAGTACATACTATTTTTCAGGCATTGTGCTAAGTGCTTTACAAATATCTCATTTGATCATAACAATGCTGTGAAATAAGTAATGTTAAATGTTAGAGTGGATGAGGGGAAAATGAGACATTAATGCATTGTTGGTGGAGTTGTGAACTGATTTGACTCTTCTGTAAAGCAATTTGGAACTATGCCTAAAAGGCTATATATAGGTCTGCATCCCAAAAGATATGTAGGAAAAAAAAGGAAAAAGGACCTCTGTGTACAAAAATATTTATAGCTCTTTTCTGGGGTTAAAGAATTAGAAATTTTGGTGATGCTTATTGATTGGGGAATGACTGAACAAGTTGTGGTATATGATTATGAGGGAAAACTATCCCTCATAATATGAAATTATGAGAAATTATGAGACTGTAAGAAATGATGAGCAAGATGCTCTCAGAAAAGCCTGGAAAGAAAAACCTTGCATGGGCTGATGAAAAGTGAAATATACTGTGTATTAAGTTACAATATTGTAAGATCAGCTGTGAATGACTTAGCTATTCTCAGAAATACAACAATCCAAAACAACTCTGAAGGACTTATGATGAAAAATGTTGTCCATCTCCAGAGGAAGAACTGATGGTATCTGAATACAAATAGAAGTATACTTTTTCTTTTTCTTGATTTTTTATCTATGTTTTCTTTCACAACATGACTATCATGATTATGTTTTGCATGACTACACATGTATAACTTAAATTGAATTGCTTGCCTTCTCAATTGGGGGGGGGTAGAATGCGGAAAGAGGAATGGAGAGTATTTGGAATTTGTAGGTTTAAAAATGAATGTTAAAAAGTGTTTTACATGTAACTGCAAAATAATAAAATACTAAATTAAAAATAAAAAGAAGTGATGTCCTAATCTCAATTTTACAGTTGCAGAAACTGAGGCAGACTAAGGTTAAGTAACTTGCCCAGAACTATACAGGTAGTAAGTGCCCAAGGCCAGATGTGAATTCATATTTGGCTGATTCTGGGCCTAGAGTTCTCTCCACTGAGTCACCGATACGCCTCCAAATCATTTGCTCCATTTCCAATCACCATGCTGTCTGATTTCTCAGTCCAAACATTCCTCCCTGGCCATTTCTCCTACATCTGTGTTTTCTTCACCTATTAGAATGTAAACTAATTGAGGGCAGATAAAGTTTAACTTGCTTGTATTTGTACCCATCACTTAACACAGTGCCCAGAACATATTTATCATTTAATAAATTCTTATTCATTCATTCCTTCACTTTCTCCAACAAACAGCTTTAAAAACCGATTTCTTTTCTATGCTTAGCACACATTGTTATGCTCAGCTCATTCTTTATTTCACAGCCTCAGCACCATCTTTAGAGGAAAATTCTATGTTTTTATTTTAAACCTTGTTTGACAGTATTTGTTTCTATTTTCTCTGCATGATTTTTAAATGAACTCCATTGACATTGAACTGTTTAGATAATCCCTACTTTTTTCCCTTTCTCATTGTACTTAGGCCTCTTTATATCCTTATAATTTCATTATCAAGAGTTTCTAACCAAGTCCAGAGATGACTTGCCCTATGAAATTGTAGTACATCAGATTCTACCTATGCTTTCTATAGAGCCTTTGAAATGTGTACTCCAAAAACAGAGCAAACCTCTGAGACTGCTAAATTTCTTCTCCTTCCTTGTACAAAGAACTATGTTTGAATGGTTTATTTATCCCAAGATTACCACAATTTCTATTGCAACAGTCATTTATTCCTTATTTACCTTTGTGAGAATCCCTTTACACCACCTTTTGAAGAATGAAATGTCTTTCACACAATCTATATAATTAGTAAGTGTATAATAAGAGAGAGACAGAGAGAGACACACACAGAGACAGAGAGACACAGCCCCCTTACCCCTCACACACACACAGCCTGAGACAAAGAGACCATACAGAATCACACAGCTAGTGAGTGTCTAAGGCCAGATGTGAATTCATATTTGATTGATTCTAGGCATAGTGCTCTCTCTGCTGTGTCACCTATGTGCCTCCAAATCTGTCTGATTTCTCAGTCCAAACATTCCTCCTTGACCATTTCTCTCTCATCTGAGAGAGACAGAGACAGAAAGAGGCAGAGAGATTCTCCAGGCAAATGTCCAGGTAACCGAAGTTCTCATTCACTCTCTACTGCATTTTTCTTCAGTGCGAGGCTTCTGATCTATTCCTTAACCTTCTAATCTGTTTTCTCTTTTACGACTAGTATTACAAGATACACTGATAATGATTTGAGGCTCTATTTCTATTCTTTCTTCACCCAAATGCCTATCACTGTTTTCTCCCACTGTTTCCTGGATATCCTTAAATAAAAGATGTCAATTCATCAAGAACCTATGATTTTGTCAGTCTGGGAATTCTCCCTATTAAGGCAAATCACAACCTTCCAACAGACCAAAAAAGGTTGCTTAAGTCTCAAAGAGACTTGGCCAGAGATAATAATTATCAGATATGGGATTGGAACTCAGGTGTGATTAACATGCCAGCCTTCTATCACTACACTATTGTATCAGCAAGCACCCTAACATACCTAGGGTGGCTGCTAGCACAGGTTCTTAGATCTGCTTTTCTAAAGGAAAGCAACTCAAAATGGGTTAACAGTCTCACTTTAATTAGACACATATCATTTACCTAGTTCAGGTGGAAAAAGTCAGCATTCTGAACTTCAGAGAATACAAACAAGTTACAAGCAGACCAAGAAACAGATCACCAACCATCTGACAATCACATCCATACCTATTCAAGTTACCAGACAGAGAAGCATCAACATCTGGGTTTTTTGAAGCCTGGGGGCTCAACTGCTTCCCAGAGTCTCGTCTGGCCAAATAGCACAACTCTTCTCAAAGTGAGCCCCAAAGCAAAACCTCACATCAGGGAGTATATATAGCCTTCTCCTGGGTCAGAGAATGTCACAGCCCTCTTCATCCACTGCCCAATCACAAAATAATAAGGCACTCCTGAAAAACAAACCTCTCTCCACAGGCTCCACATGACCACATTCAGCTTATTAGGGGGGCAAAGTACACTTTCAAATCCAGGAAGATTCTCAGAGCTACTTAAGCCGCTTAAGCAAAAGATCTAGGGGCAGGGAAGATGTTCAGATTCCCATAACAACTATACCACTTTGCTCCAATAAATATGTCTTTATAATATGTGATGGTACTGTGCTTTATTTCCACATTCTTTTACATACCCTATTCCTTCTCTTAAGATGCCATAATACAATCCTGAGTTTTATCCCATTAAATTTCAAAGATAGTTACAAGATCAAATTTTCCTTTACCTGAATCATATAACTGAGCAAAATTTTCTCAGGCAAAACACTGAATATGTGAATGCCTGACCTGCAATAAAAGAAGAAACAATCCAAAAAGCTGGGGGTTCTGGTCAGGAAAAAGTTCTGCACTTAGACCTCAGTGTTTCATGTTGACTCAGATAAATCTTCTATAAAGCCTTAGAAGTTCACTACTTCTATGAATTTTATCTGACTGGTATAGACTAATTATCATCTGTCCCAAATTCCTTCTGCCCTATATAGTAGATTGATATAATAGACAGTCTGAAAAATCTTATCCATTTCCGTGTGACTTCTCCCCATTAGCTAGACTGATTCTCCAGTGAAATAGTCTATCACTTGATACTAGCTTCATAGAACTCAAGGTTATTTTCACAGCACAATTAAGCTTCAAAATGACTTCAGTTGAGGTTTATATTCCCAATTGATTAATAAGGGTTACTATATTGGAACTTTCCACAAAAGAAAATATATCTTTACTATAAAGAATTACATATAGCAAGGTATGAAAGCACTTGTATTTATTCATTGGTAAACAGGATAGCTATTCACAACATTGAAGAACGTGTCATTATACTGTTTAGAATATAATGATAATCAAAAAATTTTACTTAGTTTCTATACAACATCCTCTTTTATATTCTGTTGCTTTATGGGGGGAGTTCTTCTCTTTAAAAAGCCCCTTATATTTGTATTATCCAAACATTTACTTACATGTCTCATATAATTTTCATATCCATTATTTCTGTTTTAGATTTTGAGATGTTTGTTTTTTCTTATACTAGGTGAGGCAAATACATTTATATTTTAGAAAAATGATGAAAAAGAAATAACAAAGTCAGTGATAGAGCTCACCAAAATCCCTACCTAAGGGACCCATTAAATCCCAGTTTTCTATAGCTCAGAGAAAGTAGAGTTAGATTCACAATTTTCTTAGGTGTCTCAGTTGCTCGTGTCTAAAACTAGGAGTAACCTTAGAGAATATTGGCATTTACTGACCATCTCAATCTAGCTTTGTTCTCATGACTTTGTAAGGGAGGAAAGGTACTATGCAGTCTTCAAATCATTTCCCAAATGGAAAACCCAGAAAACCTTAACGAATGGAGTAAGCCAACAGCAGTTATCCCAAACAACACACAGAGCTGGTTTGCTGAAACTGACTCAGTAGAGGAACTGAAAAACATAAATCCATATAAAACAAATTTGGGATGAGGCTTCTCTGATTTGTAAGACAGAAAGAAACCAGGGAAGGCAGGAATATAGATTGTAATATTTATTCCATAGTTTTCTTCTTAATAGGAATAGAGAATGATCACAGGTATGAGGAATTTCTAGGGTAGGAACTTTTCGCAATGCATGTCAGAACTTTGTAGTTGGGGTAGCTAGGTGGCGCAGTGAATAGAACACTGGATCTGACGTCAGGAGGACCTGAGTTCAAATTTGACCTCAGACACTTAACACTTACTAGCCACGTGACCTTGTGCAAGTCAATTAACCCTAATTGCCCTCCAAAAAGCCAAAAAAAAAAATTGTTGTTTTTACCTGCCACTTTTAACTGCCAATTTTAGAAAATTGCCTGGAGCACAAAAAGATCAAGTAGCTTGCCTAGGGTCAGACAGCCAGTTTGTGTCAGAAGTGACACTTGAACCCAGATCTTTCTTATTCTCCAGACATCCAATGCATCATGCTACCCTTTGGATTTTGTTAAAGGTAAAATAATTTAGTGAAGAGAGTTTCGGACTTGGACTCAAAAGATTTAGGGAGTAATACTGGCTATTGACATTTATTAGCTGTGTAACTATGAGCAAGTCACAACTTATCTGAGAATTAGTTTCCTAATCTGTACAACAGGTAAAATAATATTTATTACTCTAACTGGGCAAGGGAATGCTTTTTTAAAAATCACATCTAGAGTTCTTGATAGGTTTGTATTTATGTTTGTCTTTTGGGGGGGAGGGGTTGGGGAGAGGGAAAGTTATTTTGATTTTTCTGATTTCCATGTCAACTTCATCCTCTGAAGGAGACAAGGATCAAAAACTTTTACTTGAACTAAATTTTTGTAAAATTATGAAACAGTTTTGCATTAGACTTGCTCCTGGAGTTTTAGCTTCTGTTGTTTACCAGGAACATTGAGGTGATCCTCAAATGCACTGCTGGGTTTGGGACAAAAGCCAACTTAAATGTTTATTAATGATATTACCTGACACAGTTATTCAGCACATTCCTTCCTGTTCTTTGCCTCACCACCTTCCCACCCTAAATTCTTAAGTTAAATGAAAAGAAATAAGCCTTTTACATTATGGAATTTTCTTTTACGCAAGTAAATGTTGGGGTTGCATCTTATTTTAAGTAACCAAACAATGAAGGATTTAATTTCCCTCATAGAAAATGCTGCATATCCCACCATGACAGTAGCTAATATAATCATCTTAGTACCAATGATAATTCTTATGCGAACAAAAAAAAAAAAAGTAGACAGCTGATGTCCAAAGAACTAATTGCCTTTACTTTGGGGAGAGAAGATCATAATTCTGAGGGGTTGATTTCCATATGTGTAAATACATATAAGAAATCAGAACAAACTAAATATACCTTATTTATGGAATAATTTAAAAAATCTAAATACCTATCATCATACAGCAGTATATTATCCCTGTATAAATCTGCAAAATTAACTAAATTAAATTTTATTAATATTTTTCCACACTGTAGCATTCAATAGATACTGCTAGGATATCTCTTCAGTCAGAACTCCCAGACATGTATTGTTAAATATTTACTGTATGTGTTTGATTTAGATATAGAATTTCCACTGTAATTTTCTCTAAATCCTGCCCCATTTTGTCCCCCACTCCTGAGAGAGCCTCATTTTTATAGAAGATATATATAAACTGACAAGTTACATTTTTGTTTTCTCTGAACAGTAATGTAAATATACGTGTGTGGGTGTACAAATGTATATCTGTGTGTGTATACACACACAGATATACACTACCATTCTGTGACTATTTTGGACTTCTTAATTCCCTAAAAGAGTTGATATTATCATCATGATCTTATATGCATTTAAGATATTTTGGGAGGCATTACATAAACATTACTTATTAGACATTAAATTTTCAATAGTGCTAGTACAGGCATTATATCTAATAAGCAAATAAGGTCAGTGATTGTAAGGGTAATTAATTTAAATTTGAAGAACTCTTTTTGTTATGTCAACTAATCAGGTACTTAGCCCTTCCTCAAGCTTCTGTGAAAGAGGCAGAGAGTGTGAACTCTGTCTCCTGTTTCTGAAAGGTTTGGCTGAAACAGGAAGCTAATCCTGTGTATGTATATATAAGAAAAGCCCCAGAGAGGCAGAATCAGATTGATTTTTTTTTCCTGGCCAGCTTCTGGTGGAGGAAAGAGAGTTTCTTTCAGTGAGCATCTGGAAGCTGACTGAGAACTGAGAGAGGATTTCCTTGAGACCAGAATCTGGTGAGGACTGAAGTTGCTGTTGAGAAAGCTGCCTGGAAGCCTGAGATTTCTTCTAGGTCCTACAGCCAGCCAAACTGCTGGAGGACTGAGCAATCATGACCATGATAAGACTTATTTTGTGGCTTGGTTGATCCTTAAGTTCCTGGGAACAGAAATCATGAAGGTTTTGAGATGTGCTGGATCCTGTGAACTTCAGTGTGGTAGCAGGAACTGCCCGGAGGACTAGACAAGGACTGGGGAGCTGTCTGTCTCTGAATTCAGGTGTCTGTTTGGTGGATTCAGGTAGGAGCTGGGACCATGGAAGAAGATCCAGGGAATCTGAGAGACCATTCCAATTCAAGAGGAAGAAAAGGCCTTGCCTTGGATATTGAATGTGTGATAAAATTGAAGCTCACTAGAGACTGAGGAGTGGAGGGTTTGTGTAATTTTCTAATGATTGTATTTAGTGATTAAAGATACTTAGTGACTGATTGCTAGATAAGTGATTGATTAAGTTTACCTACGATTGCCCTGAGTGGAAGACTATTGTATTTTGAGATAACTGAATGACTAAGTAAGGAGGCAAACCTCCTTAGGGATACCAGATGATTGTTCTTTTGTTCTTTGTTCTAAATACTATGACCACTTTGGTGAAAACTATGTGACTATTTTAATGATAAGCTGTTGTGAACACTATATTGTGTTTTTTTTGTGATAAGATGCAATGTTGTGAATATTATGTTGTGTTTTGTTATTAATGTTTGCCTTGATTGTAATGGAATAAATAGAGTGTTCACTATACTATGTAATCAGAACCTTAATAGCTGTTGACAGTAGCATTCTTTGGGAAGCTGCTGATGCATAGCATTACAGTCATGATGATGGTGATTTTTTTTTTTGGTATGTCAATGGAGCTTCAGCATCAATGACATGAGTACACATCCATGGTGAAATATACCATGCACTTCCACCTTCTTATCAAAGAAGATTTTGGTCCATATTCTCATATAGATTTTCCATGTATATGAATAGAAAAAAATGATTATCTCTATTTACTTTTCAGCCTCCTTCTGGAACTAGAGAGTAGCTACTACTATTTGTATGAAGAAGAATCTCAGGGTGGCTAGGTGACACAGTGAATAAAGCCCTAGCTCTAGAGTCATAAGGACCTGAGTTTAAAGATGGCCTCAAATGTCTAACACTTACCAGCCATGTGATCTTGGGCAAGTTACTTAACCCCCATTGTCCTGCCTTTCCCCCTCCAAAAAAAAAATAAGAAGAAGAATCTCTGGCTAGAAAAGGAAGAGATAGCATTGAAGCTGAATTTGAAGACCTACAGGATATTTACTCCAATCAAATTTTTACACCAGGGAGTTGTGATATTGTAAATAAAGGGGGTGTCAACATTTTTGTTTTCTCCTTTTGCCCAACAGAAAACATCTGGCTATCCCCGTTAGATTTCATATGACACTGGCTTATATATTTTAGTAAAATATTTTTTGGCTCAAAAAAGATGCAAGTGGTTTCCCTAAGGAATTACCATTTGACCCAACAGGAAACATGGCAGGATTCCAAATATGAAATATGATCATTGTTACCAATTTTCAACATAATAATAGGTGCCCTGATCTGGAAGGGCAACATTAACTGGGAAATATTCAAGGAAAAATACAGATATGACTTGCATTGAAGCAGAACATTTTATTTTTCCTATTATTTCAACTTTTTCCTCTTCTCATGAGCCTAGCAGCTACAACCATTTACAAACTCACAATGGATATATTCTGCTCAATACTCTGGTGGGGAAAGGTCATTACACCAGCAGTATGGGACATCCCTGAACAGATTTTCCTTCCAGCACTAATTTGCTTTTCTCTGGAGCAATATGCAGAAGGCACTAATCATGATGGTTCATTGTGGATATTTTCATGTAGACTTTTTTTAACCTTTGCAGCAGCTGTAGGATTGGAAAACGTGTATCAAAGCAATTAAAGAAAACAGTGTATGAAATACAAACAAATTTTTTGATATGCTACTGATGGAGGGGGTTTACTCCATCAAAGAAGCTCAAATTAAATTAGCTTTTAAGGAAACCACAATTTCACAAATAATATAGTTTACAAATGGTAACATAATGAGAATACTGTATAATAGACATTCTTTATCTATACTAGCTAGAATGTCATCATTCTAAATACTAAATTCTAACACTAATACCAATAACACTAATATTGATAATAGTTTTTATGTATGACTATTTGCCAGCATTTGCTAAATGCTTTGCAGTTAGTTACTCTCATTTGATGTTCATAACCCTAGGAGGTGGGTGCTGTTATTACTTTTATATTTCAGATAGGGAAACTGAGGCAAAAAGAAGTTGAATGACTTACTCAGGGAAACACAAATAGTGAATGTCTGAGATCAGATTTTAAGTCAGGTCTTTCTGACTCCAGACCTAGTATTTTATCTACTGCACCATCCAACTGCCATTGAAAACAGTTATATGATAAAACTCAATTAAGTTAGAAAATAGAAAATATATAAAATCCAAGTAAGAGAAAGGAGAGTATAGAATTTGAAAACCTAACACTCTTCATGTTACCCATCACAGACTTTAAATCTGTCTCTTTTTCATCCACGTTATTCTTATATAGTTCTTTCCTTCACCTTCCTCTATCTGGTTAAGCCTGACTAGTGGGTACCATCTTTTCTGCAGTAAACCTGTTATAATGAAATTCCAGAAGTGAATGATTTTGAGAATTGTTTGAATTCAACTTCTACACCGTGTATGTTTCCTATGAAGGCTCTCTTAATTCCTATTGAAATGAGAATTTCATAAATTCTCATAATAATATCTCAGAATCTCAGAATAACATAAAATCGATCTAATTTGTCATGTGATTAGACATATGCTTTACAGCTAATGATCCAAAATATCTGTAACATTTATTTACAAAACAATTTAAGATCCATATTATTTTTGGTGCTTAATCACATGTCATATGTGCAATTTTTAAAAATGAATATTTGTTTTTTATTTAAATTATAAGCACTAATCAGAATATGTGAATGACTAGGAAGAGGCTTATATTTATGAATAAAAATCAAAAGAAAAATGCATTGTGATTGTGACTATTATAGTCTTCTATGTGTGAGTAAAATCTAAAAATACTAACAATATTTATGGCATGGCGAACCCAATACACAACTGTAGTCATTAGATCACAGAATCATTAAATATTAGATTTGGAAGAAATCTCAAAGATCTCATTTTATAAATGATAAAACTCAAATCCAAAAAGGTTATAAGACTGTTTTTTTTTTACAAAATTCAATTAAATTCATCAAATTAAAGTAGTATTATAAAAGTTGTTAACAATACCACACTAGGTCTGTATCCTAAAGAGATTTTTTTATAATGGAAAAAAAAGAGTGTACAAAAATATTTATAATAGCTCTTTTTGTGGTGGCAAAGAAATGGAAATTGGGGAATGTCCATCAGTTGGGGAATGGCTGAACAAGTTATGATATATGGTTGATTATGATATAACATTATTGTTCATAAATAGGATGATTTCAGAAAAAGAAAAAAAACCTGGAAAGACTTATATGAACCGATGTAAAGTGAAGTGAGCAGAATCAGAGGAACACTATACACAGCAATAACAATATTAGGAGGATGATCAATTGTGGAAGACTCAGCTACTTTATCAATACAACGATTCAAGATAAACCTAATGGACCCATCATTAAAAAAAAAAAGCTATTTGCCTCCAAAGAAAGAACTAATGAACTCTGAGTTCAAACTGGATCATATTTTTTTCCTCACTTTATGTTTCTTCCTTGTTCTCTTACCCCAAAATGGTTAATATGGAAATATGTTTTGCATAACTTCACATGTATAATTGCTATTATATTGCTTGCCTTCTTAATGGGCAGGGCAGGGAGGACTTTCAAGATCCATGTGTTTCCCTCTCCTTGTCTTGGTGAGCCTATCAGAATAAAAGTTCTATTAAAGGAAATGGTTTATAACTAATTTGTTTCATAGATAGTAACTTGAATTTCTAGTGTCCAGATGCCATTAATAGCAATTCTATGTAAAAGTTCTCTTTTCTGCTCTCACTTAGGATTTAAGTGAAAAAGCCACAAGTTCATCATATTTAGCATTTAAGAATTCAGGGAAAGTCTTTGAGTGAACATCAATTTGTAAGTCATGGGTATCCTTGAGGAAAAAAAAGTGGGTGTTTTCATTTTTTTATTTTACTAAAATGGAAAGAGAAACAGAACTGAGATTCAAAAACTAATTAAACTTGATGCAACTAAATGAAAGCATTTTGATGCAACTTATTAAAGGGAAAATGCTGGGAAATTAGCAGTAATCAAAAGCTAATTAAAGTTGATGCAATAAAAAGCAGTGAAAGAATGCCTGATAACATTCATTGAACTAAAGAAACAAGGCTATCAAGTTATCAGAAATCACCAAACTCCTCGAAAACTGTAAAAAGGACAATCATTTCAGGAATGTCATTCATGGAATAAGATTCAAGTCATTGACAGTGTTAAAGCATGATGTGGAATGACATGTTGCTTACAAATAGAGGGGGCCTTAAAATACATAATTCCCAGGGAATTATTATTTTATATATAAACATGACTTAAGAAATTAGAAATTGGAAAGTTATCTTTTTTACATTTATTATTCATGATTCTTCTACTAGCAATAATAAAGATATTCTTTCTCTCATGGAATTATCTACATAGTTCATGGATATAACACGCTAGCCCTTGTATAAGCAGAAGATAGGACTGAATTTTAAATTATCCCTGAATAGGTATTTTGAATTTTTCTAAAGGATAATGGACATATATATGGTGGGAATGAGTTGGATGGCAACATAATGCCAAAAAATAGCTCTATATGAGTAGTAATATAAAAGATATTTTTAGAGAAATGCATGCCTGGAAAAAGAAGATAGACTAATTCTGTATTGGGAAAATGGTATTTCAGGGAGATCTCTTCTGTGCTTTACTGGTGCTCCTGTCATGTCAAGAAAGTCCTTAGTAAGTTAGGTGGAGCCTTCTATGGAAGATTTACACAAAGAATGGCATAAGTCTCCCAGGATAAGAAAGTTTGAATGGGTTTTGATCTATACTGGTAAAAAGAATATCTAGATCATTGTACCGTATTATACCAGTCATTTAGCTCCCCATTTCTCGACCTCCTCATCTGAGGGCTAGACTAATTTGTTTCCACGACTCTTTCCCACTTTCGCATTCCATTCTTCAGACTTGATTATGTATCAGTAAAAACATTAGGGGCTTGCTGCCATGGCATTTTCAGCATCACATTTCCAATATCTGAACAAAATCTCACACATTATTTAAGTTTCCTATACTTTGAAACAAATTAAAACTATAGATTAATAATATCCCATAAAGGAAAATGAGAGATGCCAGTGTAAAGGTAAATAAATCAATAATAAAAAGTCATAGTTATATACTGCTTTATATTACAAAGTACTTAATATAAATTATCTTGTTTAAGCTTCACAACAACCAAGTGAAAGAGGAAGTGTGAGTATGATTTTTCTCCATTTTGTGGATAATGAATCTCAATTTCAGAGTAGTTAAGAAATTAGGTCAAGTTCACAAAGTAAGAAATTAGAACCAGAACTCAAAGTGTGGACCTCTAATAATAAAATCCATGCTATTTTTACTACACTACACTGATATCTCCTTAGCTGGCTGTTAACATGTGTTGTCAAATAAACCATTTCTTTTTTCCCCCCTTCTGTTCCATATTTCTTTCTTCTGATTAAGGTCAAACACCAAATGGAAAACATCTTCTACAAACAAGTTAATAGAGAAGAAAGTATGCCCTATTCAAACCATCTATTTTTTCTCAAACTACAGTGCAAAAAACTAGCTAGGTTAGGGAGGCAATCCCAAGGTTTATCACAGAAAAGGGCAAAATAAATGTTAATGGTGACATGATTTTTATTGGCCTTTTCATAAAAATTCTAGCACAGATCAAATAAATCCATACTCTACTAGGGGAAAAAAATCATTCCATATGTTGCCAAATATCTGGGGACAAAGAACAAGAGAATGAAAATACATAATTTTTCTACAATGGTTGGGTTTAGAAAGGAAATATAATATTTTAATCTCTAAAAGAAGTTGAAGTTATAGGGCAGGTATAACATAATTTTTTTAGATTCCTTCAAAGCTCTATGCTTATCCCTCAAATACCTGTCACTAGACAAGTCAATATTTTGTTTACTCTGTAAGTTTATGAAACATTCTGCTTAGAATAAAGACTTAAAACAAACACATTTTTTAATTGTCAAATTCCTTGTCACTTACTTAACAACTAGAGGATCTCTTTGCAACATCTTTGGTCTTTAAAGCTAGGCAGAGGCTGGGAAGTGTCCCCAGGTGTTACAGTGTTAATTAATATATGTGGGAAAAGCTGGGTTGCATTCCCCTCTTTTTTACCACAGTCAGTTATGAGGCCTGACTCCAACATAATAAAGTCTACCCTTCATTTTTCTCCATCTATTTTTATTGTACCCTCTTCTTCCACTGTGCAAGCTCCCAATCTCTCTCCTTCTACACAGACAACAGTTTTACAGGTGCCATTGGAAACCCATCCATAGTATACCCACTCCCTGCCTCCTAAATCATCACTGCAGTTGGCCTTCCTCCTGCCTCTATGATCTTGCTTTTTTAAGGAAGAGTCCTGTCCATCCCCTTTTCAATGTGGGCAGGACAGAGGAGGTGACCCAATAAAAAGTCACAGATGCATTGAAGTCTACATCACAAATCTCATTATATGTCTTTCCCCCCACACCCACCCCTGTTCCACCTTATTCTACTTTCATCCTGAGTATAACTGTCCTTTCAGTCACTGAAGTTTACAACTTCAGTTTCATGCTAGACATCTTACCCCACAAATCCAAGCAATTACTAAATCTTGTATTTCTATCTTCACAACATCTCTTGAATGCCTACTCTTCTCTACATCCATAAAACCACTACTTTAGGTCAGCCTCTCTCTCTCTTGTTTGAATTATTACAGTGGCCTCCTATTTGGTCTTCCTGACTCAAGCACGTCCCTATTCCAATCACTTCGTATAGGCTGCCAAAGTGATTTGGTTAAAGTGTAGATTTGATCTTGGGCCAGCAAGGGTACACAGTGGATAGAATGACAGTTCTGAAGTCAAGAAGGTTCATCTTCCTGAATTAAAAATCTGGCCTCAGACATTTACTAACTGTGTGACCCTGGGCAAGTCAATTAACTTTGTTTGTCTCAGTTTCCTCATCTGTAAAATGAGCTGGAGAAAGACATGACAAAATCACTTCAGTATCTTTGCTAAGAAAACCCAAAATGGGGTCACAAAGAATTGGACACAACTGCACAACACCACTAAACAAAAATGTCTGTTATTGCAACCTCTACTCAGGATACTCCAATGGCTTCATATTGACTCTAGAATCAAATATAAACACCTCTGTTTGGCACTTAAAGCCATTTGTTACCTGTCCCTAAGTTAGGTTCACAATTGTTATGGTATATGTACATAGA
The DNA here is from genome assembly GCA_028646575.1 of Pseudocheirus occidentalis. Lineage (NCBI taxonomy): Eukaryota > Metazoa > Chordata > Mammalia > Diprotodontia > Pseudocheiridae > Pseudocheirus > Pseudocheirus occidentalis. Next base: position 56,127,345 of record CM053600.1, read on the forward strand.
CATATATATATATATATATATATATATATATATATATATATATATATATATATATGTATGTATGTATGTATGTTATTCCCAATGATGATATCTTATTCCTCCTGATTTAGCCAAAATGGGCTTATAGAAAAACATAATTAAAGTAGCCAACCTGAATAGGAAATTAAGGTAAAATACCATCTGTTAAGAAGCATCATGAAAAGAAAAAGGAAGGAATTTATGTTGAATATTTTTTTTCCTTATTTCAAAAAATGAGACAATTTACTTTTGCTCGTTTTTGCATTGTCTGTCTACAAATAGGGAAACACGATACCTTCTAAAAATCTATTGTATTCACTGACAGGACTTTTTTTAGTTATTATTTGATTGTCTTATTACATATATTTCAAGAAAAAAGTATCTTTAAATACAAATTTCCCTGCTAAATTAACTATTTTAATCAAATTATTAATTACTAACATGCTTATTGTTTACAAGTATGTTCAGTTCTTCAAAGACAGATTTTTTCAAAGACATATTTAATCATATTGATTCCATTAAAATGTAATTATCTTATATCTGCTGAGGACCTTGACCCCAAAATGTCTTCTTGAAAAAGGTATGAGATCAAAAGACTTTAAAGACCACCAATCTAAACAAATGCTATGTTTTGCCTAGAGGCTTTTTCTGACCCTTTTCAAGGATTCTTGCTCCATCAGTTCCAGCTTGCATTGATCTGCTCTTCACAATGTGGATGTTAATTAAACCTGTTTCTGACTGAACCACTAAATTTTTCAATGTGGTTTTGACCTTCTCTAGCCATACAGAAAACCACATTTCTTCTCTCTCCCTTTTCTCACTTCTTAATACCTTCTAAATTCCTTTTTAAAAAGCAATGCCTCTAAGTATGTTTTGAACCTATTTCTTGCTGACTCACTTAGACTTGTAGAGTTAGATGACAAATCCCTACTTTTTACCATCTAATTTTCTTAAGCCTTTTGAAAAAGTTGAAAGAGAGGATGTGTTAGTCAGCTGTGAATTATTTCTCCCCCATAGAAAATATGGTATATTCAGATCTTGTAAACACTTTTATTGATGCCTGATCCTTTAAATATTCAAGGTAGAGGGGAGGGATGAGAAGTTGGGCATAATACTCATTAAGTCCTTGTTTAGATGACATGTAATACAACAGCTACATTTTGGGAAGCTCAGCATTGAGTTGGCCTTGTATGGGTTCTGACTTCTGAAAAGCTAATACATCAATGAAGTAAGGAGGAAGATGGCATTTTGACTTTCATGTGCTCTTTGTTCTTCATTTAAAGTTTAGTAACTTTTTTTTTACTTCCCATTTATTCATACTGTCTTGTTTTTGCTATTTAAGTATCTCTTTTCCTGCTCTTTCCTATCTGGTTATTCTCTCTCCTGTTTCCAGATTTCTTATCTGGTTCTTCTCTTTAACCTCTTCTGGCTGGGTGCTGTGCTATTTTCTTTCCTAGTTCAATTAATCTGGGACTTTCCTCTATATCTCTCTACCAAAGGAGAGAATTACTGCCCCCAAATAATTTGAACACATCTCCCAGTTGGTCCTAAAGTGATTGAAATATCCTGGAGGGAAAATTGGAGACAAGTGATATCAAGGAGTTTTACTAATTCAGTAAAATCTGCAAGAAGTGCTGACACAGGACTGTGTTCAGGGAGGAAGGAAAGTAAAAACTATGGAAGGGAACACTGATGGGGACCACATAAGGGCAACAGTAGGTAACTAGTACTGAGGAGTCATGGTATATAAAACGAGATCTGCTGGGAGTCCTATCCAGGACACAAGTGCAAATGACAGAAACTTTATGGACCTCTCGGGGATAATTGCATGTAAAGGGATGATGCTATTTTCTAAGCACTAAGTTGTGAGACCCACTTTCTTTAATCTGTAAATGAAATGGTTCATTCTCTTAGCCATGTAATCTCTATGCTTGCAAGTTTTGCTAGGGATAACACATTGGGGTTGGCAGTTAAGTAACATGATAGAGGTAGAGCCACATAAAGGAGAAATCTCATACGGTATCCTTTGACATCATTCATGACTGTGGGACAGTCTGACATGATTAACAGCTGTTAAACTACAAACATGGCAAGTTCTGTCTTCTTATGCTGTCCCCCTCCCAGCACATGTCCTTAGCATGACACATTTTGCTCCTTAGTGGTAGAATTCTGATTTTGTGTTAGGTTCTGCTAACCATGCTCCTGTATTGATCTCAATTACGAATTTCCAACTTGAAGATGAAGTCTTGAAGACCCTTGGATTCCTTTTCATCATTCTAAAATTTAATTTGGTTCCCTGTTTTGTTTCTCAAATTCCCTGAGATTAAGCGTCCTACCTTACTACCTCCTCCCGAAGTCCAGCCCCTAACTCTCAGTTCTGATTATGAAAGTCTTATAATTTGCCGCCCAAATTCCCTAATGTCAGCCATGTTCTTATCTTCTATTACCTGCCTTGATCTCTTCCCTCACCCTTTTTCCCATGTATCAAACATCTCCAGGAACACCCATTTTGTGCCTCTTTAATGTTAGATTCTTAAATTTCTGTATTATTTTATACCCTGGTGGGTCTCCATAGTCTTTGCCTCCAGGTCATTTGAACATCAACTGAACCCTGGCTCTGAAATCTCAACAGAATCCTCAATTTATCCTCATAAATAGCTAAATATAAAATATCTTGGTTAAATCTAGGTGGTAGTTTTTATGACAAGAAGCACTTTTAAGTCAGCTAAAGGAGAGTCTTTCACATGATGTATTAACTTTGTACTGTGTAGTACAATGACAATAATGATAGATGAACCTGAAACGGAATGCTAGGGTGGTAGGAGGAGAATGGTATTAAGTATAAGAAAATGACTATGAAGGAAGCCATTAAGCCACCATGAATTGGAATGCAATATTACTCTCTCTATCCCAATGCAGTGTCTAAATGGGTTTCCAATTTTGAGAAAGGAAAAAGGGCCAGAATGATTACAGTGGCAATTTTTCTCCCCCAGGAGGATCTAATTCAAATACAAATCCATCACCTTCATGCTCATTTATACACTATGGTTAAAGTATACTCCGAGGTAATATGGCTGTAGAATACCAAGCTAGGTTTTTCTCAGTAGTGCAATGTATTGTTTTCCATAGTTCACTTAGATATCTTCAAATAAAACTTTTCATTCTAGTCAAAGATTCTCATGTGTATAAAACATAAGAAATGACTGCTGAAGCACATCAGTCAGTTCCAGTGAATGCTAATATGTAACTGAAGCAACTTAAATTACAAAAAAACAAGTGTGTGAAACTTCCTCTTCCCCACCTATATTCTGACATTTTAAACCACAGAGTAATGAGTTATTCCACATTAATGAAGTAGACTTTTTCCATGAGTGTGTTTCTTTCCCCAAAAGAATTTTAGCAAGAGGAAACAGAGGCTCATTTTGAATATTTTATTCATATAATTTCTCTTAGTGTTTAGTGCTTGGACTCAAATGCATATTTCAATATAAGAATGAGATTATTCCGTTAAGGTTAACTCTTAATAGAATCATTTTTCACTGAATAATATTTTCTATTATTGGTAATACTTTGTCATTGTGATTTTTAAAATCCTCATTAATATAAAGATCCACAAATATAAGAAGTTAAAACTTTTTCATTTTATTTGTATCATAAGAAAAACATATTTAGGTAAATATAAAATGTGTATTCGTCAAGGCATTGATAATACTGAGGCGTGTTTGTGGAACTGTTAATGGGACCAGTAATTCTGAAAGCAATTTAGAATTATACATAAAATATTACTAAATAGTGCATTGCTTTTAACCAACTATACCACTGCTAGGCCTATATTTCAAAGAGATTTTTAAAAAAAGTAAGAGGCCCCATAATACAGATACAAAAAAAAATTTATAGCAGTTCTTTTTGTGTTGGCAAAAACTTGCACTGAAGAAGATATTCATCAACTGGTGAGTGACTGAACAAATTGTGATATATGAATAAAATATAAACTATTTTGCTGTAAGAAATGAGGAAGGAAAGTTTTAAAGGGATATGGAAAGATTTGAACGAACTAACGCAAAGTGAAGAAAGCAGAACTAGAAGAACAATTTATAGCATCGATATTATTCAAATGAACAGTTTTGAAAGACTTAAGAATGTGTCAGATAATTTAAATTATCAAACATGATGGCAGAGTACTAATGAAAAAGAACTTTTTGTACCTTATGAAAGAGAAATGATGCAGAATTTCTTTTAAAAAATGTGTTTCTGGATGTTAGCAATGTGAAACTATGTTTTGCTTAACTGTGCTTTTGTGACAAAGTCATCCTGTTTTCCTTCCTTCCTTCCTTCCTTCCTTCCTTCCTTCCTTCCTTCCTTCCTTCCTTCCTTCCTTCCTTCCTTCTTTCCTTCCTTCCTTCCTTCCTTCCTTCCTTCCTTCCTCCCTCCCTCCCTCCCATGTTATCGTTTTTAGGAGGCAGGGAGAAAAAAAAAAGATTGCTTGATAGTTGAAAAAAAAATAAAAGTCACTTAAAAGAGAAATGTATAGTTCTAAAATATTTACTATCTAAATAGAATAGCTGTTCATTTCAGCCATAAGACTATGCTATTTCTTTGGGAGAACACATGGAGCCTTGCTGTAATAAAACAGAGACTTCCAATGATATGGAGTAGGGAGATTCAGGGGTTTGGAGGCAACTACTAAGATCAATGAAGTCAGATTATTTTTCAAAGACTTAATTCATATGTCAACTGAAATAATTTCTAATTCTTTTGTCTAAACAGAATTGTTCTCTTGTTTCAGCTAACTACCTATCTACCCACTTGTCGATGTATTCAATGCCACTTTCCTCATAGCAAAATCTTTAAGGTGATAAACACAGGAATCAATTGATTGATACTTAGTATCATGTAAAAGGAAGCAGGCTTAAAATGTCTCTTCAGTTTCAGTCATGCAGTGGTGATAATCTTTGAAGTTTCCCTGGCCAGCTTTTTCAGTGCATAACGTAAATTACTCCAATTCAATTTCTATTACCCTCTATTCCAGGGCCATTAAATCTTTCCAAATAGATATCCTTTATGTCGCACACGTACAGTGAGATTCAAGGCCCTTTTTATCATATAGTTCAGGGGTGCCACACACTGCTCTCAAACATGGAGAGTAATTTCTGCATTTTAAAGCAACAAATTAATCCCAACCTCCTCGATTGCCTGTCGAAGGAGAATTCTGATCTCCTAGGCCTTGATCAGTTGCACGTTAAAAATTTCTAATTATTTTTAGCAGTTAGCAGAAGGTAGACGGAATCAGAACAAGCAGCAATATGTGAATACAATATCATTTTTTCTTCTTTTGGATCGAATTATTATCTACATGAGTTACATTTAGTAATTTTTACAAGGACGCCTTCTGGCCTTTTTCTTTGGCTATTCATAACTAACTATAGTGAAGGGAGATGGCTAGATATGGAAAGGTATCTTTTTCAGGAAGGAAAAATATAATCTTCAAAAGAGTTAGTTAGCATCCTTCCCTCTATTCCAAAAGCTTATTCTTGAAATAAGACATGAGAGTAGCAGATATGCAGAGAGCTCAGGGACCTTTATTAATTTATGTATAACTTCATTGCTAATCAAATTGGTTTATAAGAATCATAATGTTTCCCAGCATTGAATTAACTGGTAACTATTACATTTAAAATATCACAATAGTAATGCTATGAAAAGTCCTATTGCAACGTCTCATAGCGTCATTGACATGACTCTTGGGCCCTTGAAGTTTTAACAACTGTGCCCAAGTTCTATTTTGCCCTACCAAGTAGAAATGCTGGTAGTATGGGTCAGAAAATAGTCTGTATGCTTGTCCTCCAAGGAAAAGCCTCATCATTAGAGAGAAGGTCACTATATGACGAAAGTTTTATTCACAGCAAAACACAAAGACCATTTGATGAGGAGCAAAAATCTTTGTAAGAGATGGCAGCTTAGAAGCAGGAAAATTCTGTGGCTCCCCCCATTACCACCTCAAATACCTATAAAATATGACTCTAAACAAATTTTAAAGCTACAGAACCCACAAAGTGACAGAGCAAAACAAATCTCCCACTGAAGGCAGCCCAGCAGGTGGACAGGATGGGTAGATCGCAGCACTGGGAGCCTAGCTGAGCACTGTGAGAGCCCACGGTTTTAGCCACAGGGTGGCCCTGACCAGCAGCTACAGCAGACTTTGGGAGAGTAGATCAACAGCAGCAGTGGTGGTTTCCAGAGTTGTCAACCCATAAATGCCAAAGAAAAAGTGAGAGACTAGTGTGGAACTCTGTCGGAACAGAGGGGATGGAGGAGCTGGTCCAGCCCCTGCCCCCAGAGTTAGAACTGGCAGAGGTGTGGCAGGCATGCAGCCACCTACACATGGCTGCTTCAGAGCTGCTGGCCTGCAAATTGTAGGGGGGCCAAGTGACCATTCAGAGGGTAACTGCTCTTCCTTTAACCTGCCTGGATTGGGATCATGGTCTTGGGTGGTGGTCATGAGGTGTGTGACCAGTGAGCCAGAGTTTGTAGGGATTGCAGAGATGGCACACTCCTAATAGCTCAGGCAGCTGTGAAAACTCCAGCCATTTGGGACAAAGTTCTCCCCTCTGGAAGCAGAGTTCTACTGTGGCAAAGAGCTCAAAAGTCAAGTAATTGAGTGGCAAAATTAGCAAGCAAAGAAAGCAAAGCAAGCACAGGCAACCAACTTTAGATTCCTTTTTTGGGGATAAAAAGGATAAAACATTGAAATGGGAGGAAGACAACATACTCCTGGACCAACAACTCCTGGACCAAAAGCTTCCAAGAAAAAATATGAATTGGCTACAGGCCATGGAGGAGCTCAAGAAGGATTTTGAAAATCAAGTAAGAGAGCTTAAGGGGCAGAGCCAAGATGGCGGCATAGAAGCAGCAACGCTCAGCAGCTCCCAAACAGCCACCCTAAATACCCATAAAATATGATTCTAAACAAATTTTAGAGCTCCCAAACTCACAAAAATACAGAAAACACATCTCTTGCTGAAGGCAGCTCAGCAGGAGGGGCTCATTGCACAGGCCAGGACACAAGGCCAGCCCAACCTGAAACCAGATGGCCAGGCCCCAGGGCAGCCTGGAGGAGCCCAGCCCCAGCGTGAATTTACCCTGGAGAACAGATCTACAGTACCTCAGCAATCTTCACATCTATCAAGCCAGGAAGGATTTAGAGGATTAGAGAAAAGTCAGTGAAAGTGAAGCTTTCAAGGTAAGTTTGGGGGAGGAAAAGCAGTCTGGCTGATCTGCCGCTGGGCAAGGAAGCAGTGGGGGAAGGGCAGGATCTGTCCTCCACTTCGCTGCCTCAGAGCTCTTGGCCTGCAACCCACAGTGGGGCTGAGACAATCAATCGGGGCCAAGTGCTCTTGTGTTGAATGGCCTGTAGTCAGATTGTGGTCTTGGATGATGGTCCTGGGGTGTGCTTTCAGCAAGCCAAAGCGGGTGGGGGCTGCAGCACCCCCCTGATAGCTCCCGTAGCTGGGAAAATCCCAGCAATTTGGAACAGGGCTTTCCCCTCTGGAAGCAGAGTTTCACAGACCTAAAAAAATAAACCAATTAATTGACTGGCCAACATGAGGAAAAGGAAGCAAAATAAGAACTGCAATAAAACTCTGGAATCCTTTTTTGTGGATAAAAAGGATCAAAGCATGGAACGGGAGGAAGATAACACAGTCAGAACTCCCACACCAAATGCTTTTAAGACACTTGAAGATTGCCTACAAGCTATCGATCAACTGAAAAAGGACTGAAAAACAAATAAGAGAAGTGAAGGAAAAACTGGGGAGAGAAATGAGAATGATGAGAGAAAAATCATGAAAAGAGAGCCAACAACCTGACTGAAGAAAACAACACTTTAAAAAATAGATTAACTCAAATGGCAAAAGAGGCCTAGAAAGCCAATGAGGAGAAGAATGCCTTAAAAAGTCGAATTTGCCAGATGGAGAAAGAATCTCAAAAGCATTGTGAAGAGAATAATTCCTTTATAATTAGAGTGAAGCAAGTAGAAGCTAATGACTTTATGAGAAACCAAGATACTATTAAACAGTTACAAAAAAATGAAAAAATAGAAAGCAACGTGAAGTATCTCCTTGAAAAAAACACTGACCTGGAAAATAGATCCAGGAGAGACAATCTGAAAATTATTGGTCTACTGAAACCCATGATCAAAAAGACAAATTGGAAAGCATCCTTTGAAAAATTCTCAAGGAAAATTGCCCTGATGTTTTAGATTCAGAGGGCAAAACAGAACTTGAAAGAATTCACTGATCACCTCTTCAAAGAGATCCCCAAAAGAAAACTCCTAGAAATGTTAGTGCCATGTTCCAAAACCCCCAGTTAAAGGAGAAAATATTATAGGCTTCCAAGAAAAAACAATTTGAATACTGTGGAAACACTATTAGGATACCCAGGATCTAGCAGCTTCTACACTGAGGGACCGAAGGACCTGGAATATGATATTTTGAAGATCAAGGGATCTGGGTTTAAAACCAAGAATCACCTACCCAGCAAAATTGAGTATAATGTTCCAGGGGGAAATATGGTCATTCAATGAAGTGGAGGACTTTCAAGTATTCTTGCTGAAAAAAACAGAACTAAACAGAAAATTTGACAATCAAACACAAGAAGCATGAGAAGGTAAACATGGGAAAGAAATTATAAGGAACTTATCAAAGTTCAACTATTTACATACCAATATGGAAAAAACAATAATAGTAACTTATGAAACTTTTCTTAGTATGAGGATAGGTGAAGGGAATACAAATGTATACACACATATGTGTGTATGCATATGTATATGTATGTATATATCTCTCTATATATCTATAGACATATCTATATAGGAGGGTATATGTGCATATGAATTCATATGTGAGTGTGTGTATATATGTGTACAGGTATAAACAGAGGACACAGGGTCAATTGAATAGGAAGGGAAGATATTTAAAAGGTGAAATTGAGAAGTGAGAGAGGAATACAACAAGAGGAAATGGGGAGAGACAGAATGGGGTAAATTATCTCCTATAGAAGAGAAAAGAGATAACTGTTGCAATGGAGGGGAAGAACAGGGAAGGCAAAAGGGAATGGGTCAATCTTACTCTCACTGAATTTGGCTTAGGGAGGGAATGACATACACACAAATTTGGGTATCTTGTCCTACAGCAGAGTGGGGGGGAAGGGGATGAGAGCAGGGATGATGGAAAGGAGGACAGGTTGGGGGGCAGAGTAGTTAGAAACATACACTATTTAAAGGGACAAGGACAAAGTAGAGAATAAAACAATTGTGTGTGTGGGGGGGGATAGGATGGAGGGAGATATAGTCAGTCCTTCACAGTATATCCACCATGGAAATGTTTTGGGTAATCACATATATATAACCTATGTTGAACTGCTTATCTTCCCAGTAAGTACAGGTGATGAGGGAGGAAGGGAAAGAATCTGGAATTCAAAGTTGTAAAATCAATTTTCTAAAAATTTTAATAGTATTATTATTATTATTGTTTACACACAACTTGGAAATATGATACACAGGCACGGGGGTATGGAAATCCATCTTGTCCTACCAGAAAATGGGAGGAGGGATGGGGGAGGATATAGGAGACAGCAGACTGGGTGAGGGGGTATACAGTGGTATTGCTGTTTTGAGTTGGTGGGTAGGAGAAAGATAAGGAGAAAATTTGTAACTTAAAGTCTTGCAGAAATGAATGGTGAAAACTAAAAATAAACATAATATTTAATTTAAAAAAATGTTTGTAAGAGGAGGGATAACATATATTAATTAAACCAGATATTAAGTATTTAAATGAAGATTTATAACAACAGGGAAGCATCATTTATTATCGGAGAGATTTTTAAAATAATTGCTGGTGTTATTTTCTTTAATAGTCCAAGAATATGAGGTTTCACAAGTATGGACATCTCCACTAATACAGTTGTAACCTGGCCATAAATTGGTATACAGTCATTAAGGGTTGCTATAGCAAAATCCACCCCATTGTGTTCAAGCTGATAATGAACCACCTATGCCTTAGCTAATTGTCCTCAAATTAGAGGGCACTGCCAGACTCATCTCAAAATCTTTCCTTCTTGTTAGGACCTGTAGAATTTCCATTCTGAAGGAATAGCTTTCAAAAACTCAATGCTGTCTCAGTGTTATTATCAAGCAATGGGAAAAGACCACGGTACAGGTGCTTTATTATTCCAGTGTACCAATGGCCTTATGGTCTCACCAATATGGTGACTTCCATTCATCAAGGAATGCAGACTGCAAGCCATCCACACCTTCCAATCTTCTGCAATTTTTGTCCATGTACTGTAATAAATTTGTCACTGGAATTGACCCAGTGTGCTAAGGACCTTCTTTCCATTATTTTTCCAAAGTGTAGCTACAAATGGAAATTGCAGGCTCTAAGTCAGTTACCATTCAGATCATTCATTTTATTTCTTTCAGGGATAAGTTCAGAGTTATTTAAAACAAAACAAAACAAAAATACCTCTGCTAAGGCAATTTCCCAAAGACAATTCAGTACTTAACTCAACTCATAGTCCATAGTCTGTTCCAGATCCTAATGGATAAACTCTATAGGTTGCCCATAAAATTACATATTATCATCTAGAAAATAGATATCCTCTATCCATCCACTATTTTTTTTCCTATGTGCATAATTAGACTGAACTACTGAGTTGCTATTTAGAAAATTTTCCAGAGGCTCCCATACTTATCTGTTCTACTATCCCCTTAAATATATATATATATATATATATATTCAGCCTCCTCCTACTCCCTACCCCCCCCCCCCCGTGAAATCTATTTTCTTTAACTCTTTAATGTTTTTGTTTTAGAAATTTGGGACATTTCAAAATAATACTGTACTTCCTGGATCTTTCCAGCACCCCCCCCCCCAGGAGGCAGTTTCACCCACTTTGGGAACTTATGCTAGGCCTTCATACAATATAAATTCATACAACAGCATAATCCACAGAGAGGCATATATGGAGTACTCATCATCTCTATGGAATCTGTTTTGGAGTTAAACTATACTCCTCCATGACAGTAGGAAAAAATATTCAGAAAATATATGTTTTCCTGAGCTACATCCCTGGCTCTGTTGTTAATCTTTCAAGATGTCTTGTATCTCTGATGTATATATGAGGGATGATTTTAGAGGATAACCCCCTCCTATGTTATAGCAATAGAAATATGAATCATTTGAGAAGGAAGACAGCATCTGGGGGCTGAGCAACTAATTCATAATAAATGCTACTTATTACTAAGGAAAATTAATGTCAGATTATATTATATACTACTAATATTTGTTCATGAACCCATCTGTAGCCCTAATCCCATAACCTCTGAAGGTCAGGTAGTTTTTGAAGGATACAACTGGGTAAGGTAGTCTACTGATGGCCCCCAAGGCACCTACCTGGGGAGCAATCCTTACTTTTGTTTGGGGAGGGAATAGGTCCTCTCCTGGGGATACAACTATTTTTTTCTTGCTACTCCCCTTCTCAAGATTTGGGGTGATCTAGTCTAGAAAAGGGAGACCAAGTCAGTAAAAGCCAGGTTTAGATGGCTCAATTTTTTCTGACCAAGTTCACTAGAGGCAAGATGGGTTTCATAAACCAACTAGACGATACTTGTAACTACTAAGAAATTTATAATTGCTAGGCAGTTAGAAGGTGCCTATATAGACAGAAGGCATGGGTATTAGTTGAATATGATGAAATGATATCTAAAAAAATAATAGTAAGCTGTGAGAGAGAGGAGTCCACTTGGAGAAGGAAAAAAGGAGAGGTAGAATGACATGGTAAATTACCTCACAAAGAAGAAGAGGCACAACAGAGTTCGCAGGGAGAAAATAAGTCTTACTCAGATTAGAATTGTTTCAAAGAAAGCATGAACATTCAGTTGTGTATAGAAATCTATCTTACACCATAGGAAAGTGTAAGGGGAAGAGAATAAAAGAAGGTGAAGTGGGCTGCATGTAAATATATGTATATAAATGTGTGTGTGGGTAGTAGTAGTAGTAGTTGTAGTAGTAGTGGTAGTAGTTTGCTCTTTTTGTGGTGGCAAAGAATTGGAAATTGAGGCGATGTCCATCAATTGAAGAATGGTTGAACGAGTTGTGATATACAGATGTGGAATATTTGCTGTGCTTTAAGAAATGATGAACAAGAGACTCTCAGAAAAACCTGGGAAGACTTACATGAACTGATGTAAAGCAAAATGAGCAGAATCAAGAGAATATTTGCTATTCTCTGCAGCACAGTGATCCAAAACAGCTCTGAAGGACTTATGATGAAAACTGCTATTCATTTGCAGGGAAAGAATTGATGGCATCTGAATGCAGATTGAAGCACATTTTAAAAATATAATTTTTTCTTTCTTTTTCTTTTTTTTTGGCCTGGGTTTTCTTTCACAACATGACTGTTATAGAACTATGTTTTACATTATTGAATGTATATAACCTATATCAATTTGATGGCCTTCTCACTGAGGGGGGAAGTGAGGAGAGTATTTGGAATTAATTTTTTTTAAAAAACATGTTAAAATTATTTTTACACATAATTGAGGGAAAATACAGTATTAAATAAAACAATTTTTTTTAAAAAAATTTCATTTAGTGTTTAAAACTGCATGTTAGTTTCATAACTTCACAAAAAGAAAAAAATACTACCTCATGGAAAAGTCCTCAGAAAAGACAGACTATAACAGCCACAGAATACACCACACCAAAGTGGCAAAACTCATTCTGAGTTTGAACAAAGAGTTCTTGAGTTTCAGTCCTGTGCTTCGCTTAGAGGGTCATACAATCTCTCTATAAGACAGCCTCTTAAAGTTTTCAAAATGAAAAATGCCCTGGAAACTCAACCTCTGGGCAATATTTGATTATTTCCCTTCAGCTCAGTGGAAACAGTGATTAAGAGGATAAGGCCAAAAGTCAGGAAATGAAGCAGTAACACTTCTCATAGTACCAAACTCTTACATGTTTCAAATATTAAAGTGTAGTTTTTAACAGTCTATCAAAATATGTCTATCAAAACATTAATCAAAAATATGTGAGGGGAAAAAAAAAAGCAATACTGCAAAACCAGAGCTTAAGAAGGGGAAAAACTCAAAAACCATTCCATTAAAGGGCTGTTAGGAAAATATTTTCCCCATATCTCCTGTATTCTCTTTCCTTTAAAGAGATCATTTCTTCTACAAAGGAATATCAATGTTCACTATATCCCAGAACCACCAAGATTCATCTTCCCAATCCCACCCTAAGAACCTGTTTTGGTGATTTTTGATATAGTATTAAGTTTTGAGAATATAAGGTTTTATTTAAGTAAAAATTGAATTTGAAATATGGAACACCAATGTCCTACTACAAGAGGATTTTAATATTATCAATTTAATATTATTAATTTAGTTGCTCAGCCAAATTTGGGAGAAACTACTTAAATTGTTTCTTGTAAAATTCTTTGGCCAACAGTTGTAATAAGATAAGTTTGAGGAGGACTTTTTCTGTAAAACATTCTGTGTTCTCCATATAAACTGTCCATGTAGCACCCTCTGGTCAGGCTCCTAGGCAATAGAGAGGAGGGAATTTCTAAGGTAGTGAAACAGGTAGAATATAATTAAGTCTCCTATAAATAAACCAAACCTTGCTTTATATAAATAAACTGACTGCTTGAAAAATTTATGGAGTTGCATCTAGTTACCAAAATATTTCAGAATATTCTTGAAAGCAGTAACAATGAATACACCTTAGTAATAAGTGAATCCAGAAACATATGACTTGAGGTGGCTAGAGGCCATGTCATTTTTCAATAACATGGTTAGTATTATATTATAACTAAAGCCTATTATATGACTGCAAGAACTGTATGAAAGTTCATTGGGCTTATGATACTTAAAACAAAATTCCAATGGAATGAATTATCTCTTCCCTATAACATTATTTCAGCTGATAGTTTTCAAGGATTTAATTAAAGCTATTAATTAGTCATAATCATAATATTTATATAGCGTCTACTACATGCCAGACACTGTGCTAAGTACTTTACAAATTATTATTTCAATCGGTCCTTACAACAGTCCTAGGAGGTAGGTGTGTTATTCTCATACAAATTTTACAGATAAGGAAACTGAGGCAAATATAGGTTGAGTTACTTATCCAGAGTCATACACCCCTGCTATGCCTCTGAGGCCATATTTGAAATCAGGTTTTCCTGACTTGAGGCCCAGTGCTCTATTCACTGTGCTACCTCAATAAGCATGAGACATTAGACTAGATGCTATATGCTAGTTACTAAGCATAAACATAACCTTCTACCTAGAAGTACTTTGTTAGTCACATATTCATGTTTCTTTATGAATCTTTAGAGTATCACTGCATATTCCGCAAAATGTGCTAGCATTCAAACTTAGTAATTACAATTCTGTATTGAATTGAAACTTACTTTAATATTTACACATTTTAAATTTTAGGGATATAGCATTTGTGATATCAATTTTTTACTAATAAATCTTGAATTACACATGACCTATTTTTCCAAGGTCTTTGTACAGCAAAGTCAAACCGGTCTATTCTTTATTTTTCACATAGCCCTCTTCCCTTCCCTATACCATTTCTCTGACCTGGTCCCCCAGTACCACTACTTCCTAAATTTGCTGCCTCTACAATTCCTCTCTTCCTTCAAGATGCCTCTTCTACCATCTTTGGAGGAATATAGTTGGAGGAGAGAAAATAACTTGAGTGGAATAAGAAAGCGTGCAGGGATTTTTGAAGGAATGTCTAGTAAAGTAAGTCAAAGATTGAATGTGAGGAGGAGAAAAATGGCAAAATTTAAGAGAAATTAAAGAAAATTGCAAAAACAATCTGGCAGAATAATTGGTCCATAATCTACTTCTGGATAGAGATTTGTGATCAGGGACAATTAAAGAAGCTTTAAAAGGATTAATGAGGATAAAATAAATGGAATAGTTAGAGGATTAAGGAAATCAACAGAGCAGTGTATGGATGGAACAAAGTGTTGAATAGAGACTGAAGATAGGAGTGATTGTGCCAGTAGTTGTGGAACTTTTCAAGAAAAAAAAGGAGGCATAAATTTATTAAACTCCTACTGATGAGGTGTAGGGTCTGGGACCCCCCTTGAGCTCTCCTTGAATCTTTGAGGTGCAGGCTCTGGAAAACCCCTTAAAGTCTGATTGAATCTTCCCACTTGATGAGGCATTTGCAGAGGCCATAAGTATTTCATTGTGGCTGGGCCACAAACTTCTTTTACTAGCCTGGCTCTCCATTGTCCATCTATTTCCCACCCTTGAGACTATCAAAATATCAATGCAACTTTGCATTGACCTCATTGACTCCTCCTGAAGACCCTCCCCAAACTCCTCCTTCAGACCATTCTTAGATTCCTCTGTATATAAGACCCCATCTTCCCTCCATGTGTGTGAGAGCCCCACAGAATGCCCTACCACAGACTTACCGTGTGAAAGCACCATAGAATGACCTAGCATAGACTGGCTCCTTAAGAGTCTATCCCATATGGTGAACTTGAACTTTCAATAAACTTTGTTTTTCTTTGGCTGAGAAGACTTGAGTGGAATTCTTTCCTCAGGACCCGGCGTATTGGTATTTTGGGGTTTCAGGCAACCCTAACCCTGTTTGTGTACCCTCTTCACTACTGCCTATTAAGTGGTGGGCATTGTGCTAAGCACTTTGCAAACATTACCTGATTTGATCATCACAACAACCAAAGGTGGTAGGTAATATTGATGGGACATAGTCTCTGGGAACCCCCTTGAACTCCTTGAATCTTCCCACTGAATCTGGTGTTCTCAGGAGGCCATAAGCCTTCCATTATCAGCATGATTGAATCTCCTTTACCCTTAACCTAGCCTAGCCCTCCATTGTCGGTTATCTCCAGGTAATCTTCAGCTACCTCCTACCCTGGACCCTATCAAAATATCTATGACCTGGTCAGTTACCCTAAAACTAGCCAAACCCTCCATTGTCTGTTACTTCTGGCTATTTCCCATCCTTGATCCTGTCAAAATCTCATTGTCTTGGTTCCTGGAGTTTGACCTCAGTCTGATCAAGATCTTCCTTAGACTCCTCAAGACTCTCCCGAGACCCCTCCTCCCAAACTACCGGACCTCTCCTTTAGACCACAGTCTTTCTGTATATAAGATCCATCTTGCCTCCATAAAGATGCTCAGATTTGATCTAGCTCAGACTTAGTCTGTGTCAGATTGTTCTGGGCCATTTATCAATACAAGGGTCACAAATATTTAGGCTCCTTAAGAATCTACCCAATATGGCAAATCTTAAATAAACTTTGTTTTACTTTAGTTGAGAAAAGGTTTAAGTCTAATTCATTTGGCAAGACCCAGGGTGTTGCTATTTAGAGTCTTGAGCACCCCTAAACTTCAACAATATTATTATCCCCACTTTAGAATTGAGGAGACTGAGGTATACAGAAATTAAGTGACTTGCCCATGGTCATTCACCTAATGAATGGTGGGCTGGATTTGAACTCAGGTCTTTCTGATTGCAGGTTCAGCACTTCATTCTCTTCACCACTTAATTATCAAGTTAGTAAGAGATAATGATTAATTATCAAAGTTTCAACCTGGTGCTTAGAGTTGAGGTGTAAATATTCGTAAGCAGTATTAACATCTGAGTGCATAAGTAAAGTATGTTGAGTACTACGGAAGTCAGATTCATGTAAATTTAACCAAGTTACCAATGGTTTTAGTTTCTTCATGAACGTCTTTAACAAACACATATTATTATGGATACATACATTTGTATCATGCATAGCAATGTTCATTTGATACAATGTCCCATCACATACACATGAAGTTTTATATTGCTTAAGTGGTCTGTCACAAGTTTTGAGTCACTGCAGTTTGAATTTAATCCATAGTGGTGAAAGAAGCTAATTTTTTTCAATTAAAAAGATGAGTCAAAATGATTACTAATTTTTGAAGAGTTAACTAAATTTTAAAGAGTTAATTAATTAAGTTAAACACACTTCTTCATTTAACAAAAATAAAACTTTTAATACAGAGTTTGAGGTGGGCTAATAGTCTGTTTCATTAGGATAAAAGAACACACACTGAGAATATCTTTCTGCAATCTGATGAAGCAATGAGCCAATATAGTTACAAATCTTCCAGAAATTCCCCATTGTTCAATTCAAAAAGTGTTTATTCTTCTTAACCTCACTCCCTTCTCCCACATCCTTCTCCATTTCCCCACTATCATTGTTAACTGTAGGGTAAAACTTTTCTTCTTGCTGCTAAGAGAAATGAAATGTGACTGTTTCATACATTTCTTTAAAAAAATCACTAAAATGAATTATAATTTTGAATCATGAGAAAATTTGTGATAAGAAAAAAAAATCTCCAAAAATCCCATCAAACTCTACAATCAGTAAAACTATTCATTTCATTATTGTGATTTTAGTGACTGAAATGAGAACATGTGATTTGTCGTTATTTTAACAGAGGGAGAGTTGAAAGTAATTATAATCTCTAAATGTATTTATTCATTAAGTGGTACAGTGGGCAGCTTGAAACCAAAACTACAGTGTCTACTTTGCCAGCAATTAAATGTGTGCAATGATTAACTCATTGCTGATACATAATGTTCAAACTAAACTGATGTCTAATTGGCATGGAAGATATATAATAAATGAGTCATACCACTCTATGTAGTTTGAAAGGAGGAGATAGAAATTGTAGACAGTATTTGTTTGCTTTTTTTACATTATGCTGATAAACATTAAGCCTAACACACTACAGAATTATTCCCTTGATGATGCTATCTTAGTTATCAAAAAATTAAGTAATTATAAATTATAATAGACACTATCATCAATCATTTTGCCATAATTATGGCCTCCAGAGATAAGAAAATAATTTGTCCATTAACACGGCATACCATGCCAACAGAAAAACAAAAATATAAATCAAGAATCTTAGTACCTAGTAACTAGTTCCTTCAAATCCTCAATAAATATCTCACCATGAAAAGATATGTGAATATTTCTGACTAAAAAGTGATGTGTATATTGAATTTTAAAAAACTCAAATTTCTGTTTAAGTAAATTGGAATGTGGGGCTTAATAAAAATAACAGCTTAGTTTAGCTCCTTTTGTCCATTTTCCTCTTTAAACTCCTTTTTTATGTACTACATATCAATTTTTCTGAAAGTATGCCACATGTACATATTGCAACTTTTTAAAGATATTGAGATAGTCCCAAGATAACATAATTTTTAAATTTTACTAATAGCTTTATTGAATCCTTTAAATTAAATTACAGAGTTAAAGTTAAAATACAGAGACAACTTTTAAAGATAAAAATACCCTAGCAATCACTGCAGTACACATCTGTAGAACTTTAAAGGGTAAAAAATAGGAAGTATTTTAAAGGGAACAAAACAATTACATTGCACTGCAGCAGTTCTTTAACAAATAGAAATAATGATATTCCATCAACACACATCACAGATGACAAACTTCTAATCAGAAAGAGCATATCATTTTGTAGGATTATTTTCTTAGTGATGCTAGTAGTTGTAGGAATGACAGATGATTCCATGTTTATTCATTTAGGAGAACAAAGAATTATTTTCTCATTCATTTCTGGTTTCATCCAGTACTCAAATAGCCGATTGATCAATACCAGATAACTCTAGGTGGATATTTTGAATAGTTTGCATCTTTTAAAGACACCTTTGAAAGAAAGCTTTTCTAATTAAGCAATATAGATATACCGCTTTGTAATAACTGTACTCTAGCCCTTAGCTTGCCTCATAACATCAATTATGGTGGCAGGAGTGTGTTTTAGTTGAGCACTATACTTTCTAGAAATGACTGACTTTTGTAAGAAAAAAAAAGAAAAAAGCTTTATAAAGTAGCATCCAGAATATGCTCCTCTTGGTAATAAAATCCTAGAAAGTGAATGTGATTGAGATGAATGTTATTTTGTAGATTATATAGCCCAACTCTATAATTTTAGAGAGGTAATTTGGGCCTGTAGAAGTAAAATAAGTTGCTCAAGGTGATATAGCTAATTAGAGAAAGGACCAGCACTAGAGCCCAGGTGTTCCAGCCCAATACTCTACTATATAACTGTGCCTTTTAAACCTCTACAACAACATTCAACAATTTCTTTATTAAAATTTATACATATCAAAAACATTTTATAAACCTTAAAGTAACACATAAGTGCTGGCTAGTTAATTTGAGCTCTAATCCCAAGGAAAATTAGTATATAATTACATAATTAAGGACAAGGAGATGGACTGCTCATGAAGCAAGAATCAGAGAAAAGAGATGGAAGAGTCAGAGTCTCATAATGAATGAATGGATCCCTGTGACACTAAAAGAATTGGAGGGTTGGTTTGTAATCTGATAAAGGGAGAATTTATGGCAATACATTGACAAGAACCAAACAAAAACAGAAAACAAAAAAACAAAATCTATAGGTATTGAGCGAGATTGAAAAAAATCTCTCTCTCTCTCTCTCTCTCTCTCTCTCTCTCTTTCTCTCTCTCTCCCCTCTTCCCCCCCCTCTCTCTCTCTCACACACACACACACACACACACACACACACACACACACACACACACACAATCCAAAAAAAAAACTCCAGTGGTTTCAAGATGAAGGAAAATTTTCTGTTTGGCTTTTAAAGTTCTTTGTAGCCTGGCCCCCCTCCTTTTCCATTTTTCTTATACTTTAATACTTTCCATGTTCTCTGCAATCTAGTGACACTGGTCTCCTTGCTGTTCCTCATACAGAACATTCCATCTCTCAATGTTTTCACTGGCTGTCCTCCAACCTTAGAATGTTCTCCCCATTCATTTCTGAGTGCTAGCTTACCTGGCCTCCTTCTAGTCTCAGCTAAAGTCTTGCCTTTTGCCAGAAGTCAAAGTGCTTATGGATCCCTGAGCCTTAATTCTGAGATTTCCTCTCATTTATCCTGAATATACCTTATTTATAATTGTTTACATTCTGTCTCTTTCATTAACCTATGAAAGTCTTCCTTGAGAGCAGGGACTTGAGAAAAATCATTATTTTCTTATTATATCAATAACCTATTTTTTGGTCTGATGCTCTTTTTTATTATTAATAACTAATTATCAATAGATTAACTATTAGTAAGGCTTTTTTTCCCCTCCTTTTTACTTCCTCATCCAAAGCCCAGTTATTGTGAAGGCAGAGGGCTGACAATGAGACATTCTCTTCAATCCTGGGCTGGACCCCACCCAACTCAGAGAATTTATTTCTGGTAAAAGTGCAAAGGGAATCTAATCTAGGTGCATTCTAGACCATTATTCAATTACTTAAGGGCTCTGGGTAGAAATGGATTCCTTTGTCCAAATAGCTGGAGGCAACGAGACTCAGCAAGCCGCTTTCTCAGCTAGAGGAGCTCAAGACTTTTTGACCACTTCCTCATTTATATAAATCTACCCCCCTCATTAATTGTTAAACAGAGCTGATTTACACCTTGAGGAATATTCTATTTTCTAAAGTATGTAAGCATTCTACAACCTCCATGCAGAGTGTCTGGCTACTAGAGAGACCATAGACCTCAATTTATTATTTGTCAGCATAATTAATAAACTGACTATCAATTACCCAGAAACTCTCTCTTTTCATTCATTTCAGCCTATTTTATGCCTTTATTTGTATCCCCCAAATTTAGCATAGTGCCTGGTACATAACAGATATTTAAGAAATGATAATTAAATAATGGAAAAGACTAATTTAGGCGTCAGCTAATCCAACCCATACTTGAATAGGTATCCCTCTAAAATGTTCTAAGAATCTTTAAATGATTTTAGTATTTATTAGATATACAGATATCCTCATCTTCCTCCCAAACCTTTTATACCTGTTTTTAATCTTATTGAAGCTCACAAAGTACATACAATCACTTTCAAATGTCAGCAGGAAATAGTTTCTTGAGAAAAAAATAAATGGTCATATTTGTTCATTGTATTTATAGCAAACTGATTTCTGTTTTCTTAATGGTTCCATAAAAGGAAATTGAGGCTTGATACCAAAAAAAAAAGTCATTTTCAGTTTAGAACATCTTTTTCAATTGACAGATTTCTTCTGGGGCACTGCAGATTTTCTAACCAACTTTCACTCTGGCAAGATTAATCTCACTCATTTGTTAGAAAATTTAATGATCTAGCTCAGTAGCAGGCTAGCAAACACTGTTATCTACTCTTATCTAATTATAGGAGGTTTTTCTACTTTTCTCCACATACTACTTCCTCTTCTTCACAGAGGTAACTTAAACTCATGTTAATGAAAACTTTAAGTCTACAAAAAGGTAATTTTTCTGGGTAACATATATGCCTTTCTCCTATTGTTAATACTTGTCAAATATATAACCCCATGATTCTCCTTTACAACCATTGACCAGGTTCAGAAACTGGTAGTATCTCAAATAAAAAAAAAAAAAACGATTTTTACAAAAGAGGATCAGGTATTATTCAAAATTTTTGATATAGCATAATTTTTCTTTTCATTTGCATATGGTTGGGTGGTTAGGTAGGGGAGGATATGTGGTGAGAGGGATAAAGCAATGGCATTTGTAGCTCACATTCAATTCTGAATCTAAACCATTTCTCCTCCCCCCAGTGACACATGGAAAATCCCCAGTCTCCAGAAATCGTATTTCCCATTTGGTTTTGTTTTGGGAAGACTTGTTGTGCACAGGTGGCCCATTTAGGCCCATATATATATGTATATACAAATCTGGAAGTTATAAAGGGGCAGATTTCAACATTCTCTAAGAGAGACATTTCTATTAATCTAAATGGTTTAAAAATGGAATTAGTGCTTGTAATCGTAATGGAATTTGGAGATGGCCCCGTATTGGCTTAGTTTTGGGGTTGAGTGTTAAAACCCAGAGCTTGCGAATCCCACTTGTGGGATAGAGCTGTTGACATGAAGAGAGAGGGCTGAACTTGGAGGAGCCATGAATTGGGAGAGAGGCCCAAGCCAAGAAGAGGCCAGAAGGACTTTGGGAGAGCAATATCCAGTATTGTGGAGCCTGAGTTGCTGAGAAAGAGACTGCTGACAGCCTGTTGGAGCTGCCCAGGACTCTTGAGAACTGCCACCTGGAGCTGCCAAGAACGGAGGAGGCATGGCTGTGATGCCAGTATTTTGTCTGTCTGTTTTGATGTTGTTTTGCCAGATTCACCTGATGGTGAGGGACAGTGCTGCTGTTGTAGAGGTCCTGGAACCTTGCTGTTGGTTCAGAAACTGTGAAGGAGCATTTTCTTGTGGTACTTTCACAGAAATCCTGGAAGAGGGTCTTGCTGATGTTTTCAGGGGTTCTGGAACTGTTCTACAGGCAGATAGTGACTTGATGAAGACACTGGCTATAGCTTTGTTGAGCCCAGTCTCCCCAGGAACTGAGATTGCTGAGGGCTTGACTGGAGTGAAGATAAAAGAAGGGCCTTTCCTTGGGTTTTCAATGCTGAGATGATATCTTGACCTTGTCATAGCTTAAGGGTAGATGGCCTTTTGTGCTCTCCTACTCCTTTTGAGAAAGTGCTTGGTGGTAATGGATGGTATTGTAATTACTTTGAGTCCAGGGGTAAGAAATCTTTGGCCTTTTTGTGCTCTGTGATTGACCAAATGAAGGTACTTTTTATGATTGTAAACTGATCTCCATTTGAGAAGAGACTTTGACTGACTAAATAAATGTACAGTGTAGGGGCAAAGTACTACCTGGATTGAATGGAGAACTTACTTGCTAAATGAATGTTATACTATATTTTAACTTTCTCCGTTCTGTAAATTTTTGCTGAATAAATGGGGTTTGCTATGCTGGTAATCCGAACCTTGGAAGTTGCCTTTGCTTGGCATTACAGTGCTCCACCATGTTATGAGATTCCTGTCTCTAACAGTATTCAAATACAAGGTAAATATCCCTTTCTCAGAGATTTTGTGAAAAGATGTACTACATAGAGAGAAAACTTAAACAAGCTAATCTTTTAGGTCTGTTATTCAATATTCCTAATTAAATGTATTAAAATTATTCCAAGTTTAGGAAAAAAGAATTCAGCTATTATTTTTCTAAGTGATTTGCTGTCAGCTATTTTACAAATCATACATTACAGAAGCTAATGAATAGTTAATTTTAATTTTACTTGGAATATATTTTCTTGGTTTATACATCGTACACTGGAATATCATGAAGGAATCAGAGCTCGATTAGTGACAAGATGGGATAGACCAAAAATTACCAAGATGTGGAATCTAAATAGATTTCCCTAGAGTGGGGCAGGTCCCAGTGATAATATATTGTTGTTTTCCCAGTCCCCCCCAAAGATTAATTACAAATTGAGGTTCATTAGGCTCCGTAGACCTGATTTTGAGAAACAAGATGAAAGATATGGTAGGTAGAAACTTTCTACATAGGTCAGGTCAGCTACATCTTGATGAAAGCCATGCTCACTATCTGGGATACAAATTTTGGACCTCTGAAGGAAGATGAGGTAGGTATTTTGAAATCAGGATGAAAAATGATTAAAGAAATTAATCCTAGTGGAATCTTCAAGGGATAAGCTATAGAGCATGTGAACAGTTCTGTTCAATATCCTCTGTAGAATTTGCCTCAGCTAGAAAATTACCATTTCTGTGGCTCTCATAGTTCTGGATGTCCTGAAGACCTTTCTAATTGGCAGCAGATTAATAGTCAATATGAGATTTATAGACCTTAAGGTAGTCCAGGGATAAGTCATAGGAATCTGTTCCAGGAAGTGAGTGCTCTTAGTGTCAGAAGGGTCTGACTATGTTGTGTGGGACAGTAGGGTGGGAGTGGGACAAGTATGATAGATTTTGCTTCTTTGTAATTTACTTTTAAAATTTATTTATTTATCCATTTATTCAGTCATTTATTTATTTATTTAATTGTTTCACTCTGATAGGTGCTGCTACATAAGCAGGTGTTGCTTTCAGATAATTATGAGAGAAAAGGGAGGAAGGGGAAAAGAAAGGAAAATAAGGGAAGGGATGGAGGAAAAAATCTTTTAGATAATATTCCATTCTCGTTCAAGAGAAGAAAATGTTGCTCATACTATATAAATGACTTCATGCTTTTTTTTTTCCCCTAGCCTGGCATTTGGACAATCTTTCTTGCTTCCTCTGAGATACAAATCCCTGACTCTTCTACACCAGACATAGACTCCTAGCCTGTGTAATTTGGAATAGATTCCCAGAAATCTGATTGTTCTCTAGAGAGCAAAATGATTTCCTATTTACTTTCTCAAAATATCCTAGGTCTAAGGTCCACTTAGAAATGTTATTGCTTTTCTGTTCACCATCCACAGAAGTCTCTGAACTCTTGTTTATACAAGGACAGGTAGCTAAACTTTTGTCTATTCTCTGAGCACTCTAGTTTTTCCTTATCCTTAGCCTAATATCCTTCACCAGAAATTTCCCTGACTTCCGGCTCACTGGAAACAAAAAAGACCCTAGCTCTCTTTTTACTTTTCTCTCCATTTAGTTCTCTGATCTCCTATCCATCAAGACATAGACCCATTCTTCACTTGTCGGTTCTCTATTTTCTTTCCTTATCTCCTGGCCAGTTGGAGACCTTTGTTTTTGCTATACTAGTTCATGAATCAGTCCTTTGGAAAGTATCCCTTCAGTCATCTCTGCTGATAAGTGACTACTGCTTGGATATCATCTTGGATAAAACACATGGAGCAAAATCTTTAATTAACCTGAGTTGTCAGATAATATCAAAAGTCTACTAGAACATCATTATCAGAATGAAAAACAATATAGAGAGCATGTATGTAGTCAAGGACAAAGAAAAGCTAAAGTGTGAAAGACAGGATGATTAAGGCTCATGGGGCAGAACCTTCAAAGGAGAGAGGGACAATGCATCCACCAGAAAACATGGAAAAGCCTTGCATTCCTATCTACCACTTTTGTTTTAGCTTTTTAAAGATCATTATCATATACTATAATTAATTTCCCTCCAGAAAGTATATCATGAGGTACTTATCAGAACAAAATTTGTAAAATTCTTAGAAATTTAAAAATTTCCTCCACTTTCTCCAATAACTCAGATTCAACTCAATTAATATGATTCTTCTAGGAATACTCAATCAATGCTCTCCCCAAGACTGCTTCTTGTGCAAGAGGTCTTCCTGGATTCTTGAACTATATAGTGTTACTAGAAGCCTTTATGAATTATAATCACAGGTTAATTATAAAGGGGTTGAAAGTACTCTCTAAGCTTATGGGAGCCGTAGCAACAGTGAACAATCTCAGAGACTTTTTTTTTCCCCTCTATGTACTATTGCTTTGTACCATTGAAGTGCAAGTCTAGGGTGTTTTAATTTACTGCATTGTATAGTGAGGTCCTGATTAGCATAAATAACGTATCCTCTGACATGATTGAATTCTCACACTGTAGACCTCCATTGGGTTAGAACCAGTTACCAAATTTTATAGAATAATAGCTTTAAACAGTTCAAATTAAAATTTATGTGACTAGTTCAGAAGATTCATCATTTGTACTACTTTAGACTTAGCTGTAGTAAAAAGACATGTGTGAGGGTCCAAGTTTCTCCCATTTACTATCTAGGAGACTATGGGATATTGTTATTTGTCCTTTCTTTTAAAAGAGGATAAATGATATCACCATGTTGGGGCAAATAATGGATGATGGGTGGTGATTTAATTTGTGCATGAATAGGATTTAAGTGAAACAGAGTTGTACAAAGTTGTCAACCTCACATTCTCTTCAAGAGTCATAAAAGTCCAGTGGAAGGACAAAAGTCAAGAAGACTGGTGATGACCCAGAATTCAGTGGGTGACCTTGGTATCTTTTGATGTCTCACTAAGTCCTAAGCACTCCATAGTGGCCAATTCAGCTGCCTTCATGGATATTGGAATAAATTGTTTTCATCGGCCACAACACCAGGGGAAGTCTTCACATGCTTTGGGCAGACATTCCTCTAATTCACTAATGGCTTTGAGGTCTTTTAGTCACCTTCAACCTGGGTTAACCCATATGCCAAGATGATTTTACTGGAGTGTGGCTGCTGTATGTGCTACAACTTTTCTGAGTCACAAGTGAAAGTTGGGTAATGATGGGCATGTCTCCTGTTACTTCCCATCTCACCACTATTGATGGTGTGTTCAACTTTTCTGCCTCTTTACCCCATGATGTACAATGAAAATAAAATTAGGTAGTTTGCAGAAAGATTCTGATCAAGTAGGAATAAAAGCAGGATGGGGGGAGATTTGAAGTCAGTCAATCAAAATATATTAAGTTCCTACTACTTGTCAGGTACTGTGCTAAGTCCTGGAAATATAAGAAAATGAAAAAGATAGTCCCTCCTCTCAAATAGTTTATAGTCTAAGGGAAGAGATACATGCAAATGATTATGTACAAACATGTTATATATAATTATATATACAGGATAATTATATGTTATATAATTTTATAATATACAGGATAAATTGTAAATAATCAACAGAGGGAAGGCACTAGATCTAAGGGGAATTGAGGTAGGCTTTCTACAGAAAATGATATTTTAGCTGAGACTTGAAGGAAGAAAAAGAAACCAGAAGGTAGAATTTAGAAGGAAGAGTATTTCAGGCATGGAGAAGAGCCAAAGAAATTGCCTGGAATCAGGAGATAGAGTACCTTGTTTAATGAAAACTAAAGGGATCAGTGTCATTGGATGGCAGAATACTTGGATGTAGGAAAGGTATAAGGAGAAGAATACTAGAAAGGTAGGGAGAGGTGCAAGTTATGAAGGGCTTAGAATATCAAGGAGTGCATTATATATTTCATATTGAAGGTGATATTGAGCCACTGGTGTTTATTGAATAGAGAGAGAGATAAGATCATTTTGGCAGGTGAGAGGAGAATAGTTTAGAGTAGAGAGAGAAATGTGGCATGGACACCAAATAGCAGTTGCATTAGTCCAGGCATGAGGTAATAAGGGCCTGAACCAGTGAGAGAGTGAGAGATATTGTAAAGGAAAATCGACAGGACTTGGTAACAGATTGGACATAAAAGGTGAGAAACAGTGAGTAATTGAGAATGACACCAGGTAGCAGCCTGACTGGCTGGGAGGATGACGGTTCCTATGACAGTAATAGGAAGTTGGGAGGGTGGGGGACGAGCGAAGTTAATAAGTTTAATTTTGACCGATTTGAGTTTGAAATGCTCAGTAGGTAGGTGGAAGCTTGGAATTCAGTAGTCTAGTGATAGATGAGTGGATTTTTTTTTAAAAATCAAACAACATGGAAATGATAATTTAATACATGGGAGCTAATGAGATAATCATTTGAAATAATATAGAGGGAGAAAAGAAAAGGCCCTAGATATAAAATTATATATACTTATGTATACATATACATACACATATACATACATAAATATATATATATATGAAAACATGTAGGTTTTAATTTAATATGAAATTTAAATAATTTAGAGGGGATGCAGATCCACACTCTTAGGGACACTGTGAGATCCCATCAATTAGGAAAAAAGTCCTAGCCTTATACAAAACAAATCCATTGACTTATCAATGCATGGATTTATCAACATGCCTTTCATAACACTTTTTATTCCAGTTTTTATTTGTATCATACATATAGTCACTCTATAGCCATTGCAATAAATCAAGATCAGACAATCTATGCACAACATCATGGAGGCCTGAGTGGTGTTTAATACAGTCTTACAGGGTCAGGCAAAAATAGCAACAACTACAGCTACCCACAATCCCACTTTACTTTTACTTTGAAAAAAAAAAGGCTTGTCTTTATAAGCTGTTGCTAAATTATCTAAGTATAGAAGACATATTTATTATGCATTTTATAGTTTTACCAGAGAAATAATATTGTAAGAATTAGTCAGAACTTGGTACTGGCATTAAAGGAAGAGGAAGAAGAAGAAGGCAAAGGGAAGGGGAAAGACAAGAAGGAAAATAAGGGGACTGCAAAAGGGAAAGAAAATGGGGAAAGGAAGTGGAAACTACAAGGGGTTCCAGTAACAAGCTTCCACAAACACCATCAAGTTATTTTGGAACCTTTTATCTTTTTTTTTTTCAATATCACTTTCCAATTAAATTTGAAATGTACATAAATATCTCCAGGATATGACAAACCCAATTCAGTCATAGAACATCTGCAAAACATTAGAAATAGAAACACATAAGAAAAATAATATCTTTTTCCTCTTCAAAAACAAAAGATACAGCAGCAGCAGGAGGATTTTACTTCTATTAGGTTATCTCAGATATAAAATTCACTGAAGTTGATTTTAAAAATCATAAAGCATCTATAATTCAGGTAGAATCATATAAAATCCCACTTCAAGCAAGTCCTTAGTAATTTATTACAGTTCAAGAGGATGGCATTACCTCTTTTTTTTTAAAATATGTTTCTCTATAACTTTAAATACCTGAGAATTTCAAATATGCAATAAAAATTTCCCTTGCCTAGTAATTGTACATTTTGACATTAAAATGCTCACTTTATTACTAAAGTTCACTCAGATCATGCATTGGATTAAAATTAAAGTTAATGTAGTATACTTTTAGCTAAGCTAAATATGCATATTCATTTACAAACCATTTTGAAGTATTCTTCAACTTAAAGTCTATGTCTGTGACTTCCAATATACTTGTTAGACAGAAATGATGATATATAAAAAAGAAGAAAAAAACCTTAATCATGCATCTTTAATCAAACCCTCATAACATCTTTAGACTTAGATAAGTTATAAATAGAATAATTCTATTCCATTTCAACTATTATCCTTAAAAGGAAAATCATGTCTACAGTAATGAAATTGCTAATTTATGGAGCATTATTGTAGTTTCTTTTTTTTTTTTTTTTTTTTTGCTTTTTGGAGGGCAGTTGGGGTTAAGTGACTTGCCCAAGGTCACATGGCTAGTTTTTGAGTTAAGTGTCTGAGGCCGGATTTGAACTCAGGTACTCCTGACTCCAGGGCCGGTGCTCTATTCACTGCACCACCTAGTTGCCCCTTGTAGTTTCAATAGGATAAAGAATTTCAAAAAAGACTAGGATTTGGTGTGTAGACAAAATATACCTATATTATTATTTTCAGAAGTCAACTGGAAAGATTCAAAAGAAACTAAGATTTTAGGGTCAGATTTTATAAAAACAGCATCATGCTTCTCCACTGTTAAATATAATTTAAAAGGAAAAGTGCTACTAAAGTCAATGACCATGTTACTATCCAGTATTTTTACTATTTGGAATGAATATTAACCATGAAAATTCATCGTATTTTGTGAAATCTTGTAGTTTCTCCTGTTCAAAATCCCAGTCAGAGATTTGGAAATGCCTTTTCTTTTTTTTCCAAATTTGTGCCAGCAAAGTGATTTTATTTGCTTCTCTGAATAGTCTAAAGTTAAATCTATGTATCATCTACTTAAGAAACCATAGTAATTAATAAAGTACAGCTCAGTTTTTAGTAAATACAATATCCCACTTAACTAAAGAACTTCTTGGTAGTTGAAGATTGATTAACTTCATCATGGCAAGCCCTCAAACAGAGATGTTGCTTTTGATACCCAAATAAGGAGAATCAAATGACTTAATCATCTCAAGTCATATAATATCTTTGATTGTCATTTCAGTTTAATGAAAGACTTTTTCATATTATAGTAAAATATTTTCTGGGAATTAGGATTTTTGGTCCACATTTAAGTAATTTATGAGAAAGAAACTAAAAGGTATAAGTGAATAGGTTGCTGAAGAAATTCTGGGAAATGCTAAAAACAGAATTATCCATGTTTATTTTATTAAAAAGTTGAAATCATGTTAACTTTAGAGTTTATGACTTGCAAACTAAAGTATTTAATATTTAACATGTTTAAATACACTTAGCAGTGGTTTAGTAATCAAAAGAAATAATTTGCGTCTTCTCAGGAAAATGAATTTATTATAATTAAAATATTTGTAAGAAAATATATTCACCTTTCTTGTCATCGAAGTACAGAGTCTGTTGAGCTGGATTTGACCACTGGAGGGAGGTGTTATCATTTTGATCGACCCTACAGGTCAAATTTGCTGTTCCACCTTCAACGACTGTAACATTCTGAGTCAGTGGAAATTGCCCTTGGCTGCCTGAAGGGGGGTTAAAAGAAAATGTGAAAGTTAGAGAACTTATTTAATTCCAGTAAGCTGTATAATTGGCAGTAAGCTTAAATATTCTTTCTAAAATAATATAAAGCTATAAAAGGAAGAAAATATAATGCAGGCATATTTAATAAGCAACATTGCCATAATGTGGATTTTAAAATACCAGCACTTAAGTTTTTTAGGAAGCCTCCCATTATTACCACAGTGATATTGTGTGGTTGTACACAAAACTTATGTCATGTAGAGACATCATAATCACAAATTTTTATTGACCCCATACTGACTATGTACCATTATACTTTATCTTCACAGAAAAGTTTAATAACTTTAGGTGAATTGCATTCTTTAAAACTACATTATAATGCAGTGAGGAAGGGGGAAATGCTTCCCTCAATGCTCAAACCTAAAGGTAATAATTAAAGGTAAATTCTATAAAATGTGATCATCTGAAATTTAGATTTCATTCCCAGCATTAAAAAAAATAGCAGTGCTATTCATAGTTTCTGTATTTACAAATTAAAAATATAATGTGAATGATTTATTTGGATAGATGTCAGAATATGTTCCATAACAATAAGGAATGTAACATGTCTAATCATGTCTTCAGGGATCATATAGTTTGAACCAGAAGGGTGCTCTGAGGTTATATTGTCTTTTATCCCTTCATTTTACAGATGAGAAAAGTGATGCTTAGAAAGGTTAACTCACTTAGGTCACATTGGTTCCAAGTGACAAGAGCAAAGATTTGAACTCACATTCTTTGACTCCAAAACCAGTACTATTGCCATGTCATCCCATTACCTTCTTCCACTTATACTCATTAAGTTGTACAATTTTAAGCAAAATTTTTACAAAAAAAATCATAACATGACTAGCAAAGCTATAGAACATTCAATAAGTAAATTATAATTCAGCAAGATGAATTAGAGATATATCAAGACAGATATGAACTGAGCAAAAAAAATAAGTTGTAGGGTCAACTTCAAAATCATATTATCTGAGCAAAGTAACCCATGAAGTGAAGAATAATTTCTATGTTCAAGTACATTAGGGTGACTTAATCATACCCATGAAATATATTTCCATTTTAATTAGTTTTATAATGATTGTACCATGACTATAAGCACCACTTGGACTTATGCTCTAGCTCCTAATTGTAAAAAAAAAAAATCTTATTACCATGATTGGCACTGTAAGAGAGAAAAGGGCCTGAAGGGAAATATTTCTTCACCAACCCAAATGACACAAGTACACAGGTTCATGACCATATTATATAATTAAACCTATCAAGTGTAAGAGAGCCATACCAGGAGCTTTGACAAGTTAAAGGCAACAATTCAGAGTCACTATAACAACTCCACCAGGATACCTCCCTATAATCTTTTGGGTGGAGTTTTCAAATTGGGGTGAGAAGATGTCTAGAATAAATTCTTTGAGAGTTGACTTGAAAGCCATCAGGAGCCAGAGTGGGATGGGTTTTGCTTTCAGCTCAGAGATGACCTCTAGTAGGGGAAACATGGAGAACCATCAATCTTGTGAAGTGAGGTGAAGAGAAAAGCCACATCAAAGAAAATGTGAGCAAAGACAGAAAGATAGAATAAATGCTGGATGAGCCAGATTGCTAGCTCATAAACATCAAACTCAGCATAATTTTAAGCTGCTTTTTTTCTGTGTGTTTTTAAATATATTTTTTCTGCACTGCATGGTATGTGTTTTAGAAGTATTTGAGTAATAAAAGATACACTGTATAATTAATTTTTATTTGTTGTACACAGGCCAAGAGTACAGAATAATAGAACAGGAGTCTTTAGAGATCATTGAAATCTCATTGATAATAAAATCATGTCTCAGAGTAAGAGACAAGGTCCATGACGCATCAATAACAGGGCTAAGATTAGAACCTGTGGGTTATAGCAGCTGTCCCTCAATTAGGCACTCTTTATCCTATAACAAATATCAATGTAACACATTCATATCCCAAGTTTTTGAAATTTTCAGAGAAAAGTAACCATTTAACAATTTATAAGTTCATTCCAACTAAAATCAGTGTTAAATTGAGAAAAGTTAAATAGAATGAAATTTTATAAATTGTTGAAAGATATAAATACAGTGGAATTTTATCTCAAAGGATTTAATATGAAATGCAATGTAAAGAAAAAATTAAGTGTATTGATTTGAATATGATCTAGAATTGAGTTTGTTAATAGTCATCAGCCACTCAGATGGAGAATTAAGGTCAGACCTATGGTAAATGTTTACCTAAGAGAAGAAAATGAAAGTTAATGACATAAAGACTGACATAAAAAAACAAAGACAAAAGCAAAAAAACTTCAGCATATCAAGGTTTCCACATCACAGCACCATCATGTGAGTAGACTTCCTATGACTTTTAGCATTTTTTGACCTGCTCTCAGATATAATGGTTTGACAGGCTTCTCCTAACATCCTCTCCTTAATTCTCCATTTGATCAATAGTGACCATGATAGAGTAAGGGTGAACAGAAAAACACTACAGGTTACCACTGATCTAGAATTCTGGTCACAGAGAAGGTTTGATCCAAAAGTCATACTCTTAAAAATTTTTAAATCATTCCTTTCTGGGGACTACTATGTGAAAGGGCACACAAGCCAAGAAAATTCTAACATCGTGGGCTTGTATTTGGAATAAATGGAGAAAGAACATAGAGGTCTAAGATGACTTTTCCCCCTAGGATTTTCATCCATATAAATATCATAGTTTCTTTCTTTTTTGTTTTAATGTCTTGGTTTCTAAAGAAGATAACTCTTTACTATAACTAATAAGTACTTTTTATATTTGGAAGGGAAATTTTTTCCCATTTGTTCTTTAGTCTCTATTTCCCTACAAATGTTCCTCTTTTCCGTCCTATCAGTCAAAAACCCCACTACTTCCCTACCTTATGGCTATTTATTTGTTTCTTTTTTACTTTGAAGCAATTGCTTTAACCTCATTCATAAAAAAAATACTACCCAATTTGGTTGTTTTTCTTTGTTTTGCATAAAATGATTTTATGTTACTTAGTTATCCTTAGTCTAATAGATTCTTATTTGCTCCTAACTGATTATACATTTAGAAAATACTCTAGGTTAAGAAGAAAATTATGAATTTAAATAACAGAAAAGAGTTTAATGAAGAATGTCTATAAATCATTGTCTAAAGAATCTCTTTTGGACAATATTTTTTTTTCTTATCAAGGTAAGCTACTCGTATTGTTTGCTTTGATGCTTTACTTTTCTGTACCTAGAAATCTATGAGTGCAGGATGGTTCAAACTCATCCCTTAACTACAGAACAGACCACTAGGCTCAAAAAATTATGAATTAAAACATATCTCCTGCCAAGTTCAGAGCCAGTTTTACATACAATTTTTGCAATACTTTCCATGCAGGTGTTCACTGTGTGAACACCAAAGAGTTCTACACATTTTCCCCATAGGCAGTAAAGAAAGCAGAACTCTGGTGGTCCTATTGATGATGACAATCTGGGAAACACCATCATTCAAACATCGTGGATCCACAGCGAAAAAGCAACATGAGAGACTGCTGAAGCCAGAATTATTGTCAAAGGATTCCTGGCAGGCCAAGAGGAATGTCTGAGCATCAACAACAGAGCATGGCTTTGCTTTCCAAAACAGAGTCGTTCAAGCCTCACCATCTTCTGAATGGCTGGTGAATAAAAGCAATAGCTTTCTCCATCTCTCTTCTCCTGTTAAAGATTAAGTGTGGGTCATACCAGTGGATCAGTGCACATTGTGCTTGAGTGCTTAATAACTAAGAGCAATAATCGTTTTAATCATCTGAGATATATTTAGACAGGCAGAAGTCAAGGAGGAAAGACAGAGAGAGAGAGAGAGAGAGAGAGAGAGAGAGAGAGAGAGAGAGAGAGAGAGAGAGACAGAGACAGAGACAGAGACAGAGACAGACAGAGAAAGACAGAGAAAGAGACAGAGAAATACAGAGAGAGACAGAGAGAAAGTGCAAGTAAGTGCATTACATTCAATGCTGTTTCAGGGTAAATGATTATATTTATTTGGGCTATTTAGCAGGTAATGATAATTTCTGTTTTTGTTTCTCTTTAAAATGAATAATATTATTGCAAAGGAATGGGTAGCTGTTCTTTTAAGAAGAGAGGAAACAAAAAAGATATTTTAAAACAATTCTAGGAAGAAAATTTTAAAAATTGCATTAGATAATGGTGGGGTTTTCTTCTCTACTGAAGGAAGGAAGAACGGAAGGAAGGAAGGAAGGAAGGAAGGAAGGAAGG
Source organism: Pseudocheirus occidentalis (assembly GCA_028646575.1). Classification (NCBI taxonomy): domain Eukaryota; kingdom Metazoa; phylum Chordata; class Mammalia; order Diprotodontia; family Pseudocheiridae; genus Pseudocheirus; species Pseudocheirus occidentalis. The sequence continues at coordinate 56,161,851 of CM053600.1, forward strand.
AAGGAAGGAAGGAAGGAAGAAAGGAAGGAAAGAAGGAAGGAAGGAAGAAAGGAAGGAAGGAAGGAAGGAAGAAAGGAAGAATGGAAGGAAGGAAGGAAGATAGGAAGGAAAGGAATTATATGTGGCAAAAATTGATCAGTTGATCCTGTAAAACTTTTTAATAGAAATGATAATTAGGAAAGAAAATAGCAGTAAGGGTTTTTTAGTTTACCTTTTTAACATTACTGTGTAATGGAAAATATTCCATTTCTTTTAAAAGTTATTTAATAAATCTATTGTAAAACAAAAACAGAGCATATTTACTCAAGAAGATTTGCAATGTCCAAAGAAAATAAAGAAATCCTTGAGCTACAATGAGTCAGTGTTTTATGAACTATATAACACAATAAGAAATTTTACTTGAGAATTCTCCCACCTCCTAACCTGTTACTATTTACAACCCTATTAGTACTCCACACAAAATAAATCTTGTCCATCAAGTTCTTCACCATATGTGTTCTAAGATAGTGAGTCTTAGAAAGTTTAAGATAATTCTTATTACTTAAAGTCTAAAAATATCCCCAAATGCACACACAGCATGCTATTACTTCCACTAAATTACAAAGACATTCTGAACAAATAACTTTCTAATGTGCAAGTTGTGGCTCAGTAGCTGTATGGACTGAGGCACATATTGCATACTGAAAGCTACCACCTTAATATATGCTAATGTCATTAATGCAAACTGATAGTTCTCAAGAGTAGTATGATGGTGTCTATATCTTGTGAGAAAGGAAAATGGAGTAAAAATTAAGGGAATTAGGAAATTCTTTTCCATTTATTCATTTATGAACTACCCTAATTAATTCTTCCTATCAGCTTTTTTTCCCCAGTTTCCAGATGCTTCTGTTCTTTTCCTATTTCCAATTACTCTACAAAAACTGAGTTCCTGTAAACTTTCTTCTACAAGATTCCCATATAGAACTGATTCTTTGATTCAGCCTCAGTCATTCTTGACTTAGCCTATGTTCTAGAGTACACCACCTGGTATCTACCTTCTGTGCCACCTTTCTAACACTATGGAGTTATGGAGCATAGCCATCACTATTGTGTTGCATGCCAGTTTCCATAGAGACCGGAAGCACTAGAGGGACCTGTGTTCCATAACAGCTGCCAGACCCAGGCAGGGAAGAGACAAAGCTGGCGGGCAGTGAGTCTTACAAGGCCAAGAAAGGTTGGAAGGGCTTTTTCCTCTTGGTATCAGAAAATAGCATTGCCAAACTGGCAGCTACGGTCATTGCAGTCCTGTAGACCAGATCCTGGTGCTCACTAAGGCTATTCTATAAGAGACCCATTCTACTCCCAACTCTGCTTTTGCTCCCAACTCTGGGAGCAGAGACTCCTGTGTACCCAAAGCTTGGCCTTGATCCACTATTGGCTTCTTATCCTTAACAAAAGGCTCTTTCAGATTTACAGTAGCTCCCACAACTCCTGACCCCCAGAATCATAATTCTTCTGTACAAATTCTACCTAGATTTGTCTATTCCAGGACATGACATGAAGCTCTCTAGGCCTTTTACAACAGACCAGTGAACTGATGGAATAACCACTGTTCTGTTCCAAAAATCTCTACATGGCCATTGAAAAAAAAAAGATAAGTTGTATAATGCCATATTACAACTAACTTTTATTTGCTCAGAAGTAAGAAGAGGTTTTAAAATATGGATAATTCTCAATTGTCTGTGTTTGGGTTGGTTTAGTCAGAATTCTAGAGTAGGGAAAGTTTTTTCTTCCTCTGACCTTCCCTTTCTAATACCTATCTAAAGCCTATTAACACATTCCACTACACAGTGTATGCCAAAATGTACTTTAAGACTGTCTTAGATACCATCTTAGTGTTCTCTCAATGAAATATTCCAAATTTAAATAGCATTTCTATGTAAAGATTTTTTCTTCACAATTGTTATTGTATTCCTTAAAGGTTCTAACAGATTATTCATGGTTTCGCTTCAAAAAACTCTTATATTTTTATTATATTCCTAAGAAATGTCATAAGAAAAATTTATTTAATAGCTTCTGTTTATTATATCCTCATGTCTATATTTCTTTATGGAAATATGAAAATTGCCTGTCATCTCAAGAGGAAGTGCCAGAGTCGAAACTCTCCAGACCAACAGAGCTTGAAATTAATTGTTTATTTAATAAATACAAAAGAGAGCTGCTTGAGGCAAAAGGGTCAAGTGACTTGCCCAGGGACACTGAATAGAATATAAGTTTCCTCAAGATAGACATGTGTCATTTTCGTCTTTGTATTTCTACAGCTGAGCATAGTACCTGGGCGCACTATAGGATCTAAATAAAGGTTTGCTGATTAACCTCAGAGGAGAGCTTTGAACTCACATTTTCTTCATTCCAGTCTTAGCATTCTACAACAGTGGAATATGTCTTATTTCATTGAAGATAACAACAAACTCTACAAGTGCAAAATCATTTTTCTGATTCACCTTTAACATTTTTATCTACTAACACCAGTGACACACACCATTTTACAATCAACCTCCAAGGCTGGACAGAAGTGCATACTCCTAACTTTAATCTGCATTATTAACATTTCACCATCACTTATGTTAAGTTTAGAGAATTCAAAGAAAATCAAGCCCTGATTTATAGTTTCTGAAGTGGAAATACTCATACTGAATATTTATCAATTGGAGAGAGAAAGACATGGAGTGTATATTTCAAATTAGCTCTATCATAGACCAGATCTAAGATCACAAAATATTTTCTATATGGATGGAAAGTCACTTCATCTGCCATATATAATTAATAGGTTTGAATGTGTGTAAAACTGTTTGGGAGAATCCCAAACGATGAAAACAACAACATGAAATAACTGTAATTTTTCCTCCAAAATTAACACCTTGTCCAATTCCTTTAATATATATTAGCACAGACTAAATTTCTTCTTTTGCAAATAACTATTCAGGTGTTATATTGCAGAGTATAGGAAAATATTCAAACAACAGAATTAAGGAATAGAGAGCAATAAATGTAAATGTCATTTAAAAATTCTCTAACTTCAAAAATGCTTTACGTGGTAATTATCATGTGTGCATAAAGTTACTTTATGTTGCTCAAATATTGTTTTCAGGGTGAATGAACAAGCCCTGGAGCTGACTAAGTTTTCCTTGCTAAGTGATGAACATTTGAAAGGCAGTCTTCCAAGAGGAAAATAAAAATTATGACCACAATCACAGACTGGTTCACAGGGAGGCTCAATCACTTAACTAAATTCTAAATTGATATGTCAACCTGAAGGAAATATTCTGGAAAGGAACACACAGATGGCAGAACTCTTTAGAAGACAGGGTGAGGAATATAGTGCTTAGCTTATATAATCAATCTCCACAAGACTAAAAATTGAATGTGTAAGGAAAAATATGCTTTTTATAATTAGAGCACCCAGGAAAAAAACCGGATGTATAGGGGTACCAGTGAAATATTGATCCATATCAGTTGATTTTTCTTTAGAGTTTAGGTTAAAGAGAAATTATCAAATAAATCCATTTGTGAAGATGCACAATTAAAGATCTCAAAAACCTCTTAGGAAAACCAATCTCCATCAAATATATAAAAGCAAATTAAGTGGAAAAATATAATATAATAACAAAAATTACTAGAAGTCCATTTCATAGGGAATTGCAAATAAAATATAGTTTGAAAAACATATATGTTATATACACATGTCTATTGTATACATGTTATAGACATATGTGTATATTATATGCAAACATATGCATATACATGCATACATATACACACAGAGAGTCCCCTTTGGCAAACTGTATTTAAAAATAAGAATTTGATCAGATACTTAAAAAACTTTAGGTATTAAAACATACATATTTCAGTGATTCACATGATTTTACATTGAAAAAAGTTATCTCAGTGTTAGATTATGTAGACAATAGAGATAATGTATATCTAATTATAGTGTGTTCTTAGGAACATCTTTCTTTGATGCTTCAAATATTGAAAATACAATACTATGCATATATTAACCATTTATGTCAATATTCTTGAGTGATATTGTTTCATTTGTTATTCATGGAGCACTACACTGGGAAAACCTGAAGTTGTGCATAGCCTGAAAGAATAATGGAGGGATACATGATAGATATAAGTAGACAACATGATATCATAAAACAAAATATTATAACACAAAGCATATGAGATGTGGCATAACGAATATCATCATTGAGTTGTATGACTGGAAAATAAGGTGGCTCATTCTTGCAGAGAGATCAAGGAGAAACCAATGGATAGCCTCCATGTTCTGTAAATGTCCAAATCAAGACATTTAGAGACAGACTCCTTCTCCCCAGCATGTTGAATTAACTCCCTGTGGAAGAGTTACAGAAGGCCATGAAAAAGGTGTATACAGAATACCAAGTTGTAATCTGCATGATTGGAGGGAGTAATCATTTGGATGTGTTCACAGATCCCTCCAAATTTCAGTCATTTGGAAATTTAAGGAGGTGGGCACTTAAAATAAATTAAATGGAAATGTTCTAACTAGACCTTGATGTAAAAAAAGACAAATTCATGCCCCTATTAATTCAAACAATTTGATTTTGTAGATATAGTGAAAGTTATTTTATATAGTATTTAAAATTTACAAGAGAACTAAAATGTATGAAAATGGTACTCAATTAGTCTAGATTATAAAGTCATTCTATACAACTAAGTATTATAAAAGTGCTTCAGTGTCTTCATCTCCAAATGAAACCTCTTTGGCATGTGAAAGAGAATTTATTTTCATAATTATGCTCCCTTCCCAACTTGGGCTTTTTTTTTATTGAAAAGAATATGTGAAAATGATGTTATACATTTCACCTTGATTACTAAAGTAGGATTCTAAAATCACAATTCATACAATCATTTATCTAGGTTTAGAAGGAAATCTTGAAGGACAGGATCATAGCAAAAGGTACCTGAGCGATATGAAATGTGGAGGAGGAAAAAGAAGGGAGTATATAGCAAATGGTCTCAATTATATTTTTCTGTAAAATATGAGGCAAAGTTCTCAGCTGAGCAGCTGGGGAAGGGGCAGCCATGAGGAGTTTGAGGAGGGATGAAACGATTTGTAAAAGTTGCAGTGAGGAGTAGGATAGTGAGTTGATGGGAGAGGTGTAGTAGGATTGCCATTCTATAGTGAAAACCTAGTTAAGGTTGTGTGACATAAATTTGTGGTGTACCCAATCAGAACAGTTATATGATTTTCTCTACCTTTCACCAACAGCATATGTGTGGGAGTGAAGGTGGCAGACAGTGGGAGTGATGCAAGGTTAAGGTTTTTCAGGGTACAATCAGTGAAATGTTAAGATGGCTACAGATTCAAGAGTAAAAGACAACTTGAACTGATACATGAAAACTGTCAAGATGGTGAAAGGTTCAGGGGACACGTCCTGGAGGAGGATGTCTTGGGAGAGTATTGAGAAGTTAAGGTACTGGAGGTTATGGTGGGATAAATAGTAGGGTTGGAAAGGTAAAGCAGTGGCAGAGGTAGAAAGGAAATAGGTTATGGTTAGATAAAGTATTTCAGATTATTAGAACAAATGATACATTTGTGGGTGATGGCAAGATGAAGTGTATGACCATCTTTATGTGCAGCTGAGGTAAGGTGGAGAAGTAGGTCCTGGAAAGTAAGGAGGCTGTGGAACTGAGTAGTTGAGATGTTTAAAAGTGATTCAGTCAAAAGGAAGGAATATTTCAATTCCCCTGCCTTGACCACTGAAACAAGGGGGAATTAGTGTAGATCCATACAGTACTGGAAATAGTGACTGGGGAAACTGACATTTGGGGTGGGAGAGGGCTGATTTCAGAAAACAAAAAAACCTAGAAGATAGAAGGAATGAGAGAGGGAAATATTTAGCATGAAGGGATGTTTGTAGTCTATGTAACTGTTATTTTAGAGGGCATAGAGGTAAGTGGTGTTTGATTGGAACTTTGGGATGGGAAGGTTGAGCAAGAAGGAAAAAGAATATTGCATGATGGGTATGGGGAATGGGGTTTTTATGGTAACTCTTAGGTGTTCAGAATCACTGGTATGTGTAGGGTATGACTGGAAAGTGATCTACCTGGTGATTTAAGTATTAAATTTAAAATTATTTTCTTCTGGAGGTTTTGTTCTAAAATTTCAAAATCAGAGAATTTTAAGTCTTCTACTTCTATAACACTACAGCATATCAAATAATTTGTCATTTATTTTTTATTTGAAGAAGGACTCTCACACCTGCCAAAACATCCCATTCCATATTTTGCAAAACTCTAATGGTTATAAAGTCTTTCATCAAACCAGAATTTACCTCTTTATAACTTCTACCCCTTTTCTTAGTTCTGCCCTTTAGAGCTACACAGAATAGGTGCAATGCGTCTTCCACAAGATAGCCCTTCAAATATTTGAAGATAATTATCATTTCCTCCCTAAATCTCTTTTCAAGGCTAAACATGTAGAATTACTTCAATGTTTATTCTTATGGCATGATCTAAGACTCATCATCTTAATGACTGTCTACTTCTTGTTATTCCTCAGGTCTCTAATGAGAGGCTAGCTGCAGTTATTCTTATCTATATCTTGCTGCTGGACCCAGATGACTCTGTAGGAGAGAGTGAGGCTGGTGACTTTTCACAGCTCTTCCTCACTTAAATCTATTTCACTTGAAAGTCATTTCCTGATGTCATGGTCCTCTTCAAGAATGAAGGACAAACAACAACAAAGTCCCTAAGGTCCTTTCTAAAATGTGTTATCCAGAACTGAAAACAGTACTCCAGATGTGGTATGATCATACCAGAGGAAAGGGTAACTACAAGCTCCCTAATAATGGCTGTTATGCCTCTTTTAATTCAACCTAAGTTTTATTGTTATATCTTATGAGCCTAATTCAGTACCTGATATGTAATTAATAAATGCTGTGTGAATGCAATTGAATTTATATTGAGATTGCAGCTTACAAAAGTCACCTCAGTTCTTTTCTCCCCCTCATGAAAATTATTATTTAGATAGAAATACCTCCACCATCTTGTGTTTGTGAATTTGACAATTTGAACCCAAATGCAAGACTTTACCTTTTAGACTGACCATATAATGATTCTATGTATATATTTTTCTTGGTAAGTAAATGTATATAATAACATCCTCCTAATAATAATCTCATGAGATTTTTCATGTTACATCTTTGACTTATGAAACCTAGAAGATTGTAAAATCTACTCTAGAGTAAACTCTTTGAGGGCATACACCCTGTCCTATTTTTCTTTATATCTTATTCAGAACCATGCACACTGTTTTGCCTCTAGTAATTGCCCAATAAATATTTGTGAATGAGTAAATGAATGAACATTGTTTTTGTCTAACTCAAAATGATAATACTTTAATAACTTTAGAATTGATCAATATAAATCAAACTTAGCATTTTCCTTGAAGGAACAAGCTCTCTTTTTAAAAATCTTTCAAATGACACAGTGGTTAATGTGATGTATTTTTCACTGTTTGATCATTTCTGCATTCATAAAGTTTTCAGTAATGGTGATTTCACCCATCTTGTCAATGTTTACAGTCTTTGATGTTCAACTCCTTTGTAGTGCCACATTAAATCTAGAGGAACATTGTTTTATGAGAGCAACTGAAAGTTGTTATAGAATAATAATTTTAAAATGGAATCTGACACTTGGAATAGCTTTGCAAAATAAATCAAGTCAAAAAATTAGTAATCTAACAGTAGGTCTTTTGTTTTGAGCTAAGATTTAACATTTGGTTTTTTTAATTAAATCATTATGATGAAGTGAATAACCTTTTGATAGGAATTATTTTAATATGTACATATATATCGATTTTTAAGAAAGCAAGATAGGTGGAATTTGAGCATAAACTTAAGCCTATAAATTATGGAAAGTTTAGGATGTGGTGATTTATTTAGTATCACCTGGTGCATTATTATAAATACTCAAAGCAAAGAATGTTATACAAGCCATAAATGCCTGGAAACATAATACATAAGGATAGTGTTTCTACAACAGAAGATGGTGAAAGAAGAAGAGAAAAATAGAAAACAAAAATGAACTTAGAACAATAGAATCATAGAATCAGATGGAATCTTTGCTATAAACTGTCTAATCATACGCATTTGAATTCTGGGGCTTTGTGAGATTGAGTAGTTTATCAAGGATCACACAGACAAAGTGCTTTACTACAGAAAGTAGGTAGACATACTTGGTCTGTGCTATTTTTTTTTTACTAATTGTGAGGTCATTTTGTTCAATGATTTACATCAAAGTTTTCAAATAATATAATATTTTTTGCTTATCATAATACCTATGACAATCATTTGAATTTTTTTATTTGTTCATTTGACCTAGATATATGACTTCATAAGGATAAAGAACATTTTGTGTGGAAATTCCAGATCAACAATTCATCTTTTCTACCACCCTCTCACCGTATTCTGCTATTGAAACCTTTATAATATCTATAACACAAGTTGAATGAGAAGTTATTCATCTGTAACTTAAAATCTTATTGAATTTCTTATGAATACTGAGTTGAGATTTGCTCATAATCAAACATTTTGACATTTGTTAAATTTTAATAATTGTCATAAAAGTTTATCCATTAAAGTAAAAGCAATCAAATACCAGCGAAAGTAACTGATAACTGAAAAAAGCTACCAACAAATAGTTCAAAGTTATCATTTCACCAACTTTATTTTTACATCATATTTTACAAAGTAAAAAAACTTATTGAGTTTATATTTGCTGTTGACATGCAACCAAAATTAGAATCTATTTCAGGGATATACATACAAAATATGTCTTCAAAATAATGAGTATTTTTTCCAACAAATATGCATCTAAATAGGCAAGAATTTAGACATTTAATATGCTGTTACTTTTAAGTCAGACATTAGTTTGCTACATATCAACTGCAATGATATATATATATTGCTTGGCATGGGTTTGGTCTGCATACTGACTCCTTAGGAGAAGATGTCTTCATAATTTATTATCCTCATTATCTTTTAAATGAAAATTAGTTTTATCAATTTTGTGCCAAATCATTTTGACTATTTCCAAAAATGACAATAGTTGAGCACATATAAAGATATTCTAAGGAATTTGTTAAATTGTAAAGACACTAACAAGAATCACTTCAAAATGGCACAACTAATGGCATCATAATGTGCATTCTGCTGAGGCTCATGTTGGGAAGAATTGCAATGTCTTTGTTATTTCATTTTTAATATATTTGTGAGAGAACTTTCTATATTTTTATGTAATTAGATCTCATTAACTATGTAAATAACAGCTATTTTGCATATTATCACCACTTTCAACATTGAACATCTCATCTTTTTGTTACAAGAAGTCTGCCTAATACAAAAAAATTGGGATCAAATCAACAGATAAAACTATCATGCAGTTAAGAATAAGTAATGATAATTGCCAACTCTTCGAATGAATAGATAGAAGTTTGAAATAAGCTTTCCTTGTTTTTCTTTATAGTATTTACATTGGTCAAACTTCAAAATAATGCTGATTAACCAGATATCATATTTATCTTTTGATCTAGGATCTGAATTTAATTGTAATGTTATTTAGTATTTCTTAAACTGTGGGTCATGACCCCATATGGACTCAGTAAGTGAATGTGGGGGTCATGAAAAATTTGCCAACAGTAAAAAATTTCTGAATATGCAACAACCAAAAATTAATTCAAAATCAAATGTGTAATGCATCTGGCAGGGCTTACCCATGTTTCATCATGCAACTTTACTGCAGCTTGGTGCTAAACACACAAAATGCACACTTTGCACTGCGCACACCATCACACCATGCAATGCCAATAAATTCTACTAAAAACATCTTGACTCCGATACAAGACTATAGCATCCTGTAAATTGCAATGTTTTAACTGTACATACAAAACTTTCTGCTTTTACAGAAACATAGTACTTTAATCATGGAAAATACTTTTAATATTTTTTCTGCCCTCATTCCTCAGCACGCAAGCATCAAATCAGTATATCTTCATATTGTGTTGTATTAATATGTTTGATTTTTAAAGTTGCTGTTATTTCCTTCTTTTGCAGAAATATGTGTTTAATTGCAGCAAGTAAAGACAAAAGCCCTTTAATAATATTTCTCCACTATCACCATAGTATATATATATACATATATATACATATATATATATATATATATATATATATACTATGTGTGTATCTAACAGGCAATGAATTTTTCACAAATGAAGGTTTACAGAAAAATGCATTGGAGTCTGTACATATATTGCTGGAGCAAGAAGGGGTGTGAATGTTGAATTTGTAGCAAAAGTATAAGCTTGTGGAATGAACATATCACTTTTCCTCACTGCATAATCCATCAGAAGGCACTTGTAGCCAAAAAAAAAATCACTAGAGTTAGATGTTGTGCTTTATAATACAATGAAAATCATTAATTTCATTAAAGTCATGCCCTTAACAATAATTTGCTTTCAAACTTTTGGAAGGACAATTACTACATGAAGAGAGAGATAAGGTGGCTCTCAAGAGGGCAAAATTTAAACAGATTATTGAAATTGAAAGATGAAGTTGTTATTAACTGATCAGAAATCAAATTTTGTTAATTTTTTTCATAATGACTTATGACTTTCAAAATTGTGTTATTTCTTGGTAATTTTTGACAGAACAATAATCTAAACATGCAATTTTAAGTAAAAATGTAACATTTATGTTAAAAATAAAATGGAAAGTTTTATTTAAAAGGTTAACATACGGAAGAATAGGGTGAAAATGATTCTTTAGAAATGTTTACAGCTACAGATGATTTTGTAATTGAAAATAACCTTCCTGAAGATTTAATTGTAATATTATTATAATTGTAAGATTATAATAATTGATCATCTGAAGTGCCTGGAGACACAGTTTCAGAAATACTTCCCTTCAAAATTTTGATTTTAAAAACCTAAACTGAGTTCATAAACCATACTTAATTGAAAAAAAAAAGTTAGTTACCATTAAAAGTTCAAGAAGAAGTTGCTGAGTTACCAAGTGAAACATGTTTAAAGCTTGCGTATCATAAAAAAAATAGTTAAATAAATTTTGGCTTTTGATTAGGAGAGAATTTCCAATGTTTTCTGAAATGGATCTAAACATAATTCTGCCATTCTGTACCATGTATTTATGCAAAGCAGCATTCTCAGAATTCACAATCATAAAATCAAAATATCAATTAACTCTGACAAATTTTGAAAATGCTCTACATCTTGCTGTATCAAATATTCTTCCAAGATTTAATTCTTTATATAAAAATTAAAAAGCACATCTATCTCATGAGTATGAAATTTTTATTTCATTTATAATAAAAGATAAAAATTATATTTACAACACAGAATTTTTAAAAAATAAATTTCTTAATTTGTATACCTATTTTATATATCTATATAACAGGGTCACTTAGAAGCCTTTAGAGTATTACGCTCTCTCGCTCTCTTTCTCTCTCTGTCTTTCTCTATCTCTCTCTCTCTCTCTCCTCCCCCTCTCTGTCTCTGTCTCTGTCTCTGTCTCTCTCTCATTTTGTGTGTGTGTGTGTGTGTGTGTGTGTGTGTGTGTGTTTAATCTGGTTTAGCCTGAGGATCCAGGATATATCTACTCATATGGCAGAACTGATAAGCTAAGATTTTCCTTGTTGCTTTGGACCAACAAGCAGCTCCTGAACAAAGCAGATAAATTCAACTGCCTAAGTCAATGTAAACCTTATAGACCTTTCTCCCTTTATCTTTTCCTAGGAGAAAAAATTAGCACAGCAGAAATCTGCAAAAATGAAAAAGGAAAAAAAGATAGTTACAAAGACAAGCTGGAAGCCATAAATAGGAAATTGTATGCTGGTTATTACATGATAGACATGATGAAAATACAGATTTAATGGATTCACTTTTATTTTCTAAAAGAAGGATTGCACAACAGAATTTAGCTGACAAGCATAAATTTAATACTCACAAATTTATTCTAAGACATCTATATGCATGAGCCCAATAGTGTTACATTGAATATTTGGTGGGGGGAAAATTATAATGAATTATTTCTGCAATGAATCTTCCTTTCCTTGGCTAAATCATCTACTTATATGTTGTCATGCCTTGGTTACCCCTATCTTCTTAAATGTTATATTTTCTTTAGTGAACTCCAGATTTAAAAGACATCATAGCTTGTTCATCTTTTTAGTCTATAAAGCTACTTGCATTTTGAAGAATCTATAGTCTTGAAGAAACTACAAAGGCTAAGCAGAGGTCTTTAATCTGAATTCTGTCAACTTGCTTTTAAATAAATAAACAATACTGGGTATGTGTGGATATACATATAGGTATTAAAATATAAAATATAAACAATTTGTATCTATTTGCATGTATAACTATTTTAATGTAATAGGCCACTTT
>CM053600.1:56174822-56216258 GCA_028646575.1 Pseudocheirus occidentalis
AGGGCAATCCCTGGCACACTCTGAAGTTCACAGGGTTCAGCACACCTCAAACCCTTCAGGACTTCTCTTGCCTGGAACTCAAGAATCAGCCAGGCCACAAACAAACAAAGTCCCATCCTGTTCATGTCTTCAGTCAGCTTCACCGAGGAGCCAAATCCAAATTCTCTCAGGCTCTCTAAAATTCTTCCTTATATACAGCACTGGCCTCCTGTCTTGGCCAAAAACCTTCTCCCAAGTCAACAGGGGAGTGTCTCAGCCAATAGCTTTCTCCCAAGTCAACAGGGGAATTCACACCTTTCCACCAGTGGAGGAGTTCTATACTTAGGCCTAAATTACTTGGTGCTACATAGCCCTAAGTTACTAGGTATTACTTAGCCCTAAGTATCTGATCTACTTAGCCCTAAGGATCTAATAAATTGATACTATTACAGCATAGGTAAAGGAAAAGAATAACATCAGAAAAATATGGATTCATAGATTTCTATATGATGATATAAAAAGATTAGATTTATTTTAAAAAAGAAAGTGACAGACTAGAATGTCACATGCACTCAGTATTGGCATATGTTTATGATAATGATGAGGTTGAAATAGAAAAATGTTTTTGTTTTACATAAGGAGATAAAGTATGCAAGAAAAAATATATATGAATATTTATGTATATTTTGGAAATTATAAGGAACAGATTCAAGGTGTTTGAAAAAAAACGTGAATTAATAATATGTCACCTCATTCAAATTTAGGGGATATGGACAAGGATTCAGAAGGTTATCATCTTAGCATCATAGCAAAGTAAATTCTAGCATTTTCCATAACTTTCATATTCATAAAATGACTTTTTATTTGTAAAGTACTTGCAAAACTGTTTAACCTTCAATATCTTTAAATAAAACAACCTTTTATAAAAATTCATCCTAGAGTACCATGCTTAATCGTTTTGTGTGTGTCATGAACCCCTTTTACTGGTAAGTAAAAACTGTGCACTCCTCAGATTGTTGTTGAAAGCATAAACTAAAATGCATAGGATTACAAAGGAAGCACCATTATATAGAAATAGTCATCAAAATATTTTTTTTTAAAAGTAAATACACAGTTCACAGTCTCAGAGCCAAGAAAGCTAGCCCTAGAAGTAAATAAAGTCTTAACCATACAATTTAATGTTTTGAGTATTTGAGGAGATGCGACAAGTACATTCTTATCCCATTTCATTCCACACCTTAGCATACATTCTTCGGTATTTTACAGGAACTAATACTAAAACAGATCTGAAAACATTCAAGGGATTTTTACTTTTACTTTGGTTCATGTTACTTCTTTTTTTTTCCCTAAATCTTATTCTAGACTCAAATGCCAGAACACAGTGAATAGAAAAAAGAAACAAAAACATATCATAAACTTAAATATTGAAACTCAATAATGAAGTTAGAAAGAAATAAAAGTATGTCATGTGCACAGCAGGACATAAGAGAGGATTCAAAATATGTAACAATAAATTTTCATTTCAAGAAAGCCTATATGACAAATAATGTTCATTGTGGTGAGAATTGTTCATCTTTTCTTTGCTTCCTTGTGAGTTTTCTTTTGTTCTTTGCTGTGCACTTTTTTACTTTTTTTTCTTCCCCCCCAAGAAAGCTACATTAAAGTTCAGATATGTTTCTATATAGCTATAGAAATACACACACTCATACACACATATGCATATAACCATACATATATAGACATATACATTCCCAAACTTATTCTATTCCTGATCTTTGTTTTTATATATATGCACATCTCTTGTTTCCTATCCCTCCTGCCTCCTCTACTTTACTTTTTCCCACTACCTTGCCCTCCTATGACTTGCCTACCCCTTCCAAGGATTCCTCTCCTCTCATCCCATTCCCACTGGTCTAAACACCCTTCTGTACCCCTATTTACCTATTCTCTTACCCTCCCCTCTAAAGATCCCTCCCTTGTCTTCTCCTCCCTCCCTATATCCCTGCCATTTTATTTCTTCTGAATTAAGAAGACTTCTATACTCGTTTAATATATTCCTACAAATTATCTTCTGAATTTTTGTCTTTTATTTCTGGATACCAAGGAGCATTTTTTATTTAAAAAAGAAAAATAATTTATTGAGAAACATTTATTTAGCACTTACCATGTGCTAATTTAGTACCTACTGTGCTAAGCACTGGGGATACAAAAAGACACAACTGACAATTCTTGCCCTCAAGAAGCTTATAATTTTAATGGAGGAAGCTACATCCAAGTAAATACACACACAAAAAGCTATATATATATATGATAAACAGGAGATAATTAAAAGAGGAAAGGCACTGGAATTATGAGGGATTATGGAAGATTTCCTGTAGAAGGTCGGTTTTTAGTTGGAACCTAAAGGAAACCAATGAGGTCAGCAGTCAGAGAGTAGGACAACACAGGGTATTCCACTGTCCAATTAATTAATTCTTCCTCCCTTTAATACAGAAAAGTGCATATGTACAGTTCTTGTTTTTATCAAACTTTTATTAAAATCAAACAATAATGATCTAATGATTCTACTTCAACTTTGCAGGACTCTCGTGCTATCTTTATATACAAATACACAGTGCATATATGCGCATGCACACACACACACACACACACTTACAGAAAATTTCCTCTGAATTACTGAAATACAAGCAACCAGCAAATATATTGATATATGTATTAAAGTAATTTTCTAGATCAACGAATTCATGTTAGAAATGGTTGCTTTTGCTAAAATTACTTTTCTTTGCTCTAAAAATCTTTTAGTTAAAGGCTTTTACTTTTTAAAATTACTGAATTATTTTAAAGGTGATTTAGTGCCTAATAACATGTATTCTTGAGAGGGTATGTCTGAACAGAAGATGCAATGTTACAGCATAGTTTTCATACAAATGAGAGCTTAATTCATTTTGCATGTCAGTGATGCAGTTTGCTGTATCACATTGTAAGAAAAATAATGAAAGATCAACTTTTAGTTATCTTATAAGATATGAATGCACCTAGCATATCATCCAATTCTTTTGTGCTATGGAATACTAGGTAAAAGAAACCTGTAAGATCTAAATTGTCACAATCAGAACACTTGGCTGCAACCATCACACGCTCTCTTTGTACCTGTGAAAATGTGAATGGAAATGATTGTCGCAATGTATGGCATGTAGAACACTTTGTACTTTACATTCTTGTACAGCGAAAATACAGCATTAAAGATTAGTAGAAAAAAATGCAAATTTTTTCAAATCCTGAGGAAGGGACAATGAACTCTTTAATGTCTTGTTCTATGTATACTGATATTATTAATAACATGCAGTAAGAGTAGCAATAATAATAATATTAAAAAATAACATTACACTAAGTCTCCTACGGCAAAAAAAAACTTTTAAAGTGGAGTATTTAAATTATTTCATAGAAATGCAAATGTTATGGCCTATTAAGGACTTTTAAAATGGTTGTAAAATTTAGCAGTAGAACACTGGGTCTTAGCTTATATTATAACCTGTGATGCCAGATGCTCCACTCAGAGTCTAAGCATAGCTATTATGCTATAATTTCTTGTCATTTGCTTTATTTTTCCTTTTGAACTGTGGTTACAAGTTTGGTATTGACACATTTAAATATCAGTCACTTGTTACAGATAAAGTATTGACTTTTGTAGGGAAAAAATGGAAAACAAAATTCTGCGAGCTATATATGTTATGGTTTGACCTTAAAAATATGTGTGTTATCAAGATCATTATTTTCATAATAAAATAATAATGTGATCTTTGAATTATTTGCATGCATTTGTCTATGAATTATGACATGCTCTTAAGTTTATACTTGTGGAATATAAAATAGGTTGATGTTTTTGGATCAGTTAGTATGTGTGCAGTGGTGTCAAACTCAAATAGAAATGCATCACTGTAACCTGCCTATTGACCTAGAAAATTGTATATTAAGATCATCTGTGTTGTATTATATTGCTACTTATTTTGTTCAACATGGTGCTTGATCTGGATTTGGAGAATATTAGTTCAAATTCCATCTTTTTTCTGTGTGATCTGTGAAAAGTCATTTCAACTCTCTGTGTGTCAGTTGCATTATTTCTAAAATGGAGAAGGTGGTGTTAGATTAGATCATCCTTAAATCTCTCTTGGCTCTAAGTATATTATCCTATAAACTCCAAAACAAAAAATCTGTATGTTTAAAAAAAAGTTTTCCAAAACTAATACTATTATTGACACTATATTTGCCAACATATATTGAGATATAAATTATTCAGTCTGGTCCATCATGAAACCTTGGATTAGGGGTAATATAGTATGTAATTTATCACATAAAATGTGAATTAATTTTAAAATAAATTTATCATGGAAAGCAGTTATATTATTGGTCTTTGAATGAGATTAAAAGGCTCAGTTCCTCTATAATTCTATGTACTTCTGATGTGGTAGTCACATATCCATATCCTTGAGTTTTTCCTCTTTTGAATGTGTTTCCTAGCCACTGCTTTATTAATAGAGATAGAAAAGTTGCTGTTACCAACAACAGAAGTGGTAGTTATATCTTCAAACAGTCAATTAATCAACAAACAGATATTATGTACCAAAGACAGGTATAGGACAGACAAAAATGAAACTGTGCTAGCCCTCAATAAGATTTTATTTTATCAGGAGAAAAAAACAAGTCCACATACAAGTGTAACTTGTGCTAAGTTTCTATTAAGGATAAAGAATCCTTTTTACCCACTTGCCTGTTAAGAAAAGATAAATAGTAAGGATGAATCTTATGGGTCAGGTCATATTTTTTCCACATTTTTCAGGAATAAAGATGGCAAGGACAGGCTGATTTTCTCCCCAATATGAGAGAATGAAATGCTCTGATATTTCATGGATTTAATTCTGGGATATGAACCTCTTAGTCAATAGAAGTGTATCTTCCCATCCTGATGAGGACTGAGAATTTTGCTGAAAGCACTGTAGCTGTAATGTGATGAGAGAGAAGGAATATAATTGAAAGATGGTCTAGTAATTTCATTTGCTTCTTTTTGTTTTGTTAACATGAATCTCTAGACACAAAGACTCTCCATTTTCCTTCTTTGCCCCTTCAGATCTTCTAAGAAGAATGTATCTAGAACAGGCTAGAGCTGAGCTCTATGAAAAGCCAAAGAAGGATGGTTACTTTTCTTCCCTTCCCTTCCCTGCCCTTCCCTTCCCTACTGCCTGAAGTTGGCAAGTTAGCAAATCTTATGCTACAATTTTCATTATTATTTAAGTTCCATATAATGTTTAATTTGCTAATGTTTTTATACATTAACTTACCCTGGATATAAGGTTATGATCCATCATCATAACTTCTATGTGATGTCTCTTTTCTTAATTTTAGATAGTGAGAGTGCGATGGAGTGAGTTAGTGAATAGCTTATGGTATACAGAGGTTAACAAGACAGAGGTATGTAACTTGTGAGTCAGTCGATAGACATTTTTAAAGTGCCTCCTATGTTACAAGTAATGTTTTAAGTGCTAGCGATCCAAAGAAAGACAAAAGACAATGCTCCCAAGGAACTCCCAGTCTAATGAGGGAGACTACATAAAAACAACCATGTACAAACTTAAATTGGAGATAATCAACAGGGGGAAACTAGTAGAATTAAGATGGATATGGAAAAGCCTATTTTTGGACTTTAGCTCTGACTTAAAAAAAAACGAGGAGGCAGAAATGAGAAGGAAGAGCTTGTCAAGCAGGAAGACAGTAAAAACACTTGGAGTAGGGAGACAGAGTTTCATGGTAAAGGACAGTGGGAAGGCCAGTGTCACTGGATTGCAGAGTCTGTTGGGGGCAAGGATAATTTAAAGAAGACAAGAAAGGCAGAGGAAGGAAGGTTACAACAGATCCTCTACTTTATAGCTCATCCTGAAGGAAGATCATGTTGAGAGCTGAGTGGAAAATTAACTGGAGAAAGAAACCTAAGTCTATTTATTTTCTCAATAATGTAGGAAACTTATCTCCTCCTTAGCTACACTGTGGGTTTGTGTCCCTTTTCTGAAGTTTGCTCTGGCAGGTTTAATCCTAGGAAGAGATGTCCTCTATGTGTGTCCTGTACTCTACTAGCTGAGAATGAAGCTAATTCACTTCATATCTGAAGATGTGCTTCTGAAATTTATTTTGGCTTGGACTTCTTAGAAACTACATCCAAGGAAAATTCAGTTTCTAACACTAGCAAAACAATCTGAAGTTCAGATTAAACAGGATGAGAAAACTATAGTTTAGGATATTGCATGAATGGAACAATAAATAATTAGATTAGGAATACAAGAGATCAGAGTTTATCTCAACGTCAAAATAGACACTAATCCAAAGTGAGAGTCAGGATAACATAGAATCACAAGTTACAAAAAGGGAGAGTGATATGTGTGCATATACATATACATACATATGTATGTATGTTTATATTCAAGGACACTAAATAACTGGTTATAAAAATGATACTTTTTCTTTCACTTATTTTTACTATACAGATAATCCCATATGTCCTCTTGAATATAATCACAAATTCTGAGAAGAAGGGGATATAGGTAAGCAAATTTATTAGTTAGGATCCTATTTACAAAGAAAAATAGAATAGTGCTCACTATAATCCTATTTTTGTTTGAAATAGACTGTAGCTTCCATTTGAGCCACTAAAGTCCATATGGGAGGGACAAAGAGTTTGAACTTCACTAATATAATTCAAATTTTTCATTTAGCATGAATGTATATTTATTGCACTATGTATTAAATTTATAATCAAAATCTATGGTCTTTCTTAATTTAGGAATATTGCATTTTTCATTAAAATACATATATACATTTACTTCAGGAACAGAAACAAATCATGAGAAATTTCAACATCCAAACTCTAAAATTCCATTGAGTTTTAAAATGAATGAAAATGGGGTTATAATGAAAAAGAAATTACCACTGCAACTACTACTGTGATGAATGTTCTCCTTTTCCATATAAATATGTATGTGTGCATGTGTGGATTATTTTACACATTTCTGAAACTGATATAGACTTGTTTTATGTCACAGGAATGCTTTGCTTAGGAAGAATCATGCTGACCTCAACCTTGTCCTCTCCCCATGATATTTCAATTTCCCTCCAATAGAGACAGAGGTGCACACATTCTTTTTATCATAACATTTTATAGACACACAGACTCACACACTCAAAAAAATAACCCTACAATACAATACCAACTTTAAAGAATTCTATGCATTTGCTACCTTTTTTTCTGAAAACCTTTCCCTTTCTTGATTTTGTGACATCTTGGTTCAACTTTGAAAAAATGAATCCAATTCTTTCTGATCATTCACAGAACACTTTAAGGAAAGATCAAACTACCCCCCTTTAGCTTGTTATAGATCACCCTTGTAGATAGAGAGATGGGATTTGAAGAAGCACTAGTGATTTATGTTGAAAAAAGTGATTTTTTTAAAAAAAGAAATTATTCAATCTCCATTCCGTGAATGTTTTGTCCATAATACATGTCCACCGCCTCCAATACACATTTTTTTTTAAACCTCTGGGTATATGCACCTGAATTGTTTGCATTTCTTTTTCAGTTGCTCATTCCCACCTATCTATATTCTTCATTTTTTCTTGAAATATTTTTCTCAAATGTATTCACAATATTTACAGGCATTTTAAATTCAAATAGGGAATAAAAAACAAAGGAAGAGTTAAAAGAATCTTAAGTATGGTGCAACTACCTGTTTACATACCAAAGTTAGTATAATATAGTAACTCTCATAGAAATTAACTGGTATCCTTTGCAGGCATTCTGCATCATTTTGCACCAGAGAACCTTGTCAGTGCTTATCCCATCTCATCCTCTATATTACTTGCATAGAACTTTACTTGAAAAAAAATCTTTTGAACCTTTAAAATCAATGCCACAATTATTTTAAAACATTGGATGTGATAAAAAAAAAAAGTAACATTCATCCAGAGGAACAAAATCTTAATAAGTTTTAAGAGGAAGAATGATGTTGGTTAAAAAAAATAGAAAAATTGTTCACTTTAATAAATTAAGTACACAAAACCACATATATAGTAACATAGTATCGGACTGACCTAAGGACGCCAAAAACTGTGGTAAAGAAACTCTATTTGAAAAATAAAACAAAAATACATTGTTGCTGCAATTGTTAACTGATCCAACCATTCTGGAGAGCAATTTGAACTGTGCCAAAATGTTTAAAAAACTGTTTGTACACTTTGATCCAGCAATATCACTACTAGGTCAGCATCCCAAAAAGATCATAAAAAAGGAAAAGTATCCACATGTATAAAACTATTTATAGTGGCTCTTTATGTAGTGACAAAGAATTAGAAGTTGAGGGGATGCCCATCAGTCAGGGAATGGCTGAACAAGTTGTGGTATATGAATGTAACAGAATACTATTGTTCCATAAAAATAATGAGCAGGTGGGCTTTAGAGAAACCTGGAAAGACTTACATAAACTGATGCTGAGTGAAATGAGGAACATTGTGCTATGACCAACTTTGATTGACTTAGCACTTCTCAGCAATGTAAAGGCCTAAAACGATTCAAAAAAACTCATGATAGAAAATGCCACCCATATCCAGAGAAAGAATTATGGAGTCAGAATGCGGATCAAAGCATACTATTTTCTCTTTTTTTTTTCTTTCTTGTGGTTTTTCCACTTTGTTCTGATTCTTCTTTCACAACATGACTAACATGGAAATGTGTTTATAATGATTGTATGTATATAGACTATATCAGATTGCATATTGCCTTGAGGACAGGAAAAAGGAAAGAGGGGGAAAATTTAGATCTCAAAATCTTATAAAAGTTGATATCAAAAACTAAAAATAAATCCAAAAAATAAAATAATGCAAACTTCTAGTAAAACTGGTAATCTGTCTCTCAAAAACTAGACAGACTGATTAGTTCCTCAGAGTGAGTAGTTTCTCATACCAGGCATCACAATAAGCTTTACATGCATATATATGGCCTGAATATAAAAGTGGGATCATACACAAATTAGAGAAGGGAAAAAGATACCTTTCATGACTACATATGTGGGATATTTCTTTTAAAATTTCAATTGTGTGATTTGAAATAATTTATATTAATGAATTAATTGAACTTACATTAATTTATATATTTAAATTATTTAACTGAATAATAACTTAATTATTTGAAATTGAAAAGCATCTGTACAGGCAAAATTAATGCAATTAGTAGCAGCAAAGGGAGAACTTTTAACTAGGATATTTTTTTGCAGCAATTACTCTTTTATATAAGACATGTCAGGTATTGATACAAATATGCATGAGTAATTTTCCAGTACTTAAATAGTAAAATGATGAGAAGATTTCATTATCAAAAGAAGAAATATGATCTCTCAACAACCATATAAAAACATGCTTCATATTGCGAATAATTAGAGAAATTAAAAGTAAAACAATTTTAAGGTTCTATATCATAATTAACAGATTAGTAAAGATGAGAAAAGTGAAAATGACAATTATTAAAAGGGTTATATTGGTGCAGAAACACTGATGTTCCCTCTATAGAACTGTGAATTGCTTTATTCATCTTGGAAAGTAATTTATAAAAATTAACCCCCTCCAAAAAAAATACCTTAAACTTGAAGTCAATGATACTACTACTAGGTATGGACCTAGGTTAAAAATAGAAAGAAAGGAACCATATTCTCAAAACTATTTAGAATAGTATTTTTGATTTTAGCAAAGAACTAGAAAAAATGGGATTGCCCATTAATTGGAGGATAGCTAAACAAATTTGTTACATTCATGAACTACTTTCTAAGTCTGGTGAATTCTATGAACTTCTCAGAATCATGTTTTTAAATGAATTAACTAAAATACACAAGATTGGAAATGAAATAAAAGATTAGAGAAAAAATATATTTTAATCCAAGTTTCCAGAATCCCTAAAATTTAACCATAATACCTTAGAGGTCCATGAAGCCAGTCATATTATAGAATACTATTACCTAATAAGAAATGTAAGAAACACAATTGTCTAATAATATATTATATATATATATATATATATATACATACACACATAAATATATATAATATATTCAGAGAAACCTAAAAAAAGACATAAAGAAGAGTGAAATAAGTCAAATCACCACTATAATATGTATAATAACTATAACAATGTAAAGGAAAACAACTTTGAAAGAATTAAGACTTGTTATCAACTCAATAACTAGTAACTACTGCAGAAGATTAATGATGAACCATGCTTTCCCAATTCTTGATAGTGAGGTAATGGACTAGGGGTCCACAATAAGATATATGTTTTCAAACATGACAACAGGGTTAATTAGTTTATATATATATATTTGTTACAAGAGAAATATTCAAAGTGGTAATAGGAACTGAGTTGGTTTATGGCAGGGGTAGGGAACCGGAGGTCTCAAGGTCATGTGTAGTCCACTAGGTCCTTAAGTCCAGACCATTTACTTCATAGAATAAATTCCTTTAATAAAAGGATTAAATAAAAGGCTGCACTCAGTGACCTAGAAGGTCATATGTCACTTTGAGACCTCAGGTTTCCCATCCCACGTTTAGGGGGAGATGTTAATGGTTAATAGTATTGAAGAAAGAAGAAGGAGAAGGAGAAGGAAGGGGAGAAGGAGGAAGATGAGAGTGTGTCAAATATTTTTAAAATATGCTGAAGACAGAAGAAAATGGAATATAGATAAGCAGGGAAACAGTATCCTACTAAATTCAATGTATACTTTTAAAAACTGTGTAAAATAAAAACTCACAGTTTTATGTACAATATATACTGAAATATACTATTTGCTGATAATAAATCTCATAATAAAAAAGTTAAAATGTATGGAATACTTGGTTAATATAATACAGCAGGGAAATAATAAGTTTCATTTTTCTCGATAGGGAGAAGTTATAATCTGACTGATACATTTACCAATGGCTCCAATGAGTTCAATCAGAGGTATTTATCCTAACATTATAATTATTTAATGTTCCTGAACCAATGGACTAGATCATGCGATTCATTGAAAAAAACTATCTATGCTCCCATTTAGACTAAGTGCTTAGTTTCTATGCTCACATATACCCATCTTTGAAAACGTTATTTTCTAATTCATATAAATATAATTATATAAGATCTAATGTTAGAAGAAGACTTTAAAGTATATCTATTCCAAACTCCCTTGTTTTACAAAGAAGGAAGAAATGAAGGCTCAGAAAAATGAAGAAAACTGTTCAAGATTACAGAAGTAGTAGGCAGCAGAATTACATTCCATGTACAAGTCCTCTGACTTTAAATCCAGTTCTCTTTTCTCTTATGTCATGTTGCCTCCTAAGCAAAGTATTTTTATTTCTCCATTTAAGAAAATAGAATGCTTTCTGTTCTTTTATTGCAGTTTGTGGTGCTGCAAATGCTATTTTGCACAAATCCTGAAAATATCACATCAGAGTTTCCTAAACTTAATAAGTTAGTAATAGTAGACATTAAATCTAAACTCTAAAGCAGTGGTTCTCAACCTTCCTAATGCCACAACCCTTTAATATAGTTCCTCATGTTGTGGTGATCCCCAACCATAAAATTATTTCCATTGCTACTTCATAACTGTAATTTTGCTACTGTTATGAATCGTAATGTAAATATCTAACATGCAGGATGTGTTTTCAGTGTTACAAATTGAACAAAACCCACAAGATGAGAACTGCTATTCTAAAGGATGACAATTTTAACATTTTTCTCCTTTGTTTGATTTCTGCTATTTCTTTGTGGATGTGGAAATAATCTTCACCAAGGCAGATGAAAACTTTATTGTTGGAGAACTGGGACACAAAGGGGTTAAATGACTTTTTACCATTGTCATACAGCAAATATGTATTAAATACAGGTCTTCCTGATTTGGTCTAATCCTTTATCTACTATGCTGTGCCTCCTCAGTTGAGATAAATGTGACAGATTTTCTCTTAAAGGGGATACAATTGTTGAACCTACACTATGATGTATCATAATGGGCCACTGCAATGAAATACACTCATGGTTATATCTAGGTGTGTGTGTGTGTGTGTGTGTGTGTGTGTGTGTGCGTGCACATATGCTTTTTAGAGACAGGTGGAGAAAGAGAGAGAGACAGAGAGACAGAGAGAGAGAGAGAGAGAGAGAGAGAGAGAGAGAGAGAGAGAGAGAGAGAGAGAGAAATTATACTTTCAGCATTTCTTGTGGCTTCTGTAAGCATTAAGAACTACAATAACAATGAAACATCATCTTGATGTGCTATGTTGCCTGCCAGTAATAAGATTATTCTATTAGACAATGCTAAAAGTTGTTTTTGTTTTATTAAGGTTTAGATTATATGTGAACTTTTAACCATTATCTTTAAGCATAATTACATTTTATCATAATGACCAGAACATACTATTATAACACAATGAGCTTGCTCAGTTCCCTCAGGTTCAAGAGCTGGAAGGAGCTGCCCAAGGTCCCAAGTTACTTGGTTGCAAAGGTAGTACTGGGATCTAGATTTCTTGTTTCTTGTTCCAGTGCTCTTTGCACTAGAGTTCACTGGACAGCAATATACACATTTATTATATTTGGGGGGCAGGGGGAGAAAAACTTTTATGCAGCTACAAATATTGTATATTTTCACAGCAAAATTCAAAAGTTATGTTATTTGTTTTCTCTCTGAAAATCATACTGTGCAATGGTAATGCACATTTTCTTAAGATACTCATACGAAACTGAACAGTCATCAACTAAAATGAAACACATAGTGTTATTACAAGTTGCCATTTAACTTCAGAAACATTACATTTGTAGTTATGAAACATACAGAAGACAAACCGAAGCAATGAGTGCATATCAAGAGTATAATGAAGTATTTAAATCTAGTTCAAAGAACCAACTTCATTAAGATAATATCAGTTGTACCAGTGAAGACGATTTGGACCTAAAATGAAAATATTTTAGTAAACAGACTTTCATTTGCAATCAGCTGTGAGATCATGTTTTGATATTGTTTTAGGAAATAGCGTTCCCCAACTTGGGAATTAAGTTATATTTTTAATTTTGTAAGAGTGTGTTATCTGTTTGTTATTGATTATAATTCAGTTGTATTCCTCAGCTTAGCTAAAAAAATTCTACTCAATACTAGTATTTTCTGAGTTTAAAATATATAATTTTAAAAATTAAAAGTAATACAAATTAATTTTTCTCTCTTTTGAACCAAAATAAATTACTTGGAGTGACTTGTAATACCAATAAAATATTTAAACTCCTGCTCATTAATGTTACTCCTTTCACTGATGATTTCTTAAAAGTTTAGATGCCACATTAAGCAAGATTTATTTTTATAAGTAATATGCTATAAATTAACTTTCAACCAATTTTCAAAATAAATAGAAATCATATGTTTGTGAAGATAAAGACACTTAGTATATTGCTAGAAAATTACATAAAAGAAAGAACAGAGAATCCCTCCCATTCCTTGTTCCCCACCTGGCCCCCACCTGCAAATGTAATGATATTTTAATGTTAAGAAAATGGTGGTGGGGGGTATGGAGCAGAGGAGAAGCAAAAAGCTATTTCACCTAGAGCAGATAGACTCTGAAAGGAACAGAAAACAAAAAAGGCAGAAAAATATATAAATCCATTTTAGATGTTAAATACTACTTGTCTTTTGGCAGCTGCTTATTGGCCAGTATTCAAGGTCCTCTACCAACAGCTGATAGATTTTTTTTTCCTGGGGAGGATCATTGTAGAGGGAAGCAGGAGGAGAGTACACTGGAGAAATTCACTGGCCCACATCTAGGTCTTATCAAAAAGCTTGCTCATTTTTTTCTTCCAAGTTTGAACTAATAATCCGTATATCCAGCAAATGTCAAGAAATTCAATGGTGTCTACATGTGAAAGCATCTGGGATAAAGTCAGTCAGGTTTAATTGGTAAGGAGCTTGGGAATAGTAGGCCAGCTTGGAGGTGGCAGAGCTCCAATGGGCAGGATCATCTGTGCTAGAACAGGTTAGCTGCCATGTGGATTTAATGGGTGTTTTTGTTGTGAGTTAGTCAATCAGGACTGTTGTCACTACTGTACAATTTGGCTATTCCCCATTCTTCCCAGCACCACCAAAAAAAAAAAAAAGAAAAATTAGCAGCGGTCTGAGGCAACTTTAAGAAGAGACTGGAAGCTGTATATAAATACCAATTTCATTGTGTGCGATCTATTTCCCATCATTCAAAGAATTTAGCCCATAATATCCTAAGGTAAGTATGTCTTTCATACGGCCATCCTCTATGACACTGATATTTTGATAGATCGAATTCCTCCATATTGGTACTCCCTCTGATGGTGAAAATGACAACCAATCCATACATTCTCATCCAGTGCTACTTTTATCTATGGCTTTCTCTAAGTCCTCTGCAGGAGGGCCACCTGAAGATGCATCTTGGAGCATACTTGGTATATTCAAGTTTTTCATTTTATAGTTGAGAAAAATGAGGCTTATAGTGATCAAAGCTACTCGCCCAAGGTCATACCTACAGTTAGTGATAAAGTTGGAGCTAGAATTCTGATCTCCTGACTTCAGTATTCTCTATAATCTTTCTCCAAATCTCTTGATGTTGTGTAGATGCTAGAGTAGAACTTGGGCTTTCTATGACTTATTCCTTAATTGAATATATGTATATGTGTGTGAGAAAGTTCCAAGTACATGGGAAATCCTGTTTTAGCAATGCAAGGAATGCATTTTCCCTAAATTTAAGAGGCTTACAATGTATTTAGAATAGTCCATACTATATTCAAATAGCACTAATAAAAGGCAAAATATAAATGTCATATGAAAGAAAAGTACAAAATGCTGTTAGGATGCAGAAAAGGGAAGGACTACATCTGACTGGGAGAAGGAAGGCTGTTTTATGGCATTTGTCCTAGGTCTTGAAGAAAGAATAAGATTACAAGATATTAGAAGACTAGAAAGAAGAGGCCATTATAGAACAGAGGAGTATTTACACAGAGGCAGGAAAGTACATTATATATTCAGGATACAATGTATAATAAAATTTGGGGATCATCACATTTGTGAAAGGCAGTAGTGTATGTGCAGGTACAATGGAGACAAATCATAGAATGTCTTGAATGTTATGCTGAACTATTTGGATTTTATTCCCTACTACAGAGAATAGTAGGGAATAATCAAAGACTTTAAGGTAGGGAAATGACATGATTAGAGCTTTTTTATTTTTTAGTGGAATCATTCTGATAGCTGAGGAATCCCTGATTCTAGAGTAAAAATTGCTTTCCAGTTAAACATATGCAGGGTTTATTGCTCAAAGAAAAAGATATGAAAAAAGGAGAGGAGAGAAAAATAGAGGAGAGGAGAAGAGAGGATAATAGAGCAGAGCAGAGCAGAGGAGAGGAAAGGAGAGGAGAGGAGAGGAGAGGAGAGGAGAGGAGAAGAGAGGAGGGGAGAGGAGAGGACGGGAGGGGAGGGGAAGGGAGAAGAGAGGATGGGAGGGGAGAGGAGAGGAGGGGAAGAGGGGAGGGGAAGAGGGGAGGAGGGGAAAAGGGGAGGGGAGGAGAGTTGGGAGGGGGGCAGGAAAAGAGGGGAGGGAAGGAGAGGAAGGGAGAAAGAAAGGAAGGGAGGGAGGGAGGAAGGAAGGGAGGAAGGAAGGGAGGAAGGGAGGGAGGAAGGAAAAAAGGAAGGAAGGAAGGAAGGAAGGAAGGAAGGAAGGAAGGAAGGAAGGAAGGAAGGTGTGAAGATTTGCCTGGAGATATCAGAGAGAATGAAGTAGGAAGGGACATTAAAATCAATCTTTTATTAAAAAAATAAAAGGTTTAAAATAGAGATTCGGTATCTGATCCAGTTCTTTAGATTCCATTAATGACTTTACTGGGGACTGATTAGAGAAAAGTATTGTTAAAAATAGGAAGTTCAGAGAGGATTAATAACAAGAGTCAAAGTGAAAGATGAGGATATCCTTGACATACTCAATGATTTTGAAAAATGTTCTAATAATGAAGAAAAAAATATTCTTCTTACATGGAATATGGAAGAAGACATTACATTAGTTTCTACAGGAGAGACAGTTAAAGTCAAAGTAGTATAAAATTACCTGTGCTAAATAGAACATGTGATGAGTTTAGATAAAAGTATTATTCCCAAATAGCTTAATGGGTGAGTTTGTCCCTTAAATATTATCAAAGACTTACCAGGAACTTCCCTGATTATCTACGTGTAGAAATGTAGGTCCTAACACCACGGTAAAAACATTGATCTACATCCAGTACACTTCCACTCCAGACAATTCATCATCAAAGGAGCTATTAACCAATGAAGTACTATAATCCTGGCATTGTTTAGGACACAAAAAAGTATGAAAACTTGCCTTCTAAAAGGCAGCTAGGTATTGCAGGAGATGGAGTTCTGGGCTTAGAGTCTAGAACATTTTAATTCAAATATAGAATGAGACATTTGCTAGCAGCATGACCTTGAGCAAGTAATTTAATTTCTGTCTGCCTTAATTTCCTCAATTGTAAAATGTGAATCATAATACTACCTACCACATAAGGTTGTTGTGAGGATTAAATAAAATAATATTCCTAAAGTGCTTTGAACAGTTCCTGACAGAGTAGACATTTAATAAATACTGGTCATCTTTCACTTTCCTCCCCAAGTGTTTACAATCTAGTTGGAAAAGATGACAAATACTTCAATAAATTGTATTTTCACTTTTTCCCTCATCAAAAATTGATGCTTGAATTAGAATAAAATTATTTGGGTATGTATTTTCATTTATTCCTTCTACTGTGAAGATTGTAATTCATTCATGGTTTTCTCCATGAAGTCGTTATCTGTTGTGTCTCAAAAAGAAAAATTACTTAAGATACTGCTGATGTACCTCTAAGTCTTATAATATTCTATCACCCCCAGAACAACCTCAAAACTATCCATCTATTCTTCTTTTCTCTTACTTCATGCTAGATCTATGTCCTACTAATATTACACGAGGCCTTAATGATGATGATGGCAATGAATAATTTTTATAAGCCTATGATATCCTCTTTACAAACATTACCATCTATCTTTGTCTTAATTTTCTCTCCTTCTGTTTATCTTTCAATTTGCAGTAATATGGTTTCTGACCTCACTCTAGAACTGAACGAAAATTTTTCCTAGACTACCAATGATCTCTTAATTGCTAACTTCTATGATCTTGCTTAGTCCTTATCTTTCTTGATTCCTTTGAAGCATTAAGAGTAGTGACAACTCCCATGCCCCTTATTTCTATACCTCAGATACTCTTCCTTCTATTAGTTTTCATGACAGTGCTCCCTCCTGGTTCTCCTTTTATTTATCTGAATACTTTTCCCCCCTCATATTCCTTTACTGAATCAAGAAACAGGATAGGGTAATGAAAGAGTCAGATCATAGTTCAATTACTATTTCTGGCATACATATGCTTGCTTTGTTGCTATGACTGAAGCCATTTAAACTCTTAGTACCCCCTAGTAACTTTTTAAGAATGCAAGTTTCAGTTCAGGTGCCAATATTAATTTGTTAAAAGGAGCTTTCTCAATGGGATTATACCACTTGAATCACAGATCTTGCTAAAAACAAAAAACAAAAAGACACCCTTTACTAGATCATCATTCATTACCTCCCACTAACTCTAGGTTTTCCCCAAGACCATCCTGACATCTTGATTTTTTCTATATTCTCTCAGTGATCTTATCAGTTCCCATGAATTCAATTATCAACTCTATGAAGAAGTTTACAGATCTATATATCAATGCCTAAAGTTTCTCCTGACTCAGATCTGCAAACACAACTTACAGTTGGAAATATCCAATGGTTGTCCTATAAGCAGCTCAAACCCAACATGCACAAATTAGAAATCAGTGAAGTTCACAAACTCAATCTAATAAGTTACCTAAGCTTTTTAATTATATGTCCATAATGTATGTCATCTATATCTTCTTAAATATCCTTATAAAGATTTTGTAGCAATTAAGGAAGAAGGAATATAGATCGATAGTTGCTGATATCTCGTTTGCATTTTTTAGGTAATATCTTCTATGGTCTATTCTTCTAGAATCTTGCTCTTTTTGCTTATATTGCTGAATGACTATAAAACTCAAGATATATTTCTTCAATGTATATTTTCTCAGTTCTATGTACTCTACTCAATTTCAACCTACACACCATTTCCTTGTACAGTGCTTCAGCCCTTGAGGTGTTAGAGTCCAAATACACTAGTCTTGCTTTCATTAATGATAAAATGAAATAACTTTAGAAACATTGTGGCCTCAGACACTTAGCACTTACTAGTTATATGACTTTGGCCAAGTCACTGTTTTAACCCCAATTTCCCTGCTCTCCCTCCTCTAAAAAAAACATTGGCACATTAGTTCCATTTCATATCTTTGTCGTACTTTTTACAAAAACTCACGACTATATAAAAACAAATGATAAAACAGTAATATTTCTACCACATTCCAGTAAGTATTGTAGACATTTAGAGAAGGGGGGGGAAATGTTATTTATTAAAATGTGTGAGAAAAGTTTCATCACAGAGACAAAGCTTGACTTGAATCTTTAAGGGAAGGTACAATCTAGATCCATAGTGTCAAGCTCAAATAGAAATGGGGACTATTAAATCACACTTAAAGTTCCCTGTGACTATACATATTGACTTTGAAAACTGCATACAAACATAAAAACACAAAATTACATGTATATATGAACTATTGCATTTCTATTTATTTTGTTAAATATTTCCTGATTACATTTCAATTTCATTCTGGCCCCAGTTGGGAGTGCTGAGGATTACAACATAAACCACATATGGTTGACATCTTTGATCTAGATGGTAGAATCAGGGGTGAATGGAGTGGGGAAAAGAGGATAGGCACAAAAATTTTCTCAGAGGTAGAAACAAATATGCCATTTTCAGCAAGTGTCCATTATTGTAATGAAGAAATTCAAAATATACTGAGAAGTACATTGAAGCCAGATCATGCTGGGTCTTGAGAATCAGATTAAGAAGGTTAGACTTCTATCACTGACCCTAAAACCTTAATATCATTGCTAGATTTATCTTTTTAATTTGCTGCTTTTAGTCTATACTATTTCCTTGTTCTGTCCAGTGAACTTCAGGTCACCTTATCCATTATTTCTAAATTTCCTCGTTTTATTACTTTTCTACTGATTGAAATATCCAACTTCTTTCTCCAAGTCTTATTTTAGGTTGGAGTCTATTATTCTTGATATAGCAGCTCAATACAAAATCTTCCCTTTTCCTCCATTCATGAAGCATTCAAAATCCAGCTTTTTGGTCATTTTCTGCCTAAACACATAAGTCCATAATTCTTTTTCACTCTCACAATATTCATCTGTCTTTTTTCTGGTACTTAATATTATATTATTCCCAACTAGCAAACTTATCTATTAAACACATTTCTCTATTCATTGGCACTTCTGCACATTTATAGGACAATGATAATTGATATTCATTGAAGCATTGAAAGATCCTGAAATTCCTTCTGAGTCACTGAAGAAAGATAATTTACTTCAGTTTACTTTCACTAGTCAGTGCACTTTGTTGAAACCCTAATTCTTTTAAAATTAGCAATCCATATATGGCATGTATATTATCTTTACTAAAGTACTTCAACACATCAATGGAACTGTGATCCCATCAATCTAGGTACTCTCCAATGATGAAGATAATAATCCTTCCATGCTGTCTTACCCTGTGCAAATAGTGTTCAGATTCTGTGTAATCTCCATAGAGGATTTACCAATGACATTACTTTATAGAAATCTGTGTCAACCCACTGTGTAGGTTGCCCATCTGTTATCCTTGCTCTCAAAATCTATATATCCTGCCTCAGTCTTCCTTCTGAGCTTCAGATCCACATCATCAAGTTGCCTACTGGTCAATTTAAATTGTATGTCATGAGGATATCTCAAATTTAGTCTCCCCAAAACAGAATTCATTCTCTTTCCCCCCAAATTTTCCTTTCTATTGAACTTAGATTTTTTTCTATCTAGAGTTTCAAAATTCTTTGAGTGTCATGTTAGTAATTTGATATTATTTGATATAATTTGATATTATTATTTGAGCATTATCCTTGGCTCACTCTCTGTTACCCCACATATTTTGTCAGACACCACGTCCTGCTCTTTTCATTTCCAAGATGTCTGTCCTGACCAACTCCTACTCACAGCCCCCACCAGTTTCTCATTGTTTCTCTCTTAAATTACTTCAATGTTCTCCTAATTGTTCTCTATACCGCAAGTCTCTTCCTATTCCAAACCATCCTCCAGCCAGCTGCCAAAGTGATTTTCTTTAAGTAAACATCCAGCCATGACATTTCTTTATTAAATAAAAAACAAAACAAAACCCCAGTGTCTCCCTGTTGCCTCTAGGATAAGATATAAACCCCTTTGTCTTTTAAAGCCCTTTGCAGCTTAGTCTCAAACTATCTTTTTGACCTTTCCCTCATTCTGCAATGCAGTCAAATAGGCTGTCTTTTCCACACAAAAGCACTCCACCTCCTTCCTATTCCTTCATTTCTCTTTAACTCTTGGCCAGGCCTCAAAGGCATGCTCTTTTCACCACTACTTCATAGAGCACCCCATATTCTTTTAAATGTAGCACAAACACAACCTTCTAACCTAAACCTCCCTTAATCCCCCAAAGTGCTAGAACATTTCCTGTTTAACAACCTGGCATTTAGCTTTCATATTTATTTTGTATCTGTTCTCTCTAAATTGTAGATTTAAAACTGTATAAAACTGTAAAACTATAAAACTGTAGTGAATCAGTTAGTAAATAAACATTTATTATGCTCCTGCAATGGAATTAAGCAACCTACTAAGCACTACGGATACAGAAAAATGCAAAAGACAGTCCCTTATCACCTAAGGAAACTCTTGTGCATAATCTTTTTTGACAATATGCTACAATTCATTTGAACCCACTATGGTTCTTTGCATTTCCCTTAAGTAGAACTGTAATTTTACTTCTTCAGAAAATGACATCCCATGATCCTTAACCCTCCACCATCTTAGGATGTATACCAATATTTAAAAATGAGGTTTTGGTGCAGGAAGAAACTTGGAGTTATTGAAAGCATTAGAAAATTTCCAAGATATAATACAATTCAGTCTGTTCTTTCTATTCACTTATAGCTTATATAAGCCTTTGGCTTCTATGCTTTTGTTTATTTTCATTTTAAATCAAACTTAACACCATCCTTCTCCCTGCCATCCTTTATGATGAAACTACTTAAGGGTGTTGTTAAGTTAATTTGGAAGGGCCTATTATGTTCTTTGTAAAACTTATTACCTCATCCACAAGAAAGGTTAATGCCTAAATTTCAGTTATCTCCACAGTGGCCTCTTTTCTTATATTCATCATGAGCACAGCAAGACAAGATGATCAAGTATCCCATGCAATTATATTTTAATAGCTTTTGGACATAGGACAACACCAACTCCTTAACTTTCCCTCTCCAAGGAGAATCTCTTAGATATCTTTTACTTTGGCTTCTATGTCCTGAATCTTATGGCTTAGTTTGTAATAAGATTCAATAGTAATATTGATGTGATTCAGTTTATCTAGTATTTTGGTCATTAAGTAATCTTTGGATAATGATTTCATCTTTAGAGTCCCCATAGTTTAGGTATAAATATCCATAAAATAAACAAAAAATTGCTTGATTCTTTTAAATTCTGCAACGTTTTCCATCACTCTGCTATTCTCACTGCAGAAGGAGAATGGGCCCATCTAGTTCTAAATATCATTTGTATTGTTTCATGGATTATTGTGTCCAGCCTAGTGATCATGAATCTGTACTTAATTAGTGTAGTCCTCAGAAAGTTTACAAAGTTTTTTAAATGACTCTACACAAAGCCTGTTTGTGGTAGAATGAATCAGAGTTTGGAATCCTCTGACACTGCCTTTGAGATAACATAGTCACCCTTACATAACAGTGAGATAGCAGAGTGGAAATGTTGTGATTTTTTAAAATGAATTACAACATTTTACTAGGTAGAATATTGCCTTTATATTCAAGACTGATAACAGTGTGGACTCTCCTTGGTCATTATTGTTGCACTATTTCTGTACATTCACATATTTTGCCTAAGACTCTTAAATTTCTAGAGGGCAGAAAGGATATTTGTCAAATTTGTTCCCTAGTCAACTCGTACCACTGTATCTCTTGACAAATCTATAATAAATCTTTTCAAGTGACTGAATTCAATGTCTTACCATTGTCACCACTACTTTTAATTCTATATAAGCACTTTTTTATTGTGTACTTTGAATGAGTCATTCCTGCTGCCATTTCCTAACAGCAGAATGAGGAGTGTACCATCTGTTTTTTCTTACTCTGAAAGAACTTGGGGATTTTTTTTTAAATGGCACTCACGACAAGTGTTAATTGGCCCAAAATGAGCAATACTACTGGCTCTAAGATAATGACAAAAGATGTTAGCACCGAGTATACTATAAAGTATACCAAGAATCCAACTTTATTCACTTACTCTAAGAATACATTTTCTATTTCTTGCAAAGATGTAAATGTACATGTACATGTGAGTATGTATGTCTAGTAGAGAAATAAAACAGATTACATTCACTGTTTTTTAGAATCCCAAATGTGTATGTAAATTAACATCAATTTTCTTAGTTAATCTAAAAAGGGGACTAATAAAACCTGAGGAGAGAGGTTTAAAAATCTTTTCTCTTAAAGCCTGACTAAAAATTTGGATGGACAGCTTTATAGGGATGAAAATAAGACAATTATGAGCCATAAAATGATATCCACTGCCTTCTCTAAATTATGTATAGAGAAAGCATATTTACTAGTGCTGCTAATATTGCAGAACATCCCTGAATGAACACTGCCTTCTGAATGCTTCATGTTCTTTTCTGATGAATTATGCAGAGGGTTCCAATATCAGAACAGTGCTAAGGGCCTGAAGTTCATGTCCACAAGTGTGTTTGTGACTCATTCAGAAGCTGCAGACAAATATCTCATTTCCCCCCCTGTATGCACAAGTCCAACATTTTGTATATAATAAATGCCATCAATATATGAATGGATAAATTAAAGAACATCTACTCAAAAAAAATTATTTTTTGTTTAAAAAAATGTATCCGTCTTTCAAGGACACAGCTGGGTAAAATTTCAGAGTGCTGTGGAAGAGTTATGCCTCTAAATCTCATTAACAGTAATGGAATTTGTGGATATAACAACCAAACACATTGATTTGAACATTTCCCCCAACATGTACATTTTATTTTTAGAAAAGCATTTCCTTTATAGCAGATAGAGTTGGAAAACTTTGTATTTGGAGTCACATTTGGTCTTTTGTAAAAATTTGATCATAAAAATGATTGGCTAAGATTCTTATTAAGAATCTTCTTACAAATATTATATTAAAATACTAGTGTTAGTACAAATAATATAAGATGATTTTTTCTCAAAGGATTACTTTATTTAGAAAGAAATATATAAATACTATTTTTAGAAACCTTGTATTTCTGTATGATATACCTAATTTAAAAGATGGAGGAAGCATGAAACAAAAAGTTTGGCAATGTCAATGCTAGTTAACAAATTAAAAGAAACAAAAGCTGCAATCAATATTCCTAGGTTGTTAGTATCTCAAATTCATCCTAGAAATATATTTAGACAAATGTGTTCTAAATGCCAAATTCTAGTGTGTTACATCAGTAATCCCTAACTTTTCTGATTTCACAGATGATAAAATTCTTAATGAGACACCAGTGAGATGTGACAGAATGGGAAGGTGGAGAATGAGGACAGCAAGGTGGAACAGGTATGAATCACCATACGTTTTAAGAATCACACCATCCCTTGAATCATCAACACTAATCTCAGTCTCAAATCTTTGGTATTTTTTTCTTCTTTCATATAATATTCAAAGTGGATAACTGATCCTTTCTATTGGAGTGTTCCTACTTATGCTGCAGCGTCCTTATGGGACTGTGGGCAAGAGCCTCTCACTGTATACATACCCAGGAAGCCTCCTCCATCTTATCTATCCTATCCAGAGTCATGGCCATTATTACTAGGAAACAAAAGCACAATCACAGATTGTTCTAACTTGACAGATAGGAAATAATGGGAGAAGGCATTTGGGAAACTGTCCTGTATAACATTTTTCACATTACAGCATTGGCCTTTAGAAACTTTCATGATCCATAGCAATAAATTATTATTATTATTATTATTTTGGTTTGGTGTTTTCCACCTTCTCCTAATTACTAATCCAAAACAAGTTATTAAGAACATTGAAATATATCTCTCCCCTAGTGTTGAGAACAATTCCTGGAGAAATTTTGATCAAGATAATAGCACTAACGATCTCAAATTTGACTCAAAGCATAGTACTTGAGAATAATGTTACAGTAACATGTTTTAATGAAGTCTCAGGTATGTTTAGTAGCATTTGTCTTTAAAGATATTTGATTTCGTATTTCACTGTCTTTGTTCCAAATAATATCAAAGTAAATTTCACATCATGAGTAAAGGTGACCATGGAATAAAGTGTTTAATGATTCAAATCCCATCATCATTTCCTGCAAATGCTTTCAATAAACATTTATTGTAAAGCATCTTGTTAGGTAATACATACGGAAAGACATAAAATTACATAGTTCTGGCCTTCAAGGAGCTTGTCATCTAACAAGGAGAGAGTGTAAGAAATATACACAAATAATCATGATAATAGTGTTCCAGGTTGTATTATTTCTTCACTGGGTGCATAAAGGAGGACAAATAGACCTGAATAATAAAAAAAAATGTAGGGATTGCTTGCCACTGGGATGATGAGAGAAAAGCTTTCATGGACAAAGTTTTCCCGTTGCTGGACCTTGAGAGAAGTCAATGGGCAGAAAAGGAGAAAGAGGGACAGAGAAGAGTCTTTCACCACAATGAGCAGTAGCTTATATAAAGGAATACAAATAGAAATGTGGAGTTGCTATGGGGCAATAAGTTGTGAAGGACTTTCAAGGCCAAACAGGAAAATTTTTATTTGCTTCTGGAGGCCGCAGTAAGCTCTTGAAGTTTATTATTCAAAAAGAAGACAGAGGAGAACAGAGGAACATTTATGAGTAAAATGTATACTCGAATTAATAATACCAGAGAGAAAATAAGTGGAGGAAGCCAGCACAACTAGGATACTTACTTATTAGACTGTATAGATAAGTGTGGCTATTGACAGAGTGAACTAAATAACAAATTGAAAGCTCAGCAGATTTCATGCTCAGAAAGCATGAAAAGAATGCACACTACCAAGAACCAGCAGACAGAAAATCTAAGGGCAGGGGTAGCTAGGTGTCCCAGTTATTAGAGCACTGGCCCTGGAGTCAGGAGGACCTGAGTTTGAATCTGGCCTTAAACACTTAACAGAAAAAAAAACTAGCCATGTGACCTTGAGCAAGTCACTAAACCCCAATTGCCCTTAAAATAAAGGCAAAAAAAAAGAGAAAATCTAAGGGCAGAGCAGCTTAAGTAAATACAAATATATAACATGTTTCTCACATCATTCAGTTAGAGTCAACAAACATTTATTATTGTAGTTAACAAATCATTGTAGTCAACAAACAACATTTGCTTCTGTGTTAGAGTGTAGCATGAACAAAGGGGAATGTTGTGAAGTTCATAAATCAATCAATTCTTGTTACCTGCCTATGTGTCAGGCACTGTTCTAAGTGCTAGAGATACAGAAAGATGGTAATGATCATTCCTGCCTGCAATGACCTTACCTTACAAACCAAGGGGGAAAACAAAAAAACATATACAAAGGAAGCTATACACAGAATAAATGGGAAATAATTTATAGAGAAAAAGCAATAGAATTTAAGAGGAATTGGAGAAGGCTTACAGTAAAATGTGAGATTTTAGTTGGGACTTTGTAACAGAATCAATTTAGCAGATACTTAGTAACTTAGGGCTAAGTATGGAAGGTGTGAGCTCTGTTGAGAGGATATGAACTCCCCTGCTCCTGATGTGGCAGGATAGGATTGTCTGAGAAAGGAGGCCAGTGTGTATATATAAGAAGAGTTCTAGAAAGAGAGAGACAGAATTGGGAATGTCCCTCCTGGTGGCTCCTGATAGAGGAAGAATGGTGGAGATTGAAGCCATATGAAAGAGAGAGAGAGAGAGAGAGAGAGAGAGAGAGAGAGAGAGAGAGAGAGAGAGAGAGAGAGAGAGAGTTTTTCTCCCAGCATCTGAAAGGCAAAGAACTGAGTTGGAGTTTTTCTTGAGACCAGAATCTTGTGGCTGTTGCTGCCACCTGGAAGGGCAGTGTTGCTGCTGCTGCTGCCTGGAAAGCTGAGTTTTCTACTGGGTCCTACAGCCAGCTGAACTGCTGGAGGACTGAAGAAGCATGACCAGGATAAGACTTTGTTCATGGCCTGGCTGATCTTTGAGTTCTCAGCAAAAGAAGTGGTGAAGGGTTTGAGATGTGCTGGACCGTGTAAACTTCAGTGTGTGCCAGGGACTGCCCTGAGGACTGGACAAGGACTTGGGAGCTGTCTGCTTCTGAATCCAGGTGACTGGTGGATTCAGGTAGGAACTGGGATCATGGAAGGGGATCCAGGAAATAAGAGAAATCACGAAGAGTCAAGATGAAGAAAAGGTCTCCCCTTGGATGAAATTGAGGTTTGCTAGACACCAAGGAGTGGAGGGTTTGTGTGGTTTTCTAATGACTATACCTGTGATTAATGATATTTTGTAATTGTGAATCTAGATTAAGTGACTGATTAAGTTGATGGTTGCCCCAT
Organism: Pseudocheirus occidentalis; assembly: GCA_028646575.1. Classification (NCBI taxonomy): domain Eukaryota; kingdom Metazoa; phylum Chordata; class Mammalia; order Diprotodontia; family Pseudocheiridae; genus Pseudocheirus; species Pseudocheirus occidentalis. Next base: position 56,201,682 of record CM053600.1, read on the forward strand.
GAGTGGAAGATTGATTATTGTATTGTGAATCAATTGAATGATTAAGTAAGTAGGATTTCCCCCGTAGGGAAGCCAGATGATTACTCTTTCGTTCTTTGCTCTAAGTATTGTGGCCACTGTAATGAAAACTGTGTTGCCACTCCAATGTTAAGCTGTTATGAACACTATGTTGTAATTTTCTGTGATAAGATGTAATGTTGTGACGTGTTGTGTGATGTGTTGAACATTATATTGTAATTTGTTGTGAATGTTTGCCTTGATTTGTAATGGAATAAATGGAGTGTTCACTGTATTGTGTAATCCAAAACTTAAAAGCTGTTCACAGTAGCATTCTTTTGGGAATCTGCTTGTGCATAGCATTACAGACTTACAAAAGTCAAGGAAGTGAGTAGTTGGAATAGAGGAGGACTAGCTTTCCAGGAATGAGGGATAGACAGAGGAAATGCCTGGACGGAGACATGGAATATCTTTTTCATGGAACACCAAGGAGGTAAGTTTGTTGGATCAATCACAAGGTTCTCAGTAAAGTATAAGACAATTGGAAATGTGGGGTGGTTATAGGAGCACAATGTTATGAAGGACTTTCAAGACCAAATAGAGTAATTTATATTTGCTTTTGGAGGCAACAGAGAGCTATAGAAGTTTATTACTCAAAAACCAGGTCCAAACTTTGGGGAAATTAGCAAGATATATGGTAAAGATCTCAAATGGTAAGAGTGGGAGGAGGTTTACAGAGAAAGGAGTAGTAAAAAGAGGTTTAGAATGCTCAATATGGAAAATGGGATAGAAAATCAATTAGGAAAGAGTAAAAAGATTGCCTTGATTGTATGAAAACATGGAGGATGGTGATATACTTTTAAGTGAGTTACAGTAAGGATTCATTTTCAGAGACAGGGTCAACCATTTGTCCACTAAAATCCTGTCTCAAATATGTTTATTTTGTTATCATGTTAGTAGACCACAGAAGAGAGATATGCATGAATTTGCCTTTGGGGAAATTATTTTGGGAAGTGTCAATGGTAATCCCAAACCTGTTTTAGGATGCATGGTGACCACTTGCCACAATTTGTCTTTTTTAGATTTAAATGCTCTGGTAAGAGGAAGGAAAACATGCAATATCAATTAGAAAGAATAAAACCAAGAGAACTGTAGTTAAATAGAAATTCCTAGTGTGCTGGTTTTTTATGTATAGTTATAATCACTATTGGCAAATATTTACTTAGTATTCTCTGCAGTCATGATGATTATCATCAATGGTTATTATCTAGATGCCTATTGGTAAATTAGTTTTTGCTGATTCCTGTTCATTACTATATAAACGTCTTTCCGGGGTTCTTAAACGCTGTTCTGTTATTGTACAACCATTTATTAAGTGATGGTATCAGTTTAGTATAAATTTGTTGAACTCTGGCTCCCAATGAACTATACACCAATCTTCTAGTTACTACTATTTAGTATTAATCTACTAGTTACTACTATTTAGTATTACTTTTCTTGCCTCTCCATATCTCAAGATCACTTCTGGCAGGATTGTGCAGAAACTATTTCATTTTTTGTCTTCTGTGTCCATTGCTTAGATCAGTGCCTAGCACATACAGAAGTGCATGTTTAATAACTGAAATTGAATTACCTGAGAAATGTGTGTGTTTGTATATTTATTTAAGCTGCTCAGCCCTGAGATTTTCTATCTGCTGCTTCTTGGTAGTGTGTATTCTTCTCATGCTTTCTGAGCATGAAATCTGCTGAGCTTTCAATTTGTTATTTAGCTCAGTCTATCAATACTCACACACATCTATACAGTCTAATAAGTATCCTGGTTGTGCTAGTTTCCTCCACTTATTTTCACCCTGGTATTATCAGTCTGGGTATACATGAAATGTCATCAAGAGAGCCAGGGAGAGACATCACTTATTTAACGTATTTATTTCAAAGGTAGCCTTAAAGAAATGATATCCCCAAATGTCTATACATGCCATTTTCCCCTCTGTTAGACTCTGGCTGCCCCAAATGAATATTAAAGTATTGCTCTTCTTCTCTGTGTCAGTTATTTTGATATACTTAATATTTTTTTAAGTCTAAATTTGAGACATTTATTTTACCAAATCCCTTATTTTACCTAAAACTTTTATACCTTTCTCTATATCTGAATTTTACTTTCATTTAATGGGGATAGCAGGTGCAACATAGAGATTTTAAACCTAATAAAATGCTATTCAACTTATTAATATCAGTATATTTTTTGACTTGGAAAAAAATTATCCTTCTCCTTCAGAGTTAAAATTTTAAAAAAAGACAAGATGTGTGTGCATTCTCATTTGCATACATATATCTCATTCATTTACATTGGAATTTTTGAAGAACAAAGGCTAATTATTTAAAATTAACTGACCAATTTATTTATATTTTAAATAGTCCCATTATCTCTAACAATTTTGTTATATTTTGCTGCATAGTAGTGAGAAAACATAATTATAATAACATAAAATCCATAAACTTAGGGAAAACATATTCTTCTGTCTCCACTATCAGTGCCTAGAATAGGTATTCAGTGTTTAAAAAAACTGTTATAAGATCTACAAGATTAAAATTAACATCATTTCTACAAACACAAGTTTTCTCCTTTAAAACAAAGATTTGTGGATTTCAGATAACACAGATCAGATATTCTTTGAGAGATCATTTTTTTTAAAAAGCCACAATAACCAAACACATATTAGGGAAAGAATTCAGACTTATGTAAATTTTGTCTTTCACTGCTAAACACAGGACTCTTTATATATAAATAATTAATAGATAGTAAATTTCAATCTTGAAATGAATTATACTTTCATAAAGAAGCAAGCCCAACTCAATATTATCTTTGGAAGTAAAAGACTCTGGTAAGAAACAGAAGTCTCATAGTAGAGAGGATTTTGGATCTGGAACCAAGAAAAGTCTGCATATAAATCTTGCTTTTGTCACTTAATAGCTATATATCCATAGGGAAATTATTTAACTTTTCTTAACCTCATCAAATGAGATAATATATGTAAAGTGTTCTGTAAACTTTAAATTGTTACATACATTTCAGCGAGTAATATTGCTTATTTCAAAAAGATATTCCTGTACACGGAAGGTTTTTTATTGAGGAAACTGCCAGGATACTAAAGAAAGATCACAGAAGATCACAGCATTTGGTGTTGAGAGAACTTTAAATAACATTTAATTCAGGAGTTTTTATCCTGGGGTCCATGGATCCTCAAGGTTCAGTAGATTTCAAGCGGTCTCTAAACTTTGACTGGAAAAAATAAATCTATTTTTTACTAACTTCTAACTTAAATTTAACAGTTCCTTCAGTTATTTAAAAATATTATCCTCAGAAGAGATTCCATAGGTTTCACTGAACTACCAAAGGGCTGGGTGATCCAAAAAAAAATAAGAAAAAGAAAAAAAGGTTAAGAAGAGTTTATTTAATTTAAACTCCTCATTTTATAAATGAGGAAAATGAGACTCAGAAAGAAGTCTTCTCTAAAGTTCCACAATTGGAAAGTAGTAGAGATGGAATGATGAGACATACCTTTTTCTGTTTTAAAATTCAGAAAAGAATTAAGGTTATTTCCTATAGGACTCATGTTCAGGTGAATGGAGCTAAGATGGCAGCAAAGAACCAGGAAAACTCCATGGCTCCCCCCATAACCACCTCAAATACCTATAAAATATGAGTCTAAACAAATTTTATATCTATAGAACCCACAAAGTGACAGAAATAAATTCCCTGCTGAAGGCAGCCCAGCATGCCAAAAGGAAGGGTCCATCTCAGCCTGCTGGGAGCTGAGCTCAGCCCTGCATGAGCCCACAGTTTTAGCCACAGTGAGGCCTTGACCAGCAGCAACTTGAGCAGGCTTTGGGAGAGTGGATCAACAGCAGCTGTGGCAGTTTCAAGAAATATCAACCTATAAATGCCAAGGACAAAGTAAAAGGTCAGTGAAAAACTCTGTTGGAGCTGAGGGAGACAAAGCCCAGTCTGGCCTCTGCTACCAGAGAGTGAAGAGGAGGAGGTGTGGAGATTGTGCAGCCGCCTCCATGTTGCTATTTCAGACCTCCTGGCCTGCATATTGTAGGAGGACCAAATGACCATTCAGAGGGTAGTCACTCTTGGATTAACCTGCCTGGATCTGGATTGTGGTCTTTGGTGGTAGTCCTAAGGTATGTGACCAGTGGGGGCAGCAGAGAGGGCACCCATCTAATAGCTCCAGCAACTGCGAAAAACCCCAGAGATTTGGGACAAAGCTCTCCCCTCTGGAAGCAGAGTTCTACTGCGGCAAAGAGCTCAAAAGTCAAGTAATTGAGTGGCAACATGAGCAAGCAAAGGAAGGAAAGCAAGCTCAGCAATCAAAACTTAAATTCCTTTTTTGGGGACAAAAAGGATCAAACCATGGAATAGGAGGAAAACAATGCAATCAGAACTCCTGCACCAAAAGCTCCCAAGAAAAATATGAACTGATTACAGGCCATAAAGGAGCTCAAGAAGGATTTTGAAAATTAGTTATGAGAAGTGGAGGAAAAATTGGGAAGAAAAATGAGAATGATGCAAGAAAATCATAAAAAGAGTCAACAATCTGACTGAAGAAAATAACACTTTAAAAAGTAGACTAACTTAAATGGCAAAAGAGGCCCAAAAAGTCAATGAGGAGAAGACTGACTTAAAAAGCTTAATTTGCCAGACAGAAAAAAAATCTCAAAAGCTCACTCCAGAGAATAATTCCTTCAGAATTAGATTGGAGCAAATGGAAACTAATGACTTTATGAGAAATCAAGATACTATTAAACAGATACAAACAAATGAAAAAATAGAAGACAATGTGAAATATCTCACTGGAAAATCACTGACCTGGAAAATAGATGTAGGAGAGATCATTTAAAAATTACTGGACTACCTGAAAGCCATGATCAAAAAAAGAACCTAGAAATCATCTTTCAAGAAATTCTCAAGGAAAATTGCCCTGATATTTTAGAACCAGAGGGCAAAATAAAAATTGAAAGAATACACCAATCACCTCTTGAAAAAGCTCCCAAAAAGAAAACTCCTAGGAATACAATAGCCAGGTTCCGGAGTTCCCAAAACAAGGAGAAAATATTATAAGCTGCCAAGAAAAAAACAATTTGAATATTGTGTAAACACAATCAGGATAACACAAGACCTAGAAGCTTCTACATTAAGGGATCCCAGGGCTTGGAATATGATATTCTGGAGGTCAAAGGAACTAGGACTAAAACCAAGAATCACCTATCTAACAAAACTGAGTATAATGTTTCAGGGAAAATATGATCATTCAATGAGGTGGAAGACTTTTAAGCATTCTTGATTAAAAAAAGAGTTGAATAGAAAATCTGACATTTAAAAACAAGAAGCAAGAGAAGCATGAGAAGGTAAACAGGGAAAAGAAATCAAAAGGAATTAATCAAAGTTGAACTATTTACATTCCTAAATGGAAAAATGAACTTTTCTCAGTATGAGGATAGTTGAAGGGAATAAAAATGTATATTATATTGTATGTATGCATGTATAATATATACATACGTACATATATATGTCTATATAGGAGGGTATATATATGTATGAATGCAAATGTGAGTGTGTGTATACATGTGTACAGGTATACATAGACAGAGGACACAGGATCAATTGAATAGGAAGGGAAGATATTTAGAAAATAAAATTAAGAGGTGAGAGAGAAATATATTGAGTGGAGATAGGGAGAAACAAAATAGGGTAAATTACGTCATATAAAAGAGGCAAGGGTAAAGTGTTACAATGGAAGGGAAGAACAGGAAGGCAAAAGTGGATAAGTCAACCTTACTCTCATTGAATTAGGCTTAAAAGGGAATAACATGCACATTAAATTGGGTATCTTACCCTACCAAAAAGTAGGGGGAAAGGGATAAGAGGTGGGATGATAAAAAGGAGGGAAGATTGAGGGGAGGGTTGTTAGAAGCACACACTTTTGAAAAAGGACAGGGTCAAAGTATAAAATTCAACAAGTGGGGAGGCACGATAGGATGGAGGGAAATATAGTAAGACTTTGACAATATATCCACTATAGAAATGTTTTGCATAACTACACATGTACAACCTATACCGAATTTCTTATCTTCCCAGTAGGGGTGGGTGATGAGTGAAGAAGGGAAATAATTTGGAATTTAAAATTTTTTAATCAAATTTTAAAATATTATTATTATTATTATTATTATTACTATTTAACATGCAACTGGGAAATGATATACAGGCACTGGGGTGTGGAGATTCATCTTACCCTACCAGAGAGTCAGAGGAGGTATGGGGGAGGATATAGGGGAGAGCTGATTGGGGGAGGGGATATTCAATGGGATCACTGTTTTGGGGTGGTGGGTAGGGGAAAGATGGGGAAAATTTTGTAACTCAAAATTGTGTGGAAATGAATGATGTGAACTAAAAATAAACAAAATTTAATATAAAACACTCATCTTCAGAATTAATATGAAGTCATCACACCCCACCAAGCTGTCCTTTGCCTTTCTTCTGCTCCATCTTATTCTTCTGATATCCAGGGAGGCAGTATGACACAATGAAAAGGACAATGGATTTGGAATTAGAGGGTCCCTTTTTTAAACCTGGGTTTTGTCACTTAACAACAATGTGACCTGGAGCAAATTACTTATCTTTTGTCCTGTGTAATTACACAGGTACAGCCTGTATTGAATTGCTGCTCCTCCCAATGGGAGTGGGTGACAGGGGAGGAATTGCAAGAATCTAGTATTTAAAGCTATACAATCAAATGCAACTGGGAAATAATACATACAGGGACGGGGGCAGGGAGCCCCCCCCCCCCCGCCCTGCTAGAAAGGTAGAGGGGTGTTGGAGGAGGGCATAAAAGGGAACAGATTGTGGGAGGGGTCTTACAGTGGGATCAATGTTCTGGGCTGGGGGGTAGGGGCAAAAAGGGGAGAAAATTTGTAACTCAAAACCTTGTGGAAATGAATGATGTAACCAAGAAAATAAATTAAAATTAAAAAAAAATTACTTATCTTTCCAGGCTTCATTTTCCTCACCTGTAGACTATGGAGATTATATTAGATGGCTTTTATGGTCCTTTCTATCTCTAGAGGTATAATTTCATGTGATTTTCATAATAACCCTTTAAAGGGATGTAGTGAAAGTTTTAGGGTGTCCATTTCATATATGAAGAAAAGGAGAACCAAGGTAGGCAAATGACTTTTCAAAAGACCATGCTTACATTGCTTAAACTTAGCCTTGAATTCCACATCTGCTGACTCCAAGTCAGTGTTCTTCCAAGCAACATTAGGATTAATAGGAGTCCTTTTTGGGAAATTCACTGTCTACTCAAACTTCCCCCTACTACAATCCAGAAAGCTACAGCTTTTTAGAAAGCTATAGTTGGAAAAAAAAACCAACTTTGTAGGTAATCTAAATATCCCCCATAAACATGAGGTAATTGAGACATTGAAAGGTAAAATAATTGTGTCACGAAAACATAACAATAATAACTAATGTTTATATAGCTCTTACAATGTGTCAGACTCTTTATTAAATATTTTACCAATATTGTCTCATTTCAGAATTTGAATTCATTTCAGAAATTAATATCTTCATTTCAGAAGCTCATAACAACATTGGGATGTTGCTGTTATCCTCATTATACAGTGGAGGAAACAGATGAAATAGAATGAATTGGCTTGCCCAGGATCATATAGTTAGTAAATGTCTGAGGCTTGATTTGAATTCAGGTTTTCCTGATTCCAGGTGTGGAGCTCTTATCTACTGCACCACACAGTTGCCTTTTTTAAAGAGGACATCTCAAAGGTCATCTAATCTAAAATATACTTGTATGGGATAGTAGAAAAAGCATTGAGGTTGCAGACAAAATAATTGGTTTTAAATTACAGCTCTGCTACTGATACCTAAATCCTTTTGAACATACTGGAAAATGGAGGATGGACTATATTCTCTTCCAGCTCTAAATCTATAATCCTATTACCTCTCTACAACATCCCTCAAAGTACTTGTCCATCTATGCTTGAAGACCCCTAGGGGTAGCTCACTTTCTCTATAGGTAGCCTATTCCATTTTTGACAGCTGTAGTTGTTAAGAATAATTTTCCTGCTCTCAAACAGAAATCTATCACAAATTCCCCCTATTGGCCCTGTGAGGCCAAAAATAATAACCCAAAATATAGGGCAAATAGAATTTTGGTGTATAAAGAATTAAGATTATTTTTAAACCTATATTGCCTATACACTTTGATTCCCGACCACCACATTCTGCCCTCAGACAACCAACCCATGAGTAAAGGTAAACAAAATATAAATGAAGAAGACATAGCTGCTGACCTGTTAGAGCCTCTGAATATCTTTTTACATAAGTATTTAAAACAAAATCTAATACTAGTTTTTTTTAAAAAATACAGGTTTATGTCTTGTGGCAACATTGTAAAATCAATTTTATTTATTTTCAATCTGCATTCTCTCCCTCTCACCTCTTTTTCCTCATTGAGAAAGCAAAAAAAAACAAAACACCAAAGCCCCTATTATGTATATTTGTGTTTTAAAAAACAAAATAAATTTCTACATTGGTCATGTCCAAAAACGTGTCTCAGTCTGCACTCTTAAGTCAGCACTCTGACATGGGGTAGTAGCATGTCAGCTGGTACTGTAGTTGTCATTTTGTTAATCAGAGTTCCTGAAGTCTCTCAGTGTTTCTGTTTATACTATCTTTGGTTATTGTATGCATCACTCTCTTGGTTCTTCTGACTATACTTTGTATCACTTGACACAAAGTTTTCCAAGTTTCTCAGAAACCATTCCCTGCATTACTTTCTATAGTAACGTTGTATTCCATCACATTGATATGCCATAACTTATTTAGTCATTCCCCAATTGATGGACCCATTCAACTTCCAATTCTTTTACACCACAAAAAGAGCTAGTTGCTACAATTTTTTTTTACCAATATACTACTAGTAAAAACAGATAACTAGAGGTAACCCAACTTTCAATATCTATAAAGTGGTACAAAGTTTTCATTTGTTTTCAATGATAGTTGCAAGCTAAAGCACAGAGTTTACAAGAGAGAGTGTGAGGGGTAAAGCACCTAACAGTAGCTCCTCTCAATTCTTTTTGGTTTTACCTTACCTCACCTATTCATTCACATGGCAAATCCCATCATATCACTAAAATAACTTAAGGAAGACACAAACTGGCTCATCAAAAGACAAACTAAATTTTAGTTGGGCATAGCTCTTTTCAAAATTTTTAACACAATAAAATTTGTAGAAGTCAGGAAGTTTAGCAGCTGTCATGGCTGGCAAGGGGAAGTGAGAGAGGGTTGTGGTTTATTTGTCCTTTATGCAGGAGTTGTAGTTGACTGTGGAGTGGACTGGTAAGGTGGCCCTGTAGAGACTTCTAAGGAGCTTCCCCTTTACAGGAAACACAACAGAAGCATTAAGCTTGAGCCTGGTGAGAAAGCACCTTTTGAAAAATACTGAAAAGGTACTTACAAAGGGTACCTCTTCTTCTCTGCTTCCTCCCTTCCTGCAACATACCCTTGACATGAAACTAATATCTGGGAGATTCTTCCCTATGTTTCAATCTTTATTCTTTTACTTTTATTTAATCTCCCCCATCTCAAATAAAACCTTATTTTAAATTTAAAATGCTGTGGATGACTTCTTTTTAAGTGAGAAATGTAGTGCATGTTGATGGGAAAACACCATGGGCAGCAATTTTCCCTAAAGTATAAGTCAGGGCATTCAGTCGATGCATAGATGTAGGAGAAGAGAAATATTTTTCCTTAGTTCCAAGCTTCCCAAATTTTACAAATAATCACCTTCCCCAAAGAGCAAATAAGTCCATTCCCAAATAGTGAAAAGGAAAAAGTTGATTTTTGAGATCCTGGACCCTGGACTGGAAAAAAATACCAAATACAAAACAATAATGTTGTTATTGAAGTTTCTAACTTCACAAGTAAGATAGGAATAATTAGGAAAGCTTTTATAGACCTAAGTCAGAAAGGTTGGTGTGAATTCAAAGGATAGTTATTATCTAGGTCTCAGACTATAATGTTCTAACACACTTTAATAGTAATGGGGATTTGAAGATCTTCCCTGTCTCTTGTAAGGGCAAGCAAACACTTACTTAGCATCTTGTTTCAAGTTGAGCTTTCTACTTGATTTTATCAAGTCTTTGTTAAAATAGAACTTGTGAATCCCACAGTGGGAGGAACTTGCTGATGCAACAGGAAGGGGTGAGGCAGGGAAGAGCTAATGACCAGGCTAAAAAGCTGAGCAAAAGCTGAGAGTGAGTCAAAACTGCTGGAAGCAATCATCATGGAGGCTGGGGAGCTACCTTGAGTAAGAGAGAGGCATTCTTGCTTGAGGGCTTCTGTTTTATTTTGAAGTCCTGACAAAAGAAAGGTTTGGGAAGGTTTGGGAATGTAGGTGTTTGTTGCATTGGCTATGTGTACCAACTTCGTGGTTACTGTAATGAATTTGACTTTCCAGTTTGGGGACTTGGTTTTCTGGTTTTTAATAAATGCTTTGGTTCTATCCTCCATGTGGAGAGCTTGTTACATTTTGTGATTCACAACTACACCAGCATATTCATAGCCTCTGTGGGTGCTGTCAATATCAAATTGGTATTACACATTCCTTTTTTCTATATTGTGCTGCTGTAACTCTCATCTCCTCATCAGAACCTTGGACTCTCCTCCTGGGAAGGTAGGCTGTGATAGATGAGGTCTTGGCTCATCTTGTTCTGAACAGGATTTTCATTCTCCTTCTCAGAAATCTCTAAATCATATTTCTATACACATATGTCACACATGCTTTTCTGTTTTCTTTTATGTGTTGTCTTCTCCCATTAAAATTTATTTTATTTTATTGGTGGAGTTGTGAACTGATCCAACCATTCTGGAGAACAATTTGGAACTATGCCCAAATGGCTATTAAGTTTGATCCTGCAATACCACTACTAGGTCTTTACCCAAAAGAGATTTTTTAAAAAGGAAAAGTACCTATTAATTAAAAAAAATTTAAAGCAGCTCTTTTATTGGTGGCAAAGAAATGGAAATCGAGGAAATGCTCATCAATTGGCAAATGAATGAACAAGTTGTGGTATATGAGTGTGACTGAATAGTATTGTGCCATAAAAAACTAAGAAGCTTTCAGAAAGACTTACTTGAACCAAAGTGAAATGGGCAGAACCAGGAGAACATTGTACGTATTAATAACAGTATTCTATGTTGATCAGCAGTGAGTGGCTTAGCTATTCTCAGCAATACAATAATTCAAAACATTTCTGAGGGATTTATGATGAAAAATGATATACACTTCCAGAGAAAGAACTAAAAGCCTATAAATGCAGATGTAGGTATACTTTTTCTATGTTATTATTCTTGTTCTTGTGGTCTGTATAATGACTAATATGAAAATATATTTTTATGATTACACGCACATAATCTATATCAAATTACTGGCCTTTTGGAAGAGGAATGAGGGAAGGGAAAAAGGAGAGAATTTGGAGCTCAAATTTTTAAAATGAGAATACTAAAACAATGTTTATATGTAATTAAGAAAAAATAAAATAAAAATTAAATGAACAAATGTAAACTTCTTGAGGGCAGGAATATTTTCTTACTTGTATCTGATTTCTGTCATGTAATGCCATACCAGGCACATAGTAGGAGCTTAATAAATGTGTTATCTATTATCTACCTTTTCTTTCTTTCCTTTCTTCCTTCCCTTTTCCCCAGCTGTATTGTTGTTTCATTTAATTAAATATTTTTGCTTTAAGCTATGTCCAATAGCAGATAATTTTAAAAAAAAGGGCCCTTGGAGCTGTAGGTTTAAGTAGATTTGGGTACCCAGAGTAACTTGATGCTTGGATGTCTTTTCTAGGTGACCCATATGAGGGAATTCGGATGCAGTAATAGTAGGTGCTAAAGACTAGCACCTACTAATAGCTAAATATCAGTATAATGAACATAAAGTAGCATCCACCCCTCCAAAACCATAGGAACTTGAAGTAATATTATATATGTTCAAAACTTACAGGGAATACCAAAAAAAAGCCCATACAAACAAGAAAATAAAAATCATTAGGTTCCTAAGGTTCAATTTTGCCTCCAAGTGGATATCACATCTCAGAAAGGATAATGACAAACCAGTGAGTTTCTTTACAAAGGCAGTCAGGATGAGGAAGGGCTTGCTTGTGTCTGTGCTATAGGAAGAGCAGATGAAAGAAGTGGAGATAGTCTGGAAAAGTAATTGTTTGAGGGAATTTTGTAGCTGTCTTCAAATACAAGGATGGTTGTTATGTGGAAGGATCATTAGGCTTTTTCTCTCTGACCCCAGATGGCAGAAGTAGCAGCAATAAGTGGAAGTTTTAAAAGAGACTTTTTAATGATTTAATAAGGACACATTTTCTAGCACTATCTGTAGCTATCATAGGGTTCTTTTGGAGGTCGTGAACTGCCCCTTACTAAAGGTCTTTAAATAAAGCCTAGATGACCATTTGGCAGGTAGAGATGATGATTCTTTCCGTATATATTGGACTAGGTAGCCTATAAGGCCCATTCTCACAGAAATTCTGTGATTTTAAATTCCCTTTGATCCAATCAACTTTTTTCCCAATGGTTTCTAGTTTGTCTCCACTCTATCACTGTGCCCTCTATAAATATATAAACATGTGTATTCATGGGAAGAAGACACAGGAAGCTTCCTCACTCTCTACTACAGATACTCCCCAATGAAAATCAAGCTTAGATGGGAGACTCAAATGACATTAAATTTATCTTCACTGCTTTGTTGGTGTCATTAAGCCACCTTCGACTGTTTTAGCCCAAGGGTACATGAACTATTACTTATTTTCATGATTGCACAAAGGTGTATCAAATAGAATAAGGAAAAGTGGTACAACAGAGTAGCTAGCATACAGTGTAGATAAAATTTCGGAAATACTAGATGAGTTTCCTTTGAAGTAGAACAAAATATAAAATGAAATAAACAGCAGAAGAGATTATAAATGTATCAAAAAGATATATATGACTAAATTATATATAATATACATATCTCAAATATATTTATGTGTTTAATTGGCATATCTAAAATACATCTAGGTAAATAAGCAGATGCTTTCTTTAGGACTAATAATATTGATCAAGAAAACCTTTTTTTCTTTAAATTAAATTCTTATGCAGCACTGCAACAGTGAACTCTATGCATATGAAGCATCATAAATTCTAGCACACACACACACTTACACACACACACACAAACACACAAAACTGATAATTGATCTAAAGGGAAATCTGTCAATAACTGTTATAGGGCAGAAAAAGAACATCTATTTCTCAGACATACTTATTTACTGAAGATCAGATTTCCCAAGGATAACTATTTCTCCTCATAATCACGTTTCACTATCTTGTTCTCTTTTTTTTGCATCTTCTCCCCTCTCTCTTCATCAAATTCATGTTCTCCTTCCATTTTGTCTCTTTTTTTTCTTTCTAGAATGTATTATTTTGTTGCTTCAACAGATCATACATAGTTATCTTAAAGACATTTTGCCATAACTCTAAAGTATATTCTCTCTTACATGAGCAGCATGCTTTACTATGTCACAGTGCTATCTCAATTAACACATCCTTTGGGAAGGAAATTTCTTTAAGTCATTGGTGTTCAAAGAAACAAAACAAGCATACAACAACAGAGAAAGAAAATCTCCATAAATCACATGAAAGAGATGACTGTGTTTACAGCTTCATGACAAAAAACTCCCCCAAAACAAAAATAAAAACCTTGGTGCAGAGCTTTTATCTGTCCCCAATGAATTCAATGTAAAAACATTAAACACTATGCAAAGTGGAGGTCTGCCAAGTTTGACTGTTCTTTCTCTTGTATCTCTTTCCTCTCATTCCTTCCCTTCCCATTTTACTCCACCCTCCCAACAATGCTCCTTGGGCAGTCAATTTCTTTCTTTAAAATTTTTGTTTTTATTAATTGAATAATTATATTTTAAGTAAACTAATTTCTATAGCATTATCTCAGAGAAGCACTTGTAATAAAATGTTTTATCTCTAATTACAGAAGTTAAAGTGCTAAATTTTCAAGTCTGTGATGCTAAATGTTACCTATGTTCATGTCATTCTTCAGCTCAAAAGTCTTTGGTGACTTCCAATTGCTTCCAAGATAAAATATATACTTTTCATCTTGCTTTTGGAAGACCTTCATGATCTGAGTCCAGTTTATCTTTCCAGGTTTGTTTAATATGATTCTCATTGACACACAGTGCATTCTAGGTAAACAGGCCTACTTGCTACTCTCCATTCTTGTCACTCTAGCTCCCACCTTCCATATGCAGAATGAATCTTCTTTTGAAGGTTCCTAGAATTTCTTTTTTTTTTTTAATTTTAATTTATTTTCTTGGTTACATCATTCATTTCCACAAGGTTTTGAGTTACAAATTTTCTCCCCTTTTTGTCCCTACCCAGAACATTGATCACACTGTAAGGCCCCTCCCACAATCTGTTCCCTTTTATGCCCT
>CM053600.1:56216758-56277046 GCA_028646575.1 Pseudocheirus occidentalis
CTTTCCAATTTTTCCTCCACTTCTCTCATTTGGTTTTCAAAGTCCTTTGTCAGTTGATGTATAGCTTCTAGACATTCTTCAATTGTCTTGGAAGCATTTGGTGTGGGAGTTCTGGTTTCTGGGCTCTCTTCCTCCCCTTCCATGCTTTGACCCTTTTTATCCATAAAAAAGGATTCTAGAGTTTTTTTGGTGTTTTTATTTTGTTTCCTCTTTCTCATGTTGGCAAGTCAATTAATTGTTTGGGTTTTTTTAGGTCTGTGAAACTCTGCTTCCAAGGGGGGAAGCTCTGTTCCAAATCGCTGGGGTTTTCCCAACTGCTGGAGCTATTAGGGGGGGTGTTGCAAGTGCCCCCAGCTTTGGCTTGCTGAAAGTGCACCCCAGGACCACCACCCAAGACCACGATCTGGATCCAGGCCACTCAACACAAGAGCACTTAGCCTCCATCAATCGATTCAGCCCCCCTGCGGAGTCCGAAGGCCAGGGGCTCTGAAGCAGCCTGGTGGGGGTCACTGCTGCTGGTTCCAGTAGTTCCCCTCCCCCACTGCTTCCTTGCCCCGGGGGTAGAATGGCCCAACTGCTTTACCCCCCCCCAATTAAGTTTCAAAGTTTCAGCTTTTACTAACCGTCTCTCTGAAACTCCCCTCAGGCTGGTGCTTTAGATTTTCTTTGAAGCAGACTCACGCTGAGGAGGCTCTGCTGCTCTGTGTGGCCGCCCTGGGGCCTTGCCTGGCCGCATGGTTTTGGGCTGGCCGTTCTCTGCTCCTCTGAGGTGCAAGCTGCGCCTCTCCATCCTGTTCCTCACGCCTTGGCAGATGTGGGCGTGCTGGAGGCTGTAGAACCACTGCAGGCTGCCTTCAGGGCTCGGCTCAGCTCCTTCCCACTGTCCCGGGCCTGGCCGAGCAGGCCCCGGCTTCCGGCTGTTCCAGCCTCTGCTCTAGCGGCCTCGCTGAGCCCCTGCTGCCGAGCTGCCTTCAGCGAGAGCTGTGTTCTCTGTATTTTTGTGAGTCTGAGAGTCCTAGACTTTCCTAGATTTTGTCTGGGCTCGTATTTTATGGGTGTTCAGGGTGGCGGTGTGGGAGCTGCGGGACCTTGCTGCTTCTACACTGCCATCTTGGCTCCCACTTCATAAGGTACTAATTTAAAATAGACTAAAGACTGTTTTCAGGGTCTACACTGTGAAAGTGCTTGTTGAGAGTTCACTTAATAATGAGGCCATTTTAGCACTCTAAATAAAATCCAACTGAAAAGAACCGAAAACAGATCTGATACGTGGTGTTCTGTTCTATACTATATAGTGTTATAAGGGGATCCCAATTATAGCCAAAATAAGTTACAGGTTAAATATATTTTAAACAAATTAAAATACTGAAACTGAAAATGCCTGAGGCCACAATGTCCACATTGAGGTAGCATCAGAAATGTGCAATTAGCTAAAAATGTTTTCAGAAATTGGCTAAGTTTTTTCCACTCCAGTTCAAACTGCCAAACTATTCTAATATTACATCCAAGGTCATTGATTTATAGTCTATTTATAGCCTATCTATTCTATTGCTGCTGTCATTTGTACTTAATGACCTCTTCCCAGACATCTTTGGCACCAAAGCACAATAAAACCATAGGAGGAAGAAAGGTAAGAGGGAAATCTTTGTTCTTTGGCTTTAAGTATATGAATCTAATTTCTTCTTGTTCCTCTCTCCTCTTCCCCACTTTCTGCACCCACCACAAACTCTTTTCTCTGAATTTGCCATTGATGCCACTCAGAACCATTTCTTCTCCCTTCTTTCCTGTGTTCTTCCCTTTTCTCTTTGGAAAGAAGGAAAGTAAGGATTTTTCCCCAGTAAAATTTTAAAGAAACTATTTTTGCAATACACAATTGTAAGAGAAAAACAGTAAGTAATCTAAAACATCCCTTTTAGAAAGTTAGTGCTATAGTTCAGAGGTGAAAAATCAGTGGACAATTTCCTTCTAAATCAAATCTTTGTTAGGCCTATCTAGGCAGGCTTCTGGCCACATCAATCATTTGAACTAATCCCTGGGAAGTAAAGTATTTACAGAGCACATACTATGTGTTCAGCACCCATCTCAAATTAGTTAATGCATGCTAGACAGCTTTGCAAAAGTTTTTTTTTAAGTGCTATAAATAAAGCACAGAGGAATATAAGTGATAAAGAACTGTTGTAAGTATCCATGCTCCATCACCATGGAGATGGTATCAAGAGTCAATAGGATTAAATTGCTGAATAAGAGATCTGGATTAAAAACCCATGTTCCAGTGACCCTGAGTGTGACTTCTATTCCACTAAATTCTTATCTGGATTTTTTCTCAATAAAGAAACAATTCAGAATTATGTTAAGGGTAATTGTGAACTCTGGATCTAAGAGAACCATGGTCCTCTGTCCACTGTGTGGTTTTCTGAGACTGAGCTTTTGCATGTAAGAATTGTGGAACATTTACAGAAGGCAAGGGAAGCAGTATAATTCCTTCTGGACAGGATCAATAACCATCTGATTGAGCAGATTAGATTAGTTGCAAACTTGTTTGGAGGCAGTGGATAGATTGCCTGACCTATGGGAGGTCTTTTGTAGTACTACACTAAGCTTGTAGAAAACTTTCAGTAAGTAAAAAATACCGAGGTATAAAGCAAATAACTTGCAAATTTAAGTTCTGCAGAAAATTATGTGAATAACAGTTATTTCTCGAATATATATATAACATTTCTCAAAATATAATGATTAAAAACTCAGAGACAAGTGACCTATTACAAAGCATAACTTTTTTTCAAGATGGTACAGATGTTCTGTGCTATTGTTTGTGTGTTGGCCATGAAAAAGACAGGGAAAAGAGTACCACCTGAAATTCAGTTCTAACATAATTTTTACTGAAAAGCTTTGCTTCTAAATAAGTTCTACCTTCATATAATGACATTTTCATAGAGCACCTAATGCATTTCAATAATTAAATTTTTCAAGAATGAATCAAGAAATCAGAACAAGAATGTTGGAAATTGCCAGTGGGAAGAAAAAAAATGGTTTAGAACTTTTTCAAACTGAAAAGAGGTCAGTGTGATACCACTGGGAATAAGGAGGAGACTTTAGGGCTTTTTCTTATTATTTACATGAATCACCTAGAGAGTTACATAGTCCATAACTTAATCCATAACTCTGCAGAAATTGATAGTCTCAGGAAAAGAAGTAATGCAGTCTAAAAGCAGAAAGAACTAGATGACCAATGAATGCCATTGCCACTTTAAAAGATATTTTAAAAGAATATTAGATGTGTATTAAAAGAAAAAAACATGAAAATAATTACGAGATGATAAGGCCTAGAAAGGACCTTCCAAGGAGATCTACACCCAAAATATATCTACATAGCTGCTCCTAAACAATTTCAATTTCATATCTCCTTTGATGAATGTTAATAATATTACTTGCAAATGATATTAGTCATTTTTTTCAGTTTTGTTTTGTGTATAAAAATCACATTTCTTCATAATAAGCTTCATACTGCATTATCACAATCCCACATAAGATGTAGTTCTTTATAAATTAAGGAAAGATAATATCCTTTCTCACAATGTCCTTTCTACAGACAATCTTTTTGCAAATACTTTAAAATTTGCTCTTTATTCAGATTTTTAAGTAGTCCCTCAAGTAATTCTGCCAATAAATTATAAAAACATTATTCTGATGACCTAATGTAAATTATATTAGGAAATTACTGTAATTCTTGGCCTGTTTTAAAAATACATTTAGAATATTTTTTTAAAATGAGTCTTTATGCCACATTTTAAAGGACTCAAGTCAGTTGAATGTATGATGAAAAATATGTAGGCGTGTGATGTATGTGGCAGTCTGCATAGGGTTGAATTGCTTACTCACAGCCTCTGAGAGACTGAAATAGATTTCTGTGAATTTGTGACTAAAATTTGAGGGAATCACCACTAGATGGTTATTCTAGTTTATTGCATAATATTGACAGTTGATCAAAATCTTTGATGAGGTTAATGGGTATTGCACAAGTTTAGCTAGGCTGTAGGTTCTTTCTCCAGGGTATATGATTTTTAAAAATGTTTTGACAAGCATATTGTAGTGCAGTTGATTTCATTTATAATGCTTTTTTTAATTTTGTGCCTTTTAAAATATTACTCTAAGAAGTGATCCATACTCTTCACTAGACTCCTAACAATGGACTATGAGCAGAAAAAGATAAAGAACCCCTGAGCTAAAATATATAAACTGTGTTGTTGGTGTTGTTTACTTTAAAAATAGCTAAACAAGAAATAAATTTAAAACGTCAATCAGCCAGCATTGATTAAGCACTAACAATGTGACAGATTCTGTATCAGGCCTTGAAGATACAAAGATATGGATGAAACTGTTACTAAGCTCAAGGAGTTCATATACGTGGGGGGGGGGGGGAAGGAAGGACAACATGTACAAAAACAAGAATATGCCAAGTATCCCCCAAATAAGTACAAGCTAATTTGACAGGAGAATAGGAGAACAGCTCTAGCAGCTAAAAAAAGTCTCTTGTAGGAGGTGGTGTATGAGTTGAGCTTTGACGGAGACTAGTGCTTGTAAGAGGTGGAGGAGAGGAGGGATTATGAATATTAATATTCGTTACCAGAATGTAGGGTGCCAGATGATGCCTATTTTAGGTTTTAGCAGCTCATGGGCATTATTTAACAAGGTATGGATATATTGCAATCTGTATCTATGTATCTTTTCAAGATAACAAAGCCTTTGCTTTATTGAAGTATGACTATTAACCTAATAGGAAAGGAATTACAGGATATTATAAATTTAATAAACAAAGCAAAAAATACTTTCTAGGTATTTTAAGTTATCTTTTTTCTTTCAGTTAGTAATTATTTCAAAACTAGCATTGGTAACCTGCTCTTAATCTTCTCTTACTACCTGAAGATTAAGTGGTTTTGCCATAATTTTGGTTAAAATCCCCTCAGTAACACTGTTCCCTTCAGTATCATTCTGTTCCAAGTTTTTCCTGCCTAGCTTTAGAAAATTGTATGCCTTTTTATGTCAGGGCAGTCTTATTTCTGAGGCTTTCTTGAGACAGAAATATTTTTTAATTGATAATGGTTCCTGAAGAATATTTCCCATTTGAACAACTTTAAAAATTCTTAAGCCAAATACTACTAGTAGAGTTTCTTCACAAGGTGATTTAAAATGTGCTAATTAGTTTTTTACTTTCCAGGGTATCCTACACTATTATATAAGGATGAATGCACCTCAGTTCTATTAGATCATGCAAACTGTATACCTTTTCAGGCTTCATTCAATTCTCAAAGTGATCTTCCTAAAATGAAAATCTAACCACATCACCACATGAACCCCTCCCACCCCATCTCCACCACAAACTCAATAAAGTCCAGTGTCTATCACCTCCAGGTTCCAATGTAAAACCCTCTATTCATTTGTCACTTGACCCACTGCCACCACCACTACCGCCATTCCAATTTTTTTTTATAACTTTCGCTCTGTAATCCCAGTGATTCCAGTGATACTTTCTGTTCTTAAACAAGACATGTTCTCTCTAAACTCCAAGCATTTTTATTTTAGTCTACCAATATCTATTCAACACAATCATTTCAAAAAATCTATACGGTACAATTTTTAATTAATATTTAATTAATGTGGGAATTATGGGATTACAGGTATAGACAATCATATATAAAAGAGGTATCAAACATGCTGCTGACAATGGACCAGCAACACTGCAGAGTGCTGTGTTTAACACCAGATTAAAATGTAATTGGAAACTGTTTATAAAAATGAATAAACATATAATAGAATACTATTAAAATTAATATATAGTTCTCTGTATCAATTTGCAGTTCCCATGGGTTTTTCCATTACTTAGTTGGCCAGTTCCATTTAAGTTGGATATTACTGCCCTAGAATACTATTAGTATAGTCTAAAATGTATTAGAAACACCATTGTATTTAGAGTCAAAGCTAGGTCTAAATGTCAACTCTACTTATCATCTATGTGATAATGTATAAGGCATGTAATGATCTCTTTGAGTCAATGCATCCTCATCCTTAAAATAAAGATAATAGGAACCATAACATCTGCAGAACTGTTCTAATGATTAACTTAAATAGTGTATATAAAGTTTCCTTAATGTAGTAAATAGTTGTCATCTATTATTATCCTTCCAAGAAAGCAGAAGTGGGTATTTATACTTTTCACATAATAAGACCTTAATGTTTGTTAAGTTAAAGTGAATTGAAACTAATATTTTAAGAAGTTTTTACTTTCTAATTCAAAATTAAGTAACCTTCGTATGAAAATATGAGTTTTGTCTCAATGAAGAGCTGCATTTAATATATCTAAAATAATATGCCACTGAACTGAGATTATAACATGTATAAATGAATGTAAATAGTTCAGTTCTTCAGGAGTGTAACGTGAAAACAAATGAAAACCCATGATATTTTAAGTCATCCATTAGAAAAGCACATATTAGGTATGTTCTTCACTTTACACTAAGGGCAAACTCTATTATTTCTTTTAAAAATATATTTTAAGAATCTCTTATTGATACTAATTTGATATTCACAGGATCATTGACAAAACATTTTGAATTTGTTACCCAAGTGTTGTACTGACAATAGATCACTTTCTTGCTCTAATCAAAATGCTTTTTTGGCCAAAGAACTACATCTAGACTGGCAATATAATTAGAATTTCTATTCCCCAAGGATCCTTCAGGTAAGAATAGAACTTCCCTTAGGAGATGAATAATAGTCTTAAGACTCCTTAAACAATCTTTCAGAATCAGTCAGCTTGGACATCTACTGGACTTCAGAGACTTTTGGGTTTCAAGGACTGCAAGAGATATTAAGATCCCTAAGACTGTCTTAAGATAAATTGGAAGCTTCTAAAGTGGTTTAGAACCACTGTGGAATGGAGAGAATGAATGGTGGATATGTCTTTGAACTTCTACTAGAGTTTAGGTAGAAAACTAAGAGAAAAAATGGCAGATTACAAACTACAGACATAGCAGACCTCTCTGTCACTCCAACACAACAACAACAACAACAACAATAACCAAACAAACCCCCAAAAACAAGTGATTTGTACAACAGGGAATTTGGAAACTATAGGAGCTTAATATCTGGTTCTTCATTATAATGTCTAGATTTTAAAATTTGATGTTAACAAAATCTCTTAAGAACATTTTATCACTAATACACATTTTGGAGAATCAGTTGAAGGCTCAGAAAATCATTCCAAAATTAATTTCACATTTGAGTGAAATAACATTACAGTATTTTCATGGTGAAGACCAAGTTAGATCTTTTAGAAACCCATTGTTATCATCTATAATGATTTGAATTCTGAATGCCAAAATAAATATATTGATTGAAATATTGATTGAATATCTTAGTTATTTTAGCAGCAAATTAGTCTTTCAGGTTTAAACTTGTTTATTTTTGTGAAAACTGACAGATAATACATATAATATTATTGAAAAGTATTTATTACTGATGTAATAAAGGAACTCAGAGTTATAAGACATCTTGGAAACCATCTACTCAAACTTTATCCTGGAGTAGAACCCTGTCACTTACAAATAGTCATCTATTTAAGGCTTAAAGACCACTGGGAAAGTTGGGAGTGGGGGAAAAAAGATTTACCTCCCAAAGTAGTTAAGTTCCATTCTGGGATGGCACTCATGGAAAAGAAATTCTAATATCAAGGCTAAATCTGCGGAAATCTGTAACTTCAGCCTATTTTCTACCTTCTAAGGAAGAACAGAATAAGCCTAATACTTCTACATGACAAACCTTTAGCATAATCAAAGACTACTTTAATGCCTATAATCTGTAGAGTTCATTGTCTTCATCGTTTTTTTTAATTGGAACATTATTTGCCCTTCTCCTGTCCAATGGCATCTCACCTACTCTCCACAGTCTTGCAAAGATCACTGTGACAGCAGTTCAGCAATTACTTCTGCTATTTTTCTTTCAGAACCATAGGAAATAGTTCCTCTGGGCCTCACAAGGGC
The DNA here is from genome assembly GCA_028646575.1 of Pseudocheirus occidentalis. Classification (NCBI taxonomy): domain Eukaryota; kingdom Metazoa; phylum Chordata; class Mammalia; order Diprotodontia; family Pseudocheiridae; genus Pseudocheirus; species Pseudocheirus occidentalis. Next base: position 56,224,795 of record CM053600.1, read on the forward strand.
AGCTAACTACTCTCTTACTTTCTCTTACTTATTCTTAATTACTTTCAACTCCCTATTAGCTATTTTTGTTCTTTCCTTTCTAGTCCAAAGATAATTCCCCTTTGCAGGGAAAACAAAAGATAATATATCCTGAATAGCCATTCTATCTCTTCTTTGATCTTCCTCCTTTCCCCAAAATAAGTGGCACAAAACTCTTTGGTGTCCTTAGTATACTCCACTAACTTTTAGCTCATTCTGTACTTTAACTTTCTGATATAAGAAACTTTAGTACTACGTCACCTTTTTATATTTGTTTTGTCTTACCAATTCAAAGTTTGTTTGTTTTGCACTATGGGCAGGGTATCATTGGGAATTTAAGTTTAAAATTTAGGTCTACCAAATCAAACAATTCTGATTAAGTGTAAAGGCAACAGCAGAACAGAAGACAGAAAATAACTCTAAAGATTTCTGTAGAATCCCGGAAGATTTATATGCCTGGTTGTTATCAAAGACTCTGGATGGGTTGAATAATTCACACTATGAACCAAGATCTATAATCTCTACCCTCAAACATCACAGATCTTTAAAAAAAAAAGGGACTAATTATTCATTTCCTAGATGTTCTCTCTCTAACAAGGTCTATATTCATTTATTACAACTAAATCCATTATAAAATCTCACTTTGTAGTCACTTACTGTTTAATTTTATCTTTCCTTTTTTTGTATCACTGCTCTAGGAAACCCCCACTCTCCACATTCACTTTCTTGTCCTTTCAGTTTCATCCTAATGAAGTCTTTCCCATCCTTTAAGGCCCAGTTCAATCTCCATACTCTCTAAGAAATTTACTCTGATCACATCAGGTAAATTGATTTCTCCATTTCTGGAATGTCTCATCAAACATTGTGATTCTCCTATTCATGTCATTCTAAATTATATATATATATATATATATATCTGTGTGTCTACCTGGCTTATCCCTGGAGTAGTCTATGATTCCCACAATGATAGGTTTAATGTCTTATTTATATTTGTATTACCAATACCTAGAATAGTGCTTTCATAATGGCTTATATTTAGTCCCTGGAAGGTGGAAACAAACAGCAAAATTATACAAAAATATATTGGGGATGATTTCAGAGGAGAGAGGGATTCAGGAAAGGCTTCTTATAGAAGACCGTATTTAGAAAGGAGTTATAGGAAACTAGAATCTAGCCTGTATGACTAGGAGGATGGGATCTGCCCTAGTGATGGTAAAAAGGAAGTTCATAGTGGGAAGTGTATGAGGAAAATACAAAGATACTGAGTTCAGTTTTGGCCATGTTGATCAGAAGCTACTTATGGGATATCTACTTATTGTTTTTAAGTTATTATTAGCATTATTATTACTGCTGTTGTTTTATCATCAGTATTATCATTTGGGGAATTTAAACTAAACATTTAAGGTATCAAACTATGCTGCTTATAATGCTAAATAGAGTTTGTTTGTTTTCCAATTCCCTTTGTCAGTTAGGGGCAGCTAGGCACTGCAGTGGACAGAGTGTGGGACCTGGAGTCAGGAAGACCTAAGTTCAAATCCAGACTTAGACTCTAGCTGTGAGGGGCAAGTCACTTAACCTTGTTTACCTCAGTTTTCTCTTCCGGGAAAAAAATTAATTAGAGAAGGAAATAACAAACCACTTCATTATCTCTACCAAGAAAATTCCAAATGGCACATCCTTGGATCCAGCAATACCACTTCTAGGGCTGTATCCCAAAGAGGTCATACAAGTGGGAAAAGGACTCATATGTAAAAAAAATATTTAAAGCAGCTTTTTGTGGTGGCAAAGAATTGGAAATCAAGGGGATTTCCATCAATTGGTGAATGGCTAAACAAGCTGTGGTATATGCACGTAATGGAATACTGTTGTGCTACAAGAAATGAGGAGTAGATGGACTTCATAATAACCTGGAGGGACTTATATAAACTGATAACGAGTGAGGGGAGCAGAACCAGGAGAACATTGTACACAATTACAGACACATTGGATCTGTGATAACTAACTTCGATAGACTGGACTCTCCTCAGCAATGCAAGCAATCCAAAAGACTTATTTATGATGGAAAAGGTTATCCACATCCAGAGAAAGAATTATGGAGCCTGAATCCAGACTGAAGCAAACTGCTTTTTTTCTCTGTATCTGTCTCTCTGTCTCTCTCAGCTTTGTTTCTTCTTCCTTGTTATGCATTCCATTGGTTATAATTCTTCTTTACAACTTGACTATTGTTTAATGTGAAGGTATATGTAGAACCTATACTGGATTGCATGCTGCCTTGGGGGAGGTGGGGGGAGGCAGGAGAAAAGGGGGAGAAAATTTGCAACTCAAAAATTTGTGGAACTGAATATTGTAAACTAAAAGTAAATAAATTTAAAAGAAAAAAAATAATCCCAAATGGGGTCACAAAGAGTTAGAAATGGCTGAAGCACAACTATTTGTCAGTTATCATAGCAGTGTTTGAAGAAAACTCAGTGAGAGGCAAAATAAAATAATTTGTGATACCAGGTGATCTGTTGTTCACTATTTATAGAAGAACACAGATATATGCAGATGTTCATTCATTACAAAATGGAGAGAACATGGGTTTCCTATATAGATTACTATATAACAGTCTGGGGAGGGTTCATGCAGTGAGTTTTTTCACTTCAAAATTTGAAAATGCAAAAGACAGAAGGCTTTTAGCTAAGGAGTGGGGAAAAGGATGTCAGTTAAAAGAGCAACTACAAGAGATATCAACGTTCTTTTTTGTGACTAGAGGTCTTGTATGGATAGTAAACTGAAGAATACATCATATTCATAATTCAAATGCTAAACTTTGGAATCATCACTGAATATTTTTTTCTCCTTATATCCAGTGAGTAGTGAAGACCTCTTAATTCCACTCCCCACATTTGCACCTATATGTCTCTTCTTTATTTGCTTTGCCACCACTCTAAGTTATATCCTCAAAAGCTTTACATGGGAAAGTTTTCACACGTGCTCAACTACCTGGAAATTTCTCACCTTTTCCTTGGACTATTGAAGTCTTATTGAAGGTGGACTGTGATATAGTCATTGTTCCCAATAACACAAAGTGTTAACCAGATGACAAAGCCAACCCAAAATTTGGAATATTCTATTCCAGTGTGACTACATATCTGAAGTATTAGCCTCCTGATCCTGGATATATCTATAATAGCCTCATCAATGCATTTATCTCATGTTCATTTCTTGGGTTAGTGGATCAAGTGCCAGGCCTAGAATCTGGAAGACTCGTATTCCTGAGTTAAAATCTAGCCTCAGATATTTATTAATTGTGTGACTCTGGGCAAGTCACTTAACCCTGATGAACTTGAGAAGTAAATGAAAAACATTCCAGTATTCATGAAGTCAGAAATGACTGAACAACAATAGTAGCATTTCTCATACCTCAAGACTATACACAGAAATTGTGGACTAATAGATCTAGATAATAAAATGTTATTTCAGTCAGCTATTCACTCAATCTAAATTCATAACCTTCTATTTTTCTTCCTATGTGGTAGACCTGTCATTTGCTCTCTTTGACTACTTTCCTAAATATAATGCTATTATTCATAATAGATCTGCTTTCCAGGTGGATCCATTAACAACAATGAGAATTCAACAGTTAAATCCCTGAATAAGTCTATGCTTTTGCATACTAACCTCATTGCTCCTAAAATTAAGATTTTATTTGATCAGAGCTCACATGTCACCTGTAAAAGTGCCTTGATAATGAAAATTAGTCTAGTTTCTAAGTCTCATATTCCTACATTTCTTTAGATGCTCTTTTTAATTACCAATAATAGATCAGTGTCACAGGTGGTGGCATATATCTTTTATTCACAGCTAGATTATGTTTAAATTTGATCTGATTCCATTGCTTTTTCACATCTAAGCTCTTTATGCATGTTTTTAAAACAATTAAATACAATATCATTATTGTTTTAAAAAATATATTTCCTGACTTTGTGCTCCCTACACTAAAGGCAACATGAATTTTCAAAATTATTTTCAATAGTTTAATTGTTTCACTCCATCATTTTTCAATCCTTTTATTTCCCCTCAAATTACCTTTTTTCTCTTTCCAAATTACCTACTGGAGTTAATTTTAGATGTCATTTACATTCATATAATCAACTGTGTATTTACACTGATGAAACTGAGTTATTAGATTTTACGGAAGCAAAAATGAATGTTAATGCTATAAGAGAATTCACACTGCAATTATATACCAGTACTGGTATACTATAATCATTTATAAAAGTCATTGGAGGTATTTCTCAGAATGTATCTACTTTGAAAACATTTTTCAATGAATGAACACTAGTATTTCCCTTAATGCTAACAATGGTAATTATTCTTTGCTTTAACTGTTTTTCAGTTGTGTCGGTTTCCTTATGACCCCATTTGGAGTTTTCTTAGCAAAAATACTAGTTTGCCATTTCCTTCTCCAGCTCACTTTATAGATAAGGAACTGAGGTAAACTGGGTCAAGTGACTTGCCCAGGGTCACAAAGCTATTAATTGTCTGAGGCTAGATTTGAACTCATAAAGATGAGTCTTCAGGACCCCTTGCTTGGCACTTTATCCACTATGCCACCTAGCTGTCCAATAATTATTTTATCAGAATGAGATAGACAGTGAGGAAAGATCAGAATGAGCATAGGTCTAGTGAACTTCTTTTGAAATGAGAAAGTCACAGGAGGAATAGGCACACCAGATATTTAAATAATGTCTTATGGTTTGTAAAACACTTATCTGGGGGGGGGGAGGAAATGGCTTTTTGCACCTTGATTTTCTTGTGAATTTCTTCAGAAATGACCTCTCCTGTTGGCATCTGTCCTTTCCTTAAAGATTCCCCTATTTGAAATCTTACTTTCTGTAAATTTCTAGCTTCCTAGATAATTAGCACTGACTTGACTGTGATATGAGATGTGGGAAAATAATCACATACATCTAAGTCTAAGATATCTCTGATACTTCTAAAATTCCTAGATCTCTACAGATTCTTAAGCAAGCATGAAGTGTAGACTTGATCCTGCAATATCTATAATCAATTGGGGAGGATTGACAAAAGCCTGTCATAACATGGACTATTAATCCTCAGGGTGCCACATGATCATCAGTTCCTTTCCTTGGCCTCCTATTTCCTCAAGATCATTTTTCCTGAAAACATAACTCTATTCCATTCCTCACCAAATGCATTGTTTCCCTTCAGAGATATGGCTATAATCTTGACAGTCATCTCCATGTAACTTTGCCCCCTTCTTCTCTTTTCCAACCTTTTCCATAAAGCTATCCTTGATCACTACAATTTTTAATGTTCTCTTTTCCATCAATTTCCAAAGATTCTATGTATATATTATAATACATCCTGTTGACTATAGTAGAATTTAAGCTCTTTGAGGAAAGGACTGTTTTATTTCTATTTATATTCTCAGCACTATCACAGTACCTGACACTTGACTAGTAGTTAATAAACATTTGCTGAATTGAATCAAATTGCTAATAAATAGTATGGCTTTGGAACGATCAATTTATTCATAATCATTTTACTTTATCCAACTTGAAATGAAGTCTATAGCCATAGAAACATTTGGTGAAGATCAAATGTCTAAATCGGAAATGTACCTGACTTGGTTTTGTTAGTGTCATGCTTTATCAGACTGCATTCACAAGTTCATAAAAACGAATACTCTGTTTTTTCATATTTTCAACAGATACTTTAAAAAACAAAAAAAGTATTTCTTAAGTTTCGTTAGTAGTGGTGGTGTTTTCATAGGCATATAATGGAGTTTCATTCATGTCTTAAGATTCTCTCTCTCTCCCCCACCTCCCTCTCCAAAGGAAGGTAACTTTTGATGGTCCAAAGCTGCCTAGTTAACTTGGGGTCTTCTGGCTTTCTAAAAGACCAAACCTAAACCCCATTTCACTCAGGTGCTCATATATTAGACAACAGGTCCCTGTCCAAGCACCACTTAATGGCTACTTTTTGGACCCTCCTGGCTCTGAGTGAATGTAAGTAGTAACTGTTTCTCTTTTCTCCAAAAACCTTGAGGGTCTTCCCCTCCCAGTTTGATTTTTTTTAATTGAAGGGGTACAATGGTAATCAGTTTATTAGGAACTTAGGGCTAAGTAGATGACATATTTAGGGCTAAGTAGCACCTAGTAACTTAGGGCTAAGTATAGAAGGTATGAACTCTGTCCATTGGTGAAAAGGTGTGAATTCCCCTGTTGACTTGGAAGAAGGCTATTGTCTGAGACACTTCCCTGTTGACTTGGGAGAAGGCTATTGGCTGAGACAGGAGGCCAGTGCTGTACATAAAGAAGAATTTTAGAGAGATGAGAGAGAATTTGGAATTGGCTCCTCAAGTGAAGGAAGATTCATGGAGACTGAAGTCAGCTGAGAAAGAGAGGGAGAGAGAGACAGTGTTCCTCTCCCAGTATGTGAAAGCTGACTGAAGACATGAACAGGATGGGACTTTGTTTGTTCATGGCCTAGCTGATCTTTGAGTTCCAGGCAAGAGAAGTCATGAAGGGTTTGAGGTGTGCTGAATCCTATGTGCTAGGGATTGCCCTGAAGACTGGACAAGGACCTGGAAGCTATTTATTTTTGAGGACTGGATGACAGCCTGGCAGCTGACACCTGTCAGCTCCTGAATCTAGGTGATTGTCTGGAAGATTCAGGAGGGAGCTGGGACCAGGGAAGAGGATCCAGGGAATCAGTGAGACTACCCAGAGTCAAAATGAAGAAAAGGCCTTCCCTTGGACTAAACTGAAGTTTGTTGGAAATCAAGGGGTGGAAAGTTTGTGTGGTTTTCTAAGGGCTGTATTGGAGACTAAAGGTATTGGTTACCCCATGAGTGGAAGATCAGCATATTGTGAATTGTTGATTGAATCTCTTCTTTTGTTCTTTCTTTAAGGGTTAAGCTGGTTTCCCCCTTGGGGAAACCAGGTGATTCTTCTTTTGTTTCTTGTTACTTTCTGTAAAATATTCTGTAAAATATCATTCTAAATATTGTATATAATATTGTAAATTACTGATACTGTGAATATTGTACTGAATCTAGATAACTGAATCTAGATATGTAATGGAATAAACAGAGTGTTCACTAATACTGTGTAATCCAAATCTTAAAAAAAAATCTTTTCACAGTAGTATTCTTTTGTGAATCTACTGTTGCTTGGCTTTACAAGGGGCCCCTCACTTGACTCACTTCCAAAAGAGGCTATTCACTGAGTGGGTATTACAGGACTCAAAGTGACAACCTGAAAAGACATTAGTCTAAAAGGGTCAGGGTCTCCCATTGCATCCTGGGTCATCTCCAGTCATCTTGATAAATATCTGACCACTGGACCCACATGGCTCTGAAGGAGAAAGTGAGGCTAATGACCTTGCATAGCCCTCTCTCTCTTACATCAAAGTCAACTGCAAACCAAGTCATCATCTCCCTGATGTCACAGTCTTCTTCAAGAATTAAGGACAAACAGGACATACAGCAAGGTTATGTGAAAAAAGAAGAGACATACATTCTATATCTCTCCCATCTCCAAAGTCTCTGATTTTAAAAGAAGCATAAACTCTCAGAAATTGAACAGAGTATAAAGGTCATCTGGTCTAACATATATTTGAAGAACAATCCCCCTTATGAAATTCCTCTGAGTATAATATTTTATCCTTCTATCTTTCAATTTTCCTCATGCCTTTTAAACCTTTCTTCATCCTTATAAAAACCTAGTTTCTCTAACCTTCATTGCTTGCTAAGACCATCAGTTTTATTCCATATTCACCACCATCCCTTCACAATTTTGACCACACTATCTTCCAGTGAATCTCTTACCTTATTGACAAAATCTGTTGTAAATCCCATCATTTGCCTCTTATTGCTTAACTTATTACTTAACAAGTACTTGAAGAATACTCATAATTCAACTGATGGAGTCTACTAAGATGCTAATTTTACTAATCCCAAATGGGCTCTTACTATCAAAGCAATCCTTTCCTCTTTACCCTATTTTCTGGGTCAACAGTCTCAAACTTTCTCTTCTCTTCTCAAGTTTCCCATACCATGTTTTCTCTATTAGCTCTCTACAGAGGAACTCACTTCATACTTTGCTTTGCAAATAGATACTACTCATTGTACATTCCTTCTTCTTCCTTATCCTACATCTCAAAAACCCTTTAACATCATTGTACATTTTCTTCTTTTATTCTAGTTAATGAGGAGGAGGTGGCTACTCTCTTTACAAAAGTCAATCTCTGTATTTGAACTCTTCATTAGCACCCCCTTTTACCTCTTCTGACAGTCTGAACCCTGGAATCATTTGCCCCTCTAATCTTCAAGCTCTGTCTCTTTTTTAAATTCACTTTATTTATTTAATTATGAACTTAAGAAATAAATCAAGCTTTTCCATAACATGGTAGAACAGAAAAAAATATTATTGCCCATGAAGCTGCAAGTCTTTATATATAATTTGCTATTCCTTCTAAATATATATTAAAATTTTCATGTAACTTTCTTTTAAAAAGCATCTACTATGTACCAGACACTTTGCTAAGTTCTGGAACTTCCATACCCTTTTGTAGTTAACTCTTAAAAAAAGCCATCTTTCCTTGATTTCTTCTCTTATTCAATTTTCAACCCTTCTTAATCTTCTTTTCAATTTTATCACTCAACTGAAACCTTTCTCCATATTACCAAACATTTCTTTCTGTCCATACACTGATTTTTAAAATATGTTTATAACTTTTGAGTTTATTTCCTCTACATTTCCCAATATGTTTTTTCCCTTCTCCATGCCAGAGAGTCATAATATATCGAAGAATAAGAAAAAGAGGGGTGTGTGTGGTGTGTGGGGAGGGGTGGGGGGGTGTAGAAATTCTCATCAAAACTAGCCAAGGTATTATTGCGGTTTGATGTTATATGCAGTGCTCTACACCATAGCCCTTCACTTCTTCAAGGAAGGAGATACATACTCATCTCTTATTGAAGCCCAGATTGGTTTTATAATGTTTAAGGTTTCAGTTTGTTTTTGTTCTTTTATTTAAATTAGTTAAATTCACAGAGACAGCATAACTCTATATACTTGATTAAAAACATTTAAACAAAGTATATAGTGTTGTATTGTCTCTATGAATTCTCTCTGTATCAGTTCATTTAAGTCTTTCCATGCTCTGTATTCATCCTAGTCATAATTAGTCAGTTTTTGTATCATTACATTCATATACCACAATATGTTAAGTCATCCCCAATTAACAGAATCTAATTTGTTACTATTTCTTTTTACTACAAAAGAAATGATGATATAATTATTTTGGAATATATAGATATTTTAAATCATTTTTTCCTTGAAGCAGCTGGATCTCTGAATTAAAAATATATGGATATTTTATATGCTACATTTTCCAAGTAGCATAGTAGATAAAGTTTTGTTTGGAGTCAGGAAATCCTTAGTTCAAATTATTTTTCAGTCATTGATGGGTTGTTTGACTTTTCATAAGTAGTCTTAACCTCTCTCTCCCTTAGTTTCATCATTTGTAAAAATGGGAATAATATTGGCATATACTTTCCAAGATTATAGTGAGGATAGAAAGAAGATAATATTTATAAATGGCTTTGCAAATTTTAAAGCACTGTATAAATGATAGCTATTAGAATTCCAAATTATTATTATTATTATTATTATTATTATTATTATTATTATTATTTTGCTTTTTGGAGAGCAATTGGGGTTGTGACTTGCTTAAGGTCACATGGCTAGTTTTTTTGTGTTAAGTGACTGGGGCCAAATTTGAACTCAGGTCCTCCTGACTTCAGGGCTAGTGCTCTATTGACTGTGCCACCTAGCCACCCCAATTCCAAATTATTTTCCAGAATGTTTGGAAAATTTCATAACTCTGTCAGTTGTGAACCCATCTTTCTACAAGTTTCCAAAATTAACTTTCTGTGTGTGTGTGTGTGATTCTTTCCATGTTAGAATATCAGGGCAACTAGGCAGCAGAGCAAATAGAGCACTTGTCCTGGAGTCGGGAGGACCTGAGTTCAACTCTGACCTTGGATACTTAACTTTTAATAGCTTTGTGATGTTGGGCAAGTCACTTCATCAAAATTGCCCTACCTTCCCCCCTCCAAAAGGCAAAAAAACATATCAGAGTTGTTTTAATTTGTTTTTCTCTTATGAGCGTTTTACAGTAATCTTTGTTTTATTGTTTGTGATTCTTTTGAGACATCTATTCTTACTCTTCACTACTTAACGACTGGTGAATGGTTATTGGTCTTATTTGTTACTTCTTTTTAAATAGTATCTTGGATATCTGACCCTTTTCTGAGATATTTCACATTATTTCCCCAAATTTACCATTTCCCATCTGATACTAGTTAAGTTAATTTTGTTCAAGCTAAACTTTTCAATTTCCTGTAACTGGAATAATTAATTTGATCTGTTGTGACCATCTCTGTCCCTTGATTATTTAAATATATTCCACCTAGACAAAATTATGAAAAGTATTCCACCTAGACAAAATTATGAAAAGTACATATTCAAGTTATTTTCCATATTTTATGCTATTACATTTAATACATACCACAAATTCATTTTAAACTTATTATACTATAGTATATGATACTGACATAAACCTAGGATCTACCAAACTTTTTTTCCCCCAGTTTTCCTTGGAACTCTTTTAATGTAAGAAATACTCCCACCAAGAATATTATAGTCTAAGATTTGTTGAACATTGGGTTACTTAGTTCCAATATTTCTAGTTCTTCCTTATCTAGTATAAATATATATGAATATATATATAAAATTGATCTATGTTTAACCATTTCTCAATATTTTCAATGATTAATGTATTATGCTATGATTTGAGGTTGGAAATGTTATTAGTTTTTCACTTTTACTTTTTTGTTGTTATTTCTCTTGAGATGCAAGATCGGTTGTTCTCCCAATGAATTTTATTGTTATTTTGCCTAACTCTACATTAAATATTTCCTTGGTAATTTGAAATCTAAAACACTAAATTTGCTATTTAATTAAGGTAGTATCGTCAACATTATCTGGGTGATCTACTCATGAGCAATGACTATCACTTCAGTTGTTTAAGTTACTTATTTTTTGTTTGTTTCTTTAAGGAACTTCCAGCAGTAAAACTATGATCTTATGAAATAAGAATAATTCAAGTACAAAAGTTATTATATTAACTCTCACTATAACACAACATTTTATAGAATAAAGGATAGTAAAGGGTCTCTTTAAATACTTTCCAAATCCAAAAGTGTTCAGTATGAGTCTGTATTTGTGTGTTGTTTCTATGTGTCTGTTTTGTGTACTTTTTACTGTGAACATCTATGTCTTTTAATGGGTTAAATATTCCTTTAGTCATGATTCTTAAAGGCATCTTGTCTGATTCTCTTCTAGTTTTAACATCTGACCTTGTACATACATGCATACATACATACATTCATACATCCATCCATCTACAAAAGTCTCAGTTTAAATATGAATTTTTCAAATGGATGTGGAGAATACTGTGATAGGGAAACTAGTGTATTGTATTAAACATGATTTGGTCTCTATGCTAGTTTTTCCTTTGAAATATTATTTTATGGCTATTAAAAGTTTTAGGGTCTAAATTTTCCTGCGTTATAGTAAGAATACAGCAAAATGTCACAAACACTGAGATCTTTCATTTGAAAATTGATATTAGACTCTAACTTAGGGATCTGTGTCATAAAATTCTCTCCCAATAAAAACATTTTACTCTAGACCTATGTGAAAAGTAGAACAAGTTTTATTGATAAATAGAACCATTTAATTGTTGACTTTACAAGGCAGCCAGAATTGTTTTGAAAGGCAAAGGGCCCCCAGATGCCCAGCTAACTGTTACATGTTGGTAGCAGTGTTCTACCTCATTACAGACTCTTCTGTTTAAAGTCTGTGAGCAGCCCCAAACCTTGGGATTTTAATTACAAGTTTTCCAAACCCCAACACAGCAGCCATAGAATAAGCAAATACCAATTTTATTAGCATAATAGAATGACATGAACCAAATGAATGAATTGAGTCTCAAAGGATCTTTCTTTTTGGATGAGATGTGTTTATACAGAATAGCAAGTGCTATAATGATTTATTTATGTTGGAAATTGGGACATAAACTTAAAGTAGCAATGCTTAAACTAATCTCTAATTGCTAGACATGGCATTGCTATGTTTTGGAGGCAATTGAGTTATGTTTATTCAAATGTCCACAGTAAACCTCAAAACTATATTTGCATCTAAAGGAGAGAAGAGGGGCAAAAAAAACCTTAGTCTCAGTAAATCAAATGAAAAACCACATTCCTGTAGACTTATAAAATAAATGTCTAGAGGGTGCATATTTCATCATGATGCAAACCAGTTTGTACTCAGCAATTTACTGTAAAGGAAAATAGTTACGCAATATCAATGGAAACACTTGAAACACAGTTGAAACTTAGAGCAAAGAAATGTAAAATCCCCTGTGGAGTTTAAAAAAAAAACTTTGAAGGATGTATATGAGAAAGACAGAGAGAGAGAGAGACAGATAGACATAAAGAGAGACAGAGACAGAGATGATGTAAAGAGATAGAAAAACAGAGACCGGGAGAGACTAAGAGAGAAGAGAATATAGACTAAAGGATTAGATAATGATATTCCAGAAATGTGTTTTATACAGGTGGATTTATAACATTTTTCCCCCTTGGAATGAGAAGGGGACAGGCTAAAAACCAAGTTAAACTCAATTCAGAATACTCACACATATGATTGTTATTGATTTATGTGAACTGATTACAAGTGGATTTAACAGGGATTTTTTCACTCTTAAATGAAAAGAATTAGGGGAAGATGTTTACGTAGAAAAAAATAAATCAATAATATTTATCTCTATGATATGAATAAATTGTCTACTTGGAAATAAAGCCAAGGTTCTTAGCTTGACAGGATTTTGCAAGGAGAAAGGATGAGCCTCAAAGTCAGACAAGGTTCTTAAGGACAGAAGTTCTTGAACTGACCAGCAGGACAATATGTAGTTCCATTTTCTGTTTTGCTTTGGAAAGGAAATGTGGGTGAAGAGAAAGCAGGTGAAGAGAGACAGACAGCAGAAGAGAGAAAATGAAGAAACGGGCAAGTTACATGAATGCCCTGCTTGTCAGAACCCAGAGGCACCAATGTAGCCAGAGCAAACATTAGTTTGTGGAAGTTTTCTCTCAGGAAATCTAATTTTTAAAAAGTGATGAGCTTTCTCTCTCTCTCTCTCTCTTTCTCTCTCTCTCTCTCTCTCTCTCTCTCTCTCTCTCTCTCTCTCTCTCTCTTTCTCTCTGTCTCTCTCCCCCCCTTTTTTCTCTAATTGCTCCCAAAGCAAGCAGATATATTCCCCAAATTTTTCCTTCTTAAAGTGTTTTTACATTTTGTATTCCAATTAGTGCAATGGACAATTCAGGTAAAGATATGGTTAATCGTAACTGTTATGTTCTAAAAAAAAACCCAACTCATTATTAATGAATGAGTGTTCCAAATAAAGAGAAATAAAGGAACGTGGATCTGAATCATTTATCTAAAAAGCCGTCTCATCAACAACAACCCTGGATTTAACTTTTACTTTGTTTTTTGAGATTCCTCTTATGTATAAATATATATCCCTGCACATGGGTGTATCTACGCACATGTGCATACACACATCCAGGATTGCTATTGTCATTGTTTTGCCTCTCTCTTAAGTGATAAGCAATCCGATTACCACTGGTGTCTGGTGGGGACAGATGTTGGACCATATTATCCACATGATCTCTCTTCATTCTCTTCATTGTTTATAATGAAAATAAATTCTGTAGTATATTAAATTTGGGGGACTTTGTACAACCATCTAACTAGAAAAGTTGTTTTGTTTTGTTTTGTTCTTGCTTCTATCACTTTTGCTTTCTAATATCTTAGAGACAGAGAGGTGCCCTGGAGGATATGACTATCATTATTTTATCTTTAGCATAAGTACTAGAGAAAAACATGGATTAAAATCACTGTGACATATATTTATCTTTTTAAATATAATCTTACATATGAACATGAACATAATTACAGTGGTTAAGTGACAATTACAGCATGATGATAAAATGTAGTTTAAACTCTGGGGAAATTTACTTCTTGCCAAAATTTTAGTATTTAAATTCCTCCCAAAGATAAGAAAAAAAGTTTTCCTATTATATTCACTATCATATGTTAAGGATCAAAGATGTCCTGCTTCAGAGAAAATCTTAACCAATCAGAACAGGTCTAGATTCAATATGAATTTTCATCTTGATCTCCTGCTTTACCCTAAAATACATCTAAATAACAATGAATCATTCCATTTAGTACATGGAATTTTAATGATATATTTTGGAAAAATATCAGAGATTTAAATATTTTCATGTCAATTTCAAAAAAGAATGTCTTTTTGTGGACTATTATTTAACATAATAATATTTAGTGTCTGATTTCCTTTTAAAACAGGCATATTCCATTTTAAACTGCTGAATGCCCTGCTGTATGTTATAAATCTTATAAATTCTAGATGATTGTTAAATTTATTTGAGTATAGCACAACGACATATGATTGTTGAAGCTTGCAGTATTTGCTTTAAAAGTAATAGGTAACCTTTTTGAACACAGAGCTGCTTTCCTAGCAACTAGAAAAAATGCTATGCCATTTACATTTATCAAGTTCTGAATTAAAAAGAGAGGTTAAGAATTCACTACTGAAAGTTAGGGAAATGTTTCCCTGTCATGAAGGACTATCAGAAATTTAGAAGTCTTTTATACAAAACTCATAATTAAGACATATTTATTCATATTAAGACATATATTTTTTAAATTCACAATTTAAGAAATGTCAGAATTTATAATTAACACCAGTTCAGAACATTGGAGAGATGTTTTTTATTCTGCTGTTCAGCATAACAAGTTACTGATGTTCATTTTTGAAGCAGTCTAAAAGATGGAAGGACTAATTTTTAACTTTAGAAAATGAATGCGTAAAATACAAGGCAAAAATGAGAAAAGATGAGGACAATTTGAGTAAATAAGGCTCTTATTGGAAAATGGTTCAAAGCTGCATGGGCTTCAATTCATAATAGATCTGATCATTTCACCTAAATACAACAACTATATATAAAAAAAAAAAACCTTTGTAAGATGGCACATTTATATTTACTCATTAGTTTTGACCTGTAATTTTAGTCCAATCTTATATTTTCTTTATTATTTGGTAAGCATCAGTCCTACAGATTTTAGGGACAGTTAGGTGATCATGGATTGACCATTGGATTTGGAGTCAAGAAGAGCGGAGTTCAAATCCCACTCAAACATTTACTACCTGTGTGAGTCTGAGCAAAGCCACTTTAACTGCTTCAATTTTCTCATCTTTAAAATGGGGATAATAATGCTTACTTTCCAGGATTATTACAAAAACAAAATCAGATAATGCATACAAAGTGCTTTGTTAAGCTTAGAGCAAATCCCTTTTTGAAAAAAAATTCTTTATAAATGATAGCTATCATGGCGATAAGAGGAGGATGAAGATGATGTCTTAATTCAATGCATTAATTAAAATGTTGAATGACATGAGGTCAAACACAAAGTTCTGCTATATGTCACTTAAGAATTCCTTTCATGTTGACAATGATCATTAACCATCAGTCAATTGATATATTCACTGAGATTTAAGTAACAACTATATCCATATCTATCCCATTTTCTCAGGTTTATGTGTTTATGTTTATGTTATGAGATACTTTGTCAACCCCCTTGCTGTAGTAAATATTCAATCTGACTATAAATTTCCCTAATCTATTAATCTTATATCCTTATCAAAAGAGGAAAATTAAATTATTTTGGTATGATTTATTCTTAGGTAAAACAATCATAATCCATTGATCTTTGCTTTTTTTCCCAGTATGGATAAACAATTTATTTATTTTTTTGAAGAAGTATGCAGATGGAGAAAGCATGCCTGTGATTACATTGGTAAAAGAAATTAAACTGCCTACAAAGAAATTACAGATGTGGCTGAGAATGTGCCCTGAAATTTGATGGTTTTAGACAGTTGCTTTGGGGTACTGAAAGGTTAGATTACTTGTCAAGATCACACAGCAAGTATGTATCAGAGTCAGGATGTAAAGCTAGGTCTTCCTGATTTTAAGACTTGTTCTCTACTGACTATGTCATGTTGCCTCTCACCAGGTACATGGTTCTTCCCAAACGCTTTAACAGGATTAGAATTAAAAAGACTCTAGGTAGTTCAGTCAATCCATTGTTTTATATATTTGGCAGTCAAGCTCTAAAGAACTTGAGAGACATGCCTTGAATACACAGTGTCCAAGGAGTAGAGTTAAAATTTTAATTTGACCAACCTTGAATTCAACCAACCTTTCACTAATTAATACATTAATATTTATTGATTGTTTGGTTTATTGAAATGAACATATCTAGTGTACTAGAAACATGTTGGATTTAATAGGAAGTGTCATACTAATAAAAAAATAATTTAAATAGAACTTCTAAAATCAACTGCAGGGATGTTACCAGAAAGTTGGGAGGAAGGGGACTGCTTAGGATTTAGACTGGAAAGTGAGGGGAAAAAACTGTTTAGGAAGAAATGATATAGGGTGATGGTGAGTTGATCAAGCATGAGAACCATCAAATGCCAAACTAAATGTTATTTATGAATTAGAATGAATGAGCTAATACTTACAAGTATATACATGCATAAGAAACCCAGATAATTGTGAGTTTGACCTCAAATAGAAGATAAGATCAATTGTCTGCTAGCTAAAGAGTGACAAGAAAATGATATATTGAAAATAGATAGTAGGACCAGCAATATTGTATTAGTTAGCTATATAGTCTAATAGCAGAGATTCCTTTATTCAGAGTGGGTTGTAGCAGGCATAGAGCTGACATGTATAAGCTATAATCACTGCACCATGAATATGTTTATTCAAAAGGAAAGCAAAATCTTGAGCAAATGATATTTAGTATCTTTGTCACATCCCTGAGGGCCAAAGGGATGTTTTAGATGATTTTTTTCAGCCTTGGGAATATATTTCTAGGCTCCAAAGCTAAAAAACTTAGAGTTTACTTGAGAAAAGAATGAAATTTCATAGTAGGGGCTTACTATTTCTTAAAACTACTTTCTTGTATTCAATTTTGTGGTATATGAGATTTTCTTCATGTATTACTTCTATTTTAATTGTTTTTAACTCTGACCTGTATTTGTATCATAGCCCAGTGGTTCAATATTGTGTGAAGGTCTTGGGGGTGGAGTGCATAGAATGCAGGCCCAGAGTCAGGAAGACCTGAATTTAAATTTGGCTTCAGATGCTTATTAGTTGTATGACCCTGGACAAGTAACTTAGTCCTGTTTATCTCAGTATCCTCATCTGTAAAAAGAGCTGGAGGAAACTGTAAACTAACAATTATCTTTGCCATCTGTTGTTCAGTCATTTCAGTCATGTAGGCTCTTCATGGCCCCCTTTGGGGTTTCTTGGCCAAGATACTGGAGTAGTCTGCCATTTCCCTCTCCAATTTATTTTGCAGATGAGAGAACTAAGGCAAATGGGGTTAAGTGATTTGCTTAGGGTCACACAGAATGTGTCTCAGGCCAGATATGACCTCAGGAAGATGAGTCTTCCTGACATCAGGTCTGGCACTCTATCCATTGAGCTACCTAGCTAACCCAAATACTTTTGTTGTGGTGGTTTATTAATTTCAGTCACATCCAAATCTTTTCTATTGGATTCTTAAAGAATCTGATCTAACTCAAATGACTGAACAACATCCTAGATTTCTAAAGGCTGAGTTAGAAAAGCACATGCTCTGGGGATATGAAAATCATCAAAAGACTGCTTAAATAAGTCTGGAGAGATTCATCTTAAGGTTGCCACTAGACAACAAGATTTTGGTCAGTCATGTAAGAAATTCTTGACTGATACTTGGCAACATTATAATCTATAATGGTGCAGGGAAAATCCATGCTACTGAAATCATAGGTCATTTTGAATTTTAAAAAAAGTCCAAAGCTTTTCCAAATACATAACATCTCAAAGCAAACTAGCTTTTTAAGAAGAATATGATTTAGTATATAAGAAGTTAGATTTTTTTTCTTTTTCAGTATAAGCAGGGATGCGTTGGAGTCTTGTCCTACCCTTGTGAGAACCAATTATTAAAATTTCAATCTGAACATTTACATCTCAGAAATTATCAGGTCTTGATTTATTGTTTTGTTTGTTTACTAGACTTTAGAAAGAGATGAAGCAAATGTTAATAGTACAAGTTAAACTTTAAAATGTCTCATATATATATATATATAGTTTTTTAAAGAGCTGTTTGTTCAACATTACTGCATTGCTCTGAATTTAGAGCTGTATTACTAAAATATAATTTTGTTATTCATTCATTTTCAGTCATGTGCAGAGCTCTTACATATATATGTATATAGGGGATGTACATCTACATATATATTTAAATAAACCAATTTACTAATATAAAGAATAAAAACATGTAGAGATAACAGACCTATCTTCACTTGATACAGCTCTTTTTAAGAAGACTTACAGAAGAATGTATAGCAGAATGACATGAAGTTAATTATGCAGAATGAAAGAGGAAACTCACCTTTAACTCTGTTCTTGGAAGCAGCAGCTGATACCAAGCAAAAGTGTGCACAAGAAGAAGAGAACAAAGATATGTTAGAGGCCATTAGAACACAGAATACAGAGAAAGTTGTATGAATTTAATAAACCTATTAAGATGATATGCACAGTGAATGTATTCCAGATGCATATTATCTATTGTAATGACTGAACAGACAGTTTTCATTAGTACATTTTATTTTGTTAGTATATGAAAAAAAGCCCTTGAATGTTAAGGTCTAAAATGCCACAAATCAAAACTTATTGACAATGAGTTACATAAGCCTCACAAGGTAAGCGTGTGCTGGACCTTTTAAGATCTCTACATTATGAGTTTCATTCTTTCAATAAATATCACAGAAATAAGATTGAAATTATACTCAAACCTGAGTTTAAGGGTTTTTTTATTTGTTTGTTTTTTTACCCACACTGAAATTTGGTCTTTAATTCTGAACATACACAAATGAGAGTGTTTTCATGGAAAAGAAGTAATCAATGTTAGGTTTACACAGCCAAATCAAAATATTATGAGACAGAGAATTCCAGTCATTCTAATTTGATTATCACCCTAACTGTGAAATCAATAGACTTTTAAATTGCTCTAAATAGAATATTTCACATTCAGAAGTAAGGTCTCTCCTCATTCTTTCTAATCAATGAGAATAACTGTGTGCCTACCCAAAAGAAAGCAGTATTTTGGAAGTGTATAAAATAATGCACTAGTATTTTAATAAAGGGATTCTATTTTCCTTTGGAAACACTTCCTTTATCAAAGGAAGTTGTCTGGCCAAAATGACTAATTAGGGTCTTAGTGGAAACCCTTTGCTTTTTGAAAGTGTGATAATAAGCTACTGGTTTTAATGGATGTGAAACAAAATGGTTATGACATAAATATCACTTTCATAGATTAACAGAACTATGAAAGATTGTTGCAGTTGTTTTGTTTATATTATTTGGAGATTTAACATTTCATTTCAATCATGAAACATATAGCCTGTTTGATGAACATTTAATGAAGTTTGTATTTTACCCTCAGATCTAGTACTAGTCAATACATATAGAAGCCCTCAAAATACAGGTCATTTATAAAAATTACTCAGGAAATCAGGAAGAGAATTCTAGAAACATTTATTGAATTATACATTAGCCTCAGCAAATGATCACAACTTTCACCTGAAAGCATCCAAGCAAAAGTATTAGCTTGCTAATTTTTATATTCATCCTCAAATAAATGGAATCAAAAAAATATATCAGATTTATAGATAATGGAATTTTCACCTAAAACAGTCATTTGATGGAACATTATAATGTAACATTAATTCATTATAATCATACTCAATGTTTATATGAGCAGTACTAATTACTATTTCATTACACAATTGAGGTGGAAGGGGTTGTGGTTTTATTTATTGAGTTTTTAGTCTCATATGGTATGTGTATGGACTACTAAAGCACACAATGAAGGACTAGATATGGGGGAATGTGAATATTGGGTCCCCTTTCTAGTGAAGAAAAGCTCTAGATGGCTGTCAAGGACAGTTCTCCTAGAAATAGAGAGAGAAGGAGATAGTGCCATGTGACAGCTTTTGCTTCAGAAAGTCATTCACTTCAGGAGGTCGTCTTCACTAAGTAGGAGCTCAAGCTTCTCCTTACAACCCAGAGAGAGGGTAGTCTGAGACCTTAAGGCATTCAAAGTTGATGGTCACCTGATGAGGATATAGTAGTAAGCTACTAGACTCAAAATGAGAAGGTGATAAGTGAAAGAGATCAGAGTTAGACCAAGGCCTTTGACACTGAACACTGAGTTCCTTCTATCACATTGCACAACTTCCGTTCTGAATTCAAGTTTCTGAGAATTATGATACTCAAACAAGATCAGTGGAAAAAAGAGATATACAAAGGAAGCAGAAAAGATCTGTAATTCACTAATAGTTGTACTAGAGAGAAGGGAGCAAAAGTTTTTATATTTCAGAATTTCTACCTTGAATGAGGGTCATAGGGGAAAAAAGACTAGGTAGGAAAAGATCAATGAAAGATTACATTCTAGAATATCCCATGAGAGGAAAGGAATAAGCAAAGGGTAAATTAAATGAACATTTCTTGAAAAAGGTCATTACAAGTTAATGTTAAAATTAAGAATTTGGATATTAGTCAGCTGGCAAGTGGGATAGGTGGAAGTATTATAGTCTTATCAGACAATGGTAAATATTTAATTGAAAGGAAAAGTTAAAAAGAGGGAGGAAGAACAATAAAAATAAATTCAAGGAATCTAGGCTGGAACAGGGAAGGGAGAGTTTTGGAAGCTAACATGTGATTAGGCACTAGCTGCTAATTTGAAAGATTAAGAAATATTAAATTAACATAATTTAATAGAGGAAAACACAAGCAGTAATTATAACATTAATTCTAAATGGATCAAACTATAAAATAAAGAGAATGAAGAATGGATAAAAAGATAATGTAGTGATTTATTATGTATAAGGAACATTGAAAGCAAAGACACAAAGTAAAAATGAGCATCTAGATGAAATTACTTCAGTTGAAAAAACAGCAGTAATAATTATGATAGATAAAGTAAACATGAAAGTTGATAATCTCAAGAAAGATAAATACAACATTATGTTTAAAAAAACAATGAACAATGAAAGAATGTTATTAAATACATATTGTTTTATGCCTGAATTCTTAAAGGAAAAGCCAATCCAAATGAAAAAGGGAATGGATCTTATCATCAATTTATAAGTTATTAAATATTAATATTTCAGAGATAAATAAAATGGAAATATTTTTAAAAGACTATATAAAGTTGAACAGATCACTGGAAAGCTGTATTTCATACTTATGTTGATTTCTGAATGATGGTGCTAACAATATACATGTTTTTCAACACTGTAGAGTACTCTGACATAAAACAATCATATTCTAGGTCATGTATTAATAGGAACAAAACAGTAGACCTAAACAGAGAGCCAAAAACACATAAAATAATGAGTAGCTAAAAATTTGTAAAGTCATAGGAATAATACCAATTTTATTTATTTTTTGAAAAAGTTTTTGTTTTTTGTTTTCAACTTTCACTTCTATAAGCTTTTCAGTTCTAAATTTTCTCCTCCTCTGTCCACACCCTCCTCCCAAAGAGGATACGCAATCTGATATAGGTTAAACATATACAATCATATTAAACATATTTCCATATTAGTTGTGTTATAAAGAAGAATGAGAACTAAAGGGAAAAATCATGAGAAAGGAGCAAACAAAAGAGAGAAAATAGTATGCTTTAATCTGCATTCAGACTCCATATTTCTTTTTCTGGATGTGGATGGCATTTTCCATCTTGAGTCTTTTGGAACTATCTTAGATGCTTCTGTGGCTGGAGAAATGTGGTCATCACACAATGTTGCTGCTACTGTGTACAACGTTCTCCTGGCTCTCTTCACTCAGCATCAGTTCATGTAAGTCTTTCCAGGTTTTTCTAAAGTCCACCTGTTCATTATTTCTTATGGAACAATAGTATCCCATTACATTCATATACCACAACTTGTTTAACCATTCCCCAATTGATGGGGCATCCCGTCAATTTCCTACTCTTGGCCACCACAAACAAAGTTGCTATAAATATTATTGTGTATGTGGTTCCTTTTCCTATTTGCATGATCTCTTTGGGATACAGATCCAGAAATGGTACTGTTGGGTCACAGGGTATGGCACAGTTTTATAGCCCTTTTGGCATAGCTACAAAGTGTTATCCAGAATGGGTGGATCAGTTCATAACTCCACCAACAATGCATTAGTGTTTCACTTTTCCTGTATCTTCTTTAATATTAATACTTTCCTGATTTGTCATGTTAGCCAATCTGATAGCTGTGATGTGATACACCAGAGTTGTTTTTTCAATTCACATTTCTCTAATAGTGATTTAAAGCATTTTTTCATATGACTATGGAGAACTTTAATTTCTTCATCTGAAAATTGCTTATTTGTATTCTTTGACCATTTATCAATCAGTGGATGACTTGTATTCTTATACATTCAATTCAGTTCTACATAAATTTTAGAAATTAAATTTTTATCAGAGACACTGAATGTAAAAAGTGTTTCCTAGCTTTCTGCTTCCCTTATAATCTTGGCTGCATTGGCTTTGTGCAAAAGTTTTTTTTTTATGTAATCAAAATTATCCATTTTGCATTTCATAGTATTCTTTAACTCTTATTTCATCATAAATCTTTCCCTTTTCAATAGATCTGACAGGCAAATTATTCAGAATAAAAAATATTCTAAGGAAAATTATAAGAATAAAGAAAAATATAATTTATGAGACAAGCTAAAATAATCAATGGGATAAAATTTATACCTCTGGAAACATATAAGGTGGGAAAAGAAGACAAGCAATGAAAAAACCCTAAAAAAATAAACAACTGAAAAGGAATAGCAAAACAAGTATTTTGAAAAAATTAAAGGCAAAATAGATCTATCTAAAAATAAAATATAATACTGATAAACAATGAGGTTAAGTTTTAAAAAAATTAATGGATTAGATAAACCATTATAATATTTTATTATAAAAGAGAGGAAAATCAAATTGTTCAAATAAACAATGAGCAATACAAATTTACAACAGAGTATTCAGAATGAAACACCAAATAAATCGTATCAAGTAACAAAGAAGAGAAAAAAACTTTCTTCAGAAAGATTTACAAATGAATTCTATTAACTATGTACAGAATAATCAATGTATATTCTTCAAAATATAAAGTATTTTGCCAAATGTATTTTACTTCTTTACCCACAAGAAAGGAAATGAAAAAGCTGAGACATAGAACTAATAGAACTAATATCATTAATAAGTATTGACATGAAATTTTTAAATAAAATTTTATCAGAAAGATAACAGCAATATGAATAAAAAAGAACTTATCATGTTCAAGTTGAATTTGCAACAGGGAAACCAGATACTTTATCTTTAGAAAATCAATGAACATAACCAAAATAACAACAAAAACAAGATTTGAAAAACCCCATGAATATACTAATAGACTCAAAAATGGCTTCAACAGAGCATAGGATAAAGTTTGTTTAAAATCCTAAAAAAAAAAAAAAAAAAAAAGAGGCATAGTTGGACCTTCCTTTTACATGAGTAAAGAATGTATTTAAGATTAAGAATTTATATTATTAAAGGAAATAATTACTTGATTCTTCTCTAGTAAGTTCAAGGGTAAATATTATTGAGAATAAATATATAATAAATAATAAGTATAATAAAAACAGATAAATTTCCCAACATTATTGGGAAAAAAGAACTAAAGCTAAGAAGAGGCAAAATTGTCATTCTGAAAGCTAGACAAATAGACTCAGAAGAATATAAATCAGTAAATTATTTAAGAGGATTAAAAATTTCTGTAAAATTGGTGCATAAGCAGTGTAGTATTGTGTTTAGAGAGTTGAATGTGGAGTCAAGAAAACCTGGATTCAAGTCCTGTCTCTGATAGATGTTGGATGCATGGGATAGTTAATCTCTTTGTTCTCCAAACAGTTTTCTAGACAATAAAATGAATATTGGTGAAGAGGATTTACCTGCTGGAATTTCTTACATGAATGAAATTGTATTTCAAGACAAAACAAAAGTAGAAATTTACAAAACAAATCAATAAAATCATGAGCAATTTGGTATAGTACTCAAAAACAAAAAAGGAAAAGTTAAAATATTAATACAATAGTTACAAAGAATGTAAAATATCAGGGAGTTAACTTACCAACACGTGTATTATGTATTTATAGATTTACAAAATATTTTAAAAGAAATAAAAGATGCCTTAAATAATTATATGTATATATATATATATATATATGTGTGTGTACATATAAATATTTATACAAATATATACATACGTGTGTGACTGTGTGAGTGTGTGTGTGTGTGTGTGTGTGTGTGTGTGTGTAGTCATTAATAGGAACAAAAGATTAACAATTACAAGGAAGTGGCAGCTAATCAACACAGTAGGTAGAGCACAGGTCCTGGAGTCAGGAAGACCTGAGTTCAAATTTGAGCTCATTTACTTACTAGCTGTGTGACCCTGGGCAAGTCACTTAATCTTTATTGCCACACACACTCCCTAAAAAAAGGATTACAAGGAAATAATGATCATAAAGTAAAATCTCAAAGGGAACTATTGGAGTCCAATGGGTAAGAGAACAACTCTGAGTTAAGTATAGTCAGGGGGGAAAAAGACATTAAGAGATATTCTCCAATAGGTAAATAAGGAAAGGTTAAGTACAGTTTTAGAAGAAGGAATGTATATTGTCAACAATTTTATTTTTAAAAAATCTACCAGATCACAAACTTAAAACAATCCTAAGGTATTAACTCATGCAAACTCATGCATGACCAAGATATTATGGTAAAAATCAGTGGTTCTCAACTTTCCTAATGCCACAACCCTTTAATATAGTTCCTCATGTTGTGCTGACCCCCAACCATAAAATTATTTTTGTTTCCACTTCATAACTGTAATTTTGCTACTGTAATGAATCTATCTGATATGCAGGTTGTGTTTTCATTGTTTCAAATTGAATATAACCCACAGGTTGAGAACCACTGGAAGGATATCCACACTGATATATTCTATGTAGAGATAAGAACTGGTTTAACATTTCTGCAAAAATAAAAAAAATAAAATAATTTGGAGTTGGGCCAAAATAATTGCCTATACAGTCCATATTCTTGTGCCCTGGCTCCCTTCAAAACACAGTTCAAATATAATCATCCGCAGGAGGATTTTCCAGTTCCCCTCATTCTTCTCTCCAATTACCTTCCCTTTGAAATTACTTTCCATTTGCACTATATATTTATTTTCATGGTTATTTCCTTCATTAGAAGGTGAATTCTTTAAGACCAGGTACCATATTTTGCCCTCCCTTTCCTCACCCCCCTTTTTTTACATTTCTAGTGCTTAGTATAATACCTAGCATTCTATGTATACCTGTTAACTAACCCAATAATGTTATACACATGTTGATGTCCCAAGGATGTCAATGTTTTAAATAAAGGACTAGAATAATTCACAGCAGCATTTACCATAGTACCAAAACATTTCAAATGAAATGTGTACCCATTAATTAGGAACCTGGATAAACAAATTGTAGTGTAAGAATGGCATGGAATATTAATGTTCTATAAGGCATAATTAATAAGAAGAGTTCAGATATGCATTGAAATACTAGTGAGAACAGATGCAGAGCAAATAAAACAGATTCAGGAGAAAAACAAATACAATGACTAAAATATTATAGCTAAGGACAAAAAGACTAAACAATAAAAGACAAAAGAATTTAGATCAAAGGCAGTCATCAAAGTTAGTTCTGAAAGATTAATGTTAGAAAATATTTTCCTTCTCCTAGTAGATTGATGGTGGAGTGAAAGTAATATACTCTATCAATCTTGTAACATGGTCTTGGTATCATAGGCTTTTGCTTAGCTATTTTATTTTATATCACTGGAATGGAAATGGGACTTTGAAGATCTTCCCTGCCCCTTAATAAGCCTAAGTGAATTTGAAGACTTTTCCTGATTTGAAACTATGCTTTGCCCCTTAAAAGGCTGAAAATGGTCACATGGAGCCTGTGGAGGGAAGAGTTTGTTGAAGGGTGGAGTAGAATACACACACACACACACACACACACACACACGCATGCACGCATGCACGCACGCATGCATGCACGCATGCGCGCACGGCTCTCGGAGGTGCAGTTTTGCTTTGGGTCTCCCTTTGGAAAGAGTTAAGTGATTTGGCCAGATGAGGCTCTGGGTAGCCATTGAACCCTCTGCCTTTGAAAACCCAGATGTTGGTGCTTCTCTCTCAGATATATAACTATGTACATATGTAATGGTCAGACAGCTAGAAGCCCTATCTGTTGGTCTGCTGAATTGTGTTATTTTCTCTGTCTGTATTTTTGTCTGCTTCTAACTTCTGTCTATATTCTCTGAAGTTCAGGGTGCTGACTTTTCCCCCAGAACTAGGTAAATTATGTATGTTTAATTAAAGACTGTTAACTTATTTTGTGTTTCCTTCCTTTAGAAAAGCATATCAAAGAATCTGTGCTAGCAGCCATATTGGGAATGCTAGGGTGCTTGCTACTACAATCATAAATAAAAGTGTGTGTGTATGTGTGTATGTGTGTGTGTGTTTGTGTGTGTGTACACACTTATGAGTATATATAAATGTTTTGTTTTAAAGTGCAAGGGGTGTTGTTGGGAAGTAATTGTGATATAAAGAAGTATTTTTAAAAAATAATTTTATGAAAAAGAAAAGCTTCTTAAAGTTCTTAAATGTAATTGGAGAGCAGAAGGTTTGTGTGTTTGAATGTATTTAAGGGTTTTTGTTTTTTTGGTAACTAAACTACCAAAGACAGAAAAATAAAAGATATGTACACACGTGTGTGTGTGTATGTGTGTGTGTGTGTGTGTTTAGCTAGCAAATGCACGACAGACATATAAGAGACTAGTTAATATAATTGGAAAGGGGCTAGGCTACTAGGCTTGTTAGCCCAATTATAATTCTCTGCATATTCAATAAAAAGAGCCGAGATGACAGTAACACTGTCATAAATGTCATGTTCAATACTTGTAAGATTTTCCATTGACAGCATAGTCCAATTATAAGTCAATTGTAAAGCGTACATTGCACAACACCCAATGTAGCTGAAAATTATCTTAAAAATATAATTCTAATGCTCCTTGGTGAAAATGAAAAGAAAGTAAGTTTAGATATTTTAACTAGGGAAAAGTTTTAGATATAGTATCAAAGTTTTTCACCTTTATAAAAGAAAAGGAGACAGCTGGGTGGCACAGTGGATAGAATACACGGCCTGGAACCATGAGTTTGAGAAGAAAATGGCAAACCACTCTAGTATCTTTGCCAAGAAAACCCTAAATGGAGTCACAAAGAATCCAGTAGAAATGAAAAACAACTGAACTCAACTGAAATAATATAAATATGACTCTGATGCCATAAATAATTACACTAACCATTCACTAGAGTTTAGTTATATTAAATTTCAGAAGAGTTTTAGTTAAAATACAAAATATCTTAAGGAAGAATTTATATGTGCATTTGCTTTTGTAGGAAAATAACTATCAGGAGAGATAAGAAAATTAACATTTACAAAAGTGTGTCTTGACTCTTTAAGGAACTTAAATTCTTTTCAAGGCTGGGTCTTGTTTCTCAACAAAAAGAAATCAATTTCAAAGTGATAAATAAACATAAACAGTTTTTTCAATAGTCTGCAAATTCACTTGATTTTTTTTGCACTGAATTGAACAGATATATGGGTGCTATAAAGAAAAATAACTATAATGCAGTTTTATAAAGTACTTGATTTGACATTAAAAGACCTCAGTTCAAATCATTACTCTGACATTAATGAGCTCTGTGGATTTGGGTGAAATACTTAAACTGTCTTCATGTTAATTTCCTTATCTGTCATTAAATGAGGGTGATATCCACACCACTCACCACACAGAGTTGTTTACATTTTGCTTAATATTTTTCCTGAAATGCACTACATAAATGTGAGTTATTCATATATTAATAAATTTAAACCCAGAAGCGAGCTTAAAATTGTAAAAACACCTTATTTTTCAAATGAGGAAATGACAGACATCTAGGATGATTTAATTTAGATATCAAATAAATAAAACTTAACTAATGACTTACTAATTAGGGACTTTAATAAAAAATCTGGGGAATATAAACAAATATGTTTTACACTGGGGATTCTGATCATATAAATGATGAAGATGAGGGATAAGTAGAGCAGAACACTTTATCTCCACTTGTGAACAGCATCAAATAATTGTAGGCTATAGGTACTGTGAGCTATCCTTCTTCTTCTTTGGTTATAACTTTCAAAATGTGCTTTTATAGTAACATAAAACAAAATATATGGCAATTCTATTTCCTCATTATTGTTTTTATTAGATGGATGATGTGATCAAGCAGAGTTTATAACAGGTAATTTGGAATGTTTGCAAGATTAGAAATGTTAGGGGAACACTGATCTAGCTTGTATACAGCTTTTGAAGCCCTCCTAGAGTTTCTCTTAGTAAAGCCAATCTGAAATATTTCTTTTCTTGAAACTTGCACAGGAAGCTTCTTGAAATCCTTTATTATTTTCAGTCTGTTTTATTCCTTGTCTTGAATCCTGTTGCCTTCATTCTAAAAAAGAATCTTCATAGAAAAAAATAAACAGAATCAGCTAAACTTTTAGGTTGGAGAGGACTTTATACTTCTATTCTCATGTACTCATCACTTATAGAATAGCGCAGTGTTCCCACTGTAAGGCAAATTTTACTATTTTATCAAAAATTGGCATTAAGCTTGATTATAATGAATCAATTTTTAAAGCTTGACTTTGCTTCTAAAATAAATGATTTTTCAGATATTTACTAAATAATCATTTCCACATCATTTCCCTAACTTAGAAAAGTAAACTGTTAAAATTCACACACACATATACATATTCACATGATTTATACAAACACACAAATGTATGTATATAATCAATCGCCAATCATCTGAGGGACTGAAAATTGCATATTGCACATCATCATCACTTTTCAAGGTACAATAGTATGTACTCCCAAAAAACAAACAAAGCTTCATTCCAAATATCTTTAATTAACTTTTTCTCTGCTTTTTCATAGAATTACATAGAATTCTTTTGAGGTATTGAAAGAAATTGACATTTTAAATTTTATAGGTAATTTTAAAACTCTGTCATTATTTTTTCAGTTTTATATTTCCTTACTAGTCTTTCTAATCCTTTAATATAGCTATAAAATATTTTATTACACAGTGAGTCCTTGTTTTATCATGTATGTAGAGTATTCAGTAATATCTTTTCAAGACCAGGAATCTCCAAAAGAATTTTGATACATGCAATTACACACTGAAAGCTTAATACATCAAAAGTGGAGTAGGTCCAACCACAAAATAGTCAGGCTTATTTTTTTTTATTGATAGGTAGAAAGAGGTTATTTTAAACTTTCTAATATTCTACTATTTGGACTTTTGAGACTTTAATATAAACTAAGTTACAGTTCGTTACAGTTTTCCCATTTTTCTCATCTTCTTTTCCTTGAAAGAATTCTTTGCAGCCCAATAATAGATTGACCGTTACATAACTTCTGAATCCCCTTCCAACTCTAAATGGATGGTTGTATGATTGTGAGACTATACCTGTTCTTGTACCTTAAAGTTTTTGTCTCCCTCTTGGCTTTGTCCTTCTAGCACTGGTTTATTATGTGTAAGTTATTTGACTGCTCCTCCCTTCAGGTTCATTCCCTTTCCTCCCTTGATCCTTTTAAAAATTCTTGAGTCTCCAGCATATCTTAAACCCTTTTTCACTGCTACTTAGTTTCATATTTCCCTATACGTTTATGATTGTGGCCTTGCTAGAATCTAAGTTCAAAGTTCTGAAGACTTGTTACAAGAAGGATTAAAACCCATGCCTCTGGAATGAGTGTGAAATGAATAGAACTTCTTGGGTGAATTGGTCATATCATCTATCATTACAAAAGCCTTGATGCACTCCAGAAATAAAAGCTTCTTAACAGATATAGTCTTTGTACATCCACTAAAGGGATATTTCATGCCCATATTTTTATAGATTTTCGAACTAATTCTGAGAATGTCAATAAGTCAATATATAAAACAATCCTGTGAAGAATTAGTCCATTGAAATGTAGCCTAGTAGCATGTCAGAAAGGCAGATGTTATGTCTAGTTTGGTTGGATAAATTTAATGAAGGTTATTTTTAAAATTAGGTTCTTTAAACTGAATTAAGAGTTTATGACAGGTTTTGCAATATTTACCCCTGATTTGTTGATTTTAAGGAAAACTAAACTATTTTAGTTTAGTTGCTATTTTTAGTGGCTCTTCTTTAGAGAAGAGCAACTTTTCTACAATTTCTGGCCAGAGAATTGACTAGGGCATCAAGAAGTTACCTGACTTGGCCATAACCACACAGACAGTATAATTTGAGACAGCACTTGAATGATGATTTTCTAAACTCTAAGACTAGCTCTCAATACACCATTCTATACTTTGGAACACTAAAGTAGCCAGGAATTCAATTTCTAAATTAAATCGTTTAAATGTCAGGATTTTTAAAAATTGAGATACTTATTTATTAGATGATAAAATGTGAACTTTTTGTTTTAGAGGTCATTTGATATAAAATAGAACCTAAAATTATTAATTACATAACAATGAAATTTTAATTGCCTTATATTATTTAAAAAACAAAATAATACAGTAAAATAGGAAATAGTTAATAATGTCTAACCAATGGCAAAAAAGTTCCCTTCATTCTTTCTTGCAAAAAATAAAAGTAGGATAAATTATTATAATACTGAAACTTTGGCCTATCATCTTGAATTAAGTAACCATGTTGATTACTTGTGCTATTTCATGTGATTTTTTCAACAACCCTTTGAGGTAGGTTCTTTTATTATCTCTACTGAACTCATGAGGGAACTGAGGCTGAGATAGGTTAAGTGACTTCCCAAGAACCATATAGTGAATGCATGAGACAAGATTTGAACTCAGTTCTCCCTGCATATAAATGCAACATTATATTCACTAAACTATCTCGCTAACTTTGGCATTTTAATTTTACATATCTCTTATTGAATATATGTATTTTGGATAGTTTTACATGAATTATCTTTTAATTTTACACATTTTCAAATGCCCCCTCCTCCCACCATATTTTCTCTCTTTATTGGTAATTCAGCTTCTGAGATTTCAAATATTACACTTAAATGTAACTTACAAAGAACAAATCACTCTATGTGGCACATCTTCGAGTGAAGGGACTTTTTCTCTCTCTTTTTTTAATCGCCAAAATTTAAACCGTACCTGGCACATGGGTACAAATATTTGCACCTACCCTTGGCAAATGTTTGTTGATTGACTGATCTTCTATGATTTCATGAGACCAACCAGTCCTTTTGACTTTATAGACAATTTCTAAGTATTAGTGAAAATCAGTATCTTAGATTTTAATATTATTATAATATTAATATATACTAATAATATAACCAATAATTCAATCACTTTTTGTTTTCCAAAAGTTATTGAAGTAACAATGAATTTAGAATTTCTATGTTTGAAATTCCCACAAAATTTCTTTAAATCAATATAAAGATCTTTCTCAGAATACAGTGAAAGGAAGTCCTACCTTTTGTACTTAAGAATACACGGAATCCATATACCATGAAATTTAGTCCTTCAGAGTCAAAGATAAAAGTTGCAATTTGGGGTGGCTAGGTGGTTCAGTGAATAGAGCACCAGCCCTGAAGTCAGGACAACCTGAGTTCAAATCCAGCCTCAGACACTTAACACTTACTAGCCTGTGACCTTGGGCAAGTCACTTAACCCCAATTGCTGTACCAAAAAAGAAAAATAAAGCAGAAAAACAAACAAACAAACAAAAAACCCAGAGTCAAAGTTGTAAGTTAGGTTTTTAAAGAATTATACTTCTATTGGGAGGAATGTTTTTTTTTCCACTTTCACTGACATCAAATACATTCTTACTATACTAATGAAAGAGGAAAGACAAATGAATATGTACTCTAACCACTTTTTTTTGCTTTGTGGAGGGGGGAAGGGAGGACAATTAGGGTTAAGTGACTTGCCCAAAGTCATATGGCTAGTAAGTGTTAAGTGTCTGAGTATGAATTTGAACTCAGGTCCTCCTGACTCCAGGGCCCATGTTCTATTCACTGAGTCACCTAGACGTCCCTCTCTGAATTTTTTAAAAATTGGCTTAAAGTTATTTTCCTTTGCAATCTTAGATTAAAGCAGATTTATAAAGATCTTTCAAATTTAGAAAATAGTATTTCTTTTTGAGAGGCAGAAGTTAATTCACAAAGCCTCTTCATTTTATTTGTAATATTTATAACCCATAAAGTCTTTTTAAGCATTTCAATCCCACTTTTATTGATGAGTTTTTAAAATGTTACATTCATTTCTAAATATATGCCTCCCATTCCTAGCAAGTTCACTATTCCTTGTGACCAAAAATGATTTAAAAACTACTTCTCAAAAATTACCCACACAATAATCATATTTACATGAAACATCAGCATCAAAAGCTTTTCCTAGAGAAACTATGAATATCCTTACTGTTTTTCCAAGAGAAGAAAATCTAGAAATCTTGATCCAAACAAAGAGTTTAAATATTTGAGACAGCACTTGAATGCCAATTTTCTTAACTGAAAGTCAAGTACTATGTAGGCAACCACTTGGCAGGCATTTAGTGCTCCAAACATGAAGAAATATAGATATTTTAAAACCAAGTATAAAAAAACAATATAAGCAGAGCAGCAGCTAACCCAACACTACAGGATGATATGATCCCCTGCTGGTCTCTTTTAGACTAAGAGAAAGGAAATGTGGGGTGGTAAAGGGGAGGATCTAAACTATAAAGCTCTAATATTTGTTCAGCTTAATCAAAGCATCCTGCAAGCAGAATAAATTTCATAATTCTGGCTTTATCAGTCCTTGCCTTAGTGAAACAATCCATTCAAAATAGTTAACTAGTGAAATGTATAACCTTATGCTTCTATCCATAGCATGTGAGACTATAAAGTCAGAGGGTGGGGTTTTTTTTGATGTTCTTCCTTTACAATCTATTTTTATAATTCCAAGTATATTTGTGTTGTCTATTTTTTTCCTTGTGAGCCACATTGTAGAAATTGAAGTCATTTGGAATTCTTAAGGGAACCTAACTATACTGCCCATGACTTTAAATTATGTAAAGTAAGTCTGGGGATTTGTGTTGTGTACGCTGTTATATTTTTATAATTTCCATGATAAAATAGTCTAATAGATGTGGAATGGAGTAATAAATGGAGTCTTAAGCTTGGAAATAGGAAAATCTGAGTTCAAATCAGGTATTTGCTACTTACCATTTGTATAATCTTGGGAAAGTTAATAAGCCTCTCCATGCAGACAAACCCCTGATGGTTCTTAGTGGTGAAATCATAAATGTTTAATAAATCAGTTAATCAACAAGAATTTGTTAAGAGCTTGCTATGTTCCTGGCAATATGAGATCTGGACATACAAACACAAAAGGGAAAAAAAATTCTGACCTCAAAAAGCTTTTGCCACATTGAAATTATGTGACTTTCCCAGAATTACAGAGTAAATCTCAAATTCTAGATTTAGATCTACACGTTTAGATTTTCTTCTCTCTCAGAAAAACAGTAAGAATATTCATATTATGATAATATCATAATATTTTGATGTAACAACTGAGGGATGACTTGCAGTAAAGTTTCCCCATTCTGAACATCCTATTCCATTCTTATTTCTTCTTTATACTTTGTAACTAAATTCAGTATAATTTCCCCATATATGGGGTCATTGTGTGTTTCAAGGTAATGTAGGAACTACTGGGTATTAATACAATCGATTGGATTAACTATTGAGACCAAATTAGAGGTGTTTTTAGTTTGATGAAAGGAATGGCAATGTGAGAGGTATCAAAAGATTAAGTTTCTACAGAACTGTGAGAATTGCTGAAACAAGACTACTGATAAAAAGTACCGGACAGTAGCATTGGAAAGAAGTTGGGTTGCCAGTTATAATACAAAAAATGAAATAATGCAGAAAAAAAGGAGCTGGCAGCAGCAGGTGGATTTGACCAATCAGAAAGCAGACAGCGGCCTTGGGACACTGAGGCCAGATCAGGACACATCTAGGTTGGACTGAAGGGGGTTCAGTTTTCTGGGGTTGTTACTGCACTTGCTTAGTTGACCTCATGTATTATGCATGTTACCTAGCAAAATTAGAGATTCATTAGTAATAATTATGGTAATGGACTGAAATTGCTTTGTGCTGATAGGTTGACATTAATAAAAAGATTGTGAGCTTGCCTTACCAACCAATGGTAAGGTGGGGCAGTTGAGAGGGTATGGAATCCCCACATTAGGGCTTTATAATCATGATTTTGCCTTCTGTACAGTGCTTTTCCATTCTGGCCCTCTGTCAGATTGGGGATGCCTTTTCTCTTGAGATCATAATAAATTACTTTCTACCTTAAGAAGCCTCTGAGTTTAATATGGGCAAGGGTCTTTGCTGTCCCACACATAACATATAAGAAAATTAAATTCTTATTTCAGAGCAATTTTCTCTCTCTGTGATAAAGCATTTTTAATGTAGTTTAAATTACACTGATCCCTTTCAAATACAACATTTCTTTTAGAACTGTACTTATTTGAAGTTAAGTCAAGAAGGAAATAAAAAGTTTAAAATTCTGATTGATTATTTCCTCTTTTTTTTAAATTTGGGAGATTTTTTTAAAAATTGAAGTGACTTTTAAAAGACATACCAATGAGTTCCAAACACAAGGACTCTTGGGGAAATGGTGAGTCTCTACTATTGTATAATCAGATTTATTTATTAGTGTCATCATTGTCACTGGTCTGAATACCTTTTTTCCACACACATTTTAAATTGACCAAAACACATATATTTAACTCATTTGCTCCCAATAACATCGATTACAGTGGTAAAGGGAGATATTTTAGTCCTATTTTAAAGGGCTATTTAATAAGTTAAAAACAAAATGAAACAAAAATAAATGAGACTGAGGAGTGGATAAACACATTAACTAATGTCATTTAGCTAAGTGGTGAGGCAGCTAGGCAGCAGTGCTGAGCCTGGAGTCAGGAAGCTAAGCTCACATTCAATCTCATACACTTGCTTGTTGTGTGACCTGGGACAAGTCATTTAACCTCTGTTTGCCTCCATTTCATTAACTCTAAAATAAGGAAAAGGTCACCTATCTTGAAGGGTTGTTCAAACGAGATGATATTTGTCAAGTGTTTAGTACTGTGCTTGGCACATAATATACATTGACGTTGCAGGAAAAGGTATTACCTTCTCCCTTTCCTCTATTATAACCAAGCCTATATCTCAGGTTCTCGTCCAGTGTTCTTTTCCACATGTCTCTTCATTAAAAAAATGCCTTTTTATTATGTAGCACGCAGCAATTTCCACACACATAGAAAAGCAATCCTTCTACTACAGGAGAAATCATTTGTATAACTTAATTCTGTTTTTCATTATGCTTACAAATCATGTTTAACAACTATAATAAATCTACTAAAAGTGAACAACAGTTTCCATAGAAATATATGTGTGTGTGTGTATATATATGTATGTGTGTGTGTCTGTATGTGTCTGTGTGTGTCTGCATCTACATATGTACATATATTTAGAGAGGGAGAGACAGAAAGGAAACAGAATCATTGCTCAGAATCTGTTTATAAGCTACTGTGCTCATGTTGATTCTATTCTTGTTTGCTCTTGATTCCACTGTAAAAAAATGATACTTACACATGATATCATTTTCACAGAATAATAGAATCATAGAATTAGAAGAGAAGCTAGGGGGATTATCTAGCCCAACCTCCTACTCAATGAATATCAAGGGCTATGAACTATACTAAGAGGGTCTTTCAGCAGCTTAAACTGTTCGTGAATTTTTAACACAGAATCAGTTTAAAATGCAGGTGAGCATATGAAAATAAAGAATTATCTCTCTAAAATCTATGTGGGAATGTGACATTTAATTAAATTTCTTTTAACAAAATATGTATAAAGTGAGTGCACAGGGCACAGGACACTAAGCGAGATACGGTAAGATGCTTCCCTCATGGATGTTACAGTCTAGACAAGCAGCTATAATACAAACTATCACATGCATAACCCAGATAAAAATAAATGTAGTCTGTATAAATTGGGGATGCTGTGACTATCAGTCTGAGGAAACAAGGGAGGCTTCATGGGGCAGGTAGTTTGATTTTAAAAGACTCTAATAGACCTAGAGTAAAAGGTGGAGGTAGAAGTAGAAATAGGAAGAATGGGAATAGCGTAAGACAATTCAAACATTAGGTGCAGCATAAGACAGGGAATTTTTTTTAATCCCCCAAATGGAACTTGAATAGTTTAGTTTTGGAAAAGTATGAGTGATCTAAAACAAAGTTCAAAAGGTTGGACAGTTACTGAATGTAGAAGGCTCTGAAGGTCTAGCTCGAAAGTTTTAAATGTGTTCAGTAGATAATAGAAAATTTAAAAAAAATTAAGCAGAGGGATGACATAATCAGATCTATATTTAAATCAGATGCATAAAGGTCATAGAGGTGAATAGAGGAAGAGAAAACTGGCAGGAAAATCTATTAGGACACTATTGCAGGAGTGCTGGCAATGGTAATGGGGGACTATACTAAGAAAATACAGTTGGGAATAGATAGGATGATACAAATGTTAGTGATATTGTGGAGGTAAGAATCAATAAGGTCCATTAGCTAATTATATTTATCCCGGTATAGAGGTGACAGCTAAAGCTATAAGAAAGAATAACATAACTAATACATTATGGTATTTAACAATGTCTTAGATTTAGATTTAATTTTGAAATGGCATTCTTTTCACTGAAAAAAAAATCATATGACACACATTCCACTAAACTGATGTTAGAGTTTTCATTTCTACTTGACTATGTTACTGAAAGACTGGAATTTATACTTCCTGTAGAGTGATTTATATGTAATATATCAGTGTACAGGAAATTATCTTCATTCCATATTTTTCATATCCTCACTTCCTTGGAATTAAGAATGGGTTATGAAAGAAAGCAGTGATAAGTATTATGTTTGGTTTTGGGGGAAAGAAATAAAAGATAGGAAATGTAACTTATGAAAAAAGTATGCCTTATTAAAATATACATATAACTTGCTTTAAATTCTATGTAACACTTAACATTTAAAAGAAGTTTTCATATGCAGTCAGTCACTTATGACATAAATAGAAAGAGGCAACACAACTATGACTATTCCTCCTTAAAACCTCATAAAACCTCCTCTTCAAAGAGATTTATGAATAATGTGAACTAAATAATTCATGAGATTGCAGATGCTAGTCCAAATAGCCTCTTACTTTTTAAGGTTTCAGTTTGTAGAGCTGTGATCAAAAGCCTTCATCAGTCATGATAGTCGCATTTGTACTTACTCCAAACAAACCGTATTTGCATGTGAATGTTTTTCATTGAAATGAGATATATAATATGCCAGCCAAGGCCCAACTAAAAGGCATTTTATGCCATTTAAATTCAGTCAAATTAAAGGCTGAATGCAACCTAAAAGGTCTACTCTCAGAACAGTAATTTGACACATCATAAATAAGAACCATTTTTTTTGTTAGAGTAGTCTCAGCACTTGTCTGAAAATTGTACACAGCCATATTAACAAAGTGTTGCCTCTTAGGGAATAATAAAGGAAACCCTTGTACATAAAATAACAAAACACATATACACAGAGCATTATATAGTGTCACTAGTTCAAAGGTGACACTTCTATCTGATATTTACAGAAAAAGAGAATAATGCTTTAAACAACCTGAATGCCTGTGAATATAAGCCTTAAAATACTTTTTAAATTTGAAAAAGAAATTATTTTTAGAAACTTAGGACTCATGTTCATGGATTACCATTTGGTTTTTTAAGCACATGGATTTTGTTTCCATCACGGTTTCTGTTTATCAGTTCT
Source organism: Pseudocheirus occidentalis (assembly GCA_028646575.1). Taxonomy (NCBI): domain Eukaryota; kingdom Metazoa; phylum Chordata; class Mammalia; order Diprotodontia; family Pseudocheiridae; genus Pseudocheirus; species Pseudocheirus occidentalis. Next base: position 56,263,115 of record CM053600.1, read on the forward strand.
CTTGAATTATAAATAGTAGATGTAAGGAACATGCTTTCATAAAGAAAGTCTTGGACTGATCTGTAAAAATCAAACTGATGTAAAGTCACAACACCTTCTTAAAAACTGAGTATGACTAAAATGGAGTAAGTGGGTAATAAAACTGGATGCCTGTAATAACCTTAGTTTTCAGTGATTCTGGGGGGTGGGGGAGGAATCATTGACAAATGATTAATTGAGTGTTTTAATATATGTGGCATAAAGAAGAAAATTTCAGAAGAATACAATCAACTTCTGACCATATAAGATGGTACACATCAAAAGTCCATGAAATACCTGTAATTTGGCCATCTTATTGAAATTCGACAGACACTTTCTGCTTCTGTTAACCAGCTATTTTCAGCATACTGCATATTGCTGAGAAAAACACTGTGATTTCCTAAGTCCCACAACCTACCACAAAATGTCTTCATTATCAACCAATCAATAGTCATTTATCAAGGCTTATTATGTGCCAAGCAATGTGCTAATCTCTTGTGACAAAATAAAAAAAAAACAACAGGAAAAATAGTACTTCTTTTTTAAGGGCAGGTTCAAAATCACTCCACCTCAGTTTACCCTTATTATCTTACCTAGATGATAATGTCAGTCATTCATAGGCCTTATAATCAATCAGACATAGGCCTTAGACTAAATAAACAAATAAAAACACCCTTCAAAATGAATGGATTTACATAAGAAAAGCATCTGTATATGCTGAGGAAACCTGGCATCTATAAATTATCCATTAAATGGGGAAGAGACAACATTCCAGAAACTGGAGCAAGTGTAGCTTTTTAGCATGGAACGAAGGAGAAACCACAGTCATGGGGGAAAAGTGTCCTAGTCAGTATCTTTCTATCAGCTGGTCTCACTCTGAAAGGTGAGGACTGAAGGACACTGATGCACTATGTTAATGGTAAAGCTTCAGCATTCTAAAAACTGGAAGAAATGGACTTTCAACAGCCAAGATTTATGAATGACCTCTTTGCTACATGTGCTTTCTAACTTCAGCCCACCTTTTGCTAAACTTTGATGTCTTTGTGGGAAATTATTTCAGACTTTTGAGAAAATATTTTGCAAAATCTATTCTTAATGTCTCACCTTAGTATATATATATACATATCTTTCTTAAAGTTACTTAAAGCTCATTAACTAAATAATTTATGTCCTGATAATTTTGGCAGAAAGAACTCTGGTAGGGGTTTGAGCCAGTTTTCATTAAAGAATCATTCCCAACTCAGTTACCCTATGATTTCGATTGGGAGACATAACTAAGTTCTGGGCACTTGACAGATCAATGAAAATGAGAGTTGGAATAAGGATGCTTCAGAACTTACACTGACTTACATTACATCAAAGAGTTTGTATTCTGGTATACTAGATAACGTATGTAAATAGGTTGGAACTTCTGATGAAAATGGCTACCTAAATGGAGACAAAACAGACCAGAACTCAAATACTCAAATTCAGCAAAAAATTTTAAAAGATCTTACAAAGCCAAATAATAATCAAGAAAACCAAGGTGAAACTATAGTAAGCAACTTCTTCTACTTCATAATTACACACAAATTAAGCTAAAATCCCAGATAATAGGAAAAGGAGGTACCAGCAAAGTGAGTATTAGGGAAGGCAAACAAGACTACATGTCCAGAGACTAACCAGAATTACTGATAACCTGCAAGGCTCTGCATCTGAAGGCATAAAAATAATGTTTTCCCCAAGAAATAACCAGGTTGCTTAGAAATCCATTGCATGGATTTTGGGAATTTAACAGGAATGGTGTATTTGCATCAGTGCTAACTTCACAATACCACAGACCCAAACCCAGATAATCTAAGGTTCATAATTTACACTTAGAACCCTGAATATCCAATGCTCTAAAATCCAACATTTGGTGCAAACTAGTTTCTGGACATGGATTTCAGTCCTGTAATTCAGATGATGTAGGTCAAGACCAAGAAGAGGGCCAATCATCCCCTTCAAAAGTACAAAAGGAGGCAAAGCCTGAACTAACAGAAAAGTTTAATTAAGAAAAAGATACTGATCACTAAAAATAATTATTATAGTTTCAGAGATACCCCAAATCCCAAAGGAAGAATAACTCAAAATAACTACAGTCAGAAACTCAAAGAGATGGCCAATAGCAGTAGAACCATTATTCCCCAATATTAAAAATATATGCATGCATGTACCAATACATATATGTACATAAATACACATGTAGATATATAACACATATATAATCCCTGCTCTTTTGATTCTCCTCCTACATGAATGACTACTTTAAAATATTATGCCCATATTCTTTATGAGGTTCCAATGGATTTAATGATTGTTTCTGTGCAAATGACACAAAACAATATAGACACTCCGAATCTCTTTAATTAGCTCCAGTTTTGCATCATGAAATGACTGTTGGGCATTTCAAACTGGATATGCTAGAAGCCTATCTAAATCAACACATACAATGGAGAATGAATTATCTACTCCCTCAATACAATTTACCTAATTTCATCCTATTACTATTGAGGGCACTTTTATCCTTGCAGTTACCCAGGTTTCCTTCTTGGTTTCACACACTAATCTTGACACTCACTTATCTAATATATCCATTCAGGTACTAAGTCTCGTCAATTCTAAGCCCACAATACCTCATACACAGATATAGATTCTCTTCTTTCATCCTTGTCATCCTATTTCAAAATGTCATTATCGTACCTGGACTACTTCAATAGTCTCTATTTGGTATAACTGCCTCAAGTCTTTGCCTTCCATTCACATGTAAAACATTTTTCTAAATTTAGCTCAGATTGGGTCATATCACCCTTTACACACACACACACACACACACAAACACACACACACGCACAAATGCACACACACATATGCATACATACATACATACACACTTCAAGAATCAAATATAAATATTTTTGCACAGATTTAAAACTCTTCACAAACTGACCCCTTCCTATCTTCCTGGTCTTTCTGGGCCTATATACACAAAAACCCCATCTACTTAATCTATGTATTTGAACTGACTGGGTCTCGTGCATAGAATTCTCAACATGCTCATGTCTACCTCTAAGAATTCCTGATTTTCTTTAAGATTGAACTTATTCTGTCCTCTTCATGGAGTCTTTCTTGGAAGCTTCTAGTAAACTGTCTGCCAAAGCCACCTTATATTTATTGTGTATATATTTTGTACAGATCTTTATATATATAATATATACACACACATACACATATATACATACATACACACACATGTGTGTGTATGTCTTCCCTATTAGAATGTAACCATCTTTAGTTTTTGAGTTAGCTGGGCATGGAGATTGACATGGTCCCTGAATTCTCCTAATCCTTCCTCTCCCTGGGGTAACCCACTCACGCTCACCATGCCTGGGGTATTTTCCAAATAGAGGACAGAGAAGTTAGAAGATGTTGAGAAGAAGATCTGAAGAAGTCCAGGGTTATTACCACATGGTTACTACTTATTTCTCTCAACATCTCTGGGTAAATCTGATGTATGGTACACACCTACTATTAACTACTGTATCTCCTTAGCCTCAAATGTGGTGCTTTTCATTTACATAAAATTAATCACAATAATACCATTAACTGTTAAACATGAAATATATACTAAATCAGGCAAAACCAATAAGAATTGTTTAGAATAGAAAGCAAAAACAGGAATAATAAACACTTACAAACGTGGGTCATACTACCTTGTAATGTACACTGTGTCTGTAAATCAAATACTTATAGAAACTTAGCATGAATGTGGAAATCCATGTGCCCAGGGTAATTCATGGTTTTGGAGGGCAATCCTTGAGATTCTCATTCACTTTAAAGAACAGGTAGCTTCATGAAACAAGTACTGGAGACAAAACTACTTCTTTGCTCACACATCTTTTGGTGGAGAACTTTGCTTTTTTCAGGCCACTAAAGCAATGTCAAGCTCTTTAAATGCAGTCACTCTTGGCAGGGTGCTGAGAACATTATCAGTACAGCTACCATAAAAAGTAGCTACAAAGAATTATTTTTCTCTCCCTTTCTTCCTTTCTTAAGTTCCTGAGGGAAGTAAAAGGCAGCCCCCTAGACCTTACCTTCTCATGCTCTAGATAGTATTAGAGGACAGGAATCCCTGTCTTCTAATCCCTGACAGTTTTTCTGGTAGAATAGCAGAAAATTCTGCTTTTGCCAATAAGATTCCAGATCTCTTTTCCAAACCACAAGTATCCTTATGACATCCTAAAAGCCTGTCTATCATCTTTGTTCTGGTCCTATCAATTTTTAAAATTCTGTCTTCTGAGTCTTTCACCCCTGTCTTCTCCTCACTCTTCTTGTGCTCAGCTTCATCTCTCCTCTCCTCTCCTCTGCTCTCCTCTCCTCTCCTCTGCTCTCCTCTCCTCTCCTCTGCTCTCCTCTCCTCTGCTCTCCTCTCCTCTCCTCTCATCTCCTCATGTCTCATCTCACTCTTCATTTGGTCATATTTTTACATGCTAGTACCTGAAATCTGGGTCTTCCTATGAGAAATAGTTCCTCTCTTTTGTATATTGTGAAACCCCAAAAATCTACCTTTCTGTGAGATATGATTAACAGTTTTTATATAATCATCTAATATGTGCTAATTATCTGATTATAGTTTTCTATCTACACCTTTCAAAATTCTGACAATAGTTGTATACAAATGAGCAAGATTATGATACATTGCAGCCATATGCCCCTTCATTTAATGTTTTGCTTTTAAATAGTTCATTTAATACTTTTAAATAATATATTTATCTGATAAGCTTTGTCTTAGGACTTCAGAACAATCTATTCCTCTCTTCAACAATTTTTAATCCAATGGTGTTTTTTAAGTTAATTTGATCAATGTTTTTTTAAGTCTTTTCAGTCATTAAAATTATTATATAATAAAAGGGTAATATCATATATTGACATGCTCAGTATTCAGCATAGTACTTGTCAAATAGAAAGCTATTAATAAATGTTTTGATCACATGTATATTTAGATAAACAGACATATCTCCATGTATGTCTATATGACAAAGATGTGTATGTATGCATAATATATGTATATGTGATTTTCTACGTACATAATATGTATATAAAATATTTTAGAAATGAATCATGAACAAAATATTTGATATCCTAATATCTAAGGCATATTGTCAATATTTTAATTTAGAGAAAAAAGTCAATACATTTTCAAAAGTTTCAAGTGTGCATGATGAAATGAAATAGAAATAAGCAAAGCTTTTTCAATGACATAGATTTTCTTCTCTTTTTATATCAACTTGTAAATTACTTATTCGGCTATTTGGATATATATATTATATATGTGTATATAAGAGTGTCCGTATGTATGCACATATATGTGTGCATGTGTGTATACATACACATTCATATTTCAGTAATGTGTCATTGGTTTTGAGATAGAAGTATTCATATGTAAATAATCATTATAAACAAGTCAATATAGAGGAAAAGTCTAATATACTTGGGAAATTAGGACAATTCTGATGCAAAAGTACAGACTTTATAAAAAAAACAACAGGGAATGGTTTGTGGCAGAAAAACACAATATATCAGCAAGAATGTGAATGTTAATGAAAGGACACCAAGGGATGAGGGTACAGAAACATATATTGCATGCAGACACTGATGAGGGCAGATGTAGAAAAATGATTATCAACTTTAGACCCCTAGAGCAACATGAATGAAATCACATCCTTGTGTTCAGGGAAATAAAACAGGCAACTTGGATAGAAATAAAGAGAGGCTTTAATTATCTAAAAGTAAATTGGGAGCAACCCATGATAATACTGAAGTGGGGTTATTATAGAACACAATGCAGAGTTAATTCAGAAATCAGTTTGTTCAAAAACATCAACAGCTGGGTTTAATAATAGACACAATGAATCAAAAATGAATAAAACCTTGAGATGGAAGATTATCTCAGCAACTCTAATCATATTATTAGATTTACTAAGAAGAATAAACTGACAAAATCTATAAAGGGAACTTATTTGTGTGAACATATTTTTAAGACAACAATTTTCAAAAGATGATTGGTAGGAGATAAGTGTTAGACTTCCGGCAAAGATGGCAACATATGAAAGATTCTCCCATCTTAGAAATACACTGCACAGATTTAAAAGAATAACAGATAATGAAATGATCTGATAAAGCTAAAAAGAAACATCATATAAATGAACTGAATGGCATTGCATCTATGTAATTCAATGAAAAACTAATCAAATGTATCAACACATAATTTATTCAGTACCTACTATGTGCTAGGTACTGCAGATATATGCTCAAGAAGTCTACATTATAATGAAGAAAAATAAGCATGATTTAATATATTAAAATCTAATATAATATGACATGATATGATACAATGTAATATAACATGTATACAACATAAACGTAAAATTATTAACTACTGATAAATTCAATACAGTTTGGGGAAGAAGGTAGTACTAGGTACAGAGAATGGAAAATGCTTCATGCAGATGATGGTGCTTGATTTGAATATTAAAGGAAGAATAACTCTATGAGGCACAGGCAAGGATGGAGTACATTCCAGGCATATGAGACTGCCAGTGCAAATGCTGGAGATAGGAAATGGACCACATATGTTAGAAAGAGAGATGGGCATTTAGACCATGTTGAAAAGTATATGATGGAAAGTAATATTCAATGAGACTAAAGAGACAGGTTAAGGTTAGGATTTGTAGCTCTTTAATAGCTAAATGAAGGATTTACATTTTATCCCGGAGGTAATGGGAAGCTACTATAGTCAATCAAGTTGGAGAAGTGCATGATCAGTGTGCTTAAGGAAAATCATTTGGGCAACAGTGATAGGGTAGATTGGAGCAGTGAAAAACTTGAAAGAGGAAACCAATTCAAAGTATATTGTACTAATCAAGAAGAGATGAAATGATAGTCTGAAGGAAGTAGCTTTGTGAGTAGTGATAAGGGTAAGAAAAGTATTGTTAAGATGGGCATGACAAGATTTAATAACTGATTAGATATATGAGGTGAAAGTGAAGAGTTAAGAATAATGTTTCATAATTACATGGGATACTAGAAGAATGATGGTACTTCTTGCAAAAATGTGTAATTTTGGAAGTTGGGGAGATTTAGGGGACAAGATAATGATCTCAGTTTAAAACCTGTTTAAGTTTGTCTTGATACTGATACTGAGAAGAATTGGTGTGATAGATAGAAGAACCAGAAGAAAGTAGTGAAAACTCAGAGATAAGAATATAAAGGAAATAATAGTCAAGAAGGTCAGATAAAGCAGATAGGTCCATGGGGTTAGGACAAAGAACAGAAAATTGCTTTGACAATTGAGAGATGACTGTTCATTTTGGAGAGTGCAACTTCAATTAAATGATATGGTTAGAATCTACCTTCTTTGTTGAGGAGTGAATGAACAAAGAGAAAATGGAGGTAGCTTGCATAATCAGCCTTTTCAAAACTGATTATTGTCCTTTGTTCTTGAAGACCGAAATGATTTCATTATGTCTATGTTGGAGTCAAGTAGAATGTGCCCTAATGTGGCTGATCAGATGAACTCAGAAGGCAATAGCACAGGTTGGAGACAAATGGTCCATATGAACATTTAGAGTGGAGATGTCTCTAGATTTGCACATGTCAAATTTCTTTTAGGTTACTGAAATTCTGTTTTGCACATAGATCCCAGTGCCTTCTTTGATAACAGCATACAAGACTGAGCAGTCCTTTGCCAATGTCTCCCATGTCTCACAATCGATTGCAAAGTTCTTCAGAGACACCTTTTCAAGGAATTTGGATGGGAAAGAGAGGAGAGCTAGAGGACAATAACTTCAGGGAATAGCAGAGTCTAGAGAAGACTTTCTTTAAGTTTAGAAGAAGCTTGGGGAAGTCTGAAAGCAATATCGAAGGAACCATTTGAGAATGAAAGACTTAAGATTCAGGAGAGGGAGTGCAATTATTGATGTTGACAAGTTGGGATGGTATGAACACAAAAGCATGTAAAGGAATATTGGCCCTGACAAAGCCCTGTACATCTCTTTGTCAGAGATGAGGGGAAAGAAAAAGAGAGGGGTAGATGATGTCAAAGAGTTATAAGATGAGGCAAATGGAAGAAGAATGAGCTAACACTGAATAACCTCAGTTTAAGCAAGAATTAAGGTACTTGTATGAGAGAGAAGAGGTAACAGGGAGGTTTGAGGAGAAAATAAAGGTTTGGGGATTGCTATTCTGGGGAGTGAGAGAGGGAATCAAGTAAAAAGCAATAAAAAGACTTCCTTGCTGAAGTAAAGAACCAAATGAGATCAAATAAAACGATTTTGCAATGTACCAGTCAGCGTGGTTGTGAGACTTCTTTCAGCAGTATCCGGTGGTTTGTGAGTAAAAGCAGGACAGGCAGATTATAGGAGTAATCTAAGACTGTTGTTTGGAAAGAAAAAAGAAGCACCACAATAAGGGGGTAAGGGAATCAAGAGCAGAGGCTGATGTTGATAAGTGAATAAATATTATGTTGATACTGGAAAGGGAGGGAATGAATTCAGATCAGAGATAACGGGCTGATGAAATACTGAGAGGTAGATGGATTGAAGGTTTCAGTCAGAGTGAAAGACAATTTTAGAAAGGCTGAAAAATAGGGAGAGACAGAATGATAGATAGTTATGTGGTCATAAAGGAGGATTTCAGAGTTTCTAAACAGGGAAGTGAACTACCTAAAACAATGTATGTGAATTATCCACAATCTGGCTCTCACTTTTTTTTTTAGTTTTCCAGTTTTATTTTAATGTGTTCTCCTTCACATTTTGTTCCAGATAAACTGAGGAGAGGGCAAACTCTAGATCTGAGAGAGCACCACCAATCTAAAGGAACATGGCAAAGGACAAATTTTAATGTGTAGAAAATGACTTGCAGATTCGTTTAACTGGAACAATGTGTAAAAGAGAGCAGATTGAAACATAACAGGAAAATTGTAAAAAAGTGATAGCCAGATTGCAGAGGACTTTAAATTACATGCTGAGAATTTTGTATTTTATCCTATGAGAATTAGGGAGCCACTGAAATTGTATAAACAAAATATTAACTATCACTATAACATAATTACAACATTATCATATAATATCAGTTACTTTTCAGTTATGATAGCTATGGCACCAAAGTAATATTAATAATTCATATTTGAGAAAGCTAATATTGCTAAATTTAAGTCTTGCCTCTGCTATAAACTTCCTTTATGGCCCTGGGTAAGTCATTTAATCTCTCGAAGCTCCAGGTGACTCCTTAAAGGCATACATTACCTAGAAGATGTTGACCCACATTAGCAGGGAGGGTTTTCCCATTCAGTGGAATCCTCATGCTTCCCTCCCACCCCTACAAAAAGAAGCTCCTCATCATTTTATGGGGTTGTAATATTCATAAAGTTGTTGTCATCACAATAAATATTTTAATTTTACAAGTATCATCATTTTCACTTTTTGAAGGAAACTAGAGAAAAGAATGATTAAGTATGTTGCTGCCGGTCACAAAGCTAAAAAGTGTCAAAGGTAGGTATAAAGTCTTTATCTTTTAATTCCAAGTCATATTCTTTCCACTATGTCACAAGACAGGGGTCTGTTATGAAGGTGACTACAGATCGCATAGTCATATATCTTGTTTTTGGAGAACTCAAGAAAGGAAACTTCTTTTCATGTACTTTCCAAGGGTATGTTCAAAATCAAAGGGCACCAGATATTTTTGAGGTGCTTTTCGAATCTGAAATTCTGATTTTTTTTCTTAGGTTTGTTAGAAAAGATGCTCCTCCCCAAGTAAAGACAAAACAAAACAGCATTGAGATAACCTTTAAATCCTTTTTTCAAATGGAAAACAAGTAACATCAATAAAGAATTATCCTGCCCCCACCCCAACCTTAAAGTTATTTATTTTTTTTAATCTCATCTAACCTCACCTGGGAACAAAAATTATGTACTCTTTGTACATGATTAAAATACAAAGAGAAAAAATATATAGCCTTGGAAAATTAAGTGTAGGAATACTTCACACATAATATCTACATTAATGACTTCTCTTGTTATTGAAGCTCTCATAATAAAATCATCTTTGTTAAATAAATGAAAACCTCACATAAGCTATAGGAGAATTGTCCTATATGTTCTTATCAAAAATACTCACCTTGGAGCATAGAGGAAAAATATATCCCCAAATAGCATGTATTTGCACATAGTTAATGGTCAAGGAGACTGATCTTCAGTAAAATTGTGAAGCTGATAAAAACTGCTTTCTCAAACTACCTTTACCATCTGATCCTTTTAAAACTGAACCTTAACTCTCTTTCAGCATACAAAAGCTGATTATTCTCTGCCCTATACTCTGAATCTTCTGTGTTTGTCTTCTCTATAGTAGGCTTTGCCTTATTGTGCTCTTTGCCCTCTTTTAGTGCTGAATCTTACCTACCTTCTCAATTTCATGTGAGGAAGACTAAACCTGGGGGGGTGAGGGTAAACTATTCTTTTATTTCCAGGGCCTCAGTTTCCTCATCTGTAAAATGAAGCAGTTAGATTACCTTACCTTTGAGATTACTTTTACTTCTAGTGTTATTCTGTGATAAAGTTATTGGAAAAATACATAAATCTACTACTTCTATTTTTAAAAGCTAAAATAAATTGATAGCTGAATATTATTGTCTGAAAAATCAGAAAAGTTCAAAAATTTTAGCATGGAAAAATGTGGATTGAGGACAGTTGAGGGTTGTTCTCTCTGAAGAACCCACAAATAGTATTTTTTCATTATTTGAAAAGGAAACAAAATAAATCTATTTATACAATTGTTTTCTATTTTTACCTCCTTTCCATGTCCCACTTCCCCACATTCTTATTTATTGTTTTATAGTTACTTACAGTCAAAAAGAAAAAAATAAATTGCTTCAGTGAGAGGAATGAAGATTCCCTGTACATATGCAATTAAACTAGTAGAGAGAGCTGGGATAGAATATTTTGGTCATATAATGTGTTGACCTTTACCAAAACAGCTTTCATTTTTCAATATTCACAGCTATATCATTAATATGAAGTTGTCTAGCTAGAGAGGATTTTACATATCTGTCAACTAAGAATCATACATACAAATATAATATTTGGCACTTGGGAACAATATATGGATTCATGACATTCCCTTGAAGACTATGGTTCCAGAAACCTATGAATGAATTATAAGAAACCAGTGGTTATTTTCATCTGTGAAAGATATAATTTAGTTGTAATATTGTTCATAGGAAGCAGAGAATAACCAAATAGACCTTCCATTGGCCTACAATCTGAACCTTCAAAAGAGAGAGAGCACTCATGAAAATAAATAAAACTATCTTAATTAGTTATAAGGTTCTGATGAGTGTGAACTATGAATCTACTAAAATGGGCACATTATTTGAATTATTACTGCATGTTTCCATTGGGCTAAATTAAGACACACACACACACATTTGAATAAATATTCCAATTTTAGAAAGGTAAAAATCCTGCAGTTTTTCCCTTAGAAAATGGTTATCATAAATGGGGCACTATAGGATGTAAATCTGCTTCCCCATCTGAACAAACCTTCTCAATGTCATAGGACAGTTAAGTTCTCACTTCAGTATGTGTGTGATATATGTAAACACCTAAAACATGATACCATACTATAAAAATGTTAAGTCTTTGCTATTCCTAAAATGGCATGAGGTCCTAAAATGGCATGAGGAATATTGATTATAAGTTTACATGTTAGATAGGTAGATAGAAAAAGAGAGAGTTGAGAGAGACAGACAGAGAAAGAGAGAGAGAGAGAGAGAGAGAGAGAGAGAGAGAGAGAGAGAGAGGGAGGGAGGGAGGGAGAAATAGTAATTTCAGTTGTGTCTGATACTTTGTGACACCATTTGGGGTTTTCTTGGTAAAGATATTGGAGTGGTTTGCCATTTCCTCCTCCAGCTCATTTTACAGATGAAGAAACTGGGGCAAACAGGTTAAGTGACTTGCCAGGATCACAAAACTAGTAAATGTCTGAGACAAGATTTGAACTCAGGAAGATGAATCTTCCTGACTAGAGGCCAGGCACGTTATGTATTATACCACCCACTTGCCTTGAAGATAGATATAGATAAATAAAAAGACATGTAGATATTACTATAGATATGTGGATATTGATATGTATGTGGATGTGTGTGGATATATATGTCAGCATACATGTTTTGTGGTCAAAATTATCTTAAAAAACACTGACTTTTGAGGCAGAAGTTGTAGACTAAAATCTTAGCAACTCTGTTCTGACCTGTGTGACCTCAAAGAAATTATTTTTATCTCACTTAGCCTCAGTTTATTTGCTTATTACAAGAAGGAATTAGGATATGTATCCCCCTTCTTTCTATTTAGTTTACATGATGACAACGTCATATAAGGTTGAGAGAAATTATATTATTATTTTTCAGGGTATCAGTTAATGCAAGGGTATCAATATTTTGACTTAAAACATAACAAATGAAAATAAAATAAATATAAAAATAAGTAAATATAAAAAGTAAGCAAAAACAAGACCATAGAGTGAAAATGGAAAGAACTTTTTAGGTTTATAAACCAATATTCTCATTTTAGCATACGATACTGAGACCTAGATTCTTAATGTGACTAGCATGAGGTCACTCAAGTAGGAAGTGAATCCAAAGATAACATTTTTCTGCTATACTACGCTGTCTCAAAAGAAAGGAAAATACAATGAAACAATGTTTTTATGAATTAAGAACAAATAATATAATTGTAATTTTATTATAATTAGATTATTATTCTTTAATACTTCGATATTTAACCAAAATTAGAAACAGAACAAGGAGCAGAAATTGAAACAAAGACTATTTGAAGTACACATGCATTATTCTTTTTAAGTATTTTACAACTAAACAAACAAGAAAATCATATTATCTGTATATGGTTAAGTATCTATATTAATTGAAGTATAACAGTAATGGAACTACAGATTGTCAGTGACAGCTTTATAATTTGTAAATGTGGTAAAATAAATAAAATAACATTTTAAATATGTTTAAAATTAAATTCAGATTGATATAAAATACTGAACAAGATTTTAGCTATAAATCTTAGCTGTAGAAATATTCAGGGTATTGGATTTGATCTCTAAAATACAACGAAGGAAAAATAAAATGCTTTGAGCAACTTTCCACATTTGGTATATTTCATTTTTTAGAATTAGAGCCACAGTTAAACCCATAATGGCTAATATAATTATGAATTGTCTCTTTACTGTACTTTGATTTTCCTAGGACAATAATTATAGTCTTTTCAAAAGTATAGCATGTTACCCCAGATATGGCAGCTTCTACATTGAGGGATCGAAGGGCCTGGAATATGATATTCTGCAGAGCAAGGGAGCTGGGATTAAAACCAAGAATGACCTACCCAGGAAAATTGAGTATAATGTTCCAGGGGAAATATGGTCATTCCATGAGGTGGAGGACTTTCAAGCATTCTTGCTGAAAAAAAAAAACAGAACTGAACAGAAAATTTGATGTTGAAATACAAGAAGCATGAGAAAGTAAACATGGGAAAGAAATCATAAGGAACTTATCAAAGTTGAACTAATTACATGCCAGTATGGAAAAATGATAATAGTAACTTAATGTTAATGAAATCAGAAGATCTTCCATGCCCCTTTCTATTGGCACCTATTAAAGGCACTTAGCACCTCAAAGGCTTAGCTCCTTACTTCCAGTTAACTGCTTGGGAGCAGGTCACACCTTAACAGGAAGGGGCTGAACAGGGAGAAGCTACACTGTATGTAAGGAGAGAACCAGGAGGACCTTGAGCCCTTTTTCTCAGACACCACCTGGAGATTGCACCTTTTCCTGAG